>JAODKE010000114.1:29056155-29090199 GCA_026779605.1 Mormyrus hasselquistii
GAACTCAAAAGCTTTAAATTTACCCCAACACTGCTTTTATCATTGCAATTATAAATTGTAGCAGTCGCAAAATTAATGCAACAGTCTCTTTCTTCTCAGACTTTCCAAAAGACATGAAACTTAGTCCATTGTGAAGAACACAACGAAACAAGGAACATTTAGCGACCGGAACTTTAAAAATGTGAGTGATCAAGTTACTGCTTATTTATGCTTGTTTAATTTAAATGCACTGAAAAATGTAATGAAAGTTTGATGGCCAGTGAAGACGTGAAACGGAGTTATGGTGTGTGTACATAATAACAGACAGAAGAAGAGAGATTCCGAAACCACTCACTCAAAGGAATAACATGAGAACACCGTTGACACCATATGACTCTCAATACATCATTTTTCTGCTTGTTACTCATTACTCTTACATGAACTTTCGGCATCCATGCCTCTGTTCAATAGAGAATTTTTTTGACATTATTTGTGGGATATTACTTCAAGTTTAACTATCTCCAGGCTGCAAATGATTTGCCTGCAAATTGGATGGAATTTGGGTTGAGTCTCCTACATTAAGGGAACGTGTAAATTTAAAGATGAATATATATTAAATTATGGAAAAAAGCCCATCGAATTTTATTATTGAACTGTAATGGCTAGAGGAGTACTGTGGTAGGACTTCATTGAACATGAAATGGTGATATCAAAAAGGCTAAGATATGCCCCTTTTCAACATGATAGTTAAACACTTTCTAAGGACTGTAATATATGTACAGTAGTGGTGTGGACTGTCTTTTCTGACCCTAACCCTGTTGTGCATTAGCGGTCCCCAAGCTGTAGGTCCATTTCACCGTGTTTCCTGGTACACTGAATGATATCAGCATGTCTGAGAAATCCATCAACATCTCGGAAAACTGAACACGACACTTATCAGTGTTTTTGAAATTTGTTACCTTTGATTTTCATTATAGGGAATCTCTCTGGCATCTGATGGTACAATATATATTCTTCTATATTTGCAGTGATTATTCTTGTCCCGCAATCCATGGAACGGCTGGTGCTTTTGTAATAAGGTACTATCAATCACTGATATAACATATTTTGCGGGCGGTTTGTGTGGCCTTATCATCATTTCACTTTTCCAATGCATGTGATGTCCGTTTGCATATTCACGGAAAAAAGTAATTTGATGTAGTTTGAAGATAAATTTCTGAATGAATTATTAAAACAAGAAGACAACTTTCATTCTTGACCCATTACTTGCCTCCCTTAATGTCAGCCTCTGTCCTGTGGCTTTTCCCGTACGTGGGAGAGAGATTCTGGGTCTGGAACACATCGTGCTGGAACCTAGGATGCTGATTTTTAATTAACAATAAATCGTAAAAAAAAAAGTTGTTTCACTTACAATTTAATTCCTCTCCACTTTGAAATGGTTCAACATTCAGATCAGCGTTTAGTTGTGACCGAGAGCTGCTCACTGCTGATGAACGCGCTTAGTTTTCCTGAGAGATAACGACGTGTAGGTTTGCACTTCTGTTTGGTTCCTCTATGTCTATTCACGTTATTGAGTGGCCCTCATAACAGACATGGCACTCCTTCCTATTTAGCTATTCTAACCTTCCACACAGCACTTGCTGATGTAAAAATTGTAGAGGAATTGTAAGAGCAAATGTCAACTGCTTCCTCGCAGGATAATGTTATCATAGTTGTTGAAAAACGGCGTATGTCTACATTAAGGGATAGAAAAAAGTAGATTAATGTCTTAAAGATGTTGCCTTCAACACTTCAAAGCAAAGAGAAATGAAATCCCAAGAAAGATTGTATTCTAGTATTAAATAAGGAGGGCGTGCAATCCCCTTACAGTCTGAATGTATGCTCACGGATACCTGACTGTTTATGGTTACCTAAAGCTGCCGGCCATTCTTGACATACAACACTGGCAACCAAAAAAGCTGCCGTTGCTCTTTGAAGTAATGGAACAAACAGCTGGATCACCCACATTCACATTCACAGGATGACACATTAATTGGGGTTGATTATTGCAATTTGGGTATTCAAAAGGAGAACAGCTGGATTTCCACTGATTGCAGCTAAATGCTGAGGGAAATTTGGCAAACAATGCAGCTGTCAGGCTTTGTTTCACCTCTTTTCATATAATTCTTAACTGTTTTTTGTCTCACTGATTCTGTTCTTTTGGTGCTTTACCTCTCAAGAACAATAAAACAGAACTACTTATGGTTTTTTTGAGGAGCATCATAGTATATATATGTAAAGAAAATGCTGTAACTCTTCAAAACCATAAATTTGTAAAAACACCAATGGAAAAGCCTGCCGGGTTGAGGACAGCATGTGACAGGTTTTGAAAAATACTTTTATTTGGGATAGAAACCATTTCCAAGGCAGGCCTATGCATGAATGAAATCTCTCCCTTTCTGACAACACATGCAGTGGTTATATGGTGTATGGGTGTGACACAGGCTCAGGTTCTAGGTTATCAAAAAACAAATTAACATTCATTCGAATAGATTTAAGGCTGCAAAAGGAAACATATAAAAATAATGAAGTTGAAATTAGAAGCTTTGTATCAAGTAGTTTGCAGTCCTGTCAGTTGCTCCTGCAGCTTTACAGAGCTTGTAACCTAACATACCCCAACGTGGGGCTAGCACCGTTAGCCTAAATGTTTGTCCCGCCATGGTCAACATATGTCAAGTCTGGATAAGCTGTAACGGAAAATAATGTAATTAGTATCTATAAACCACAAGACGTTACGCAAGATCTGTGCTACATTTCCGACAAGCCAGTTCAAAGACAAAACAAACCATTTTCAAAAATCACATTTAAATATAATTTCAGGTATAATTTAATATAAATTGTATCATTTTCGGTTGTGGAAAAACCACTAAAATTTGTGTACCCATAACTACCTTATAGGGTATTTCGAGCTTCTACGACAATTATTTCTAGCAACTAGTCCAGAAGATTTCTGCGGCAATTTTAAGTAACAGTTTTTATTGTCACGGGGGTGGGGGGTCCGCGTAAATAAGGAGGTCACTGCTGCAGATCGGGCAGGTGAAAGTGCTTTAATATCCTGCTTGCAATCCAGAGAGAAAAACCAAAAATGTAATCCAGTAATAGAGGTGCAGGTACGGGCAGCGGTCGGGAGATCGTCGGCAATCACGGGACAGGGTAGGGCTCAGGATCCGTGGACAGGCGGGTGTTCAGGCGATCTTCGCCAGTACTCAGACCGCTGTGCTAGATTCGTCGTCATAAAGGCAGAACAGGATCAGGGCAGCAGGCTGGCCGAGGTACAGGCAGGTTATAGGGGTATAACGGGACAGCGGAAGGTCTGTGTGCCAGACGCGAATAAATCTGATGGTTCATTAATCCCGATGGAGCTCAGCTGATAGAGGGAGGTGTACAGTTACCGGTTCCCGGGGCAGGTTGGGAGGGTGCACTCCGGGATACCCCGAGGGCGTGGAGGGGAAGCCCGCGTGACGTCATATGGGCTTCCTCGGAGCGGTATATGGCACATTAAATGCACCTTCATACTGCATTCATAACGAATTCATAAAACATTCATAAGAGGCATGTAAATATACCTTAACATCCTAACATGCTTTAACAGCTGTACTAAACCATCCAACCATTTTCTGTAACCGCTTATCCTATTAAGGGTTGTGGGGGAGCCCAGTGCCTAACCTGGAGGCTACAGGCATAAAGCAGGGGACAACCCAGGATGGGGCTCCTACCCATCGCAGGGCACACTCACACACCATTCACTCACACTCACACACCATTCACTCGCACTCACACACCATTCACTCACACTCACACACCATTGTGCAGTACTTGTTCACAGCACATAAACACTTACCATGTAATATTACAAGAAATCATGTAGAGTGAAAATTAACAATATAGCTTTATATTTCTATGTTTTCTAGCTGCGATAATGAATAAACCTTTCAGGTACATTTTCCTGGTACTTTATCTCAGTCTAAATAGACTCACATTCACAAAACAGACCCTCATTATCAAATTATATTGAAACGTGTTGGAACTCCAGAGGTTTGCAGCCGAGTATTTTGCACAAACAAGTGATTAGATTTATTGTGCTTTCAATTGCTGTCAGGCAATGCCAGCCTGGAGATAGTTAAGCTTAAAGTAATGTCCCACATCAGTTATGCTCACTCAAGCGTGCACCGCACGCATTTCAGCAAATTAGGTGGGTTTGTAGCTGTTCCATTTCCTTCAGGGACGCTTTAAGGTATGTTTGAGAAAGCGCAGACAGTTTATACAGAAAGTACTCTCCACTTTCACTAGGTTCCTTGAGCAGACCAATAGCCATGGCACACATACACACAATCGTTCTTAGCTGTTATGCCTGGAGATACCAAAGACCCTCAGGCAGTGTCCTCTAACAAAACGCTTCAGGAGATGTTCACAGCACTGTGTTTATCACATTAACGTCAAACTAAAACAGAGAAACTTTAACAAAAACTCAGCAGAAAGCCATATTACTACTCTATGACAAATGACAGTGATCTCCAAAACGCAGTTATTGACACCTGCCAAAAATGTTTATATTTGTTTCTGTTTATGACATCTGTTCAAAGATAACAAACATGTAACTAAACTTCAGTGTTAGATCCAGCTTTGTAAATTGTTGTCTTGTGTCTAATGGTAAACTTGAGTTTCATTTGTCAAGAGCCATGCATATTAGGAATTTATTCCTGCAGATTTGACTGCCCAGTCTAAGAGGAGCAACGGAAATCAAATTAGTAATTCAGTTTCATAATTTAGCCCCTGCACCTCAGCCACGCCCCCATTGCTAGATACTCTCCCCAGAGTACTGATACAAGTGGAAACGATATACAATGTTGGTGCACATGGTTAGGCATCATGAGGGCTGGTTCAATAACTTCACAGCTCTATTAAAGACGGTGTTCGGATGCTGAACAGTCTTGGTTCTGAGAAACGTAGCATTTCTCAGTGTTTCTCAGAACGTGCAGCTGCAATTTGTCGCACCTTTGTCTCACTCAAATTTGCTGAGATTTCCAAGGCTTGGAGGACGGCAGCTGAGGGCTTCCTCAGAGCTGGAGATGTCCCACTGTACAGAGTTATTAACTTGACAAATTAATAGTCTAAAGTCAATTTTGACTAGTTCCCAATGTTGTGGTTTGTTCAAGTAGCATGTGTGGCTAACAGGTCGGCCTTCTTCATCCAGAGGTATCTTGTGGCACCGAGAGTAGTTGCTAATGCTTATTAGGAACTCAAATAGTTGGAATCATCAAAGTCTGTAAGTTGCTTTTGAGTTTTTGGGAAACGTACCTCAGTACCGCAAAGGCACAGTGGTTCCAGCGCTGTCCCGGCTCTCCGCCGCAGAAGGCTGAGCTCATTCATATCCCATTACCAGGGTAGGACAGTGACAATGACGTACAACTGAAGAGATGCTTTATTACCGTTCACGCAGTGTACAGTGTGATTTACTAAGTGCTCATCTCCGCTACCACGTCTGTGAGAATCGCTGCGTTATGTTAACATCAAACGCTAGCAGAATTAGCATTAGCTTGGGTGAATTTGCATTACGACTTGATACCTTTCAGTCAATCTTTAAGCACTTTTTACAGTAAGTAGGAGGTTGGAAATTTTCAAGTTCTGAGTTATTGGGAAGGAATATGGCGATTTGCGATGCTAATAATAATGAATAATATAAAAAATATACCTTTGTTTCCTTCAGATGATCCACACATATAGAAATGCATGGAAAACACAAGTGTACCCATGCATTTCGACCAATCCGATGGTGGTTATGTAACCAGCTTGGTTTAGCCATTCTGGCCCAGACCATGTCACTGTGAATACAGTGAGGGTCCAGCATGCATCATTTACAGCTAGGTTCTTGGTGGCAGTGGAAAAACTCTACTGGTATCCTCCGTGCAGCCTCTACAATATTCTTGATGGAATGCCTGTTGTGCGGACATGTAATGCCAAAATTCATGTCTGACTCAAGCTTGGTTTCTGTAAAAGATCTGAGCTGCTTCAGATGAGAGCTCCATGCAGTGACGGGGATCCCACCTGTCCCTTTTGAGTGTAGCTGCGACTTTGTCCCCTGCCTTGACAAAAGCAAAGACCTTCTTTGCTGACCAGAGGTGTTTGCACTCATTCATCCTCTGCACCTGGTTATGATGCCAGTGTCAGCACCCCACTGCCAGTGTCTCTGCCAGTGTCTCTAAGCAACAACTAAGCATGTGCTCCAGGGATTTGCTTCAAAATTACTTTAAAATAGATTGGCTGGCTGAACAAGATATTGTAGACAGATTACAACAGGAAATGATTGTGACTCTGACCAAGATAACTGACTGAGATATCAGTTTCCTTGAGATATAACTTATAAGTAAGTCCTAGATAGTCTTCTGCAGTTTATTATTTCCACTTGTGCATAAAATCACGCTAGATCGATTTCTTACCAGTTTTCACATTAGTTCCTTGTCAGGTATTCAGAGTCGGATCCATACTGAGATTTTCTCCTCATGAGTTTGATCACCACCCATCTACTGGATTCCGGTTCTGATATCGTTCTGCCCTGTTCTGTTCCTTGTCTGATTTTGTTACCCTTTCCATTCGGGTGTTGGATCTCATTGCCTCTGCGAATGGGCCTCAGCCTGACTTGCTACGGCAAGAAGTCTATGATTGTGGTAACCCAGCCAAGATTCTTAGACTAAATTCCAAAGGATGAGGACATCCATATTCCTTCGCTTAGTGTTTTATTTTAGGCCCTAATTATCTGTGAAAATCATTTAATTTTTACACATTTTTTAGATCTGGCGCATATTTTCCAGATAAGGCAATTCTGCCTTAAGCATGCACTGGCTCGAATGCAACTGGTAAATAGGGGAAAGATGGGAGGCTGTATAAAGTAGACTGTGCTGGCTTATATGCAGTTTTCCCAACATGTTTATCTTTGGCATGGTGGTGTCACATGCTTGAGAATGCCAGTTCATGGAGGAATACATTAGATAGTTAACTAAATTATTCCACATGGCTGCAAAACTTTGAGGGTATAATGAAAAACTGATTTGATCTGGAAATCCAGTCCAAGCATCTAGATCAGTGTTAAATCAACTGAGCCGTCAGTGATTCAATAAACTTTAAACATTAAAACAATAAATAACAGAAAAAAAGCATACATATCTTATAACAGTCTTGACTCAAGTGTTTATTTATAACTGCCATAGATGAACGCTATCAGCATGGCATGTACATATTTGTCTCATCTGTTAATAAACGGACAGTAACTCCGAACTTGATCACAGGCTACTTGCATTCTGTCATTCATCCTTCATTAGCCTGGTTTCCCTTTTCAGGTTTACTTCAATCTATTGCCACACATATATATATATAGAAAAGAAATAATATTTTAATATTTTAATTTTTATCATGATAGACTCTTCATTTTTAATTTTATATCATTATAAAATAACTTTTATTGAAAATATAATTTGTGGCATATCTTTGGTTATAACAATTAATTAATCGATCAATCATGTATTGATAGTGGCAGTTATGTGGGTGGGAGATGGATACAAAAAAAGCTTGAATCTGAAGAACTTTGCACATAATTTTCCAATAAATTCAGCTCTGGTCTGAGAATTAGATGAAGCTAGGAGGTTGGCGACTCCAGGATTTTTCCTCAGGGGGTACAAGGTGAGAGGGCCCAACCAGTGACAAGATAAGATAAAACTTTATTTATCCAGAGGAGAATTGTTGTGCCAAGGCATTGCTCTCACTGTGCTTAAATATATCAGGAATAATATAATAAATGAATGTAATATAATGCAAATACAATCAGGAATTCATGTGTAAAAAGAAACGTTGATGAAGCATGTAACTAAAGTGAGTGTGCATGTGCAAAGGGTGCAAAACGTGACTGCAATGTGCAAAGGGTGCAAAACGTGACTGCAATGTGCAAACATACAGGATAATGTGCAAAAAAATGAGAGACAATTAATAAAAACGGTTATAAAAAACAGTCCAAAGGTAACAAGAAGCAGCAAAGGTGTAGCGCCACCCAAGAGAAGTGAGAGGAGTCGTACAGTCATTCATTACAAGCTATACCAAACTTAGCTCTTTTTACAATGAATTGTTACTACACATTGATACCAATATCAATTTTATCTGACCAATAGGGGGTGCCATTGCGCCCCCTGCACCTCCGGTAAAATCACCTATAATTGTAGGTGTGGGCTGGGTGCCAGTCAGGGTGCTGAGGAAATGCTGACATATGGAAACAGGTATGGAGGGCAGGCAGCCTTCATGCAGTATTTCAAGTTGAAGTGAGTAGCCATCCGCACACGATTTCTCTTTAAGGAACACAAATTAAACTCCTAGGAAACTCAAATTGCCGTAAGATTGACTTTGACTGAGATTAAGGTAAACATGCAAGCTCTGCCTCTCTGCTAAGCGTCATTACTGCTCAGTTTACCGCATTACATGGCCGTCCTTAGATCGAAGCGCACTTAGCGTTTAGGCTGATTGGCTATCAGCTAATCAAGTACGTGCTTTCACAGAAGGTTTTCAAATAATCACCCTAGTAATAGTCTAAGGAAGTGCTTGTGGTCAGGGGGGTCACATGTGATCCTGGGGGTCATACGGACATTAAGCCAGGGAGTAGCATACTGGATTAAACAATTTAGATAGCAAATCACCAGTGGGAAATATATTTCCTGGAAAAAGTAAAAACGCATATTCAGTTCTGACATACTAGTGATTGTTTTTGTGAAGGCTGTGCCACATTAAAAAAAATAAATAAATACTACTACTAATACTACTATTATTACTACTACTACTACTACTACTAATAACAATAATAATAATAATAATAATAAAAAAAACGTTTAGTTTTCTAAGTAATGATTATAAATAAGCGGTCTTGTCTTGGACCTGTTACATGTCTTCATTAATTTATTTCTTTGGTTTAAGACAGGCAACTGGTCATTTTGACTAAACCTGAAATTTGTTTCAAAGTGATACAAGCAAATGAAGCTGCCATTAAACATGTTTGAATGGCCATCAGAGATACTTCTTCAAGCATGGCAATGCTTGATATTATGCTTTGAAAATCAAGTAACACGTTGTTGCAAATGCTGTTCCTTTAAAGCATACTTTCAAAAGCAATTTCCGACCCCAACTACTGCATGTAAACAGTATCCCTGTGCTTTGGTTAACTCCCAAATCCCATCTGAAAGCAATTTTACATCAAAAAGGGCCTATTTTAAAATCCAAAATGTTTGGCCAAAGGAATATAAATAACACAACAGAAAAGTGGACTGTAAATTGGGACCTGCTCTGTGGGGATTGGAAACAATTGAAAAGAAAAGTGAAAAGTATTAAAAACAAAACTCAGAAATGGAAACTAAAACTTCTAACCATTTATTGTTAATATTGAGTGAATGGGTGCTTGTGTTGCAGGAGTTAAAGACAGTACACTCCCATAGATGCTTCATGAGCAGTGCAATAACCTTCCTCTTTTAAAAACAGAATTGGAATCCACTATTCTTTATTCCACATTCTATTCTTTTCATTAAATGAAAGGTTGATAATGGCTGACCTACTTCTTAAATTGGAAATGCTTTGTTATTCTGTCTATATATTAAAAAAAACTATAATGCAAGTTTTATAGAAGAAAATTAATGATTTGATTCATGCATGTGATTTGATGTTTGTGTGTAAAGACGGGAAAGTCAGCAAATTAATTCCATAATAAATAACTTCAACTAAATGCAAAGATTCATCTTAGACTCAAATTGTACCACTGTGGGTAGAGACGGGATTATTTAGTGAAGCTTCTTGCCCTCACGCAGGATGATTGAGGCTCCAGCTGGACTGTCCCCTGACGTTGGGGTGTTCCCCCCCCCCCCTACCAGGAATACTGAAGATTCAGCAGTTATCAGCTGGACAGAGAAATACTGTCACCAGGTGTTTGCGGGTAAAAAAATGGCGATAAATCATTCTCTGTAGCAAGAACCAGATGATGGTACATTTAATTTTGAATGAAAATTTAGCATCTGAATTCTGAGATACAAGGAAAAACAGAACTATCCCTTAACTGGCTGTTGCATTTCATTATTGTAAAGCCCTGGTCAATCAGGAAATCTGTGGAACAGTTGCTTTTACCGTATGATCAGAAAAGTATAAAAACTCACATAGTTTCCATCTGCTGACACTATTAGGAAACAATGGTTTGATTTATTTCAATCTTGAATTCATGATTCCCACTGGTTGCAACACTGATACCTGCTAAGATGTTCTCATTTTTCAAAATAAAATACAATTTTCAGGTAAAATAAGTAAAATTTATGTAAATTTAACTTAATTTGGATAGTGCAATCATGTATTAATAGCACTGATAAGGTATTTTTAAATTTGGATTATTTACTTTGCAATTTTATAGCAATTTATTTAAATATAGTGAATCGCTTCTAGATGCAAAAAAAAAATAAAAAATTTTTGCTAGTATAAGATGCTCAGCTAAAGCATTCAATTATGTTTTTTTCTGTATGATTGGAGTACTTAGTTCAAATGCTCTCAATCTTTTATTTTTTTAGCTCAGGCTCATCTGAAATAAGCACCTGTCCATATGCTATAATGAACATTTTTTCTGTAAAAACGTTTGAATTGTTCACTAAATGAAAAACAGACAAAAGAATACCAATAAAAATGAACAACAAACTGTGGGGTACATCTGTACTTTGTTATATTTTCTTGATGTGTTACAAATGTTTTCCTATAAACCCCAGACATTCCTCTCAGGCTTTTACCATCTTCGAAACTCCATGTGCTTTTACTGTTTTCTACACTCAAACACTTTCTACATTAAGACCAACAAGGATTCATAAATTAACAACGCGGAGGAAACGAAAATGCGAAAGACACGCCGGAAAGAGTGCTCCGGCTTTCTGTAGGGGCTGTGCATATCCAACAAGACCTTTACACAACAGACAGAAATATTTGCCATAGAAACATGCTATAATAAACTGAGATAGTTTGACAATTATTTTGTGTGTGTTGTGATGCATTTTATAATTTTTTTATGTCGAATTGTTTTCTGATTTTTACAGGAACATTTTTATCACTACTTGGTATCAATAATAAACATATTTCTGATCCGTATTTCAGACTGTCATATTTTCATGCCCAAATTATTTCCCATACGTAAGAACAGCCACATTCTTGTAACAATAGGGGCCAGCAGGCCATGGAAGAGTGCAACACAAATTTGCCGATTTATTAAACGCATTGTGCCAAGTCACACTTACAAAATTGTCAAGTTTTGTTAATGTATATACATATACATGTACAGTACTAAAATGAAAGTGCATTGGAAGTAAATGTAATACAGAACGCCTCAGTTACTACTTAGTGTAAATTATACCACAAAATATTTAAGAGATCCAAATTTGAGGCTTCATAGCCAAACACAATCTGTTGTTCAGTAAGCAAAAAGAAACTATTTCTAGATGTCTTGGACTAATGACACGGAGTATTATACATTAAGGCTCAAAATTGTGAACTGAGAGTCCTTGTTTGGGGTTACTGGTTCCTTTCATTCCTTTGAATACATCTTATGAAGAACATTGTGGTTGTTTTAACAAAATACCAGAAATGGTGAATCGGGCTTATTAAACAACATGTTAAAATTTGTGTGATGCAAAACTGTGCCAGATGCATCTTAGTTTTTTGCAAGTGATCAGGGGCCTGGAGCTTAAAGGCTGTTTACATAAATAAGATGAAAAAAATTAAAGAGCGATAACCACAATGTTTATGCCTGTATTTACACTGCAGCTACTTGTGGAACGGCTCTGCATTTTTATGGACTCGAGTCAAACTGCTGAGTGGGCAATACCCATGCAGCCCCCAATCCCAAGCTAGCATACCTGCTCCACCAACTTCCCCATATACGGCATTCTTATCGGAATTGCTCTCCACAACCTAATTGGAGGAAAATGTCACGAGATGCGAGGTGAGTGACTTGAAGACAGGCGTTCAGTGAACAAAAAGGGGTTTACAGGAAACAAGCGAGACTGCTAGGAGTCAAAACAAGAAGGCGGGTACGGGGAAGGACACAGGCAGACAAGAGGAGCGACGTCAATGACCAAATGACAAACGGGTACTTACTGTAAACACAAAAGACTGACGAGGGGTAACAAGCAACAGGCGTAGCTCATGAGGGCCACGTTAGGGAGGAGACAGGAGGGTTGGGTGGACGTGGTGGGCAAGACGTAGCAGAAAAAAACAGCAAAATGAGCTAATGAGACTTCCATTGGTCAAGGAAGGTGACCACAAAGGTACCTTACACTGCCGCAATGCAGAGCACATATTTAATGATGGGAACATCAAAGTAAGCCACAACATCACACATCTGTCAAATGGAGTCTAGAATAGTTACATAATTACAGGAGCAGTCTGTACCTGAATACATAAGAGTTCCATGACTTTTATAGCTAAGCAATGCACAGGGATGGGTAACTACAGTAAACTGTAAAAATTGTGCATACTGAATCACAAAAAAAAACAAAAAGCACAGTCGATGGTTATACCTACACAGTTGTGAAGCAAGTGATGATATTCAAATATGCAGTGATGTCAACAGCAGATCTGACACACACAGTGAAGGAGTTACAATGAAACAAATAGTAAATACAAAGATTAAATTTGAATGACAGAAGCCAAAGTTAATCTGCTAAGTTTAGGATTGCTAAATAAGAACTTTCCGTGGCTGATTAAATACCTTTAAACAAGGCTCTTAAGAAATGTACAAATATAAAATACAAAACACTGAAAGACAACTTCACAAACTGTGAGTAAAACCATTCGATCTGCTCTTTTACTACAACAAGAAGCTGGTTACAAAAACACATTTTTGATTTTTACCTTTTCAGTTTCCCCCCAATATCCCCATGTAATACTACAAGTTTAAAAGTTACCTTGTGTCGGCCATAGTCAGTCATGTTATTTTTCAAACAACACGTCTTTGAACAAGCAAACCAAAAAAGGGCACTATCTAATTCACTGAAAAAGTATAGCATTATCTGTGCCATTGTAATTTTTTATTTACAATTATCAAAAAAATTCATAAAAATGTATACTTAAGAAAAGGGAAAATGTTACAAAAGGTCATTTTAAAATGCTATATACAAGCTACATTCCAGGCATGTGTTATTTTCATTAGAATGTCATATAAATGCATATTTCAGATGACATCTGCCCTCCAAAGCTGCCTGAGAAATAAACTTGGGGCAGAAAGTTCCACTTGAGGCTGTGAAACCCAGAAGAATGGAAGGATCAGATGGACTTTAGGTTCAACGTAGTGTTTATACAGAGATGGGAATCCCCCCCTCTGCAAACTGCCATTCGATTGTGCTAGTATTTCTATGCAACTACAGATATCTATGCCCAGGTAAACCTGCTGGTCCCAGGGGAACACATTCAATATGGCAGCACCATTGAAAGCATATAACTTTATTCTAGGAAATACATAAAAAAGTGGTCTGACCCATTTTGCTTACTTATTCTGCTTATAAATGTGGGTCAGATATCATACTTGACTACTAGTAAATTGCTACTAGAAAATAAAACATCAAAAACAGAATTAAAAATGTGTTCTAAAATACTAATGATGTTTCAAGTGGGAAAAGTTTACATACATTTTATGCTTAAGAGAAAAAAATAAATATATTTATATATTTTTAAAATCTAAATTTAATAAATACCTAATAAATACATTCGTATGTACAAAAAATTGCCCTGTAGATAATTCTCGCACCGAAATTAATAAATGCTTCTCTTCATAAATACCAAGATTTCTCAGCTTACAGATTTTTAACATCAGATTTGGTAGCTGTATTTGGGCAATCACTGTTGTCCATTGCTTTGTTAATCACCACAGGCTTCAGATCTGTGATGTGGCTTTGGAATTGGCAACGAAATTTCCATTGCTGGCGATAAACTGAGGGGAAAACAGGAAACTCTTTCTGAGCGATATCTGTTATGAAATGCCAAATGTCATATAACACTCAGATTGCTAGACTTCTCGGCAGCTGTTACCACTACGGCCAATTTTGAAACATCATGCAGAACAATGAAATAAAGATCAGAATCGGTATCAGAATGGGATAACTAAGAGTGTAAGTTTACCACGAAATACCACTAAATATTACTGCTAGGGGTGGGAATAACTGCAGTGCTCTTAGTTTTTGTTGTTTTGCTTTTTTAAGCAACGTATGGCAGATATACCTTTATTAAAAATATTTATATCAGATATTCTGTACATTTTCTATTCAAAAGTTATAAAGGATAAACTGAGGCAAAAATGTGTATAAGCTGTAATCTTGTCCAAATCAAAAATACATGTTTGGGGCCCGATTCATTGCTAATGTTGCAAATCCCTCTTGATCTTCCTGATGTTAATAAACACAGCACAATTCTGGCATGTGAACCACGCATATCACAGCGAGGTCTGATTTCCTCAGTCTGTTTTACAGAAGAAGTTTTCCATTTCGATGGATCTTTAAAATCTTCCCCAGTCTCTGCTTGGCTGTGGCCATTCCTTTCTTTAGCTTTTTGCCTAGAAAAAAAGACAAGTTAGTAAGTTTGAGTGTTATTTCTCACTTGGGATTACAGATCTGACACAGCTGTCTACAGCTGTTTCTTGTGAAAGCAATTTTCTAATGCTCATAATTTTACTCAAGGATGTCTTTATATACTGTAATAATCCAGTATTATTCCATGTATCAGAAATGTTCTTTTTTTTACACTGGATTGTGTGAAGACCTTTAATTATATTCACCAGTGTCAAGCACGTTACTGCTTTTTATACAAATGCTCACTACATATTCAAGAGCATATTGCTGTCAAGCACGTGAAGTGATCTTGAAGTGAAAGTGATTAACTGTCATTGTTGACTCACAACCAAACGGGTCCTCAGCATTGAACCTATATGTCACATCATGGGCGGTACCTTGCTGCTTGGGAATTCAAACTTTTTGATCACAAACACGCTTCCCTAACCATTAGGCCACTCCTGCCCCTATTTTAGATTTTTTGACTTGTAGATCACCCCATTCGGCCACCAATTCATTCCCGACAGCTCATCCAGTCGAAGATCATGGGGGAGCCCAGTGCCCAGTTTAACATAATGGAAACCACAACTTGGTATATCCATTTTTTGTGCTTTCTCCAGTCCAGAAAATCCCTGAATATTGACGTAATTTAACTAAGGTTTCAACTTTCAAGCAACTACACGCACCTTTAGCCTCTGGTATTACAGCACGTTCCCCCTTGGCAGAAGTCCGGTTCTGAGACGATGTCGAGGGAAGCCTCTGCGTGAGGAACACCCCCGGGGCCATGGGCTGGGGCCCCCCCTGCACTTTGCCTGTGCCGGTCGTGTACTCATGGTCTGTCAGGCTGCTGCCGTGAGAGTCCAGCTGAGGCTCAGGAAAGCTGCTCTCCTGGGGAACCTTCCCGGGTTCCACCAACGGTGGTGTCTTTTTCTTTGAGGTCTTCTTCTTCTTGTTCTTCTGTTCCTCCTGGCGACACAAGAACGCAGAAGCTGAGGCAGGAATTGCCTGGGTACAGTGATAGACTCTGCCCTTGAGATTGACCCGACACTGCGCACTCAATGTGAGGTGAGGTTCAGCACCATCACCAACATCAAGGCGTAGCTCCCACCGTGAAGACACCTTGTACATTTCCTTTCACTATTCCTGTCTTTGACAGCTGAAGGTCGAAAGTGGACACCAACCTGGTGGGAGAGCTTAGCTGCCGCCGCCGCAAGGCCTGTTTCTATGGAAGCCACCCGGGCCCCTTCCCGAACCGGCCTGTCCAGTCGAGGGCCCGAAGGGCCCACTCTAGCTACAAAGACACAATAAGGACTATGCAACACAAAAACGCAAGACAGACACACTGACTGAACAGGTCAACATTAAAATGTAACTCAACAGCACTATTAAGTAGTTCTGCAACTATGATTTAGAACTTCTGCAATCTTAAAATTTTATTCTAATTGAAAATGTTACTCTCGTCTTATGCCTCTGTATCTTGATCTTTACACACCTGTTGGGCTGTAAGGAATATCATCCGAACTTTTCCTTTTCTTTGATCTAGGCTTGAAAATAGGATTGTCATCTTCGGACTCCAAAGAGGGGTAAACTGCAAAAGATGTCGACTTCATTAGAACGCTTGTCTGTCTGTTGGTTTTTTTCAAGCTGGTTCCATTAGCGTGGAATGTGACATACACTCGTACTTTTAACCGCTGTAGTGATTGAAGTAACATAATATTCTATAAAATCAGCATATCATTAAGAAAAAACGAAAATCAAACGCTTGATGCTTAGTTGGAAGCTCAGCATTAAGTGTAAATATTTTTAATTATCTAATTATTTTTAACACAGTTACATTACCAATTTGACTTGCAGTTATTAGAAAAAAAATAGATTTTATTTGTACTACATTCCCATTTAAATAAAATAAGTGTAAATATACAATTACACTGAATTAAATGTAGCACAAAAAGTTTTTCAAAAAACTTAAAAAAAAAAAACATTCTTCCCCAAACAAAATGCTAACAGCCGCGTGTTGGTTGAGTGTTTCTGGATTACATTCTGTTTAAGAGAACTGGTCATTTCTTCAATGCGGCTTTGAGGAGGACTGACAGCAGAGGCCATAAACACAAAGCCAATCATCTGGAAAACAAATGTGCCATATTGTTTAAATCAATTAAAAACGGAATGCACTTTTTGATGATACCGTGCCCTCGTTTTAACAACTGCATTGACACACAATCCACAATGAAGAAAGCGGTCGCCTCTCCAACTTAAGACTCAGGTCAACTTGTTGGCCTCTTTTAAAATTAAAATGAACATGAGTAGGATAAAGACTTTGCAAGGGCTTAGGAACAGCTTTCCAGGAACAGCTAGGTCAGCGATCACGAAGCTGGGAGCTGGCCCTCTCACGGGCACTGATCACGGGCCCTACCATAGTCGGAGTCCTTGAAGCAGGCGTCCATGTGGTCCTGCTCATCATCATACATCTCCAGGCTCTCCAGGCTGCTGCTCCTCCTCAGCGTCTTCTTCAGGAGTCGCTTGGCCGGGCGCTTGCTGTTGCCGCCACTGCTGCTTGCCGGCTTCTTGCCTAACACTGTGTCATGCAAGTTTCCTTTGGAATGATTGTTGTTCCACGTCGGTTGTGGGCAGCTGTCTGAAGATGACAGGTTGGCCATGGAGAGCATACCCTGGATGGCCTCCTGCGTGCTGGGGGATGCAGGTGGCTGACTGTAATTACGTCAATAAGAAATACACAACACGCTCATTAAAAGTGGAGTGGACACAGCCCGACTCGACTGCTACCATGACAACCATAACGTTGGCATAGCAGGATAACTGGCAGCTGGGGACAAATACTCAGTGGCTACTTTACCAGGTACCTGGTACCCAAAACCGCTTCAAGACAAGTTGCACAGTCATAAAATTCATTTTAAAGGCCACTGTTGTACTTAGCTGTTAGTTATACACTTATATCCATCCAGTCAACTTCAAACAGTCCATCCATTCTCCTCTGACCATTCATTGGAAAGGTGAATTTCTGTGACTGAATGCCACTGGCTGGATGTTTTCTTATTTAAAACACTATTTCTGTGAAGTCAAGACACTGCTGTTTCTAAGAAGCTAATATTGTTAAGTATGGCAGCAACAAACAAAAGATTAAAATCACACGGCATAAACCTCATACTGCAAACAGGAACTGAACGTCTGAACCCAGTCTGCATGCTGGATTTATTCAGTTGTAACCACATGAGTCACTATTTGGTGGAGTGGATTGTGTACCTAATAAACTGGCCATTGATGTAAGCAAACGGATTCTCATTTGTCACATTTGTGCGTGTACATTCCTCTGAAACAACAAAAACTAGTTTGGCAGAATTCTATTAAAGTGGGAGCATGTGTCATTTACACAGAAAATTTGTTTTGATTTCAATTTCAAAATTTGTTGTGTTATTAATGACTGCATTTTATTTTACATATACCCACATTTCTCTCTCTCTCTCTCTCTCTCTACACAAAAGACTGCTAAAGTACTGTTTGTTTGATTTTGTTACTATTAGCAACTCTGAAGATGTATAAATATATAACTACAATTATTGGTATTATGGTTCTTAGTAGTGCTTCTGGTATGTTAAAAGTTTGGCATTCAATAGGCATTGAACCCAAAATCTTACAAAACAGATTGACATGATTTATTATGCATTAGGGTACAATGATTTGACTGAGTACATAACAAAATCATTAGTGCTGTTCTATATTACCGCTTAAATGATGATGTCACAACACATTAATGTCCGTGACACATAATAATACATTATCAGCGTATTCGTATTACATGAAATACGAGTTACATCTAACGTTCTCAACTCACATTAATTCAGATTTAATTCCTAAATCTGTGACTGTACAGTAAAACATGCCCAGACGTGACAATTCCTCCCACAATGAATAACATCCTTCGCTTAGTTGGACAGCTAGCTAAAACAATCCAAAGATGTCGGCGTTTCCTATGGAAACGGAGGGTGCGTGTAACAATAATAGTGAACTGCACCCTCAAAAAACCCTAACAATCACTCGAAGTCCATTACATCATTGGAAATGTCATTTTAATGTACTAGCCTTCAATAAAACTTAACAAATATTGCAAATCACAATATTTTTTATACTTTGAGCTGTCTGGCAATGTTTTTAAATGAAATGAAAAAAGTAATAATGGGCCTCATTCACCAACTGTTCTTAAGAAGAAATTTCTTCTTATAATCCACTTAACACAGTATTCACAAAGACTCCAAACTTCATTTTCTAATTTGGGATTTGAACTTAGGTAACGACAGAATCTACGCACACTGAACAGCACACTTGCGTACATTTGTGTGCTGACAAGTTTGCGCAAAATAATTGTTTATTGCGTTTTCTTCAATTCCACTTGTAAGATATTAGGAGATTTAAATGGCAATAATCATTTATCATTATATATCATATATCATTTATAATATGTTTAAATAATCCTTTAATAACTACAATTTTACTAATCAATGGTAATTGTAATTAATTGCAACAGTTATTATTTTAATTAAAATATTAAAATGAGCGATACCATCCCATGCTTCTTCTTGTGTTATTTTATATCTACTACTGATGCTACTAAATATCACAGTTCGTTTGCCGTTCACATGCTGCAGCTGTAACTACACTTCGCAACTACAGAAGTTTCCAAGTTTAGAGTCCGGTGCGACCGCTGTCTTTAGATTTTCGTTTGGGCATTCTTGACTTATCTCTCATCTTTACTTCTTAATGTCTTTGTGTGATTTCTGTATGTGCCCATGGCCCTACAGTCTCATGTCCATTTATGGCGATTGGAGGGGCATTTGCCTATGCAAATTAGACACACGCTTTCAATTTAAAATTGAACGGAATGGAACAATAGAATCCATCATTATAAAAACACATTTGCAAACAATTCTGCGGTTTAAGAAAACATGAATCTGATGCAGACTTTTCTTGGAGCCTTCTAAGAACCTTTCTCAAGAACAAAGTTAAGAATAAAAGAATATTGGTGAATGAGGTGCAATGTTTTGATTTTGGCTGTGAATTCTAGGATTCTGTGCAAGATCATGACCAAAGCTCTCATTTGTTGTTTACAACCAGGAAGAAATACTACAGGTCTTTATTAAAACCCACCCTTCAAAATACCAGAAGCATTAACCCAATCAAAGAAATAATGCATTATTATTTTAAAATTAACACTAATGCTTTAACACATCAACTGTGGACAGCTCTATTTTTTAAAAAAAATATTAAAATCATAATTTTAGGATTTGCAGTGATTTTTTCTTACCATTGCAGTCCTATTCTGCAGTTTGCAATGACAGTCTACTGCCATTAAAGATTTCTTTCTGATAAATGTAGGTTCTAGGGAAAAAAGCAATCGTTGTATTAGCCATACCTGTCTGCATTGTAATCCACTCCGCCTACTTGCTTGCTTGCCTGCAAAAGATCCAGAATCCCTGCTGCAGTGCTACTTTCCTTCTTGACCTTTGAGATTCGACCTTTGACCCCAGGTTTGCCTTTTGTGTCTATGCGGAGTGATTCATCATCTGACGAGTCATCTGGCTTTTATGGAAAATTGTTATTGGCAGGTTGCATATGGATATATAAACATATATAAACATATATAAAACTGGCTTATTATTCATATTTCCATTAGCACAAAGCTTATTTAAATTAAAACATCTTAATAAAAAGTTAAACGTTGGTTACTACTTCACTTTAAAATACAGGATAATGACTATGGAAAGTATACAAGTGTGTGTCAAAGCTTTTAAAATTTCTGATCAATTGCAAATGTTGATCATGCTTCAAATGGAAATGGGCTTTACAAATCTAGTAGAATCTGGCAAAACACTTTAAAATCATCTACAGCCACTCCGCATGAACAAATAAAGCCAAACGCTATAAATAAATATTTACCACTGATATTTGGTTTATATTAGCATTAACATGTCTCTATGAAACTCAAGAATGAATCAACTTCAGTGAGCAAGTTATTCATTTCTATAATCATTATCTGCCTCGTGTTCGAACGTTTCCTTATGCGATTAGTATAAAATGTGGTTTTCAGCCTATAAGAGAGAAGTTGAAATGGCAATCATGCACACGTACGCGGGTATTTTTTAAAAACGGTGTTTTTCCTCCTCCGTTTTAAAAAAAATCCCAGTCCACAAAAACACTGTCTTCTAAAATATTTCCGTCCACATGAAACCGCTAAAATGCGCTGTCAAGAGCCAAACCAACAGGCGGCATTATAACTCTAACCGTACTGCCATGTTAGCCAATCAGAAGCCTAATTGCCAGTCTTGTTAAGCTGAAAACCATGGCGCACATTCCGACGCCTGTGTTGATCAATACAATGTGAGAGTGACTCAACATTTATCTGTACGCATGTAAGAAGTCCTGTCAGCAAGGTTAGCACAAGCACTATTTCGGCATCAATGAACCCGAAAATTGCACCGTTGTGATTATACTTTAAGTCTCTTTTTAAGCTGGGGCACAGAAAAATGACCTATAGAGGAGCTGATTCAAATGAAGGGTAAAGTGACCTGTTGTTCAGGACTAAAGATAAACACACCAAGGATCAAACGCATTACGTCTTAGATACTGCAACAAAATGTTTTGAAAAGGATGCCAAAGACAATGGAATTAATCAGATTATGCTTGTTCAATGGAAACTGAGACAATGCTAAAATACTTATTAGAATATGGGTAAATACTACAACAGACGATTAAGACAATACACAGAGAATTAAGCTGAGCTATTTTACCTACCTTGTCAATTTTCTTCTGAATCTTTGACTTTTTAGACTTTTGAATAGGTTCTTTAACATCTGTTAAAACTAAAAGAGATACAACATATCATGCTAAACAGAAAAAAAAACTAGTAATATAAATAATTTGAGGATGGCATGGTGGATAAGGGGGTGACACTGTTGCCTAACAGCCCCATGGTTGGGAGTTTGAACCCCCCCACTTCATCTCCACATGTGCACCACGAGCATGATCACATCATGAGCCATGAATCGCATCCATGTCGCACCCCCTGCTTCCAGTCTCCAGGGGTTAGAAGATGGATGAATGGAGATATGAATCCACTGAGCCAGAAACTGAGCCAGATAACTTGACATTTGACTTGATACTAGCTACTAGATGTGGATGAATGAGCATTCGGATGCGCTGGTCGTACGTTGATCTTACAGTTGACTATGACACAAGGCGAGAAGGCCTTTTGGGTGATTCATGTTGCACAGACTCACGAGATAAGGGCCTTTTGGTGGGACTCTTTTTCCTCCTCATAGGGAAGATATCGATCTTCAGCTCTCCCTCATCTGAAACATACTCATACTCGTCTCGGACTGGCTTGACCTTGCATTCCTTGACGTTATCCAAGGACCCAAACTCAGATGTGCTGGTCTGGGTTTTGAGGCTTTTAGAGCTTTGCAAGAAAAAAAAAAAACAAAACAATAAAAAAAACAGAAAATGGGGGGAAAAAAACAAAAACACACACTTGCCAAATTAAAAAGCCTGAATAGCATGTATGTATATTAATCTTAATTAATCAATCTTAATTAATTTATCTTGTATATACTATGCCATTGCATAGTATATCACAGTTCAAAGTGCTACTCAACATAGTTACATACCTTAACATTTTTTTATTTGAAAATGAAAAGCCGTATTTGTCTTTATTTCCTGACAAAAGTGACTTCTTGTGTTCCTCCATTCTCAGCAAAGAATCGGGTTTGCTGTTCTGAAATAAAAAAATATTGTTCCTTTTTTAAAAAACGTCAACATACTGAAAGACAGTTTGGTAAGTTTACCAAGCAATATATACCGATCAGCCATAACATGAAAACCACCTGCCTGACAGTGTGCGGGTCGCCCTCGTGCTGCCAAAGCAGCTCTGACCTGTGGAGGTATGGACTCCACCAGACCTCTGAAGGTGTCCTGTGTTACCTGGCACCAAGACGTTAGCAGCAGATCCTTTAAGTCTTATAAGTTGCGAGATGGGGGCTCCGTGGATCGGACTTGTTTGTCCAGAACATCCCACAGATGCTTGAAGATTGCGATCTGGGGAATTTGGAGGCCAAGTCAACATCTTGAACTCTTTTTCATATTCCTCAACCATTCCTGTACAATTTTTACAGTGTGGCAGGGCGCATTATCCTGCTGAAAGAGGTCACTGCCGTCAGGGAATACCACTGCCGTGAAGGGGGTTACTTGATCTGCAACACATGCCCACTGGTTGTTGGTTTGCAACATATGCTGATTGTAGCCAGTTTCAGCAGTGGACAGGGGTCAGAATGAGCGCAGTGATCAATCTGCAGCTAAATAGCCCGGATCTGCAATCCGCTGTGTATTATGACACATTTCTGTCATTACTATTCCATGCTAGAATCTGGGATTATTGGTGACTGACTGTGTGTGTTCATGCGCATTGGGCTTCTTGGTGCCAGTGTCATCATAAACTATAAAGCTGAAATGAAAATGGACAATAAATTTTAAAAATAATTTGTGAACTGAAAGAAAAATGAAAACTATAATTTACCAAAAAAAAGTGTCGGATTTTAAACTGCAAAAAGTACTGCCACGTCTTTTTACCTTGTTGATTTGTTGATTTGTTGAACCACACTCTCTCTCCTCTCATAAAATATGTTATGGCTGTTGAGCTGTCCCTTTTTTCACTGTGACTTCAGTGCTTTATTACTTACATTCAAAACAGTCACATGTGGCCGGCTCCACTAACCAGATTTAATAAACACAAGGATACACTGAATTTTGACTAAGTTTTGGGTATAACAATAATATTTTAGGTGTAATATAATTTTCGAATTGTAGGTGTGAGTAAGGGGCATATAGTGTGTCTGGCGCAGAGACAACTTAAATGACATCGTCAATATGATTACGCTTGTCCATTTTTCCCGTGTCCAACACATCAGCTTCAAGAACTGGCTGTTTCCTTGTATTATACATAACCGCACCCTTGACGTGGTGCCATTGTACCAAGACAATCAAAGCTATTCACTTCACCTGTCAGTGATTTTAATGATATGGCTGATCGGTGTACAATCTCACATCAAGTTAGCACCCTGTGCTGTTTTATTGTCATTTCTTTCAGATATAATGTCATCATTTCATTTTGCAGTAATATACTGCACTCCGCATTCACATGTTGATCGGGACCAGCTGACTCACCTTGTATTTCCATTTCGCTTCCGTTTTATTCTTGTTCTGCTCTCGCATTTCAGACACACTTTGCACGTTATCTTTCTTACTCAAACTGTCTCTCCCCATAGATTCTGATCCGTTCTTTACAGCCTGTTCATTGAGAATACAAAGCAAAAAAATCTGCCTGTGATAAAGCATAATAATCAAACGATGTAGAAGACATGAAATGAACAAGGTATAGAAAAATAAACACCGTTAAATCACATTTAAGAACTTTAAAAATCTATCATAGTCAACCCATCCCAGCACTGTTGATTTCCCATTAATCTCCCACATCTTTTGCTGACTGATACTGTTAGAACTTCCTTAATACAAGCTCAAAGGAACATCAGTAAGATCCACCTACCTTCTCTTTGTCGAGAAACTCTTCCGCATTTGATTCCTGGCAAGGCGAGCTGGGTATTTTGTCCAAGCTCACACCTTCTTTCATCTTCTTCCCTTTCTTCTTCCCTTCGTCCTTTACTTTGGGAATCTTTGCTGGTTTGGGAGCCTTCGGAAGCTTTGGCGGTTTTGGGGGCCTGGCCATTTTGGTGCCCTTCTTTCTGGGCAGCTTCTCCCTGGGAGGTGAGGGAACATGGGCAGGAGATAAAGGCTCCTCTGGTTCAGCTGGTGGGGCAGGGGCCTCCTCCATGGATGCGTTGGCCACGGGCTCTTCCTTGGTGCCTTTCATCGCATTCTTCAAAAAAGGAGAAATATTACAAGACTTTTTTTCTCAGTCCCAAACACCAATATCATCCCCATCCAACCACCATCAAAGTTTAAAATATTCCCGGTGAAAAAGGACGCAAGTAGATAATGCGAAATATGTGCATATGATCAAATATGTAGTAATTATTACGTTTATACGACAGCTAGTTCCGACCAAGAAATTTGAATGGAGAAAAAGCATTCTATGAGTGCTGTTTTTAGAGTATGACCGCATTCGGACATTTCACATCAGATGTATCACTCCGCTATCTAAGAACCATTACTTAGTCAAATTTAAATGATGCAAAGTAGTTGGGAATGAGTGAGCTATGTCGCATGGGAATATATGTGTTGCTTGGCAACAGTCGACAGTTGGCTGGTGGGAACTATTTTTTGTTTTTGAGGAGGCCCGTAAATAATCAAGGGCAGTAGTATCTGTTGTGCCTTATTACTGTTACCATATAAATGCTGCTCGATGAACTTTGTATAGAAGCAATAACATACTCAAAGTTGTACCGCTGTACTCCAACATATCACGATTTGGTGATTTGGTCAGAGGTACGAGGCCACAGCTGTGATATATTGGAGTAACTGCACTCCTTGTATGTTATTGCTTAATTATAAACTGGATTTGTGATTTAAAAGGTTCACTTCTCTGAAAAGAAGGAAATATGCTTGAGAATGATCTTTAATATGAATCACAGATGTACAAATACATGCACCAATCAGATACATCTGAGAGCAATGAAAACTGAATATATCTGCATACTAAGAAACGTTAATGCATTCATGTCGTAAGGTGCTGAGGTCACAGATGTTCCTCACGAAGAGAAACATAATTCCACAAAAACAAATGATACCACACCTCTGATAACCTGATCTCTTTGGCAAGGTCTTTGATAAGCTGTGCCGGCTTCATATTCTCTGGAAGCTCATCCTCATGTTCTAGAAGAGCCTTTAAGAAATAACATTGAGATTTTTTTAATATCTGCAGTTATTTTTGAGGACAAGACGAGTTATTTACGACCTAATGTGGAGTGATATAATCAACATCACTCTTCTTTCTATTTTCTATAAACACGTGCCCAAGACCATGGAAAGTATTAGAGAGGATGCACAAAGTATTAGAGAGGATGCACAAAGCACTAGAGAGGATGCACAAAGTATTAGAGAGGATGCACAAAGCACTAGAGAGGATGCACAAAGTATTAGAGAGGATGCACAAAGTATTAGAGAGGATGCACAAAGCACTGTGCTTTGTTGGCCCAGCAAGGAAAGAAACACAAGACACTGGAAAAAAAATTACCACCCACACACAAATGCAAAAAAGGCTTAAGTAAATGTGTGTCTTCTTGATATTTTTCTGACATTTGCTTAATTGTTTTCTTTTTCATGTCTTTCCATAATGTTACTGTGTTCTCTTAATGTGCTTTGCATGGCATGAATAAAAGCTCTCCAGGCCACCAGGGGGCAGTATATATATATATATATTATTTGAATTTGATGATCAGTGGTCATTGTTGATATACCACAGCACACAGTGTACAACGAAATGTGTCCTCTGCATTTAACCCATATGTGACATCGTGACGTAGCAGGGGGCAGCTAATTCACTGCTCGGGGGCAGTACCTTGCTCAGCGTAACTCAGTGGTGCCTTGCTGGTCGAGGATTCGAACCAGCAATCTTTTAATTACAAGTGCGCTTCCCTAACTATTAAGACACTACTGCCCACAATAATGATAATTAGGGTTTTGTCAGCTAATAATTTTCTACATTTGTAGCTGTCTTTCATGAGAGTCATATTAAACTGACTCAACTGACATCAAAAAGTACTGCATAGCCTAATTTAGGATTTTTTGGTCAAGTGGGTGAAATTCACATCCATTCGAGGTCCATATCAGTTTTACCCCGATAGACCACAAATCAAAATCCCATGAAGCAACCAACATAAAACGTTCTGCCTTGGTTAACCTGCACATGCTAGTTAGATGGAATGAACTCTTCCCGGTGTGGCAACTCACAGCTAACATAATATAAAATTATGGAATTTCAGCTTCAGTCTGAAATTGTTTTTAATAACATATCAGTTTTTAGTATTAGTATTAGCAACTACAACAAAAAAAAAATCACTCTAAAATGAACAGATAAAGGTTTAATAATCAAATATAGGTGTTCAAGTGTATTTCTTTTGTTTATCAGTGTGTCATGCAACATTTTGTTCTAAATAGAACCTTGGGTAGAAAATTTTCAATTACCTTACTATCTTCAGCCATTCATGGGAAAGATGTATTCGTACGAATACCCACATTACAAGAGCAGCTGCAATGTTAGAGAATTTTAAGTGATTTATATAAAAATTACCAGCTTTCTAGTCCATGATCTGAAGGCCGCATTGAGGATTTTGGCACCAAGAATCAGGTACGGAGCTGGTTGCTTATTACCTTTGTGTAAGCCTGCAAAAGTGAAAGAGAACAAACACTACTGGCAATGCAACCATTACACGATTATTCCAAATCGTGAACAAAGCAGCTACCAAGCTGACCAGCATCTCTAAGCATCTTCAACTCTAAATAAGTGCAGGTGTTTGATATGCAGGGTGAACCTGCAGATCCATCCCATGGTGAGTCTGCGACTCTTCTCTTCCGCTGTACCTTTGAATCTCTCCAGCAGATGACGCCCCACATACCAGCAGGCGGTCTCAAAGTTCGGGAATGGAGTGAGGCTGGCCACCTTCAGTCGCTTCTCCACTTCATATGCTCTGAGGAAGGCGGAAGGTCATCGTTAGCAGACGGCTAACCGGCTGTAGAAGCACTTGGGATGGAGAGACGAACCTCACATCATTTCATGGAATACGTGTAGATGGGTGAGACACTTCACACCCTTTGGATTATAGTAAGGCAGTTGAAATATCCAGCTGTATATGACTTGTAAATGATCAGTTTAGTAGGACAATAATATTAATAAAGTAAAAAAGATTTAATTTGCATCTGTATACTTACCTCATTTGCATTTCTACACTGAGGTTGTGGACAAAGTGACCTGAGAATGCCAGACAGTCTACAGGGGCCAGGACTGCATTAATCCACCCTGAATGAGTCAAGAAAACATCAAAAAAGATAAAAATATTAACATGCCAGTCACCTTTCTGCAGCCAATAAAAATGCCCCTCAGTTACTTGTGTGTACTTATTTAAAAAGAAAAAAAACACTATTCATTTTAACAAGGTAACATTGTTTCCTAACAATCATGTAAGATCATTTTAATAATCATCATTATCACTTTATTGATCCCGTGGGAAATTATTTTTTACGCCTCCCTCAACTTGCTCTTTGTAAGCAAGCTGTCCGCGAAGGGCAGCCACCCACGGCAGCTGAGGTTTAAGGACCCGCAGACGTGCTGAGGCGGTTTCAACCGGTGACCTTGTGATTGCAAGCACACGGGCTTAGCCCACTGAGCCACATGTTACGTTACACGTTATCTGAGCCACAGGCATGTTGTAATTTACACTTGAAGATTGCAAGGTCACCCTCACCTGACGGTATGAAGAGGGTCTGGCCCTGCTTCAGAATGCATTTGTAGCATTTGTCCACTTGGTCTGCAAAGAACATCTCACTGTAACTGGAGGAAGACCTCCAGCGTTCATATAAAGACAAGTTGGCAGAGGTGGGCTTGATTAAGAAGAAGATCTTCTCTCCCTGAAAGGAAAGTGTGACACCTATCAGTGCTTCAACTCTGCAGAATTTATTCGGCCACCCCTCAAACCTTACAATACCCCCAAAAACAGATTCCTAAAACCTGCCCCAGGGACAGTTTGATGCCGATTTCCCAACTGTGCTTTCCTCTGGATAAAGTGTCTGTTTAATAAATATAAATGTAAATGTAAACCATTCTCAACAAACGAAAACACCACTTACTTTGAGGACATGGTACCAGACTGATGCCCCGCCACACTCTATGTGGAAGTCAGTGTAACTGTCCTTCACGCACATCAAACAGTACTTGGTCACTTTAGGTTTGCCCAGAAGTGCATCATTTGGCCAGTAGTTCTCAACCCAAGAAAGCTTCCTCACAATCTGTGGACTTTCCACAAAGCTTGCCATTCTGTTTCAGAGAAGATAGTTTTTTACTCAATGTATTGTCATGGATTCCAACTGAAAAATGTGACTCAGACTTAAAAAATATGTACTATACATAAAGCATATGAAGGCAGAATGCCGCTGGGTCCCTGTTTATAAAAAGTGCTGAGTGTCTTACAGAGCATTACCTCGTTTCTGAAAATTCCAAATTGATCACGTTTAATACTCGCTTTCGGTTTGTGCTGTAGTAGTAATCAACAAACTCCTTAAGTTTCATCTGGTTGTTTGTCTGTTTGGTGACATCGACAACATCCACAACAAAGTCTGGACCTAATGAGTCCGAAACAAATCGTGAAAAAAATAAGCAAATATAAAAAAGAAACTCCTGAACATAACAAAATAAAACAATCATATAAAATACTGAATATTCGCTAACATAGAGCTGGATAAAAAGTTTCAAAGTGTCCTACTGTCACTCACCTACATAGTTTTCTACATCACTGATGTAGAACGTCGGAGCCGGCATCGACATCCCGAGTCCATCTTTCTTTGCGACCATAATCGGTTCTGTAAACCCATCCTCCTCCAGATAGTCCAAGGTTAGCTGACTTCCACTCAGCTTCAATACCACCTCATCAGAACTGTAACAAAAATGATACAAGGTTTGGTTAAATATTTTGCATACTGAAGATTTACAAACACGCCTTGCCACAGACATACAGGCTGACGATCCCCACTCATAACGTAACCTGTCACAGCTACCGCTTTCATTTTCAGTTACTACGAAGGGTATTTTGATACCTGATACATAGATATTTAAATGTTCTATAGCAGATATTTCCCTTTCTGAAAAGCATATTGGTCTGTCGAATGATATATCAGATCCACATACTGGTGCAGCTCAGTAATGTGGGAAAGACTGACCTTAAAAAAAATCCTTCAACCAGGTTAAAAACTTGTTCTACATGGGGTCAAGAGCAAGAGGGTTTGTCATCTGGAGTAATAAAAAGGTGATTTGTCTCCCTACCATACTGGGTGAATTAAGGAAAGCTTAGGATTTACAAGCAATAAAATCATGCTTCGTGGAAAAACCTTGGATTAGAGTTTTCTGGTGTTTATCAACTAAATTTTCCACCTGTTCACAGAAAAACAAATTAAGTTTGCTGGAATCAGAAGCATTCGGCGACTGATCCCAAACAGGCAACAGATAGCAGGAAAACTCAGAATGTGTTTTCACTCACTCACTCACTCACTCACTCACTCACTCACACACACACACACACACACACACACACACACACACACACACACACACAGGGATGGGTCATTGGGGTGTTGGCCTACTCCAGGCTGGACTAACCTGCATGATCAGCTTCTTTTACTGCATTACACCAGATTAGCACTTTCTCTCTCACTCAGACAGACCAAAAGGGGGAAAAACATCCTAGAATGGGGGTAGTATGACGTGCGGGGTGTGGTCTGCCTGGATTGCGGCTCTCTTGGGGGGGGGGGGGTTGCTCACAGTGGACACTGGGCCTGGCCTGCCTTGGTTGACCAAACGACAGCCTTCCTCTAATCAATCATCCCTTTGCTCCTACCTCTCCTCTCTTGCATCTCGACCTCCTCTTTTATCTTCTCCAACACACAGATAACACACACGCACTCAACACATGTCCACCACTGAGGGGAACAGATAGCACACACTCTCAACAGCCTACATATAAACTTGATGGAACTCTCACTGCAATTTTTGAGTTGATTTCATTTTTTTTTTTCTTCTTGTTCTTTCCTTTCCTTTTACGATAATTTACTGTCACCTAGCCGTATGCTCTTTGACCCTCCAATAAAAATAGGCAGTTAAACACATAAAAAAAGAGCACCAGCAGTTAAAGTCAGTTTTCTTTCAGCACTGGTGGTGCTCAGCTGTTGTACAACAGTGGACATCGATATGGCTTGGTTATTCAGAGTATTGTTTAAAATGATATTTTGAAATGCATTTCCACATTTCAATAATAAGAGACATTTCGATGAACAACAAACAAAAAAACACCTGCATACCTTGGGAAGGTTCTACTTCGGAGCTCCTTTATGAACACCTGACTGCCATTCTGAACTGCTCTGACGTTGCCGCTTTGTCCAGTGTCCTGTTTATTGCAGGTCTTTTTCTTCTTCACTGAGGGAGCCCCAGTAAAGACAACCAGCAAAGTGTTAATTACACGAAACAAGGCTCGAAGTATTTTTAGTCAACATAATGACCTGTGCTGGACTTTTGATTAAACCTCTATGGCACTGCATTCCATCAGAAGATAAATAACAGCACAGATACAATGACTTATTTTTTATAGGTTTTATAAGTTTCAGGCCCTATCAGCTGTACTGCTTGAGCACCTACACTGTACCCTACACTGTACCCTGCACTGTACACTGTAAGGGTACAAAGGCGATTCAAAGCCCACACTTACTGCAATATAAAATTTAAATGACAGGAAAATGAGAAACTTCGTTAAACTGTGGATAAGGAACACCTCTTCAGAGCACCCAACAGCCTATCACATTACAGAAATATGATTCCAACCAATCATATGGTAATCTTAAGATCAGACAAATGTACAGCAGGTCGGTTAAGTTAGCGGCTTTGGTAATATACGGTATATGAGGGAGAAAGTTCACATGTCTGTAAAGAAAATGACAGTTCAGGAGCCACATCGTCTTAACCAAAGAGAGATTTCGTAAATAACAAAAGGTAAAGACAGTGGTGGTTTCAGGGGGGGTGGGGGGGTACACTGGCAAGTTAAAATTCAATGAACAGACTGCTGCTGCGTACTGTAAACTCTGCTGAAAACTGGCACCAACTAAAACTGGAAATACTAACTTATTTCACCACCTGAAGCATTTACAACTTGTAGAGCATGAAGAATTCAAGAGTTTAGTCACACATTCAAGGTCACAACCGCCCCCCCCCCCCCCCCCGCAGAGGTAGTCGGAGAAAAACAAGAATCCTGTACTGTCAGCATTATCTAGTGTTATGTCCCACTACAAAAACAGTTTATATTTGTACGAATTTTGGATTCCTTTTTGCAGTACATTCAATTTGTGGTCATTTTTCATGTTTTGAATCCCCTTTACGCGAATCTTAATAGAATTTTAAGCAAAATCGGACCCTTAAAGTAAACTAATAACGACTTGAATTAGATCGTGATATCAACTTAAACGAAGAAACGCTATTGCAGCTATTACGTTACATTACTGGTCAGGAAAAAATGGACACTATGGCACTATGGCACACTTGGGCATTTTATCAGACTGTTTTTCATCCGCTTGGCTAATTTAAAAGAATAAAAGTTTAAAATGTCAGGCAATTTCAGCCAATATAGATTTGGAAAGGACCCATGGGTAAGTACAGTACAGAGCTCATCTTAAGACGTTTCATGCAGAGCAGAGGTGGATAGTCCAGGTCGAGAAAGTCAAAATCCAGACCAAGATCTCATTTCAGCCAACCAGCTGAGTTCTCTGTGACTGTGACTCTTTATGCTCAACTCATTGGTTGAAACAAAATCTTGGTCTGGATTTTTACCTCAGGAAACAGAATTAACCAAAATTAGCAGCAGAACTCAACCTAAAACAATATAATCGGAGTGTGATAGAAATGAGCCGAAGGCAGTTTATCGATGCTCAGAAAGAGAAGTGCTTTCTGTGATGCTGGATTCCGCTCAGTGAACTCACAGGTGGACTTGCCATGCAGAGTCTCACAGTTGGGACAGTGGTAGATATCAATACCAGGAGCCTCGTCCTCATTCACCCCAACACAGCTGAAAGAGACAAAAAATTGTTTAATAAATAATATACTTCATCAAGGTGCGCCTATAGCATTCTTCCAACATTAACTGACTTACTACTGTGTGAAATTCATAAATCAACAATTAGCATTGGTTCAATAATAAAAAAAATCAGGCAAATTTTAATGTATTGTTCTCTCTGCCAAGGGAGCTATATCACTTGTTCAGCAAAGCCCACTCAGTACGTAGACAAAAAAAAGAAAGCTTTTTTTTTTCTCCTGCATAGACAGGGTATTTTATGTTGGCCTATACTAGTAGCACCAAAATAAAAACCATGTGTTTATAATATCAGCAGAATTTAGCAGAGAGAAATATTTGCAAGGTAAGTTTCAGATTTAAAAAAGGCACTAGCATGTTTCAGTCCCGTGGAGGTGTGAAATGACGAATGGAACCTAAAATCTGCAGTTTTACCTTGAGCTGCATGAACAACTACTGTAGCTCATTAATTACTGTGACTCTGACACTGACCACAGCTGAGGTCTCACATTTAGAGAGGAGGGGGCATTTTTTTCCCCTAACTAGGAAAATTTTGGTCCTGTTTCTGCTTCTTACATTGTCACCCATATTATGAACCATTCAGAATGCAAAAAATATTAACGCAATGCCACACATTCTTATCGAGTGCTTTCAGGCAACTGTGTTGTGGAAGGACGATAATTAAAAATTTATTGAATACGCATTTCATGACGATTTAAAACCGAGATTTCTAAAAAGCAAGCTGTGGTTTTTTAACTAAGCAGTTAAAAAAATTCCAACATTAGTATGCGTTTTCATTAGAGAAAATTATATCCATACAATTACCACTTACAAGTAATTGTACGTTATTTATGAGTATTTCTGAGGCAGCTTTTAGAGCAACAGAACCTATGCACCGCACAGTGGCAGCGTATGTCCCCAGGGTCTGTGACTCAAAAGGGCCTTTGACCCACCCTGCACATGCAGAAAAATGCTCTGGCAATTCTCAGAGCTGCAGCTGCAGTCATAAACAAAAAAGCAAAACCAGATTCCTGCCATTTGGGGCAGCCGATCCCCAACGCCAGGCTCTGCGCGGGACACGCAGGCGCGCGGATCACTCCGGGGCGCTGTGACAAACTTGTCAACATCATGAATAAACCTCTTTCACAGAGAACGGTTGGGTTATGCCGTCATCTGCAGCATGAATCGCTCAGCTGACACAGGTGGTCAGTGGGTAGTTTTATCAGATCACACCTCCAAGGGCTCAGGAATACGGCCCCTCATCTGTCTGCATATGCGCAGTCTCATATTCTTCTTATACCGAATTCCTCTGGGTACTAAAGTTCCCTCAAGTCCTAAAATTTGTTCAAGGGTTTATGTACAAAAGAACTAAATACATTTTGGCCTCTGACCCAGGAAGAACAACGTTGTACACTTTCTTTTCTGGTAATGACTCATAACTTTGCATATGTAAAGTGAATTTATACATTCAGAAATTTAAAAGTATAACCATGCCCCCCCCCCCCCCCCCCCCCCCCCCAAACCCACCCACCAACACGCATAGACGATCACTTTGATTCTTATTTCTTGTTTCCAGAATAAAAAAATGGATCCTCTCTTTC
>JAODKE010000114.1:29090299-29100492 GCA_026779605.1 Mormyrus hasselquistii
CAAAAACTTTGCATAGGTAAAGCGAATTTATACATTCAAAAATTTAAAAGTATAACCAGCCCCCCCCCCCCCCCCCTTAAAATGAAAGCTCCAGTAATTTCAGGAGAGGCCTGTATATATTTCTTCATTTACAGACACAGTCGAAAGTACTGGTGCCCTTTCACTATGTAAAAAAGAAACAAATTTTCCATTAAATAAGGTGAATCTGACAACTGACATCCAACATTCATGATTCTACAGAGCATATACTTTGCAGTTTTTAAAACTTAAAACAAATCAATAAAAGAAAAAAAAAAATCAACTAAATTATTGTGACCTCGAACATAGAATTTTGTAGCATACTGCATAATGGCAATTACTGCATTCAGGTACTTTGCATAGCTTTGTATGAGAACACACTTCTCCACAAGCAATTTGACTCACTCCTCTTCAGCAAACTACACTAGTCCTCTTAGGTTTGAAGAGTTCCTTCTCCCAACTGCGAGTTTTAGCTCTTTCCATAGATGCCCAATGAACCATATAGCTGCTATCACTTACCAAAAACCAATTGGACAGATGAAACAAAACAATTATGTTTCAGCTGTCCAAAGGAGAGTCTCTGAACTGTGGCTTATCAACATGAATTTCAACAAACACCAGTCAGGCTTTTTTTGTGTCAGTGTTTCAGAAAGTCTTCCGGCTCGACGACAACAGCACAGTGTAATGAGTGTTTACTTTCCTACATTCAAATATGCTGAGTGACTGATTATAAAAGTGAAGACGCCTGTGAGGCACCACTTGAGATATCACTGCAATCCATTTCTTTAAATTTGTTAGGACTCCCAATAATTTTGTCCAGGCCATTTTGCATTTCTTTACAATAATATGTTATAAATTGAAAAGTGTCTGTGGAAAAAGCAGTACGCAATGGTGAATGCCAATCACATTTGTCAGTTTCAAATTATTTTGCAGAAAATTCTGATTCCTTTTTTTAGGAAACGTTTGGCCAGGTCTGTACGAGTTCCTTTGCTGTGCCTTTATCGTTAATAAAGTTTCTGCTTTAGATTTATTAAGTATTAAAACACCAGCTCATTGTTCGTCTTTCTTAATTTGATGGGTGTTTCTGTAATTAGTAAAACTGACATGCCTTGTCATGAACATCATATTCTTATTAAAACCCACTCATGCTCAATTAACCTCCAACTTCAACATTTTCCACCACATATGAGTCATGGCCTACATCCATAACCGTAATGCCTTAATGGATAGAGTCTCTAGTGCTGTAGCGTTACCCCAAAGTGGGTCACTGGGAGCTGGCTCATGACATTTCTTGCACTCACGCTAATTTTCGTTAGAACAGGGGTGTCAAACTCCAGTCCTGGGGGGGGCCGAAGCCCTGTACAGTTTTTGGTTTACCCTCATTTACCGCACCTGATTCAACTCCTTGTGCTAATTACCACACACCTCCTGAGCGGAATCATTTGTGATGGAAGGGGGGAAGAACTAAGATACACAGGGCTGTGGCCCCCCAGGACTGGAGTTTGACACCCCTGCATTAGAATATCACAATATGAACCTCCAAGCATGCAATGTGGAAGCAGCCAGTCCTTTACATTCTTTTTTGTCATTATATCTTGGTTAATAACACTAGACTCATAAATGACTGTGACATACTGTAGGAGAGACTCCTGGAAATTTCTTTTCTCTGCCTAGAACCTGTGAGTTTTTGACTTGTCAGTGTTTCACAAAGCAGTTTCACGCTTTAGTACAGTATATGTGGGTTATTCTATGTTAATTCAACATAGGGCTTTGCATTACATTTGGCATACATAGGGATTTTTATTACATTTGGCATGTGAATTACACATACATTCCAGAGCTCAGATGTTTTTTTTTTCTTATGCACTGTAACTTGTTTTAACTTTTAACTGTATCATGAGTTTCTTTTTTCAAGGTCAAAGTTCATCGCAAAAACTTTGTCATACATTTGGTCATTTAAAAAAAACAGCGATGGATCTGCAGTAACAAGTCACAATTTTTTTATGATACATATGGATGCTTACTACTTGTATATAAAATAATGACCTGTTATTCGGTCTGCTGCATAAGATAAGCACCCCAAAATGTACATTTTTTAAACAGCTAGTTTTTAACTTCCAAAAAGGCATGTGGGTGATGGTACAATTTTTAACTTAACTGGGAAGAAAGTAGAGACTTTAAAAAAAAAGTACTGCTATTCAAATGGGTGAAGGAGTTATGATGCTCTGAACTTCACTGAAAATCACGAAACATACTAATCTCACTCACTTTTAATCCGCTTATTTCTTAAAAATAACCTAAAGTGGACGTGAATTGCACCTGAAGTGCAGCCAAAAGTGCGCAAAGTGTTTGAGGGCCTTTTCAGACAACTTTTCCTTTATCTTGCGTGAAGTCCAGGCGTAGCACTGGTTAGGTTTGCAGGGCATATGACACCCTTTATTGTCTCCTAGGAGATCCCAGACACAGTTTCTGGTTCATTGCTGACACCCCATAATCATACCACCACATTCTATGCTCTCCAGCAAATCCTCATTGATAAGCTGATCTGCGAAAGCACAGATATGGGAATACCCATAACCCACCTGGTCAGCACATGCTGAAAATTCCTCATATCACAGCATCGTAATAAATTAAACCCATTCTTGTACTGACATTTGAATCGTATGCCCCTCCTAATTTAAACGAATCAATGAAACAAATGGTCTGAAAGAATTACACGGCAGCATCGAGCTTGTGCTGGTATATATATGGTTTGCACAAAGATGAGAATGTCTTCCATGGAAAGTAAGTGTTTGAGATCTGTCAAACTCTTTTCTCATCATCCAAGTCCGCAGAGAACACAGTATGTCTATAGACAGATGGAGCCAAGCTACCAACTGCTCCAGAAACGGGGCTTAACAGACCCTGACACCTGCACAGACGAACCGTTAAACGGGCTGAAATCGCAATCGGGGACATGCGCTCGACTGCTGCAGGAATCACCACAGGTAGACGCCATGGATCAATTTGTAGTTGGATCGTGTAAGGAGATATTTTAAGAATAGCACAGAATTTGAATTAAATCTATTCATGCTGCAATATTTAATTCAGCTTCAATTTGGAAGGGTTAGTTCTAAATAAGATCATATGCCCCCAACCTCACTGATAATTAACTCCACGCTGAGATCTGACTTGTGCTTTTTATATTTGAATTCCCCTGTATTTGCCATTTAGAAATATGCTATTATAGAGGTTGGCGTTTTACAGTACAGTACATTACAGTGCTTTGTTTTGTCAGTTCAATTGTTTCAACTGAAATTACGTGTGCATTTACTCTAGTGTTTATATTGCGTATAACATGTCCACCTGATATTCATGTTAAATAACACCATCTCAGCACAGACAGACAAAAACATTACGCTTACATGCGAAAATCAGCAAAACACTGAAAGTATGCTGTATAGAATAACTGCCCACCACAACGCTACAAACCCGAACAACAGCGACTTATTTACTGGACTGGCTGTATACATGATACAAGACTCATTTTGAGGTTCTAAAAAATGATATACAGAAAAAACTTACACGTAAAACCAAGTCACTGTAACTTTTACTGCATTAGGACGACCAAAATGTACAAAAGCTTTACGATTCCGGAACAATGCCTATATCGTATTTCCATAATGTATGATAATGTCCTCAGAAACACAAAGCAGATATATGCAATATGCAAACATCACTTCAGTATTCTTGAAAAAACACAGACAATTCCGCTGTTTCGTCAATAACTGCTGACATTTCATTAAAATTAGGTACTGAACAATCAGAAATGGAGAAAATGCAGTCAGCCCCAAACGTCTGATTCTGTACAGTGAATCCCTATTCGTGATATTACGCGCGTAAATCTGATAAGTAAATTTAACCAGGAAAACGGTGGATCTTTAGGATAAAATCGCTTGCTTGCATTAAAAGTACTAGCCTTTTCATATTTATTGCGAATTATGATACTATATCACTTATATATGACGTCGTATGTTATATAGACTATTAATCAAACGCAAAGTTCCACCGGTGCAAGAACAACTTCAATTCAGCGGCTTTCCCTACGAAAACAACACGACTTCACCAGCAGTCCCCTGAATAATACAAAAAAATGTAATGGCATGTACAAACATCGATTAATTACACGAATCTTGCGAAATCCCTTGCAATATTTTCTTAATGCTAGTTGATTTGCTTTCTGTTTCAAGCGCGATACAACAAGTAGGCTATGTAAAGCAGTTTTACAGAATTTATCGATCTATAAAATAATCGTCTGATCACTGTGACATCTATGTCACAATTTATGGATTTTGAAAATGGAAAAATATCCATGTTTCCCGGGTGGCTTGCACAAAAAGGTACTGAGGTTTCCCATCACTTCAGTGTGTAACGGCGCGACAATAAAAAGGTTAACAGTGAAAGATATCGTTAACAATGAAACACGAGCAATGATCCTATTTGAGCAATATGTCTCCGATTAAACATTTGCAGCTACTCATAATATGTATAAAATAAATCGGTTAATCTAAACATAATCCAAACTCCGCCTTTTTTCAAGCGGCCTCGCTTTTGGTATTTCAGATGCAAAGCAAAGCGACTGGTAAAGGTCAAAACTTAAAAAAAAAAAAAACACAGACTACAAACAAAACGAAACATGTAATCATGTTTTTACCTGCCGTGGAACCAGTCCTTGCAGGCGTCACATTCAATCATAAACCGGGTCACGTCGTACGGTAATCTACAGATGCAATAAACGGGCACGGTCGCCATGTTGGATCAATTCACAACAACGCCGGAGAAAGAGGCAGCACAATTCCTCCTGGAACCAGTTTGCAATCAGAAAATCCTAAGAACCGCACTTGGAATCGAACCATTAAAATTACACCGACATTCAGTAACAAGAAAATGGTTTTTTTTCTTTCCCTCCGTAAGTCTTCCAAGTCTTGAACGCAGTCTTGACAAAATGTTGAACTAATTGTATTTCCTGAAGTGCATTGTTGTGCACATGCCCCCTGGTGACACTACAGTATTCAAACATTGGTAAACTGTAAGAAAAAAAATGTATCCCTTCATTGTAATGTTGTTACGTCAGCTTGTAGCACTGTATCCCCGTCAAATCATATTAGTAGTTTTCATTAATACGAGACCGTTTAACATGTATTATATATCCCATTACATTCAAGCAAGTTAACTGGGATTCATAGGTCATGTAACTTTAAAATCCTCAAAAGCAACTTCACCTCGGAGGATAATGTTTCTTGACGTGTACGTTATTCACCTCCCCTACACAAAATAACAACAACAATAATACAATGACAATGAGAATAATACATCCATCATAATTATTGTTCATTTTTAATATTCATTTTAATGTTAACTCCTCTCAACTGTGACATTCCGTTATAACATTCTATTTTGGCACACTTAAGACCCTTGTTTTGAAGAGATATGCAAATATATTTAAACAGATGTTTCATTTCACTGCACAACTATCCAAACTACATTTCCACTGGGACAGGAAGTGTTAACTGCCTGATGTAAATCACAAAACCTGTCCCTGTAGTTCCTTTTTTCTAAAAGGAGTTTTTTTCTTATTTCAGAGAAACGTTGTATTTCACATACATATTAATTGCAATATGAATAACCAATAAGAAAAATAATACATCTCGCATTATGGCGCCGCAGCAGAAGCGGTAATCAATGATGTCTATGATGTTTCTGCTGGTAGAGGCAGCAAAGGTCTCAGGAAGCATCTGTAAAATCCTTTATTACGCATGACAATACAAACAGCCTCAGAATGGAAATCATGAAAATTAAAACAAAACCATAAAGTGAACAAACGATACCAATCTAGGCAAAGTGAAACTCCAGTATGGGGCTTTGTGGATATCGGTGAAAGGGTTTGAATTTGAATGGAATCATAAGCTTATATTTTGTAATTCATATTTCAATCTAGTGATGGACAGGAAGTCACTGCACTTAAGATGTACTGTACGTAACGCAGCTTAATAAATAAGATGCAGTAGTTTTTTTCTAAATCAGTGTATGCAAACTTTGTTCCAAAATGTCATTATTATACATATTATAGTACATCGCACCATAAGCCCAAACATCTTTAAAAGGCATTTTGCAAAACAATTTGCAAAAATGGTATCTGTCCACTGGCTATAGCATAGAAACAGGCCATTTAGGTATCATTTTTTTTTTTTTTTTTTAAGAATATTTTCTTTAATTAAAACTATTTTACAATGGAGGCTCACATTTCGCATTTCAAAAATGTTGCTAAGTTTTGATAATCACGTGTGAAAATTAGAATGCAAAGACTGCAAATTAACAACATGAAAGATCACTGCACACTGTGCTTAGGGAAGCTGCCAATCTTAATTAGACCTGACGGCATGGTGTCCCAGTCTGATGATCTTCTCACAGTGATCGAGTCTCACTATTAAAGTCTTGTCATAGAGATACAGTTACTTGCTTGGTGTAGACATCCTGCACAAGAGGAAAGCCCTCCGCGCTACCGAGGAAACAGCACCTCCTAGGACACATGGGCTCTTACTTCTTCTTCTGTGACCCTTTCAGAAACACAAACAAGTCTGTATATGAAGAGTATGTCAATACTGAAGACACAGAACTGGACCTGAAACTTTTGCTTAATTATAATTATAATGATTTAGGAGAAAAGTTATCAGCCTTAACCCTTCTAGCATATCAGCTGCTACAATGTTTAGCCTGGTTGAAGAATTCCATAATAATAAATAAACAAATAAAGAAATTAGTAGCATTATCGTTGTTATAATATCAATAAAAATCATAATTGTTGTTGTTGTTGTCAGGTAAGGCCAGTCACTCACCCACATTACCCCAGTATCTGTGGCTGAGTTTCTCCCCCAGCAGGTAGAGGGGAGTCATCAAGAGGGCAGAGGCCGCAAAGAAGAGAGCCATCTTCACCGGGCTTAGTTGGGCCAGAATGGGATAAACCCAAATCCCCGACGCCTGATGCACCCACAGGATCCTGCCAGAGTTTTCAAAGAAGAGGGTTCTGTGCTACCATTACACAACTGAATGATGAATACATATTCTGATACAAAGAGATACACAGATATGAAGCATTTTGTACAAAGTTTAAGGTAAACGTAACAACTTTCTATGAGGTTCCATTGTAATCAGCTTGTTTGTAGCACAAATGATGCGAGAACGCCGATGCCTTTAATAGAGGAGAATTTACCAGGCCAGGTAGAGAGCAGAAAACACTGCCAGGCCTAAGAGACCTTTCATTCTTCTGGGATATTGATGAGGTTGAAGGTACAGCTCTATCAAAAGGAGGAGCATGATGACTGTATGCTATAGACACAAGAAGCACCCAGGTTATTCATCTCAACTAAAACCAAAATTAGGCATAGCATGCATATTACATGTAGTACGTATTGTGGGATGAGATAATGTGTTTTATTGATCTTAGGGAGAAATTTTGCAGCAGTGAGATACATAAAATGCAGAAATACAGACATAGTGCAAGACACACTAAATGCAAACAAATTTGTTGAAAGCTTAACCCTTCTTGTTATAGCGATATCATGGCACAGGCTAAATGCTACGGAGGACAGTGCTGTTATTGTATCGCAAAACTTACCATTGCATGATTGAGCCAAGGAGGAATAATGCTGTCTATATGTTTAGGATAAACCAATTCCCGGTCAATGGTATATAGGAGCCAAAAAGAGATAAACACAAACTGAGGAAACAGCAAAAATAAAGCCATATTAATCAGTAGTCTGTACAAAATTATGACTTCAAGCATGCAGAAAACATAAAAGGTATTGAAGAAAACTCACCGTCCCAACAGGGAACACAAACACAGTGAAGAAAATATCTTGTGTTTTAATGAGAAATTTGGGGCATCTGCCGTGAGGGGCATAAAACAGTTGATGGATCATATCAACCAAACAACAAAGTCCAAAGAACAATGCCTGCATAACCTATAGAAGAAAAATGCATTAGACATATCGATACATATTTTTGATTTACATGAATTGAATTTAGCTTTATTGTATATGTCTACAAGGAAGCACGAAAAAGCTTGAAAACTACGCACTCGCTTTTAATACAGTATTTTTAATACGGTAAAAATGAAATCCTTCACAAACACGTAAAGATCATGCTTTGGTGGTACACTTATTGTGAATCAACAAATACAAACCCTTCTCACAACAATACACTGTGTTTGAGTTAAATATAGGCCTAACAAACATAGCATAAATAAGCTTGAATTTAATACGTCTTAAATACGAGCTGGCCAATTAAAGTACCTCGTAAACTTGCACTGTATAGATATACCGTTCTGGTGTCCTTCAGTGAGGAACACGTCGTTAAATAACATTGTCCAGGTGCTGTAATTGTTTATACTTTAACAACGGATATTATCGCTTGTTGGAGAGAAACCTAAAAGAGCTCCACCTGCTATGTAATCGTAATCGTTAATGGAAGGTTAAATGCGCAATCCGATTGAAACATTGTAAACGATCAACTAGTTGTATTGCTAACTTGCACCTATCGGTGAATAATAAAGCCTTACAAGATTGATGAAAGTCAAATATTTCCATCGCCCTCCGTATGAGTTGGCTCCGGGATGCCGCTTGGTAATTGCGAGACTGCAGTTTTCATTAACTACATAAATAGCCCATACAAACACTACTAAATGAATAAAACCCCGCCAGCGCAGCGGCACTGTGACGGCAGCCATTTTCAAAGTTCGGCACGCGATCTTGGACAGAAGACGGTGACGTCACAATCACGACTGCCTTCACGTTGTGAAATTCAGTTATATGATAGGGTATTTATCTTTTATAGCACGATTATCCTTTGTCACTGACACTACCCTTTGCTCTCCTGCATATACAGACACAGAATCTGCTGTCTTAGGCTTCTCAGTGGGGTGTGAAAGGACCTCTTGTGATCATTTACAAACAGATTGCTTCCACATCGCATCATATCTAAGTGTTGGAGGCTGGCAAATAATTGTCGCTGGGGCAACAGAACTGGATCAGTTCACTGATTAGGGATAGGAAGTGGGGGTATTGCTGCTTCAAGATTATCTTAACCTAGTTCTAACTTTGAACTTTGAACAATTAGTAAAATGCTCTTTTTCTTGCTCCCCTACTCATAGGAAATCACGTGAGAATGTTTTCCTACTTTTAATAGCGTTTGCTGCCACACTTTACTGATTTTATTGTTTTGTCATTTTTGTCTGAGTAGAACTAAATTTACACTATTGAGAACCGCTAAAGCAACGTTTTCCGAGTGACAGACCCCACCCCACCTGAAGCTGCGCCTCTTGACTGCCACGAGCGCCGGGCACTTTCCCTGAGTCGTCCCCGAAACCTGGGTGTTAATCCACACACTGAATAATCTCTGTATTTTCTCCTATCGACCTTATCGAGCTGCACTCTTGATCCTCTTCCCAAAAAGTTTTTAAAACATGTTCTAAGTTCGTTGTTGGCAAATGTTCTCAATAGGCCTATTGTTAATCTTTCTTTGAAATAATATATATTTTTTCGCACTGTCTTAAAAACCACTATTGTTGGGTTTTTGATGAACTCTCAGGGAATTGGGAGAGAGTAAAAACGTGGACTGTCTGGGGGTCCCCTAGGACTGATTTGAGAAAAACTGTTCTAGATCTCAGTGCTGCCTTTGTTACTATAGACCTTGAGATTCTGCTGAACTGGCTGCACACCTGGATTTGCCTTTCTGCTTAAACTGGTTCAGATCATATATAAGTGGGCGTGAATACTGTGCTGCATTTGATATCTATGTCTCCAAACTTCAAAATCTTACATGCAGAGTCCACCAAAGTTCAATTTTAGACCCCATATTTTTGAACCTATTTTTGAAACGCATGCTGCCACTTTCAAGTATAAGAAATGGACATAAAGTCAGCTTTCATCAGTATGCAGATGATACACAGTTTTCTCTGCTTTCAGCCCCAGATGCACATGGGCTCTATCTGCTTCCTGGTTGAATGCATAGATGACATAAATCTTAATGCAACTTTATAAAACTTTATGCAACTGAACAAGGAAAAAACATAGATTCTTGTTACTGGGAATGATGGACAGAGGAAGGATATGCTGGTGTACTTAGAATCAATGTCTCTG
>JAODKE010000114.1:29115061-29140607 GCA_026779605.1 Mormyrus hasselquistii
ATTACAAAACACCAAAAAAAACGGCCATTACGCAAGAGATTTACAGGGAGATCGAACGCACAACATACGGCGTTTATATTAGTTTATTTAAATGTGCAGCAAATTAGCACCCATTTCACAAAACATCAGTCTTTTAACCTGTACTTGTAAACTTCTAATGTTTTAATTTATTTCTGTGATATTCTAAGTAATTCTTTCTCAGGGAGATTAAATATTGGAATAATTGTTCGAGTAATAGCGTACGTAAAAATACAGACTACCGTGTATTGGTCGATAGCCACCCGGCCATTTGGAACAAATAAATGCCTAAAACCATAATTTAAAGCTATTTTGCCATACATTTGGTAATATTTTTTGCAGATGACAAGAACATAGCACGTACACGTACCATGGGAACAACACACAGAATCATATAATCCCTTGTGCTTGTTTCACGAAACAGCATGTCTTGCTTAGTCGGATATCTTGTCGTATTTAAGGTACGTAGTCTGGGCTAGATGGACTTTACCTTTGTTCACTTACATTTAGCCAAAACCTTAAATATGACAAGTTATTCGGCTTCTTGAAACAGACCCCAGGAGAGCTGAAAATATGCCGTCATGGGTCACTCCTGAGGGGCATGTATAACGAAGCCATTAGTCCGATAACTTGTGGGGTTTAAGATAGCTGACCAACAAATTTTGCTTGGTGATACAGGCCCTCGAGTTATGCATACAAGGATTAATATTTAACCTAGTACCACAATTTATGATCGCTACCATATAAACAGTTGCCAGTAAGAACAACAGGCTTGTTTGTTTCTCTCTGTGATTCTTAATAATTTACTTTGTCTGTTTCACTTTCCAGGATTTAGTGTAACTGTTTTGTAGAACCCAGGGGAGACAACATATGAATGACCACACCGAAGCACATGCTACTAATTTACGAAAAAGGACCACGTGCTACCTTAGATATAAATTTTTTTATATAGCTGTAAAATGCTAAAAATCACACCCTACGACCGTTGTTCTCCAAGTAATCGCTGGTTTAATAGCTGTAGTGAATATGGGGTTCAGGCTTTTTTGGGGATTTATAACATTTTATTTCTCGGTAAAATGTGCAAGATTTTCCATGAAATAAGTAAGATGAAAAAGGTTAAACAGCAAACACAAAACGAGGTTTCTCTGGTGATACTGATATAACCAGGGAGCCTTAAGCTATGTAGAAAAGGTGTCAGTCAAATTGTCATATTATGTGTTACAGAAGCAAATGAAAGCTTTGTCATAAACCATAAAATGGACTTCTCGACCTCAAATAAGAACAAACTGCAAAGTGAACTTGGCATTTTTAAGACTTGCGTGTAATCATTACTCTTTCTTGCGTGTAATCATGACTTTTTCTTAGTATACATTGCCAAATAAACAGGCCATCATTTTATTTTTCTGTATAGTATACAACCCTAGTACATTTACCTGAGTTCACTGTAGCTGCAGGCAGAATTTTTCTGTGCATAGTTTAAATTATCATTTGATTCACCAGGTGCATATACTGTATATCATGAATCATTTTCGTGCCTAGGTCATCAACACAACTGATATTTTGCATTTCAGGCATAACCTACAGGTAGGAAATAGTAGCTTAGCAAGTCATATCCACTGAATGTTTATCGACATGATATGTTACAAATATATAAGATTTGGGATAACGTGGTGAGTAAGAACAGCAGGTAACTGTTTGAAGAATAAAGGTTTTGAATGAAGCCTATTTCTTGCCACTAATAATTGAATAATAATTAAATGTGGTAATTGTTTTGAGAAGTTTTCGCGGTGTTAATGTATTCTAATAGGAGGAAGACTTTTTTCAAGACATGGAAACGTCTAATGAAAAAAGAATCAGGACGTTCCAGACATTGCACAGTTTTGTGAGAACATGTCTCTTCCTAGCCTCATTCCAAGCATTGATGCTATACCTCCATATGCCCACCATTTCAAACAGAGACAGAAGTAAGTGGTTTCCATTTAGGAACATATTCAAAAAAACAAACAGAACGGGGGGGGGGATTCATTTGCATGGGCTACAAAACAAAAATAATTCTGAACTGCTTTCAGAAAACCACCAGCAGAAATAACGCTTGACTCTTTAGATGCTGTTCTAGAGACAGAGCTTATGTTTGCCTGAGCTGGAAATTCCTCTTTTAGAAAAAGAATCACACAATTCCCACTAGCAAGCAAACCCGATGAACCCTTCCGAAGGTGTTGAGATCAGGAGATAAAAAATAAATGATAATGAGTTTTCCACAAAAATGTCCCGCTGGCTGACAGCAGACATCAGTTCTGCCCAGACATGACAACGTTTAGCATTGAGTGGCTTCCTCAGTGCTGCCTTGGCATCCAGGTGTATTAAAAGTGAGCGTTCTGAATTAAACGGAGCTGCAGAACCATCGTTCGTAGACTTTTTGTGATACAGGAGATTTCATGCTCCCCCTGTATTGCAAAGTTTTCCTCTGGGAATTCTGGCTTAATCCCACGGTGCAGAAATATGCATTTTGACCACCTGGCTTAATTGCCCATGGTGCCCGGTTGTGTAAGTGCCCAGCAGTGGCCTGGCACTTTGTCCAGGGTATTCCTCTGCCTTGTGCCCTCAGCTTTCTGGGATGCACTTGCTGTCACCCTATAGCAGATATCATCTTGAAAGACGGGAGTTTTGGATTAAGCCATGGGCATAAATTATTGGGGGATGGGGGGGTTCTAACTCTCCCCCCCCTGCCCCCCAATAATCAAAACCATCCAATACTGCAACCCCCTGGGCTACCTTAAATGGGTGGAGATCTCAATCCCGCCAATGCTCAGCCCAGGGTTATGCTATGTTATGGACTAAGGTAAAAGGTTCTTTTTGTCTTATGCACTATTCTGAATGTAAATATATTTAAGAAAACTGGTTCACGATGAAGGGTAAAAGGAAATATTACAAAATGATAGTTATGACTCATTTTATCTGTTGGTCTTATGGTTAGATTAAGAACACGGTGCTTTCAATCTATGTCAGTCGACCATTAACACATTTCTCATTCACTGCTGTTATCCTTCTTCCCACAGGAAGCTGGAAACAAAGTATGCATCCTACAGCCTTAGTGATCTCTGCTGCTTTAGCCTTATGTCCAAGAATAGCCAAGTGTAATAGCCAAGGATGCTGATAACTGTTTTTCAAGTGGGCCTTCACCATTCGCCAGTGCTGGCTTAATGGTTAGGGAAGTGCACTCGTAATTGAAAGATTGCAGGTTTGAATCCCCAACCAGCGAGGTACCCTGAGTCAGGTACCACCCCCAAGCACTGCTCCCCGGGTGCCGAATTAGCTGCCCCCAGCTACGTCGCATTGGCCTATATGGGTTAAACGTAGAGGATGCGTTTTGTATTTGTGTGCTGTGGTGTGGTCAACAAAGACAAGTAATCACTAAATTCTAAAGTGACATGCGCAGCAGTTTATACCTTTATACCGCTAGTGAAGTACAAAGTAGCCATAAATATGTTAACATGCGAGGTAATTTCTTGTCATAGCCGAGCAAATGCACATAAAACACGTATGCATCTGCGCAGTTATGACGAGAAACTGCTGCACATATTGCTTCATTTGGCAAATGTTATTTGGCATGCCAGTTATGCGCATAACTGAAAATAACATAACTATAAAGAGCCGTAACAATATGGAGCAGGAGTCCATGGATGGGCCTTGGCGTCTGGGCAGGTTTACTGCAGGTGAGAAAGATCACATTGTTTTATACCTTTAGTCATGAATGTGGGACAGGTTGAATGAAACAAAAACAACTCTGGGTAACTGACTGGCTTTCCTGAGCCGGGCTTAGGTAGCAGCCCCGCCCCCCAAGTGCCTCTTGTTGTCTGTGAGGAAGTAAATCTGGGCTGTCCAAGGCTATGGTAGCTGTAAAAACAGTTTCCCCAGCCAGACCGTTTGCTGGTAAAGACCTGAAACTCCAGAGGAAAATTTGTAGTGGTACATAATAGGGGATGTAAGATAAGACCGTCTCCTGGGCGCATTATACCCTAAATCCCATGGTTTACCTTGGCTACAAATTGTCAGGATTAATTCATTTCAACACACATAGGAGGAGAGGAGAGAAAATGTTTTAGAGGAAATGTGCCTGAGTTACCAAGAAAAAGCCAAGCTGTTACTGGCATGTCAGCATGATTTATTTGACCCTCTCTAGAGTGTCATGGGGTCACAACCCTAAAGTAACCAACCCAAGTCTGCATTCCTTTCCTTTTTGAAAGAGAGTCAAAATAAAAAGGTGTGCAGTTGTCCGGCACTTCTTAAGATATACAAAATGATTTCTGGGAAATCCCCCCCATGTCACCAAGGCGACGCATGCCGAGTCTGTTTCTCTGTTGCAATAAAAGAAGGGGTGAGCGGAGACAATGTACTCGAGCTAAACGTCCCTTAACATTACAGAAGTGATTGTGGCGACTGCAAATAAGTGCTCAGCATTTTAACTTTTGACTCAAAGAAATAGATTTATTTTGTGGTGATCTCTATATGCTTCACAAATTTTGTACTGCACTTATCGTAATGGTACAAAACAGTTCTCTTATTTTGTTATAAAATTATTTTTTTATTTATTGTCTGTTTTTATTTACATTCTGCTTTGTTGCTCTTATTGCTACTGGAAAAAGAAATTTCCCCTTACAGTAAAAAGCTCTATTTAATCTCATCTAGTCTGATCTTATCTGATCGGGGAAGAAGTAACTGGTTGATGTCAAATTCATTTCTGTCATTTATTTTTTTCTCCTTTCTTTCAAAATGTTTGTCATCTCCAAGAATAAAAAAGTACATTTCAGTAAAATATTCTAAACTTAATACTTTTAACTTAAAATTCATAACATCAACCGCTAGGTAACAATCTGGTGGCCATACAGCTTTAGTAGATCTATGTCTGCAAATAATAAGGAAGATGAACTATTTTGAAATATCGTCGGGTGCATCCTGAGTTCACATATCGGCTATTAACTCATAAAAGCAACGACAGTAGAAGAATTATTGCAAAAAAAAAGCAGGCTTTGTACTTAGACTGCATTTATTAATCTAACATCTTAACCCACAGAGGGACACCTTACAATTTCAGTGTGATTTTTGTGTTGTCAGCATGTGCTAATTGTTGAGCTACAGGATGAACAATTTTTTTGCACTGTGCTAATTGCATTAGGCCCCATAACAATGAATGAACACTTGGATTTGGTCACGCAGTGAACTACGGAAGACTGAGAGATATTGGCTCACTCTATAGTTAAAGTACCACTGACTACAGCAGCAATAGTGAGAGCTATTGAGCGGTCTAAAGGTGTAACCAATTCTGTAAAGATTACTTTTTAACAGAGCTGTGTTCAACACCTATCCTTGAATGAATACTCTGGCCAGAAAAATTGCCACAGGTTTATAGCATCTCTGATATACTGAACAGCTTTCTAAACCACAGACTAAATTCCACAACCGACAATAAAAGGGGGCCATTGCCAAGAAGAACAACATAGATAAAAATAAGTCTAAAAATACGTTTCAATGAGAAAGGAGCGACACTAAAAGTCACCCAGCCATCCAACTTTTAGCTATTTAAATGCTAGTCAGGTTCGCAGGGGGGCCTGAGGCCCACCACAGACAGCATAGTTCAGACAGCAGGGGTACCCTCTGCATTGCTTGCCAGTCCATCGCAGAAATCTTGCAAGTGGTGCAGACACATGGTGGGTGAAATGCTTTTAACTGCTTCTAAACAGTGTCAACTGACTTCAGGCATCAGCACCAATTAAAAAATAGTACATTAGGATAAGTGTGTCTCTCAAATCATATGGGGAATAAGTGTTTAAGCCTCATGCCTTGAGGTTTTTAAAGCACAGCCAAGACCTACTGGCTATAAAATTCAACATTCACTCCAGAACCCTTTGTCTTGTACTGGTAGTTTTCTTTCTGCTGAGTGAAAAACTCTTTTGCCATTACATAAAATACACGAGTGACAAGTGTGGAAGAACTAGCAAAACACTTCCTGGAAGAAAAAGCCTTTTCCTCCCACGGAATCTACATGCTTGCTGTGGTTAAGATCCTGAAGTTCAGCGTAAACTAAATCTAGATGTTTAGGTTTCACAGCATATGATACCTCTGGTCTACTCAGACAGTGCCTGTCAGATAGACATTGCTATATATTTCATTCATGCGTTTTTGCATAATCCACCTCTGAAAGCTACAGGCTGTTTTGTGCAGAGTGCTGGGTTCCAGCAAAGCATTCTAAAGATATTTAGAATTCTAATCTTCTGAGGCCGAGGCATCAATATGCGTACAATTTAGCAACTTTTTTGCCAGAAGCATTTATCCTCTCCATGGAATACAAATGAAAACTATATTTAGATTCAAAAAGTAGAACAATTGGGTGAAGTAGTGATTTAAAAAAGCCTAAAATGCAGACGGTGGGGAATAAAGAGGATAATTTCTCCAACATGGGAATGGAGAAATAACCAAAAGTCAATTAATTGAATCCAAAATGAGAATAATTCAATTGGCTCACATTTGGAGCACAGGAAAAACTGAAAATTGCCATATGATGCTATATAAAAAAGAGAAATTGCATAGCTTCTACTAAAAGCTCCTAGCTATGGTGTTTCAGTTTCACTGAATAAAAAATGATGGGAGGAAACAGGTAAAAAAAGAAATATTTATTCCACTTTTCTTGTGATCTCAGTAAAATTTGTGTGCGTCTCTGTATGTGTGTGGATTACGTTTATATTACTTTGTGGGGATCAAATGTGTGTGTGTGTGTGTGTATGTACAGGTTGTAGTTGCTACAAATGACAATTATTGGAAACCAGACGCATAAAAATCAACAGCAGAGGTTAAAGTATATATAAACAAGAGAGGTACTATGTAAGTACAATGTCATTCTCTTTTAAGAAGTGTAAGCGGCTGTATTATTTCCAGTAAAACATAACACATAAAGGTTCAAATGGGAGTCCTACAATAATTTCACGGTGGTTTATTCGAAACACGCATATGTGTGGGTGCGGGGGGGGGGGGGGGTTAGCATGTGCTCTTCTGTGTCGCCCAGCGGGTGGGGGTGTTGCTCCTGAGCAATGGTTTTGCGGCTTGTGTAGCGTGGGATGTCCTTATCTCCTTTTCAAAACGAGCGATTTTTTTCCAGTCGTCGGCATATGACAAGGGACCATGAAAGAGAGTCGCCTTCTGCTTCAGTCACGCCTGTGACCTGAATTTTCACTCTGGTTTGAACCGAGAAAAAGAAACGTAGTGCATTTATGGTATATAAGATACTCCTGCAAGTGCAACAAGTGTTTTGTTGTGTTATTTAATTTAATCAGTCTGGATTTTCGGCATATTGTTCTGATTTTTTTTGTTTTCAGTTTTTGGGCAATTTCTTGATCAGGATATTTATAAACGCTATTTTTTTCCTGGATAACCTTCTTTTTGGTTATTATTTTGAGATGTCTAATTCTTGCATTTTCACCCTTGGGATTTTGTTTTTGGTAGAACTTGTAGCTGAGGTGGCAAGGGGTATGTTTTATATCGATTTTCAATTATTTCAATACCATAGACATTGGCGCTAGACCATGGAAGCTTAAACGTGCGTCATATTTCCGCTTGATTACTGCTGTATGCTAAATTATGACACACAATCTCGGGCATTGCTTAGGATAATGTATACGTATATTATTTATTGTAATATGTTTGTCCCGCCAAGATTGTTTAAAACAAACAACCCTTTAATGGCATAAAATTCAGCGGTGTGGAGAATAGCGCTTTGGGCTTGGACAGCCTCCTGATCTCTGTACGCTCTTCACGTCTCTTACTGCGTCCTCCCACAGTCCAAAGGCATGCACTTCTGTGAGATTGTTACTTACAAAAGACAGCGTGGCGTTTGTTTGACATTTACAGAAATAAAACTAAAGTTAACCCAGAATACGAACGCTGTTTGCATTCAGATATTTAAGTGCGCATTTGCTGAATATGACTTGTTCATACTTTTATAAAATTAATATTTTGAAAATTTGCCCGATTTTAACCATACCTCCGCCATGCTTTAAAGTTCAGAAAAAATATTATGCTTTTAATACATTTTCCTAATTACATGATCATTTTTGTATTTATAAATATTATTGTGCTTTTCTTGAAACTTTCAAGTTTTTTAAAGAAAATTAACCGGGAGTGAAACCACCAATCCTTCGCACTTTTGTATGATGGATATACCGCACGACAAACATATAAATTACACAGCTCCCTGAAAACAACACAATTGCTCTTTTTACATCAGTTTGATTGCAGTGGTCAGGCCATTTCAATAATTCTGTTTAGTGGTTTATTTCTATTGTATCTCCTTGTTGGTGCAATCGAAGGTTCCTCACCAACCAGCACAGATGTCAACAAGCTGACGGGACGTCAGACAGGGCAGCTGGTCGAACTGGTGAGGCGTCCCCCGGTGGAGCCAACTGGCTATAGGAGAGGAAGAGATGTCATGTGCCCCAAGTGCGACATGTCAAGACCTCCACTAAGATCAAAACGGTGCACGTGCTACTCTTACAAAGACAAGGAATGTGTGTATTACTGTCACCGCGGTATCATCTGGATCAACACACCAGAGTGAGTACATTCAATGGCATCTGACTGGAAATATCAAAGAACTTTTCTACCCGCTATTTATATAAGTCTGTTTATATGTCTATTTCTTAGACAGTAGGCACCCCATCCTGGGTTATTCCCAACCTTTTGCCCTCAGCTTCCAGGTTAGGTTCTGGATACCATGAACCTACATAAGACAAGTGGATATAGAAAACGGCTGGAATCATTTTTATTATGATATTACTAATGCTGCCTGCTAGTGTAGCATTATGTCTCTCTATCTCAAAAGCACTCAAATAGCCACACAAATAAATACTCTCGGTACATTTCTTATAAAAAATACCACGAGTGCTATAGGCCATGAAGTAAACGTGCGAGTAAAAAGACAAATAAGATAATGGATGCTGCAGGCGACATATTTACACAATATGAGATGTCAGAACAGACACCATGATTATCTATCTGGAGCCAATGCAGATAGAAGGTCCGGTGAAGAGGTACAGTGTTTATTGACTGTAAGAATGGTAGAAGAAAACACTCCAAAACCAAGTCAGTAGGAAAAAGTAAGCAGGTAATATAACTCCAGTGGAGGGGTGAGAGCGGCTATTCCGCACAGGGAGGCAGATAACCTGGGTTTTGTGCTCTGATTGGTTCCACCTGTCTTCTAATCCTGCTGTGGTTGACATGATTATCTGTTTTTGAGCAAAGATAAGTCATACCGAAATCCAGGCTCAGCATGGTGCCCCACAGCCTGTAGGCATTTTCCAATCTTTTTTAATATCGTGATGTGATTTTATCTTGGCTGTGCGTCTTTGGCCATGTCTCTGCCGAATCCCTGTTAGCCCTCCAAAAGGGCCCTTAATTGTAGAAGAATATTTTGCTTTCTGTCCTTAGACCATAAACATCTGAAATGTGGCTGCTGTACTATTGCATTTCATGCAGAGGAAGCGTGCAACTCATAAAACTCAATAGCATGACTAGAAAACAGGTCACTCTGCTTTTTATGTAATTTATTAAATGTGTTACTTGCTGTTAATTCAGGAACAGATTAGAGCATTTGTGTCTGATTAAAATAACATCTTTCCCTGTTTCTTCCCCATATTTATAAAAAATATGAATGTGATTCAAAAATAATTAGATGCTTATGGATGATACCTTATTTGTCCATGAAGGAGAGGAAATTCAGAATCACTCAGAAATAGCTTGATCTAGATACGTTTTGTTTCAGTGTGAGGCTGGATAGATTGCTGGATACCAGCTTTATTATTACTCTACCTGTAGCAACACCTTACTTACGTTCTTACTACGTTCGCTGAACATGATGGGACAAGGCATCACACATGCTTAGCACTCGGTAGAATTCTTGTGATGTTCCATAGTCGTGTTTCACAACCAGGATTAAAATCTTGATAATTGTGGCATGTGAAAAAAATATCGTAATACAGTTATTCAAGCTAGACTGAGTGGACATAGATGTGCATCTTGTTATTTTAGTTATGACGCTTTTGCTTGTCATTGTTCCAGAGTTTAAATCATTACCTATTGTCAAGGATTGACGTAACTGGCGAACAAGTAGGCATACGCATTTGCCGTATAAAGCGATACGAGAAGCAATTCCTTGTCGCGACAGCACAGGCGAATGCATACTTGCGTACCAGTTATGTAAATCCCGGTCTGCGTCGGTTTTATGCAGCTCTTTTCTCTGACCAAGAGGGGGCGTCCGAATCAAAACAGCTTGCTTTAATCAGTGAAAGAATCTGAAGCAGACAAATTTCAAATCTTTTTTACAAACAAAAATATAAAATATTCTGCTGATATTGAAGTTTCTGCTGAAACGAATGATGATGAGGCGCAATAGTGTTCAGATCCATATAAAGAGGTATCTGACTTTGTGATTGGTGAAATATTTTAGCAATTAGACAACAAAAGTTAAATTGTGTAAGTGGTGTTAAAAATGAGTTTCACTCTATAATGGTGCCAAGGATCTGGGTTTGTCTCATACATGATGGGATATGACAAGCTTTGGAAAACATTCACTGTAAAAGTTCTGTGGGACTCTGTACACGGTTTTTGAGGTAGTGCTTTAGATGCATATAAATGTTTGCTAGAAGACAGGCAAGGTAATTGTGAAAATTATCCTCAATATACAATAATGCGAAAATGTCTGTGGTGCTGTCTGTCTTAAGCCACATGACTGTGTCACAGCATCCCAAATGCATTTTCCATTGACAGCTGCAAGAAAAATGAAAAGTTATTAGAAAAGGAAGGTGAGAGAATTATGCTTTAGGATTATCTTTTCCCTTATTTTATATTTCATATTTTAGAAAAAGCTGTTCTAATTTTATGATCTGAGGCATTGGGGCTAAACTCTTGTCTCTAAGCAACGCTGTGTGCAGATGTCTGAGAATGGACTCAGATCAAAGGACACATTCTATGACAGCTCGCCGTAATTTCTAACAGATGAGTCTCACATTTCCATTTGTACATTTTTTCATAGGCATCTAGGACATGTGTGCTGATGTTTGGTTTCACCGATTTTTCTTGACGTTATTGGCCCTATTAGGTAAATATTGCATATTTACTTACTTAAGGGTCTATACCAGGTCTATTCAAATAACAGTCCACATGGTCTGAGCACTGCCGATTTTCCAGCCTTTCTTCACCTGTGAGGCAGGTGTGAAGCCTCTGGCCAATCAGAATCAGTAATTATTAACCTAACTGTCTGGGAGAACTGAAAACAAGGCCTGGATTTGGAATCGAGTGCTAGATTTGAAGAGCCCTGATCTGTACATTTAAATATCAAATTGGCTAATTAACTCTGTGATAATCATGTGATCCTAGCATAATCCTCTTGGTTTTGCTATGCACTAAAAACACAACAGAAAACATAAACACATCAAACTGGGGCCATGTTCAGTTAACAAAGCAGTTAGGAACAGAAGTTTCAAGTTTTATCTGTCACATACACACACACAAATATATATATATATGCTGTACATGTGTGTAGTGAAATGGTTTTGTGTCTCAGCAGTATTTTATCCAATATTCCCTGATAGAGGGACATGCTGAGCTAGTGCCTGATCCGTTTCAGGGAACGGACATGTGCAGTCGTACAGTGAGGGCAATTTAGAGAAATTAACATGCCGTATTAGACATGACATTCATATTTTTGTGTCCGAGTCCATATTTTAAGAGTCCTATTAATAAATACATATCATGCCTAACATTATTATATGAAAACTCTTTGTGAATATACATTCAAATAATATACAGTTTTGACAGTTCTTGTATTTCGTTTAAGTCCATAAAGTCAGGTGGTGTAACCATCAGAACAAATTATCAGACTGCTATTGAAACTGATAGTTCAGTAATTAAAATACTGAACTTACTTAAATACTTAATTAGTTAGGTGCCTTTCTGTGTGGAGTCTGCATGTTCTCCCCGTGCATGTGTGGGTTTCCTCCAGGTGCTCGGGTTTCCTCCCACAGGCCAAAGACATGCAGATTAGGCTAACTGGCTACTCTAAATTGCCCATAAGTGTGAATGTGTGTTGGCCCTGAGGTGGACTGTCGGCCTGCAGGGGGTGTACCACATGGATAAAGCTGGAAAAATGTATAGATAATGGATGGATAGTGAGGAACATTTCTATGTTTGAAACATATAAACTCATAAACAGTTGCAAAATGTGGTTGTATGGTGGCCAAGTAGCTGACCTGTACAGTTTTCTTCATGTTTAATGAATACATACTCTGAGCATTAATATTCCTGTCAATGTTGTCATGTGGTACGACTCCTCACCGTAAGGTGGTGCAGCTAAAGAAACATGTTCAAATCATAGATGAAAGATCAGTTGTACTTTTATAAATGTCTTTTTTTTTCTCCTTCGAGTAACAGGTGTGGCTTTTTAGGGTCACGCTGGGCAGGAGACGGGTCAGGTAGGCAGGACGTGACAGAAATAATGAAGTTAAGTCTGATGCATTGCAGACACTAATATGACTGCAAACAATTGTAAAATATCATAATTTTATAAATACATGATTGTGCCACCTGACATTTTTTGAATTAAAAAATTACAGTTATTAGTTAAAAGGTATTAAAAGTTATTTTGCGAGTATGATTTAATATCATACATTATTACAGACAGAAAAATGTGCTTCACACCCAAAAGGTTTTTTCATTATTATTACGATTTTGAAAGTCTTATTTGTTATTAACCTGGAATCAGTATACCTCCAGTATCCACACACTTTTGTGAGAGGCGCTTGTGCATCTAACATCGTACTGCAGTGCTGGCCGTGCTTCTTATGTACACCAAACGTTTTTTATGTCTCACCGAGTGCCTCGGACAACGGTAGTTCCATTCAACTCATTCAAAACTCCTGTCTGATTGCTTCCGTCTATATTCCCTGTCATCGGGTATATTTTTTTCCATCTTTACAAGCATATGAAAGAAATGGAAAATGACTGCAGAGATGAGATATTTAAAACAAATAAAGTCAACATGTGGCTGCCATATCGCTGATGATTTTTTCCTTGTTTTATTTTGCACGCTTCACCCTGCAGTATTGCACGAGACATGACAGAAGTTTGCCTTAAATGTGAGACACTGAAATCTTTGAGTCCCTTCAACTTCATATTGACTTTTTCCTTTGCTATTACACATGCTGAGCGTTTCTATGTGACAGTTGTCCTTTTTGCACTTGATATCAGACAGTTTCACGCAATGAATACAAATGTTCACCTGCCAAGAAGATAATGCTTCTACTTAAACCCAATGTGGGGAAAAAGGTTTTTCAAACTCCTACAGATGTCCTTTTCTTTTCAAACGCCTCAGTATATTTAGTAAAAGTCTTTTATGTTCTGCCTCCAATGGACATCATTCAACTCTTGAGTGGACAAACTCTAAGCAACAAATAAGTATGTAAAAAAGCGTTTCATTACATAGGGTCAACAAGTGAAAAGGGATTTCAGACTCAACCAGGCGTTATCCAACTTTAATACTGATGAAATATCATTTGAACTAATCCAAAGCTTCTGGTCTGATGAAAAAAACAAACAAAAAACAAATTTAGCTTAAGGGAAAAAAATACAATAATTTGTCATAGTGGGTAGTATTGCTGCCTCACATCTTCTGGGTTTAAATCCTGTCCTTTCTCTGTGTGTGACTGGCATCCTTTCTAGTTTGTTCTTATATTTCCTGAGATATATTCCAAGATCTCTGTGGCCCCATGCTGGGTAAGTGGTTGTAAGTTGGAAGAAAATACATGTATCACGATAGCTACAAATGTTTTTCAACATTTGTGGCATTTTTGACTGACAAGGCTCTTCAAATAATAACACTGCTGGCAAGGTGAGCCTGAGGGTCGTCCAAATTATCCAGGGTTCGGGGTTTCAATTCCACTCGATTCAATACCACGCAGTCTGTGAAAGCGCCGTAACGGGACATTATAAGGCAAGCTGACATGAATACAAGATGTTTGGTTTACATATATGGGAACAGGACGAGACAGAGAAGCTCATTATCCGACGGTCAACTCAGCCGTGCCAGCTGCTCCCTCACTCTTAGAAGCCAAATCTATTGTTGACAGCAAAGCTATAATATTTTGAGCTAACTGAAGTGCTAAGATTACCCTCCTGTGTCCTGCCTTGTTTCCTCTTCTGCATTCCCTATGTGCTTTGCAGGACAGAGGCCACTGGACTCTTTTTGTGTTTCTCAAGAGCCACCAGCTGTTAACCACATTGATCCTAAAAGGCCACTGGAAGCCCCAGTTAGAAAAAAAAAAAATCGAAAGAGTCTGACTTGAATTTTTGTGGTGTTTTTATTACACCATATACTCTACTCATAACATTGAGGCTGAGCATACAGTGGCCCCAGTCGCGATGGAGTAGAAAGAGATCCAAGAGAGACTAATTGGCATTATGAAACAAGTGGTGACAACACTGCCAGTATCTTCTTGAGAAGGAATTTATGAGATGGAGGGGAACGTTGAGGAGGTATTTCATATTGACGAAAACCTCAGAACATATGTTCAATAAAACAAGATTGTGATTTAATCCTTTTTCCAATTACTGTATATTTTATTGTTTGTGTTACATCCTGCACATCTGACCCTCTGGTCTCCTTCCTAACGTGGCCCTGAAGAATCACACCTGGTGATTGTTGTCCCTTGTTAGTCCTTGTATATAAGTCCCTGTTTGTCTTGTCATCCCCAGTCCGGTCATTGACGTTGAACCCTCCTGTTGCCCATTGCCCTTGCTCAGCTCCTCCCATTTTTGATTCCTTGTGATCTTGTTTATTTCCAATCTGTGTTCATGGAGTTCAATAATCATCTTTTGTTTCGCCACACCTGCCCTTGAGTCTATCATTCCTCAAGTCATGACTGTTTGGCAGTATGTCCTTAGTTGACAGCTGCATATATGCATATATATTATCTATGCATATATAATGATGTACAAATTTTTCTGTTTCACAGTGCATACATGGATATTAACTAATTCAGGCCTGCCTTTTTTGTTAGAACAGGCATACCTATCCATGGCCTGCCTTTTTTGTTAGAACAGGCATACCTATCCATGGATTCTGGGCACCAGCCACCTGTGGACACTGCTCTTTAATTCAATACTGCTCAGTATTAATCCCAAAATGGATCCTTTAATCCTTTACAGTAGCGCCCCATTGTTTATGCTCTGCTGGCATTTGTCTCCATATTTATCTGCAGGCGCACGGTTCCCTACGGCGAGTCCAGCTACAGAGGCCTGCATCGCATCCGCCGCTCCAGCTGGAGTGTGGCGTACAACCAGCAGTCATTTGGACTTCAGCGGTGCCACTGCAGAGATCACACTGACTCCAGCTGCAGCTGCTTCTGTAGAGAGAGATGGAGAACTCTGTCACACTCTGCACAGCCAGCTGCAAACCCATGTTAAGGTTCTGCATAGAGACCAAGTGAGACACTACTGTGGAGAGCTTGCATGCGTTCTTCCTGAGACATCCTCCAGTAGCCTTTTACTAAATCATTTCACACAAAATTGTTGCAAAATTTCATTCCTACCATGATTACAATTTATTTTATAATGATGGTTTTAAACAGTCTTCAATTTCTATGCTTGCAACAGGTCACCAGAGCAACTGGATTGTCTAGAAGAAACAGAAGGAGGGAACAGCCTGATGCTAACTTGCCCTCCATCTTCCAGCTTCCCGAGACCTGGGTAATTCCATCTCACTAAAACTCACTGCCGTTTTTGCTTCTGGAAAAGGAGGAAGAAGATTCTGGGGAAGCTTATGGGAAGTGTACAGGCACCAGTGACCAGAAAATGTGAAAGCACTTTCCACCATGCCTGGTCTACAGAGACACCTCAACGTCTGTCAGTTCCAGTGGGAGTTACCAAGACACCAAGAAAACAGAGACAGAATAGCTGGCAAAGTTCTCTCATCATCACTTACTTAAATATGAAAAACTTTTGGTTTTGCAGAAATGAACTTAACCATTTTACTCTCAAGAACCTAAAAATAACAGTCGAATATCAATCGAAAATTTGTTCTGGTGTTCTTATAACATTCTAAACATTGCCTGAGAGCTTTAGTAGACTTGCAATACCATAAAACACGTTTTAATTTTAATTTTATATGTATGATTACAAATATGCTAAAGTACATAGTATTTATAAAGCTTTAAGGAGTATAACTGAGCATATGAATACTATATGAATATCACTCAACTTTGCTCTGTTGTGTTGTGCAGTACTTTAGTTAGTTCAGTTTATGACACAGTCTATGACACAGTCCATGACATAGCACACCTGAGATGAGTTTGTAACAGAGCCTTCGAAGGCAGCATCTACTTTCCTAGTTCTCTAATCACATGAGCAATATGTTTCTCTAAAGATTTTTTTTATCCTAAGTATAAAACCAAGAACTGTTGGAATCTTTCAGAAGGGCCTAAGCAACAACTTTTGGTTTAAGCTTTTAGCAGACTAGAAGTCACATAAATATATATTGTGTTATTTAAATGTCGATTTTTACTACTACAAACAACTATGATATGGGTCACACTTTACTTCTGGGGACATGAATAATGTATCAGTACATGCTTACGTAAAGCATTAATTAACCAGTAACTAAGTGTTAGTTACATACTGATCCTATGCTTGCTCATCATTAATAAATCATGACAGTTCATGTATTCCAGTCAGGCACTATATTAGTTATCAGTTAACTAATTAGTTAATAATGTTAAGACTTCACTTGAGGGGCAAAAATGAGACCTCATTTACTAGAACAAATCATGAAGTACATAAACTGTCATGATTGAATAATGATGAATTAATATGGGATCAGTACTTAAAACCTAAACTAATGGTTAATTAATGCATTAAGTAAGGGTGTACTACTACATTATTTATGTCCCCTTAAGTAACGTGTTACCATGATGTGCTTTGCAAGCAGCTGAGATGCTCATTTAATTCTTCATTTTGTTAATTACCTGCATATAGCTCAGGCCATGATCTGTACAATTTATATAAAGTTATACAACCTACTGAGTCTGTATTGCTGAATTTCTCCATCTTTTTATTGTAATCCTGTTAAGCATCTGTGGTATCAATATAACATTGTGTGGAAACACTTTAGTGTCTTGGTGTGGCTCTTCTGGGGAGTCTTCTAAATAGTCAGTCAGATAGTTACCTAGAACAATGTAGAGTAGAATCATGGTGAAAGGAAAACAATTGAGGTAGTGTTAAACTTTTAGTATAGAGGTGAAGGTGTAGATGAGTAAGGAACCAATAAGACGACTGTGTTTTAGCACAAAGAAGAACATTCTTCTTAATAAAGGGTCCGAATTAGTCTGTCTCCTACTCGATATTGTGCGTTCAGATGTATCAATCCATTTTGTATTAGTATTACCAGTGAGAAAGTATCAGAAATATACTAAAATGTCTTTAATTTGTTAGGTGTGCAATACCAGCTTAATAAAATTAACAGCAATGTTACTGTTGTTCCTGCATAGTTTTGTTCTAGGTATTACAGTTGTTAAGGAAATTGGCTGGTGTGTGAAGACGTCCTTGAACAAGCTCCTTTAATAGGATCAGCAAACATTTACTGCTTAATGTCTAAGACTTAGATGTACCGTCTTGCGATCAGGAAAGGTTATAGTTCAGAAAAAAGCTGAAAATGGGGTAACACTTTACTTGAGGGGGCACAAATAACTTAGTAACTCAGTTACTACTCTAGTACAAATCATGAGCAAATATAGTGACTGCATGAAATACATGAATCGTCATGATTTATTAATGATGAACAGACATGGTATCAATATGTAACTAACACTTAGTTACTGGTTAATTAATACATTAAGTAAGAGTGCACTACTACAATATTTGTGCCCCCTCAAGTAAAGTGTTACCGAAAATGCCTGTATAAATACTAAAGAAAATAAAAAGAACAAGGGTAACACTTTACTTGATAGGGCAAAAATAATATAGCATTATGGTACTACTTATGTTTTAATTAACCACAAACTACGTCTTAGTTACATACTGATCTCATGTTAATTCCTCATTAGTCAATCATGTTTTATCTCAAGCAGTTACTATATTTGTTACAATATCTGTGTAAATCTGTGTACTACTGAAGGAACTACTGAAAGTCATGAATAACACAAGTTAAATACTGATATTTGTACATCATCATTGAATCATGATGCATCTTTTATCCCAAGCAGTCACTATATCTGTTAATTCTATAAATCTTTGTAACCTACTCAAGGAACAAGTAATGAACAACACAAGTAAAACACTGATCTCACACATCTTTTATCACAAGTAGTGGCTATAGTTCATGATTTGTTCATGATTTGTTCATGATTTGTTCATGATTTGTAATTTAGTAGTAACTGAGTTAGTGCTAAGTGTTTGTGCCCAATCAAGTTAATGTGTTACCAGATCAAGACATAAGCGACACAATGCAGAACTGAAACATCACAGAGTGGATGCTTGTAAAACCAGCATTTATTGGAAGGGTGAATCAAGGGCATTGATATGGGTATGGACAGTAAGGACAAGCCTCCACCAATACTGTAGGAGCATCATGTGTGTTCGGGGGTGGCAGGGGATTGGGGCTGATTTGGTCCCTTTCAATGCTGAAACCAAACCGATGGTGGAATGAATTCTTATTAATTCAGTACTCAATGCCCAGGTGCTTCACTGCTAAGGTGCAGCTACATTAATGTTTAAAGTGACATATACAAACAAAAAACCTACAACACACAGAAAACGACCAACAGGTGTCACATCCGGATCATGCCAGCAACCCGACAGAGAGCCTGGATCTGCTTAAGAGCACAGCATCCATTAGTGAAGGCAATATGAATTTTGTAAAACAAAGCATGGTATGAATTGCATAAAATTGTTATATCGGTTATATCTTTTGATTGAATACGTTTTATTATAGTATATTGTAGATATGAACAATGTGCAATATGAAGCATTTTTTCAGTTAATTCTAGGCCTGTCTGTGTTACCATTTGCTCAAAGCACACCAAGATTTTACTTCAACCAGCCAGCTGAGTATAAAAGAGTCACAGTCACCGAGATCTCAACTGGTTGGTTGATAAAAAATCCTGGTCTGGATTAGTTGTTTATGGACTTGAACTTTCCACCTGAAAGGAACATGAGCTGAATAACCTGGCGTTCTGAGTCTCCAGCGGAGCAAAGCAGTGGTTCACTGGTATATTTCCTCATGAACACCAAAGCAGGTAAAGCATGGTGGGAGAAGAATGACAGCTTTGAAGACAGTAAATTAAACTGCATGTTGTGAATGAGCTGAATAAAATCTTCTGCTTGCAGGAAAAGCGAATAGTGACAAACTATATACAGAGAGACAACATACAACTGAGAGAGCAATTTATAACAGTATAAGAATCAGGGGAATCATAGCTTTTGGTAAGAACCATTTTAGTGAAGCTGATATGCTGTATCACAATTCTCAGGTCAATAAACCACATCACTCTCATTATATCAGCGTCAAAACAAAATAATCGTAACAGTTGCCCTAACCTTCAAAATTCAACCAAGATGTCATGTCTATATTGCTGCTTTTATTGGAAAGAAGTACAATAGATCAGTTGGATTAGAGGTCCTACGGAGAAGGAACAGCAAAGCCATCAGAAGGTCTCAAAAACATTTTTTTCTCAGTGAGAATAAAGACAAACAAACAGGCCAAAGCATTGAGCAAAACCACATTATCATTCAGGAATTCATGAGCAGAGTCCAAGAGATCAGCATTAAAACATGAAAATTACCTCATTAACTGAATTTCCTTCACTCAAAGGAAACAAAAAACCATTCCAAGTGCAAAATTCTGCCACTAATTGTTGTATTTTCTGTAATTTTTACAATATCGTACCGAAATGAGATCAGAATGGCTGATATTGTGTGCGGCTAAGACAACAGGTCATGTTAAAGTTCACTGGAACGATTGTACAAAATGTCAGGATTTGGTTGCTATGATGTTGATTTCGAAGTAGGCAAACTATCTGAAAGCCGCAGGAACTTAGCCGGCATGAAAGTGGTCAGCCATCACTATCATTGCCATCCTTTTATCACCCAAAAGCACCCATTTTGGCGCATTTTCATGCACATCTTCACATAAGTTCATCAGTCTCAAATCTTGGCCGAAATATTCATATTAACCATTTAATGTACATATACTCTGCAAGCCGATACTGGAGAGCAGTTATGGAAAATCCAGGTACAATTGAACTTCATTATAATGCAGTTTTAGGATTTACAATTTTCGTTTTGGTTTTTTGGTTTTACTGTATGTATGAGAATAGTTTTACACTTACACTTTTCACATAACATTACACTTTTCTTAATACTGTGATAATGGCCATCCGCAAGCTTGAAATCTTTTTTTTTTCTTGTCTTTTTTTCAAGTCTCTGCATGACATAATCAATATTATGTAAAAGTCATAATGTACACATAAAATAGTCTTTCGGGTGAATATGATGAAGATTTTTTGCATTCTTGATTTTATTTTAGACATAAATTGCGAAAGATCAAACAATAGCCTAAATAGCCTAGCTGAAGTAAAGCACATGTATATATTGAGGGAGTTTTCTGTATCTTTTATGATTATATAGTGTATAAATATAAATAAAGAAATAAAGGTTGTTACGACAAATAAAATGATTTAATCTATCCATTTTTCATAACCACTTCACAAATGCAGGGTTACAGTGCAATATTTCATTCTTTTATATTAGAAGAATATGCCAATTAATCAAAATGAATACCTACCAAAACTCTGGTAGTCTTGTTATAATTGGTTTCTTTATCAGTTACACCTAAATTCTCATATGCTGCAAAAGAATTGATAATAAATTAAAACCAGTCTCATGCATTAAATTGTTCCTTTACGGAGTTTTTTAACTGACTGTAGCAGAATCATGAATAATTGCTTCAAGGGCTTTTAGACACTGAAATTGTTTTATTTAGTTTGGCTTCTTAATTGTTTTGCATAGAAGGGATAATGTAATATTTAATACCATACAACCCCACAAACGCAATTTGAGACCATCCAGCTCTCATTTCAGCATAAACACACACACACCCTGCATATGGAAAGTTATAAATGGTCGATATTGCATTAGTTCAGTCATATTTATTGTTTATACTAAATATTTGGTGTATGCATAGAAATCAGGGAGTCGTGTGGCTCCGTGGGTTGGGGGTCTGTGATCGGAAGGTCACTGACAGTGCACTGTTTCCAGTGAGCCCATGAACATGGATCTTACGTCCCAGTACCCCAGGATTGTCTGACTCCGCATTCCCAAATTGGACATGGTTTTGCATGAAGGAATCTGCTAATAAAATAATAAAATGGATTTAAACTGAAGGTTTTCTGTCCATGACCTAAACCATTATTCCTTCCTACTGCTGCCTTTCCTAATAAACATTTCTAATTACATATATCTAATTCTAATAATAAATCCCAGGAAATTGCTTGTGAATGTAATCTATTATCACTAATTATTGTCTTGTTTTGCAGTGGCAAGAGTACAAAATTCATACAAGAGTGCTGCCTGACCCTGCATTCATAACTGTATGTTGTTTTGGATAAAAGCACTAGAGTACAGGGTTATACAGTTTTAAATATTGCTTAGAGGCAATAACTGTGGTCCAAACCCAAAAAACTTCCCTGCAGACCCCTCTAAGATCAGGCTTAAATTAAATATAGACAAAACACCCTGAACAATGAAGATTGTCAGGGTCAGTCGGAGTTCTATATTCTTTTTGTCTTCTGTGGGTTATTTTCTCTGATTCAGACATGCAGGTAGGCTAATTGGTGCCTCTAATTGCCCATAACATCGGTACTCTGTAATGAACTCGTGTCAGATTCAGGGTTAACTTTTGTCCTATGCTGCCTGGAACTGACTGCAGACCCCCCTAACCAGTGAAGGTCCTAGGAAGATTGAGGAATGAGCTTTGCTGCTCAAAACATCTGCCTCACTTGAGTGGTTGAATGCCACAATATTACAAAACCTAAGGTTCTTAATTTCTTACTGTAAAGTGTTCTAAAATTAAAAACATTGCACTGAAAATTCAAAACATATGGCTTCTTTTTGAGGTCATTTTTCAAACAAACAAATAAACAAACAAACAAACAAATATTTAAGTAAGCTGCTATAGCAATGCCCTGAGGCGCCTTCTGCCACAGTGTTGCTCCATTGGCTGAAAGTAAAGCACAAAGATAATTTTCTAGTCTTAATGTTTAATGTACAGCTGAAGTTCTGGTAACTCTTTACTTGATGGGACACAAATAATACAGTATTATGCTATTACTTACGTATTAATTAACCACAAATTAAATCTTAGCTACATTACATACTAATCTCATGTTTGTTCATCATTATTGAATTGTGACACATCATTTATGTCAAGTAGCATCTATATTTGTTCATGATTTGTTCATAATTGAGTTATTTCTAAGCATTCTGCCCCGTCAAGGGTAACCAATATACTTTACTATCCGGTCCATTCCATTTCTTTGCTTTTTTTTCCCCAGTAAACAGTGAACCATAAAGAGCCATGAACAGCTACACCAAATACATACTACAGTGTGGCATGCTCTGCAGATGCAGTGCCAGTTGGGACTGCTGTAATATCACACCCTATAACTATTGGTTCACTGGCTCTGCACATGGTACATTATGTGGTATCTAAGCGAAGAATAAAGCAAATTCTGTACCAGGTATACAGGCTAGCAGTGTTTAATTAGATCTAACCTTATTCTTTGAAGGTGTATCTTGGGTTTACAATGATTAGACCAACCCAAACTCAGTCAATGAATGCAGGGTTTAATCGTGCAAGTAAAATGTCACCACAAATTCACACTTAGAAGAGCAGTGTCTAACACATTGTCCATGCTGGGTGGTTCAAGCAAAACATAACACTTACGAAATAACATTTACTCTGAAACTGACAAGGCATGGATCATTTATTTTACAAGGATTACTTAAATGCCGAGATGACACACGATGTTTACTTATATGCTGAAATGAGATGGAGAAGTTATGAAAATGGACAGAGCTATTATTTCAATGTTAAAATGGTAGCGGACATTTACTTCCCTAGTGCACCGTTATCCTCCTGCTTAGAGAGAGTAATCCCCTCCCTGCTCCACATTCCATTTCAAATCTTTATGCCAATATTTACCTCAACTTTGAACTCCAGAAACACGTAAGTCAGTCTTCAGCCAGAATGAAGGGTTGCCAAAAATACTTTTCATTTAATCCTAGTGTCTCCGCAAAAGCATGAATTTTCTGGGCCCTAAGTTGGACTTTGAGCTGGAATCTTGGGCTGAATCGTCTTTTAATGTCCTTCATGTTAACTTCACAAGTTCAGAAAAGCTCATTTCTAGCTATCCACAATTGAACTACGACAATTACCATAACAGGCAAAAAAATGGAACAGAGGTCTTGGATGAAAATGTACAAATTGCAACTTTAGGACTAAAATAACTTAGGGACTCCTGCTTTTCACCACGAAGTTCATTTACCCTGAAAACTGAAAGCTTGTCAAATACAAAAACTCATACACAGACATGGGCAATCTATCTGGATTTTAAATATGTATTTAATTACATTTGAGTATTTTGCTGGACAGGGAAAAAAATCACATACAATTTGTAACAAAATGAGAGATTGTATTTAATGTATTTTAAATACTTAATAAAATATGTCATTTTTTAATTTATTTTCTGTCACACCTGGCTGATGTACCAGGGTGTTTTGGCTAGATTTGTTTTGAAAACTGTTTAAAATATACTTAGAGACTTTTATTTTATTATTCTTTTCTATGATTTATTACGGGACTTCTGTCTTGGTGGGTCACGCCACACTTACCCAGCATGTATCGGGGATTACAGTAGAGGGGTGGATTTTGATTGTCTATTTATTTGGCTGTTTTTGCATAAGAACATGTTTTGTTTTTATTTTGGTTAAGTAGAAGATGTCTGTGTTTTCTTTTGTCACTTTTGTGACATAATTAATATGCTAACAAAATCAGCACTGAAGTCATAAAAATTCTAAGAAAATGACAAAATATTATTAAAATACTTTAATGCAAGCAGAAAGAAAACCTTTTCAAATCACTCTGGAATCAATTCATATCACAAAAATCTAAACACATTAATTATAAATGTTTATATGCACATAGAATACATTAAATTATATTATACTAAATTATATAATACTAACACCAGTGTTGAAAGTAATAACAGTTTTGATTAATTTTTTTCAGTTGATAGAAACCAGAATTGTGGACAGGCAGGAAAAGGGGCACCAGGCTCCCAGAGTACAAGGCAGCACCAGGAGACCGCAGGCCCGGGAAGCCACAGAGCCCCCCCTCGAGACGCAGCAGCAGCTGCTGAGTAGCCGCCTTGTCAGAATGCAGAGGCCAGTCATTCTAGAACCAGGGTCAATTCGAGATAAATGACCCGGTGAAGACAATTACCAAGCTGGAGGCATGAGGCACAGCGGTTATGGCCCAGAATAAATAATCATGTGCTGCTTATACCACATGATACTTCCACTCAGACCACCAGAAACGTTTACAGTGCAGTTCTTCCAGAGCTGCGTAAAACAGGATATTAAACAGTCTGTTTAATGTCCACTTGCGGTTTGTCATTGTGTTTCGCCTACAGAGTTGTGATACTCCACAGAACAAGGACGACGTCCACGACTGCAGCAATGCACTTCATTCAAATTTCTTATTAGAGCAGTAGTGACTTGTTATGAATATCCAATACCTTTCATAACATTTTTCATTTTCTACTGATCACACACCTTCAGCGTTGGACTGTGATTAAAAATTGGGCCTAGACTTTTGCCTGTAATAAGATTTGTTAAACGCCCAACATTTCGACTCGCCCCAACCCCTTGATTCGCCCAACCTTTTGACTCGCCCCAACCCTCGACTCACCCCAACCTACGACTCGCCCAACCCCTCGACTCGGCCAACCCCTCGACTGGCCCAACCCCTCGACTCGCCCAACCCATCGACTCGCCCAACCTTTCCACTCGCCCAACCCCTCGACTTGCCCAAAACCTCGACATGCCCCAACCCCTCGACTAGCCCAACCCCTCGACTCACCCTAACACCTGGACTCGCCCAACCCCTCGACTCGCCCCAACTCTCGACTCGCCCAACCCCTCGACTCGCCCAACCGCTCGACTCGCCCAACCTTTCTACTCGCCCAACCCCTTGACTTGCCCAAACCCTCGACATGCCCTAACCCCTCGAATCGCCCAAACCCTTGACTCGCCCCAAAATCTTGTGGAAAGCCTTCCCAGAAGAGTGGCAGCTCTTATATCTGAAAGGGCGGGGCAACTCCATATTGGTGCCTATGGATTTAGCATGTGATGTCATTAATGCTGTACACCAATGCAG
>JAODKE010000114.1:29182759-29196435 GCA_026779605.1 Mormyrus hasselquistii
CCCTTAGTGTTAATGAATGGTGTGTCAGTGTGCTCTGCATTGACTTGCCACACCATCCTGGTAGTTCCCTGCCTTGTACCCTTAGTGTGAATGAATGGTGTGTCAGTGTGCTCTGCATTGACTTGCCACACCATCCTGGTAGTTCCCTGCCTTGTACCCTTAGTGTGAATGAATGGTGTGTCAGTGTGCTCTGCATTGAGTTGCCACACCATCCTGGTAGTTCCCTGCCTTGTGCCCTTAGTGTTAATGAATGGTGTGTCAGTGTGCTCTGCATTGGGTTCCCCTGCTTTGTGCCCGTAGCCTTTGGGTTTGGCTCTGGAGCTTCCACAACCCTGGAAAGGACAAGCGGTTGCAGAGAATGGATGGATGGGTGGGCATTCTGTCCAAGATTATGCTTTCACATCAAGGTTAAGGAGACACAGATATGCAGCCTTACTTGCTTTTAGAACGAGATGAAGTCTAGCCTTGAAAATATATTTTCTTGCGCTGTTGACTGCTGGGATGAAAGTTAAATTGTTCAGTAAGTTTTTCACAATGACCTTTTCTGTGCAGTTTCCAAGCACACAGGCTTATTGTCAGATTTTTTGTATGTTAAAATAGGTTTTAAAATCCACTGGGTCTCATTTTTTTTTCTCTTTCACCCCATCAGCCGCAGCAACATCTAGCCAAATGGGACCAACGCCTCCAAAGGTTCTGGAGATCAGCTTTGAGGGGAAAAATGAAGAGAATGAGGAAAATGGTTTTGGAAAGGCCAGAGGGGCCCCTGGGTCAGCCCAAAAAAGCTTCCATGGCGTACAGAGGGATCGCACGACGGACCCATACACAGGTACAATCTCTTCTATATTATCTGATCCTCACCTTACACTTCTTGTTCCTCTTTCCAGCCCTCAGTCCCAAGTCCCATTCCGGAAACTCCAACTTAGCTAGGGCTCACTGACATTCAGATATACACTGCCATTTACTTTCCATTTCAGAGGCCTCAAACACGACCTTGAGCCACGGTTTCTCAACCTTTCCAACCACGATGCTTTTGGCTATTCATCATTTATCATGTCAGTGGCCTGAGTGGTTCCCCTCCTTAAATTTTGCCAACCTGGTTCCCTCTCTATATTTCGTCCTTGAGACGCCGCTTTATGGAGCAAACACTGTTTCTCTGCTGCAGTTGCACAGCCTGCCCCTGCCTTGAGAAAGGCATCCCTAAGAAACCATTTTCTTAACTCAATAACGGATTCATATAAGCTGTGTCCATGTGCACCAGATGAAACCATGAGTATTTCTGCAGACGGTGTAAGTGAGAGCTGTGAATGAGTCCGAAATCAGTGTAATTCGCGTGCTGCCATAACCATGTCTGCGTGGGAGCGCTTTCCAATGGTGTTATGAAACCAGACGCCTGAAGGGAAGCATCACCATACTAGACACAGGAAGTTTGCCTTTATCAGGGACAGATAGAAAAATACACATCTTTTTTTCCTCATAATTCCCATCCTGTCATTTTAATGAGCAGAAATGTTACAGACAAATAAGGGACTGGAAGTTCATAAAAACATAATAGCTAATAATACCATGACCACCGCCATCATCTCGCCTTAGTCTGTCATCTGGAATTCTTATTTTATATAACTTTCTTGTCTTTCTAACACGGTTAAGCAGTCACAGGCATTAAATCTGAAGGCTACAGGCAATTGACCTTTAAGATTCAAAGTCAGTAGTCAGCTACACTGTACAGAAGATATTTAAGCATATTTACAAGTATTGTGTTGACATGGTAATTCAAATCCCACTGCAAGAAACCTTCTCCATGCTTAAATTTCTGACAGATACCATGTAGCGACCAGGGTAAAGTGGACAATCACTCTGTCTGTGCCGTCACATCAGTGTCAAAACTGGAAATGCGTAAATCAGAAATGCTCTCCAGAGATGCACTGAAGAAGGGTTGTCTGTGCTGTGGTGAGACTGCCTGCCTCCTTCCAAGTGACATGGAGGTACCCTCCATCTTTTTATCATACAGTGTCCAGCTGCTGGGAGGACAACGTGGACACTGAGGACCTGAGCCTGCAAGACCTCGAAGGTGCCCAGAACCTCGGATCTGCTTGCCACCAGCTTAACTCTGATTTGCAGAGAAAATTAAAGGTAACCTGAACTGCTTACTTTTAACCCTAACTGCTCACAAAAAGTTCATCACTGAACATCAATTCACATTTCATTTTGGACTCGTACTTTGGAGTCAAGTTAGAATTTATAAATGTTCTAGCCTGAGCCTCTGTACCCTTGTAGAATCACTCTAGGAGAATGAGCCTCTTTTCCAAACAGTCACTGAATATGATGCAGCAGCACGTTTCCACAGCCTGTGTACAGGTGCATCAGTACAGGTGAGATGCCGCTGTTTTTGTTCAGTACACATCATTAAGATACAGACATCACAGAGTGCTTCTCTTTCTGCAGGATTCACAGTCTAGAGAACATCAAAGCAGATCTCTTACAAGAGATACGGAAAATGGAAGAGGAGGAGTCCACTCTGAAAAACATGGAAAAGGAACTGACTGTATGCTACTCGGCTCTTTGACTGTAAACTGAACAGTAGATAATCACATTTACATAATGTAGTAAACAAAGGGTTTAAAGAAATGATACACTGGAATATGTACAAACATAAAATGTGTGCAAGGTAATAGAGATGGGGACCTGAATTTGTGACTTGGACTCAAGTCACACTTGAGTTGCTCTTAAATTGACTCGACTTGTAACTCGTTACTTTTTTGATTCAAACTCTACTATTAGTTTTGAGATCTGCGTTAGAAATGTGCTTAGGTTCCTAAAAGAAAAAATAGCAATTACTTTGAAAACGTATATATGCCTAAGGAACTATGAGACAGCAGTTTTTGAAGTGGTGAAGGCCTGACGTGGTGATTCCCATTTAGTCACATCAGTTACTAATAGAGAAAAACAAATACAGTAAAATCTGGTTATAACAGACTTCAAGTGACCTGGCAAAACAGTCTGTTATATCCAAAGTCCATTATATCCAGAGTTGCTGTTTGCCCCGAACACAACTACAGGACACCATTTACTCATGCCACACCCCAGCAGACACACTTGTGGTATAGATTATTATATTGTACATGTAGTAATCCAACTTCAGATGACAAAATGCATGACCTAATAATCCAGACTAGGTATCTAGGTATAGGTAGCTGGATATCACCGGCATGCCACGCGCCTTGTAGGCAGAGCCTGCATGTCCGTTATAGCAAACAAAACTACAGCCAAAACTGACCCTGGGGACCAACTTGTTTGTCCGTTATAGACGATATTCTGTTATGAGCGAGTCTACTATAATGGGATTTTACTGTAGGAGGTTAAATATTTGGAAAATAATAATGTCAAACTAGAACCACGATGCAGACTTGAGGCGTCAGTCGGACTCTAATTTTGTGACTCGTGAACATCTCTGCAAGGTACTTATTTACGCACATTCTAGATATAACTTTTGTGTCCTTGTGAGGCAAAATTAATAACAATAACATAATAGCAACTTAAAGAGACCTTATCAATAGTATCATCATTAATCATGTTAAACACAAAGAGGAAAAAACAAGATGCTATTGTCAGAACTAAATTTAGCGTATCTCCTTAGGTTTATTGGGGTAAGCAGTACCAGGCCTTTTGCTCCATCAAGGAGAAAGATGCGCACAGGTAAGAATATATCTCATAGACAGGTAGGGAAATCGGTAGATCCAATTTTATTGAAGTAGACCATGACCAGTCGTTCTGGGTTTTTTAAAGTCGTCAGTCTTGTTGCTCATTGAACTGATTTCCTTAAAGCTCCTGAAGTCCCTTTGCTTTCTTTTGAGGGTTTTGGTGACCACATGTTAATCTGAGTAGACCTCCTTTTCCACGGCCGCAAACTCTAGCTAATCCTGGGCTATTCCAAGCGAGCTAAAAAACATATAGATCCTCATCAGGTCTCCTGGGTTTTCCACAGGACCTCTTAGCGTCCTTATAAGATATACTTAATATGTCAGATGGCTCTAAAGGACCCTGGACCTAAAGGAGCAGCATCTGTACTTCAAGGCCCCCTCCAGATCTCTGAACTCTTCACACTCACAGAGATTGAATCCTGGAACCCTGCAGAGCAGCCTCATTTCAGCTGTTTGTATTTGCAGTCTTGTTCTTTGGATCATTACACACAGCTCAAAACCATAGTTCAGCATCGGGACATAGAATGGCTGGTGAACTGCAAACCTCAAGTGATCACTGTCAACATCCAGTACTTTCAGTATCTATTGATGGATTTCATCTACCCCTAGAACTTTTCCACTATGTACCAGAAGCCTCTAACACTGCCTCCTGGTAAGAGGGCATGTTAACCAAATTATGGAGTTTTTTTAAAGTGTTTCCACTACTCATAGATGATCAGCACTTTCCCACCCTGGCTGAACATAGCCTGAGCACGTCCCTATCTCCCCATCCTGAGGCATCTTCTTTGGAACTGGCTAGTAGCCTCTATTTGTAGCACGTTCAAACTCTTCTGTTAAATCTTCATTTCTGAAAAATTTCCTGTCTCACTTTGTGGGTGGGTATGTACAGTAGTTGAATGGGCCATGCCTGTTGATAGTGGCAAAATAAAGATTGTTTTTGTGGTTTGCAGTATATGATTATATGATTTAGAATAATTCTTAGCAGGCACGTTTAACTGAACAAAATCAAGACATCCGTAGGCTTCTTCAGATTACCTTCTGTAGAGTCACTTACAGTGTTCAGGTTCTTTTGGTATTCTGGTTCCTGAAGCCACCACCACCAGGTCGTGGCTGCTCTTACGTTTATCATGGTGGTTGATTACGCAACGGAACAGCAAGCTGCTGCTTTATATAAAAAAGATATTGTAAATAACCTTATTTGTAGGTTACCTTACTGAGTTTTGGTTGAGAAAACTTTTTAAAATAATTACTAGTATTTTTATTCCAGGTCATGCTGTAACACAATTTTTGGAACAAAAAAAACAGTTTCTATGGGAAACACATACGTCCGCTTCTTTTATTGGACCTCGCCTAGATGATGTGTTGACCCTGTACTTAGAGCGCAGAATGACACGCTTTTTGCGTCATTGTCCTTTTTCTGTCTTTCCTCTGGTTGGGTGTCCTCATTTTCATTGCTGCTCTGTTACACTGTTCATTCACCCCTCTCATCCAGTTTGTGTTCTCCTGTCCGCTAGGCTGCAGCACCTGAAGAACACATTCCAGGCTAATGGGTGTCATGGTTTAGAGAATGAGCACCGGATCTTTCATTCTGAGGCGAGTCTTACAAGTTATAATGCCGTCCATCCTATATGTACTGTATATATACAATATCCAAGATCTCACAGATCCAGAACTATGCACCTTTTGTCAGACTGACCAATAACTGTGCATAATCAGAGGTTACTAGCAGTTAGTGTAAAAATATTGGCTGGTATTTGCCTTCACTAAGTGAATCTACAATATTAATTAAAAAGTAAAGCGTGGAAGAGGGCATTCCATTGAAGATTGGACTGTTGAATCAATGTTCTTTCATTTGCTGCTAAACTTAAGTGCTGCTTTTTGTTATCAGTCGCTATATGACCTTGACAAGGCCATGGGCTGCCAGGCCTAGCAAGCAGCCATGGAGACCATGGATGTAAGCAAGTGAAGGAAGCGAGAAAAGTCTAACAGTTAAACATTAGAAGGTGGACAGTGGTGAATGGTACACATCTCTCTTTCTGCAGCCTTTTCCTTTGTGTTTGGCCAGGTACTATATTTCCTCCAGGTAGGACAACTGTGTGACAGAACCACAGAATAACTCGTCATTAAATTGGCTGGTCAACTGAAATCAGTGAATTCTTTCTTTGACATGATTTGCCTCCACCTGCTGTGTTGTTTCAGGCTCCACAGGGCTTCAGCATAGAGTAGGGCTGACTTCCCGGCACACCGTCTCCCCAAAAAAAAGAGTCTTTCACTGCTTGCCCAAACGTTACTGTAGCGTTTGTGCTATCACTGTATTGCTTCTTCCAGTTCTGACACGGGAGGATCCAAGCGGCACAGGCATCATCTCTGCTTGCCCGCCAGCGGTCAGGAATCAGGCATCCAGGACAATGGTCTCTCGCTTATGTTTTTCAGATATGCATGATGAAGAGGGACATGAAGTCTATACAAGATAAGCTCTTCAGGGACATGGTGAGCAGAATTGAGAGTATCGGCAGGTCCTGGTTTGTTAGTGACACTTTTTAAGGGTATGTTTTGTTTGCATGATTGAGTGTCAGTACAGCTAAAAAGCTCATTGTCAGTTTAAATGAAGGCTTTGTTGACAGGTTATGTTGATACACATTGCTTAGTCAGTGAATATTTTGGTGCCCGTTTCTATGAGATTTATCACACATTTGTTTCGTTTACATCCTCCAGCACAAGGAAAGTCTCTTGAGTGTTCACAGGGCACTTCAGGCCTGGTATCTGCCTGGAAGGCTGGGACTCTAACTCCAAGAGGGCCCTAGTTCTTCAGCAGTTTTTCACATTTCACATTGTTGTCTCTGCTGTGTAGATGTGGGAAAGAGGAAGCTTCAATTCCACAGTATTGTTTCTTGATTCAACTGAGAACATTCACTAAAATGAACATTTGAAGAAATGTTACTTGATTTGAAATCTTTTAAGCAATTGTAAGAAGCTACAGTTATTGAGCTCTTTTGCTGGGTTTGTCTCCTGTTCAGTGTTGGTTTTAGAAATAGTCCAGTGAATTTAGGGAGGTTGTTTTTAATCTTAGTATGGTTTTATGGAATAAATTATCTCTGGTATGGCATTAGTCTGTGCTTTCTTGGAAAGGTCAGCTTGCACACACCCCTTAGATTTTTGTTAGTGTCCTCAGCTGCACATGCAGAGGCACTGAGGTCCAAACTAGACATTTCTTCATCCTGCTAACCTACTTAGTTATGCTCTACATTTATTTATGCTATAATGTTCTGTTTTATTTATGAATTATTCTCATAAATCACTAAAGGTATTTTATTTCTGTGATCAGATTTCACAAAAGGTTAACCACATTTAGTAAGTTCCACACGAATGAAATTCAGTTTCGCCCATGTAGCCATTGCTAGCTGTCTATACCTCCATCTTTCAGTAGCTTATACAGTACAGCGTTTGGAGGAGGCTGTTATTGCCCATACCAGGCAGCATAAAGCTCAAAAAACAGCCTAGTTGGAATTTAAGTTGCTGGCTCTGTCACTATCTATTTTTGAGGAATTTCAGCCTGTGATGGTCAACTGCTGCCCACATTGTGTCTCTGAGGGTTGTTGCGTTGATGTGGTTTTTTTTCATCCAGAAATCTGTTACTTGGGTAATTGTTACCATTTACCAGTCCTGTAGTGTAGTGCTAATGCCTGTCCTGCAACAGCTAAAATACATCCCAGTGTTTCCACAAAGAAAAACCACGCAGGAAGTAACACAAAAGGATCTTGTTTTTATTGACTTTAAAAAATTGTTATTTCGCACACAAATATACAAAGTAATCATTATGACAATTCTCTCAAGATTGGTATTTATACAGTATGAAATTTGCTCAGAATTGAGCCCATGCCCCTGGGACTATTTTGTCAAGGGTAGGAAAGCTGGTGACATGCACAGTTTGTTCCAAGAATGGATGCACTCTGTCCAAAAGAGTCCTCATTTATGCCTTCTCTCTCTTTCTGCCCACTTTAAACCTGGTTAGATTGCTCAGTGGGCCATAGTGCATCTCTTCCAGGCAGTATCAACCATAAAACCATCTGCCAGAGTATCATGACCACCCAAGGAATGGGCCAAGGCACTGGAAGAATGCTCTTCAGGCGCTCCTCGGTGAGACGGCGTAGAAGTTCTTCACAGAAGAAACATCTCTTATGGTCTGTGAAACCTGGAGGGGGGATGAGCACAGCATTGTTACAAAACTACATTTTTATTCACCAGGGGTTTGCTTGGTGATTGAGGAGGGGCTATTTTTAGAGAAGTGTGGCGCTCAGAGAAAGCCGCCGCTAGCAGGGTCACTGTTACAGATGCGGAGAGTTGCGGCTACAGGGAATCTGGAGGTGCCTACAGCCACATTTATCAAGGATGTCAGGATTTGCTGCTCTGTGCTGATTTTGGTTCTGCTATATTGAGTTCAGGCTATCTTAAGCTCTCAGAACATGCAGGTTTTCTAACAATAGCCCTGAAAGTTGCTATGAAAACACTTTCACTGACCTCGTCAAGTGTTTGCTGGATGCGTGCACTTCCATCTCGTTGCTTTTGAACTCGTTCAGCTCCTTCCGTATTGCCGCCTGCAGGACACAAGCAATGACAGTCATTAAGCTTATCTTAAGGGGAGTCTACTGGGATCCCTCATTCTGGACGAATTGCGGCAGAATTGTAATTAAGCAAATTATGCAGAACTGGACTCAGGTACCTTGTCAGCTGCAGACAACCTGGTCCAGGGTTTGTCTGCACGCCTGTCGTAGTCCTGAGCTTTAGCCACCTCTACGTAATCACTGAAGCGGATCAGGATTTTTCTGTCTCGCAGTTCATCTACTGTAGGCCGCTGGTTGAGCTGGAACACAGATTTAGAGAAACGCGATTAGTAAATACCAATCCTGACCTTTGAAAATTTTTACACTATTTAATATAGCATTATTATGTTATATTAAATCCATTATTACCGGCAGATAAGCCATTTATAGCCATTTCTCTGAACCCCGTCTCCCTCAGTGTGCACAGGCTGAAAATGCTTATCTGCACAATCTCAGTGTTTGCCTGACACTTATTGTTTTGGTTGTCAAATGCTATGCCAGTCCCAGATGCTTGGTAAGCTTGTCATACACGAAGGCCAGTGCTGATCGGGACGGGTGCAAGGCTGTGGGCCAGTGTGTGTGTAAATATCCCATTATTCTGAACAGCAGGTGTCAAATACCTCCTGCAGACCACCGAACAGATTTTATTTCGATTGGCATTTGTGTGTATTTTTTGCAGACATATGAGTTGCTTTTAACTAGATTTGTTTACATCATTATACCGTTATGTTATGGGGCATAAATAAGGGGAGAAAGGTTTAATGGTGGGTCAAGGCCAACATACCTTTCTGTTGAGCCGCTGTTTGATTTCCCTCCTCTCTTCCTGTTCAGTCTGATCATTTCTCTCTGAAAGGCAGAAGAAAACCATGTCTCATGAAAACCAGTGACACATACTGAGGAAGGCGATGAGTTACACATTTAATCCTGACGGAAATCTGCGCAGGCATCCATTATTAACAGGAGGCTATAAATTATATACAATTCAATCATTCTCTTCTATGTATTATATTGATTATTGATTTACTTAAGCACGTTTAATTATTTGATTGTACATCTTAACGAAATAGACAGCCATGAAAGGTAAAGGTAGCAGTGAATAATGAAGAAAGCGTCCGTCACAGTGCACTCAAAGAGGCTTTGATAGCTATAAGCAGTAACAATTGTCATGCTTCCTAATGTCAGAAATGTCTGCGTTACGCTAATTATTTGTAGTTCTTTAAATGCTCATTTTCTGCCTTTTTCCTATCGAAATAACCAGACAACGTTCTCCTCTCGCGATTTAAACAGTATAGCAATCAGGGCTGTCACGACTCCGGAGGTAATAGTGAAGTGCAGGACTTCGGTGGGGTGAGAAATGTGCAGGACACTCAAAGGGGCGCTAATAACTATATGAATTTGCAGTTTTCATCTTTCCTAAGGTCAGAACTGTATGCGTTACACGAACGTTGGTTTGGTGTGTTATCGGGATGATACAACCTTTTAAACGCTGTGATAATTAACGGATAACTAAATTTCGGAATCAGTCCAGAAGGGCGCTTGTATTATCACTAAATAAGAGGTATGGAGAGTAAAGGTTAGAATTGAGAAAGGATGTTTAAAAAAAAAAAAAAAAAAACTGCAGCGTGGAATCCCCACCCCATGCATGCGGGGTGTTTTAGAGGGAATTCCAGTGTTTGCCTATATGTCGATTTTATTGCTAGTCTTTTCTTGATAAGCGAAAGAAAATTGAGGCAACGTGAAAATTTATAAGTTTGTAGTTAAACAACCATAGAAAACAGAAATCCAAAAGCGCTTGTTTTCGTCTTAGGATAAGCAGCTGGGGTATATCGAACAGCAGATTTAGGTTTACAAGTCAAAGTATTATTCTTTATAATTCATCGCAAAAATGTGGATTACTATTAAATATTTTAAAAATTCTTCGTAATAAACTATAATATGCTAGCATTTTAACAAACATCCAATTAATACTCACTTAACTGTCAAAAGTAAACACGTTTACTAGAAACATCAAGTTATACCGTTACAATTTTTTAAAAGTGACCAATATACTCACGTTTTAAAATATTTCTGCTTTCCAACTCTTCGACAGCCGGCCGTTGACTGAGCCTCCTGCGGAAAAACACCAGTATCACGTTCTGGACCATTTCGATTCAGTTCCCGAAACCTTTCAGTCCAATCTTAACACATCGGCTTCCTTTGAGCAGATCTCCTCCAGCAGCGAGTCCTACAGGGAAATCCCAAGCGCTCCCATCTCCCATCTAAAAGCTGACTTCCATACGCTCGAGTCGACCTGCACATCGGGAAAAAAGTCTCAATCTTCTCTGTTTTGTTCCAGCAATACCGACTTCTTCTCCCGGTTTACTAGCTTAAAGCCCTACAGATTATTTGTATAAAATTATAAAATAGGCAACTTGGTGTCAATGCAAAAATAAATGGGATCCCAGCCTGTAGGATTCCCCGCACTGGCTGCGATCGCCGCCGCCGCCGATTGGAGCCGTTCTGTATTCTGCCTCGCAACCTGTGCGCGTTATTACCGGCGGAACCGGGATCCAGCCTCCTTTGTGTCGTAGGCACAGTCCCGTCGAATTGGCATTACGTGAGAAATCCCCACGCACAGCCGCTAGTAAATCCTGCTCCTCTAGATCCCGCAGAGAGGCATGCCCTGTTACTGTCAGCAGATAGAAAACGAGGTATTTCCCCACCGCATTCTCACAAAGTCGCTGCATTTTTGCCATAATACCACCGAATTAATGTATGTTTTAATCACATCGAATGTTCAGTAAACTGTACGCTAGTCACGTCCATCTAAAGGGATACTGGGTGTGTTTTTTCTCTAGAAAATATAAAAAATCCAAAGCTCTCATAATCACGTTTTACAAGTTTCCTGTGTTTTGTACTGTATATTTACACACGGTACAATTTCTACGGTGTATTTCTCCACACAATAACCGCTTTCAAGTATTTCTGCAAGGTGATGATTTCCGTAAAACCAAGGGGGGAAATGATTTTATTTTTTTCTTGCACAAACTGAGAAAATGTCATGCACAGGGACTTACACAAAAAACATCTGATGACACTGTCTAACTGATCAAAAACCTTTTTTGAGAACAAGTTTTAACTAAATTGTATAGAAATAGCAGCCAATTTTCTTCTAGTACTGGATTGTTTTTAATGGCACAACTGAGAAGAGAAGCACAATCCCACGGTCACCCAAAGCCCCAATAGCAGTAACAGGCGAATGGACGGGCTGTACGTGGTTTGTTAGCGGCCATGCGAGCTGTCACATTACATCAACCAGGGACATTTGGTTGAAGCTAACAGTCCTTGCTGGAGGATAGAGCCAATGCTGTAGTAGTTCAATCGATAACGACCAAGGTTTACTCTACATTTTGGAGATTCAGGCACCCAGGTAAGATGGCGGTTACGTTGTCATAAGCACTATAGACATTTAATGGAAAACAATTAGGTCTTAAGGCATTAACATTATGTTTTCTATTTATCATTCTTCATTATTATGTGGCATTTAAATTCTGAAGGCACATAACATATATGCATCCTACCAAAGAGACACTTAGGTCTTTTTAGTACCTATACACACAGGCATCACAGCACAAAGTCAGTGTAGTTAGACACAGGAACCCCATCAGAGAAGACTGTGGTACTACTCTGGACAGACAGATCATTTGGTTGTAGCTATCGTGTCAACACAGGCCAGAGGAACAGAGCGTTTGGCACAAAATTGTCTCGCCACACTGAGGGCCACGTTTCAGGGCCAAGGTTGACAGATAGTGGGATCACCACTCAGTTCTACCCCAGTGACCCACTCCTCCAAGTCAGACCTTCGCAAGAGAACCTTAAGCGTAGGTCTGAGGGGGGCGTCTGTCCAAACACGGCCATCTGCCCGAGCTGCACTGGGGTTATACGGCGAGATCATAGGCTGAAACTGGACTGATGCCGCACTGGCAAATGATCCCAACAGCACAGCCCATGGTAAAATGCCCCCATATCTCGTGGCCGGTCACACACACTGTTGCGTGGGTCGAAGTGCTTCCCCATACGTAATGGACTGGCACATACACTTGTGAAAAGAAGCAGAGAGGAGTTATTAATCCAAAGACCACATGAAGCGTCAGTGTGTCGGTTCGGGATTTCCGCGTCCACCCACGCGTTTGGAACACGCAGGGAGCACCTGCGGTTACACTTGCCTGAAATACCCCTTTTTCCGGCTCACATGATTTCCCTCTATGGGTTTTCAGTGCCACTACAGCCCCATTTCCATCCAGAGGGCTACCGCTCTATGGATGAGACGTGAGGACAGCAGCAAGTCACGACTACATAACAAGAGCAGCCACGAGGGGTGGGGCTTCGAGGAGATACATGAAAGTTTGAACAGATGAAATGGAAAATCTCTCCCATAGTGCTACTGAAGGCCATACACGATATTATTGATTCCACTGTGTTGCCTAGCGACCACTACATACTGTACAGTGCAGGAAATGAAACACCCATTAAGAGCCTTGAGCGCATCAGAAGAGGACTTGCATTTTCTAAAACTGTGGATTGGACTCAATCAATAATACACCATGTAAAAAAACTAATAATAATTTAATTGCATCTTGATGAGAAAAAGACCTGAAAATGGAGGCTGTTTTAAAGTGGTCTTTTGAGACCACATACTAATATTCTGTAGTGGCATGCGGCTGCATTGCTGGAGCAGAACAGGGACTGCAGAGTCACACAGGGCTCCAACCCCATGGTGTCACCACCTTCCCAGTGCTGCAGGAGAATGAGGACAGTCCCTGCACATCCAAGCGTACTGAGGAACGCAGTGCACCTTCTACAAATAGAGCCGACCCTAACCTTTTAGCTAAAAATAACAGCTCTAGTCGCGGCGGGGCTGGGGGGGGGGGGGGGGGGGGTGGGGGGGGGGCCATTTGAGGTGGAGTTTTTTGGAGACACAGTGAAAACGTGCGGCGTGNNNGCAGTGCCAGCAGTTTTAATCATCTTCCTCCCACAGAAGCCCGTTCGCACGCCGCATTGTTCTCATCCCCCCGCCTGGCTCGTGACTGCCGGCGACACGTAAGCAGCAGCGGGGGAGGCGGGGTAAAGCGAGGCTGCCTTATTCTGAGGTCCCTGCGCTAAATATAGAAGCAGCATTGCGCTTCTGGTGCAAGATTGATAAGTATGGATTTGTCTGAAAGCTAAAGATAGTACTTTACCTAATGAGAGGTCACATGGCTGCTCGGCGGGGAGGTTATAAATACCAAGGTGACTACGTAACCGCCCCCCCCCCCCCCCCCCCCCCCACCAAACCCCCAAACGCACCACACAAACCCACACCCCCGCCAAAAAGCAAGACAAAGCGCAAACCCCGGCC
>JAODKE010000114.1:29212075-29222171 GCA_026779605.1 Mormyrus hasselquistii
GACTGTTACTGTGCTGCTGGCTTTATCTGCGTCCGTGCGCAGCGTGTGACTGTTACTGTACTGCTGGCTTTATCTGCGTCCGTGCGCAGCGTGTGACTGTTACTGTACTGCTGGCTTTATCTGCGTCCGTGTGCAGCGTGTGACTGTTACTGTACTGCTGGCTTTATCTGCGTCTCTGCATGAAGGGTTTGCACTGGCAGCTGACAGTCTGGTCCCCCCCAGGGTGGTGAAGCAGGTCTGCAACCCCCATCTCCTCCTTCCCATGGCATTGACACGCTGACGATCAGCCATTTGTCGGTAGAGTTTATCAGCGTTTCATTATTTGCTTTTTCGGTATATGGCTTGACAGACAGAGCTCAGGTTATAAACGAGATCCATTCTCTACGCCTGTCCTTAAATCGAATTTGTAGTTAAGTAAGAAAAATAACAATACTATAATATAATAATAATTATTATTATTATTACTGAACAGTAATAATAAAAGTAATGATATACAGTATAGTACTGTACTGCATCTCGAGCCATCTAACTGCTGAGGCCGCATGTTTTCACATGCGCCAAGTTGTGCGTGCATTTGTTACTGCGAACCATTGGATTTAACCTGAATTTTGAACATAACAGGATTCATGGCAGTCCGTTCATAATTACGAGTTGTCCATACATTCTTAATCCGGGGACTGCCTGTATCTTATAAGGACCCACACTTGACGTTGCACAACCATCGATATTTAACCCACGTATCCAGGCATCATAGTATCACATCCCTGCCCTTCCCATTGCCTATGCCCATGCTGGTTGCCAGTCCTCACATTTGTGATCCCATTTGATTTCAGTCTCTGATCATTTAGTCTAATAAATCCCTGTATATTTCACCGCACCGTCTGCCTTCGAGTCCTTTGTCCCTCCAGTCACGCGACACATAGAGCATCAAGGCATCTATTACATGGCTTTGGATTTCAGAAATAAACTGCCACAACATGGAGTGGTACATGTAAACAAAAAGATTCAAGCCCCTAAGCAAGAACAGCTCATTTACCAATACTGCTATAACTGCTATAGCTGCTATAGCTGCATCAAAGTCCTGCCGGTAGAGTAGCATGAACTGGCTTCAGGTTGATTTGTCTCACTGCTTCCTGTTTCTTTCTTCTCTTTTCCTGTTTACATAACGCATCACTGCCTAAGCTTCCAGTTCAACATAGACACAGTACTCAAATACACTTTCTTAATCTTCTGTGGTCGTGAAACCAGAATCTCCTCTGTGGCTAGAGGGGGGGGGCAGTCCCTGAAAGATCTGGGGGGGCTCTCATCCTTTAGGATCCCTAATCTTTGTCCACTTCCTGCTTCTGCCTTCAGTTCTCTCTGCATCGTACAGGCCTGCGCTCAGTCACCTGGCCAGGCTGACAGGATCAGAATCCTGCACCGATATTCCTGTTTATTCAACCTTAGCGGCAAATGCTGCATTGTGGATCGCAGCCAGCTGATCTGCGGGGCTTGTTTCCAGCCTGATAGATCACTTTTATGGGTTCCCAGTCCACTGCACTTAATCTGCTTCATCTAATGGCCCTCGGCTAAATCTGCCTTTTCAGCCAGTACATCTTATCAGGATGAAGAGCACTTCATTACAGCTAAGGCTCTCCAGGGAGGAACTGAACTTTTTAAACCCAAAGTGGGCAGCGTGGATTAGGTCACCTTATAGACCACGTGGATTCCTTCCCAACTCTCAGCCTCCTGCTGGCAGCCAGATGGCAGGTGGCAGCTGTACGGACAAGGTCAATCAGGTGTACAGCATTAGACATGCTGAGCTACCCAAACGGACAAGCTGCTCTTTCACTCTCTGATCCCATGCTTTTACCATTATCTATGAATCCCCCTTATGACATTGCTACAAGTTTCATCACCTGACTTATTTTCCATCGCATCCATTGTCAAATCCATATATTTACTGAATATCTATTTACCTCAGTATCTTGCTCCCTCAGTGCTAAACCAGGAACCTCCTAGTAAGCATTCAGTCTGTCACAATGTCCAATGACATGAACACTAAGCTTCTACCTTTTCTGTTCCTTGATGCTGATTGGATAGCTGATTCCTCTGTCCACTCCCTGTCCCACATATAAGGTGCTGAGACTTTGTTTGAAAGCCAATCCAGACACTTTCTCTAGTACAAATCAGAGATCCAACAATTAGGCATCGAAAGTCTAAGAGTACCACGTCATGGGAAAATACATAATGGTATATTTGTATTAAATAGAAAGTAAAGATTAAACGTCTCAACTGCATTTATTTTTTGTGAATCAGTGCACAGCTCATTAGTATATAACATACATCACATATTCAGGTTACCTTCACTGTCACAGGGCTGTCACTCGAACTGTACCCTCAAACAGGGATGCTACAGTTGACTGAGACTGTCAGATGACGTCCAGAAAAAGGAGCAACAAGCAGCCAACAAATGAGAAGCAAAGCAAGAGAAGCGGAAATGCTGTTTTACCCTTGAGTAGGTCTCCGATACTCTGAACAATGTCTGAAGGCTGTCCTGGCTAATAAAACACTGCAAAATGAATAATTCAACCCAAATTCCTATAATAAATTTAGATATACTGCCAAACAGCTGTGCCAAATGTTCAATAATATTACAGTTTATTATTATTTACAGTTCTGGCAGGCATCCCAGTGCAAAGCATCCCATACAGAACCTCAAACACCTGCTATAAAATATGCAGACAACTTACAAGCCACCTGACTCGTCAGCCTATGAATATTTGCTTACTCATCTATCTGACCACACCAGGTCAGTCTCACACGTCTCCTAAATCTTACTTCCCGGTGGAGTATCTTATGAGTGTTTTAGGTTTGAGCCTGCCTCATCCATGCAAAACAAATTTAGGTGCATCTCAGTATGAGTCTTTAAACTGGAAATCAGGAGGAGGAAGAAGACGGTAAACACAATTACCATTTCCAGATAAAAACCGACAGCAAAGGTTAATGACCCATGGCAGTATGCAGCCATGTTAGCGACCAGTCAGTATTGATTATGAAGCTAAATGATCCATAACCTTATGTACCTAAGGTAGAGCTATAGGCCAGGTTTACTGCGTTCTGACAACGCACCTTCAAACACACAGAAAGTCAAATCTGTGCTGGCATAGGAAGAGGATAAATGTACAGAAATTCCTTCAGTGAGTTAGGTGTGAACGGCTATTACAGAACGCAAACTGAATTCACTGGCTACGAAGCTGATTGGATAACTAACATATATTAGTGTGCTACACCTGAAGCCCTCTTTGGCTCGCTTTAGCTGCGGGGCGTGGCCCAGAGGGCGGCTGACACGTCACACTAAGAGCATCTGCATTGCTGAGAAAGATGTAAAGTATGTGAAGGTAAACATGAAGCGGAGAGGATAGCGTGTGAGTGGAAAATAGATAGGACCCGATGAACTGCATAATTCAACGCGTGATGTTTAGCACTGGAAGCAGTGCTTACACACCGTTACACAGAAGGGGATTGCACACCTATAATCATGCAGGAGCACACTGGTGCCGTTTTCACTGCAACACATGCATTAGAAATTTGTTTATTAATAGGATATTTCACACATTCTACTTTTAGCCCACTGATAACAGCTTGTCTGTAAAGACAGTAGCAAATATACTTGTGGTAAGTCAGGCCTGAATGCAATGAGGAAAGAAAAATACCATTGAGAACCTGAAGTAAGGAGAGTGCAGCTGGAATGTCTCTTTACGTTCGAGACCTTTTGACTCCCTGTCCTGACTTTGTACCTTCAATCCACGTCGTCTCTCACTTGATCAAAAGGCTGAATGAAAAGGATAATACTCTGACCTTTGTAGAGTCCCAACACCCAGCTGTAAATGGAAATTATGTTCCTCATTCACCAATCTGTGAGGCAGGCCCTAGCTGTAACTAAGCATTCTCTGGGTTCTAGTGCCACGGGTTTATCATGTAGCAGGAAGAACATAGAAGTATATGAGTGTAACCGTAACTGTGTATTATCAACACCTTGCCATGCATGTATTGCAGAAAAGGTGGCTGCAAACAAGCCAGGAGAAATGTAAGTCTGTAGGGGGGGAACGCAAGTCTGTAGGGGGAAATGTAATCTTATTAGTATTAACCAGAAACAGGAACATGTTTTTGCCTGCCTGAGTGAATGAGATTATTGCAGAAGATTCAGATTCTACATAAATATCTTTCAACTTGTTCTGACAACAGATACAACACTGGCATCATTTTTTAAATAACAAATGTATTATTCTTCTTGAATAAAAAGCCCTTATATGATATATAGCAAAAACCCTCACAGGACTTTATCACATAACTGCCAGCTGGCATATCCATTTCCTGAACATTTATGCATTTGCTGCACTTAACGGCATGGTTCTACAAAGCAAGGGAAGTAGTCAGTAGTCATCTATAACATCTCCTGCGATGCACATTTACATTTGTTTTGCACACTTAAAGGTACGTCTTAGTTTTAACGTTTTTCAAATCTAGTATAGTACTTGCATGCATATTTCTATGAAATTTTGTATTATGTCCACCTGTCTCCATGTTTATGTGAATTGCTATCGCACCACAAAACTTTCCCCTTGGGGATAGATAATGTAGTCAGAATCTGAATCTGGGGATACAATAATTGAGATTCAAAGTCCAAAGTCCAAGAGCAACAAAAAGCCAAGGTCCACTGATTCTGTCGAGTCCAGAGGGGTCCTCAGCTGACCCGGGTGCTTCACCAAGTGATTGCACAGCCCAGATTAAATTGTGTTTCAGTCCTGAGTCCACCAATCAAGTACCCCTGCTGCAGAGAAAAGGTACAGACAGAAATTGGAATCAAAGGAATCTGAATGTTTTAGAAGAATTGGCAGGTAAAGTCATATATGTGACTCAGTAGTGCAGCGCCAGTTTGTCAGCTTGACACTGTGGGTGAATGCATTCTGCTTTTTTTTAAACTGGTACACTCATGATTTTGAAAAACAAGTCAGTACTTCTACACACACACGATTTTCGTTTTGTAACAAACAGACAACCATTAATGACTATTTAATACAATAATTAAGTGTAAATGCAACAATACATAATTAAACTGTGTACAATCTAAAAAATGTAACACAGAACAAGTAAGAAGAGGCGTCCACTGTTTAGACAATGTTAATTTAAAATAGTAAATATAACGTTACCTCAGACACAACTTTCTGATTAACGGGAATTATACCACTCTGCGCAAATTGGAGTAAATGCATTACATTCTTGATCAGTCTTAAGGATTTAATCACCACCAGCCTGCAAATAGGTTAATTCATTGTATGAATATTCGCCCCTGCTCGTCACTTTTACTACGATTGCATAAAAACGTTCAAATATTGGCGAGGAAATCACGGCAGGATACAATACCGACGGTGACCCTTTAATTTACCTAAATATAATTGAGAAACTATACTCTACCATGTAAGAAAATATAAATACACTAATAAGCAAATGACTAATTGCTGGTAAGATCAAACCGTCACAGTTACGTTGACCAGTACGCTAATGCCATACGACACACACGTGTCTATCGTTTACACATAATCTATCGTCGAAAACAGGAAAGTCAATCGTTAACGTAAAAGTAGCCGATCTCTTACACAGAATAATACACCCCGTGTTATCGTCATTTGTGAATGATAATAATACATAATCCATCATCTTATGTAAAAAAAAATCATATATGATGTCATAAAATGCAAAAGCAATAAATGACACGCATTAAGTCAGAGATGACCGTAAGTCAGCTAACCAGTTGTATCAATGGTGACTATAGCGCAACAGTAACTTAAATCTGGATAGTTAAATCGGGACGCTTTTGCTCGCAAAAAACGCTTAATGAAACTGAGCATATCTTTAAATAATAGTTCACATAAATGTAGCATCTCTTCGTCTCTTAACTAACGACAACTGTGCCAAATGATGTTTGTGATTAATTATAGCAAAAGATAGCAAACCAATAGTGAATTTATTACAAACATAACGTATATGTTAGGCTATATATTTTATCAGTTTAATTTTTTTAGTCAGTCGTTTCAAGCTAAATGTTTGATGCAATGCAGTTTTGACTGGCAGGCATCACTTAGTTCAATAATTAGCTAAGTAAAATAACGCGTCTTAGCTTTATTTGGGTCAGTTTTACCATCCATCCAAGTGGATACAAATGAACATTTTTCTGGATTGTAGGCTAATATTTCGTGATCAGTCTGGTATGAATAAAAATCACGTGTGTGAAATAGTTTTTATTTTGAAAAGGACTCCCCCAGAAAAATGTAAGAGATTCCATATGCTTACCTATACCCCGTGCCAGATCGATCGCGGATTCAGTGGCGATGCTCGGGTCGCTTTGCGATCTGCCTCGTCGCAGCACACAATCCTCTATTCTATCCGATGTAGCCATGGAGACAGCGGAGTAATTTTTTTGCATAAAATGCTGAAAATCCTATCAGAGACCACCAAGGTCACCACCAACCTGCACAGGTGAGGTTTCAAAACGGTCAGAGAAAAAGCAAGTTTGAGTTTCTATCAAGTCATGGGGAGGAATAATTCTTCCAGTTTCTGTTTTTGTCATGTGTGGGAGGGGGAATACAGCTGAGTCCGTCCGTGAGCTGCAGTGTATTAAGCGGATGACTAGTGTTTTGATCCAGTCTAGCCAGCTTTGTGCAGCGCAGAGCGAAAACCGCGGCAGCCGGCAATTCCACACTGGAAGCGCATCTGTTTCTCCATCATAAAGGCTGTTCTGCGAGTCGCATAGACACGCAGTGTCGGATCAGCTAGAAGACTCCGCTGGAATCTGCGAAAAAGTGAAGAGAACCAGCGAGTCACGTGTCTATTTTTACTTGCATAAAGTTACCAACAGTAATTGTTTTTAAGCACTAATGCCCCCTTCATGTATTCCATCATATGTTTGTCTATGTATCAGCGCAGGTTCTGTATGTTACATTGTTTTAATTTTGCTAAATGTTTGTTTATTTTTTATTGTTATGTTAATCTTTTCCTTCTGGTCCAATAATTCCTCCTTTAACTTGGTATACTGCCAGGGTGGACAGTCATACCATGTACCACGCCTTGTCTTACCTTTTGACCAGCAGGTGTCACTGGTCATGTTTCTTCCCCGCTCTCTGTCTTGTAGCCATCAGCCCTATTGTGTATTATTTCGTTTTAGCTTTACCCCGCTTCTGCCATGCTGTATTATATTCTGCATATTCTTACGATCCAAGTCTTTCCTAGTGTTACCTAGTACTTGCTATGTTTCCCATTTTTTTTGGTCATTTAGTCTTACTGATTCCAGCTGTTGCTCATTGTCTTGTGCCTTCGTTCACTGGCTGTTTTTCCCATGATTCTCACCTGTTCCTTATTTGCCCTTGTCTATATGGTTTTAAGTACATGCCCTCACTTTACTTATGCTGCTTATACTGGGTGTCAAGCCCTGCATCGCATCCCCCTTGTTTTCTCCCTATAACAGGCCACACAATCCTTCCTCTCGTTACAGCCCTCATGTGGATCATCCCAGCTGCCTCTCGTCTGCTCCCTCGTCAGTGAGGTATACAGTGCCTCCCTGTCTCGAGCGCCCCAGTTTGCCCAGTGTTCTTCCCTGATGCTCCCGACCACATTTTGACCTCCTGTGGTCCATTTCCCTGCTTGTAGTTTCCTTTAATAAATCCCCTTTTGGTTTTCCTCATGCCTGCCTTTGCCTTTGATGTGACACTGGACAAGCTTGCTGGAGTCTATCCTGGGCAGCATTAGACAGAAAGCAAGGAAATACCCTGAAATACCAGCCAGCCACAGGGGTAATTTAGGGATACCTAAATGTCCCTGGATTGTGGGGGCACTCTGCAAACTCCACAACCACAGGAGAGAGCTGGAATTTAAGCCCCTGTCGCATATACGAAGGACCCAGAGGGGTGCATTTATTCACAGTCTGAGTAAGAAAGTGAGGGGAGAGGTGAATTTTCCTCAGTGCTTGGTGGTCAGTGAGGGCTGTATTGTCATGGTGGGGGGGCTTGTGGGCTGAGCCAGGCGGGTGAGCAGAGGTCGGCACCATGAGCTGTCAGCGTCTGATTTCAGAGAGAGAGAGCCTTCAGCAGATCATTCTCTCCCCTTTCCTTGGTGTGGGTGTTCTACAAAGCTGCAGGGAAAGTCAGGTCAACTGTCTTCAGATATTCGTGATAATTCATTGCCAGCTGGGTGCTACTGCAGCATTTCCATTGCTCCGCCTTCCCTCTACGCCCTGCTGTACTAAAGCAGTCATGACTCTCCCAGGTCTCACACCCCCAACTAAGGAAGCAGGGCTGCTCACTGAGCCACCGCAAAGAAAATCTTTAGTAACTAATCAATTTGCTGCTTTGGTCGTATCTCCCAAAGTGCATTTTACATCAACTTTAAACTACCAAAGTATCTATGTTGGAGTTTCAGTCATTGTTTGTGTTGAATACTAACAGACTTCGGTGTTCTTTCATAATGTACCCAAAGTTCCCTTTTAGAAGCATAAAAAATCACAACAAATATATGCACCATTTTAATTTACCTTAGTATGTGTGGCATGCAAACTATGTCTCTGTGTTTGCAAGTATCTCAAAGGCACCAAACATCACATTCAGTCTGGTCGAGATTCTTAAGTCAAAGTTATAACCAGAGGTGGAGGTTTCAGGTCTATAGAGCACAAATCCAGACCAAGATTTTGTTTCACCCAACCAGTTGAGTACTCTGTGACTCTTTATACTCAACTGGTTATAACACAACCTAGATCCATCTAGATCCAATTATTCCAATCTTCAAGGTTCACTGAGTCATTGTAGTAGCAAAAACTGATGGGCAGGCCAGCAATTAAAATGTGTACCTAGAGAAGGGAATCAAAATATTCATTAACCAAACTTAAATTTCTGCAAAAATATACGCATACTGTGTATGATAAGGAGACTGGACCCAGATAGAGAGGGAACCTTTAGTCACTATCAGAAAGCAGGGGTCAAGACCAGGCAAGCCGACAGAGACTGAATCAAGAATCTAAACACAGAGAAAATAAGACAAATGGGCTAAAACAGGCTGGCAAACAAGATGCAAAAGCAACTCCAAAATCAGCCAGTGAAACAGGTACAGGTCAGGGAACAGACAGGCTGGCAGAACAAGAAAAGGCTCAGTAATGGCAATTATCACACAGTCCCTCACACAGCCTCAAATGGAGAAAGTGGGTGTATGCATTTTAGAAAATAAATGCTGAATAAATGAAAATAATAAATACCCATAATGGACTGTGGCTTCCTTCTCCCTCACATCTCTCAAGAGGGTGTGAACAGAAAGGTTATATTCTTCTAAGCAACAATTTTCTTCTCGATCCACAGAAAACTGCTGCATTTATCATTTTTTCAGAGGACAGTAAAATGCCAGTAATTACCACTTCCGACAGAATAAAAATGCAAATAGGCATGTAGTCTTTTCTCTATTATAAGCCCCATTATAAACAATGAAAATACTGTGTACGGCTTCCAATACCTTGCTGCTGTTATCTACAATATGTAAATAACCCAGCAAAGCTTCCATGGACAAACTCCTTACGTTTGACATACATAATACAAATAGCATTGCATTGAATTAGGCTTTTCATGTTTTAGTTGTCATATCAACCACTACATAAAAATTCTCTCTCTCTCTCTCTCTCTCTCTCTCTCTCTCTCCCTTCTATCATTACCTAATAATGTCATTTCATTAATAAGAGGGCTGGTGGTGAAATGTAAGCAGTATATGGTGTCACATGGGATAGGGGGCCCAAATGCAGAGACACCCTGGAAGACAAGGAAATTAGTCAGGCTGATAGACAGAGATAAAGGGAGGGATAGGGGGAACCAAGGCTGTGAGACACACCGGGGTGCTATAGACATAGAGGTTCAATGACTGGACCCAGACTGTGAGACACACCGGGGTGATACAGACATAGAGGTTCAATGACTGGACCCAGGCTGTGAGACACACCGGGGTGCTATAGACATAGAGGTTCAATGACTGGACCCAGGCTGTGAGACACACCGGGGTGCTATAGACATAGAGGTTCAATGACTGG
>JAODKE010000114.1:29226265-29242746 GCA_026779605.1 Mormyrus hasselquistii
TCAGAGCTAGATAAGATTTTAACAACTCTGAGCTATTGGTTAAGTTCTCCCCAAGCGAGCTTGATGGGCCGAATGGCTTTCTCTCATTTGTATAGTTCTTATGTTCTTATGTATTCTGCTGTCCTGTTGGCTGTGGCCTGATGTGTTTGTGGGAATCTGTGTCTCTGTAATCCTTGAATCATCGCTCCAAAATGACAGCAGTTACCTTTTGACTTTAGTGACGAACCAGAAGTTTCTCCGCTATGCTTTATTGCCTCGGGAGATTGTGTGCACAGAGAATCTGACACCGTGGAAGAAGCTGCTTCCTTGTGGCTCAAAGGTATGCAGACACCAGCCATTCAGCTAGTAAAACATGAACTCACCCACCCGTTTAGGATCCCGTGCTATTTTGATCCTGCCATTACAGCTTTCTGTCTTCTGCCCCTTTTCCCAAGTATTTGCTCCTCTGGTTCCTGCAGGCTGGACTAGCGGTTCTCCTGAAGTCAGAGAAGCTCTTCCACAGCAGTTTCTTCTCTCAGGCTGTGCATATTCGGCCGATATGTCAGGTGAGGCTCTCTCGGTCTGCATTTCCATTCTGGGCATGGTCTAGATAACCCACATGGAATACGTGTGTGTGCCAATGGGCCTGGTACCTCGGATCCTTAGCAGGTGTGTGTGTGTGTGTCTGTCAGGACTGGCAATGCAGGACTATGGCGTGGGAGCTGAGACAGACTCTGAATGTGGTCTTTGACCTGTACACCACCGGGCAGAACAAGAAGGGTGAGCCGGAGGATGGGGAGTCTGTGATGGTGATATGCAGACACTAATTTTATTACATTTGGCTCATTAGAATCTTTTAATGGTTTCTTGGTCCGTGCTTTTCTTCCACAGAGTGGTCCCTATTCAAGATGTTCTCTCGCACCCTGACCGAGGCTTGTCCTTTGGCCTCTTCTAGTAAGGTGTACATAGACGTCACAGACAACCCCCAAGTAAGAGGTCACCATTTGCGTTGTCTGTCAGATACTGAGGTTGTGTGGGCAGAAACAAGGCCGTTCCCTTAGTTATAACCGGGGATGAACATAACTGGTCCGCATTCACCTTTAAAAGCGATATGTGCAGCAGTCAGTTATGCATTTGTGCTGCTATGACAAGAAATGACTGCGCATTTGAACCTTTATACTACAAATGTAGTATGATTTAGCATATAAAGGTTATAATTGAATGTAATATCTGCACAATATGTATGCATTTGTGCTGTTACAACAGTTGATTGCCGCAAGTATCGCTTTTAAAGGTGAGCGCGTATTTGAGAACCCCCTATTGGCGCCCCTGGTTATATTTTACGCTTTATTCCATTTGCTCATCTAAGCTGCTGTGCTGGTCGTCTCCTCTAGGGGGAGCTCTCATCTAAGCTGCTGTGTTGGTCATCTCCTCTAGGGGGAGCTGTTTGAATTGCACCCATCTTCAGACACTCTGAACCAAGCAGTTGTTCTGGGAGACCGCAGGACATATGCTGTGTATGATCTTAAGACGACAGACACCTTTGGGTCTTTGCGAACATTAAACATTGTTCTGCGTTGGAAGACGTCTAGTGGGGGTAAGCGATATTTGACTGTATTGTGTATTTTGTGCAAGAAGTTACTGATTATCTTGGCAAAAACGCCACTTCGTTTCCCAAACCTCTCCTCAGTCATTCCATGTATCCGTTACGTTTTTCCACCAACTCAGTTAATGAACGTAATTAATAAAATCACTCATTGAGGTGACTAGCCAGACACGGTGGGGTCGCGGTCAAGCCAGGAAACACATGGATGTATTGGGACATTTGCTGCAAGAACTGGAGTGACTTTAGCAGAGGTTCTGAAATGGCTACGCTGACACACTTTGACAGACATAATATCATTGTTTTACACCAACATGAAGATGATTTAGACATGTTCTTTATATGATACAATGCTGTGTGTTAATATAAAAATGTCACTTTGATTCCGCTCCCTGCCCATCCCTAGCGGACATGCTTCGCCCCCTTCTGCACGGTGAGCGCTACGTGGCCGGTTATGGGCTGCAGACGGGAGAGATCCACACCCTCATCTACAACAATCATCCCTATCGGGCATTTCCAGTGCTGCTCTTGGACGTGGTGCCCTGGTATCTCCGCACGTACATCCACACTCTGACCGTCACCAGCAAGTCCCACCCAAACAAGCCCAGTGAGTCTGTCTGCCTCCTGACCTCTCACACACCCTCCTTAAAACACCAAGACTCATTTCACCTTATTTCCGCCGCCCCCCCTTAAGGCTACATTCATTACCAGCCTTCTAAGGACCGAGTGCGCCCCCATCTGTTGGAGATGCTGATTCAGCTGCCGCCCAACTCTGTCACCGAGGTGACCGTGCAGTTTGAGCGGGCGCTGCTGAAGTGGACCGAGTACACCCCCGACCCAAACCATGGCTTATACGTGGGGTGAGCTGCCCCTCTTTCTGGGTTTTCTTAACAGCTGTATGGAAGGGCTGAGTCTTACGTCTGCTGGTTGGCTGGTACATCCACGATGCCGTGTTTGTTCCCGGGCCGTGTAATCAGATGCGGACAAACTGCAACCTCTAGAAATTTTAGGAACTTTGTGCCATGTTTTAGGGGACAGAAGGCCTGGGGTTGATGAACGTGACTGTTTGAATTCCTGTTTTTGCTCTGCAGTTCCTCTGTGATCAGTGGGCTGGTGCCTAGTGTTGTCGCCATGGATACCAACAGCACCCAGGAATACCCCCTGTTCAGTACCTTGTGAGTATCACCTAAATGTCTTTGAGCAGTTTGACCCGGTGTTGGTTCTGTCCGATTTGCCGTTGATTTGCCTGCCCTGCGTCCTCCTCAAGCTTCCCGTGCAAGGAGGAGTCCAGCTACTTTGTGCGCGTGTACACCGAACCCCTCCTGGTGAACCTGCCCACCCCGGACTTCAGCATGCCCTACAATGTCATCTGCCTCACCTGCACCGTCGTCGCCGTGGGCTACGGCTCCCTCTATAATCTCCTGACCCGCAGCTTCCAGGTAGAGGAGCCCAGCCCCGGTGTGGTGAAGCGCCTGGCCAATGTCATCCGCTACTTCCGTGGCGTGCCGCTGCTGTGATGTCACTGCTCCACCGCTGCACTGCCAAGGACTGCGGGTGGGTTTTTTTCCCCCCTCATGCACAGGGGAGTTTGCATCAGGTGAAACTTGACTGCAGTCGCATTACTGAAACCCGGATCTTTACGTGGTGTGTTTGCTTTTTTTTTTTTTTTTTTTTTTGGTTTGGTGTGAACTCGGACTTGAGATTTGTCTTCTGTTTTCAAGAGTTCAGTAATTTATGGGAAAGGGGGGCTATGGAAATGGAAAATGTTCTCTCCCGCCCACCCCTCCCCCTTGGAAAACATTATGGGAGCTCGACTGGAACATATCCTGGATTTACAGCGTTGCTACAAGCCGCCTAACCCTCGTTACAGCTGACTGCTTGGGCTTACGGAAACAAACTCACTCAATGTTGATGTTGGTTTAGGTAAATGGAAGAAGAAGCGTCCTCCTTCAGTGAAAATGATTACATCCAAGATGTTTTCTTCTTAATTCCTCCTATGAAAATTCATTTTTTTAGAGGAGAATATTATTGCCTACGCCTGTGGTATTTTTTGCTTTTTAAATTCCTGTACTTGAGTAATTGTCAAGACCAACCCCCGTCTTCCTCTGGAGCCTGCAGATTCCACAAGGCTCTGCATTCTTTCTCCGGCCATTTTACTGAACATCCCTCATCCCAGATGTTACAAACATCCTTCCTGGATGTATTAAAACCATTTTGTGGTCCTGCTGCACGTCCATATTTCGACTGTGGGTTTTTGGTTGATGGTAATCATGCATTCATGTTTTCTGCAAAACGCAGTCACTGAGGTGAAGCAGGGACTCGTGAAGTGCAAGACTTTGGCAGGAGGATAGTTTCAGTAAAAAAAACTTTAAAACAAGCAGCTTCTTTTTTCTTGCTTTGAAGTAAATTGCTTCCTTAAAATTAAAAATGTTTTATGTCAGACATTTAGTTTGTATGGGAAATTAAGGGTTTTTAAAGGAATGCTTTTGTTAGAAAGTAAGTGGCGTCATCATATTCAAGCTTATCCTGTGACATTTTGAGATCACCACACTGCATTTCGGACTTTCACAAGTGGCCAACAACTGGCCTGCCCTGTCAATCCTAACAATAATCCCAAAAATATTAAGAGTTTCAATAGAATGCAGTCTGAAACTCCAGGGGCCTGTCTGTGTTTAGTTCCATGCATGCAACAGCTGGCTAAAGGTATTTTCGAGCTGTTTTTGCTAGTGCTCCAGCAGGAATGGAATGCTTGTCGAGCAAAGAGGGGAAAATGTTTGGCAGCGTAAGGAGGTCTGACGACACCATCCAGAAATCCAGGGAAGCTTCCAGATGGCAGGAGACCATGCGACGCTCACCGTCTCGAACACTCGCGCCCCGGAGCCCCTCCACCCCCCCTCCCCACCCCCCCCCCCCCCCCCCCCCCCCCCCCCCCCCCCCCAATCTACATCCTCTGGTACACAGCAGCCTGTCTGTCCCGTCCTGGCACCCCTGTAAGAATGCAGTCACAGCAGGCTTAAACATACATTCCTCCATCATCAGCCTGCCTGCTTTTTGCCAAGAGCTTTCTAATTGCATATTTGAGGAATCTGTTTCCAGTTCAGCTAACCAGTCTCATGCAGTGCTTACACCATAATGTCTGCCATAGACAAAGCCTTCCTGTCCCCCTCCAGTCTCAGAGGTTCCACACCCCAGGAGACATAACAGAGGCCCTTTTCATGACCGGTTGAGAACTAACAGTAATGAATTTTTACCACTGTAAAAATTGCTTCAGTTTGATCTTGCTGGTCTCTGTGTGTGCCAACTTAGGCAGGCAGGCATGCAAGTGGGTGGAAAAATGGAAACACATTGCAGTTTGTGAGCAGAGTCCTGGAGAGACTCCCATGCTTCTCTCACAAATGAGCCAGCTGCTGGTTCTGTGTACAGTCATGTCCCATTTACAGTCTTCGTCTTAAATCTCAGTTTTTTTCCCATCTTGCTGCGATCAACTGGTTGTGGCCAGTGTTCTGCATAAACACACACTGACTGCTAAAATGCACAATAGAAACCCTTCGGTAATGCAAAGGCTCCTGGTTAGCAATGGCATTTTATTGACCCCGGTACAAAATACATGTAAAACCATGGAAAACTCACAGAAAATGAAGCAGATAAGCGCTATGAGAGTACAGGAATGAAGCGGGTTCAAGTAATAGAAGCAGGTCCCCCGGTCTATCAGCAGGGGTCGCTACAGGCGTGGCCACACGTGGTTCTGCAGCACTTCTGCTCATTCGGACACTCGCCATCGTGGTAACAGAATTCCGCGCACATCGGGGTCCCACTGGGGCGGGTGCAGCGACCTGGTTTTACTGGTGGCACAGAAGGAGCGTCAGTACGATCCCACAACTGTAGTAACAGGTAGTATATAGGCGCCTGTAATACCTGTGTAAGGGGTGACACATTCATGGCCACAGCCGTTATAGCAGCACTTCTCATCTTTGGGACAATCGCTGTCATCGACACAGAACTCGGCGCACATGCCGGAGCCCCGCTTCCGACGCGGACACACCCCTGGCTTTGCTACAGGAGCAGGAACAGAGGGAGAATTGGGGGGAAATACGGAGTTAGTCCTCCTGTCGGTTGGCATCAGTGATGATATCATTTTGTTGCATTATTGCATATAACGTTTCCCACATGAGCTGCATCACATGAATACTCATTAAAATATAGAAAAGGTACAGCACTGTATTCATAGGTAATCCACCAGAAAGATCCAAATTATAAATGTTTCACTACACAAAGCCTACTAATTAGACAAGAAAAGAGGCTTTTACTGGAAGCAGCCGGCACGCAGACGGCCCCGCAATGGAAGGTGCAGCACTTGTCCAGAGCCGGACAGTCGGAGTCCCCAGAACACGCCCGTTTAGACGGAATCACGGTCAAGCGCCTGGGACAGTGACCAGGTTTGGGAGCTGGAAGGGGAGGGGGGATGGACACTGTCAGGCCAGCGGAAGCGGCAGAGCCGAACCGCAACGGGCAGCGCTTCATAACCTGATCAGAAGCGGCACTATGAACACATGCGGGGTTTGTTCTGAATCGACGCTTGGGCATTTTGGGCAATGTAATGCAACTCTCCAATGTTAAAGTGGGAATTAAACAATAAAAAATTATACGTGCATGTAAGCAATATGGAGCAAAACAATGTGTTTTCTACACCCCTATCACTAGTGCATAATGTACCAGATATACCGCATATTTATTATACAAAGGAAACAAACCAGTTTATGATCTATAGTGGAAATTTCACACTGATATAGTGCAACAACTACACAACTTAAATTATGTACAAATCCACGCAGTAGCTTATTTATCTTCTTGTGGATCGCGCAGATGTTCAGAAACCTGAAAACTCCTTGTGCAATTCTTCTCTGCACGATATAGAAACATAAATTGGTTGTTTGGATATACCATTAATGTTATTTATCTCAGTTCCATACTTTATGTTCCGTGCGCCACTTTAAATTTTAGAAAAGCCTACGTAAATTATGTATATGATACACATGTATCCAAAAGCCCACTTAAAACATAGCGCATTTAACTACGTAGCCTATTATCAACTGTTACTTTCCAAAAGTTATATTAATAATCTATTCCAAACTTATTCTCAGCGACAGACGTATGCTTCTTGCTCACCCGTTGAATTGTGTCCAGCGGCGATTAAAGCTGAACTACTCCATTCGAACAAGTGTAGCACGGCACACAGAAAAAGCAAGACCCCGGCCAGCCTCATTTCTCCAGCTTCAAGTTTTGATTTAAGCAGTAGCCGTAAGTACCTAAGGTTTTAAAACAAAGTGTAAAGGGGAGGGAGGGCGGTAAGCAGGGTTCCGCTGGGTCCATACGCCGTCGATTTTAACTTGTAATCGGTCCTAAAACCAGTCCTCGTACTGAGTAAGCGGTGTGGAAGAGGAATGGGTGACTTCCAAATGAGAGTCAGATGTCATCTCCTGTTAACAGTGTCCTATCTAATCTCTCTATCAATGGTGTGGGGGTGTTAAACTCGTTTCACGTTCATTCCTTTTTTTGTTTTTAACCCTGTACTAGACTCCACCATATAGACTTTATCCCATTATGACGCTCACTTCGAAGCGTAGCCCCATGGATATCGTCTAGTCACTCAGTACGGTTTATGCATTAACATACCACACTTATGCTGATGAATAAATATAAACACTTATAAAATATAAACCGAAATCTGAAACCCCGTCCGGCAGCGCACTTCTCGTCACTTATATGAGGATAATATTACAGCCTCTCCTGACAATGAAAAACGCAGAAGTGTTTCTCTGGCTCACAGACGCCCCCGCTTACATTTACCAGCATGGTCAGTGTGACAGTCACAGTACCGCCTTCGGTACTCCAGTGGCCCCGATTGGGAAAAATCAGAATGCCAGTTGTTTTCTTTTTTAATTTAAGAATATAATGCGTATTTTTCAAATCGATGCTATAATTCTAAATTTGTTTATAGGGCGTGATTACAAACTTTGTCAACATTATCTTTATAGATTTACGCGAGCCGCATAAAATGAAACAAGGGACCGTAATTCATCTCGAAGGCCCTGAGTTTGACAGTGGTTCTTTACATAGAAATATGTATCTTATGGCTACATACGGGTGATCAGAAAATCCATGACAGGGAGGACAATCTGATGAACTTCAGGTTTTACAGACTACTTTAAAACTGAAAGGCTCCTGTGCTTGGCTAAATGATTAAGTTCTTCTTGTGCTTTGACTGGTTTGTTTGCTTGGTTGAAAGACTAGCGGTTTCACCAGAGGCGGCTGATCAACAGAGGGCGCTAGAGCGCCGCGCTCCCTGCTTTATCAGGGATTTTTGATTTTTCTTTCGAAAATACATATTTTTAAATAAACAATTACTTAATTTCAATATTATTAATAATAATAATAATAATAATACTTTATTGATCCTGGTGAGGAAATTCTTTTTATGCCTCCCCAGCTTGCTCTCTGTAGGCGAAAGCAAGCTCTTGATTAAAAAATCATTATGTTTGAGGTAAAATCAACTTCATGTTTACCCTCCTCTCACTCGCTAAAGTAAGTGCCCTTTCCATGCAGCAGCATAGCCAGTTACTGATATAAGAAATGCACATAGCAACATAAAATGAGCCAATCACTGTCCTCGAATTGGACGCCTAAAGGGCCATAAATTAATATTCCCAAAAGATTTGCTGGTGGTGCCAGACCACTACAGGCGCACTAAGAGGGCAGCAATAGTATTGCGCAGTCGCCTTGGGCCACCATCTTGGTGCAGCCATATTCTGTACACTGCATATGTTGACGAAAAACAACTTTATAAAAGCAAAATAAATTAAATCGAAAAAGAACGATATAAACAATAACATCAGTGACATTTTTATGATTATAGAAGACTGATCAATCAGCACACACCAAGAAGTCAGTGCTTCAGTAAATCCCCAGGTTGTTTTAACTGAAATGACAGATCCGGTCATCCTATGTCACATTAAGTGAAACAGACTTAAGATTTTGCAGTCATCTTCAGAGATCAACTTATTAATTCTTCGTTACATTGTGATTTTCTGTTTGCTTACATGTTTGAATACACCTTCAAAGAGCAGCTCGCTTGCAAAATGTCCCTTTGGATCTCCTGTCCAATTTTATGTATTGTTTTACTTATCTAAAGGCCCCTGTCAAGTGCTTCCCCCTGAATCTACCAGGTCATCTATGCGCCTTCTCAAGGTGGTGCGTAGCTCAGTGGGTTAAGCATGTGTCCCCATATCTGGAAGGTTCCCTCTTCAAATTTCAGGGCCAGCAGAGTAATCATTGGGGATCCTGAGCAGAGCAGGACCCTTAACCACAGCTGCTACTGGGATGGAGGGTGATCCTGCTCTCTGATCCTCAGTCGAATGTCACTTGGGACAAAAAGGGCCTTTAATTAAATGGGTTGCTTAGAATATGCATAAAGCCAGTAAAAGTTACACAACCAGTTGAATCGGAGATGGTAGGAGATGCCTTTCATAAGACTTCAGCAATCGATTATTTGTTTTTACAAGGCTGTGGCACGTTCCGGTTTGCTACAAGGAGGTGAAAACGGATAACGGCGTGTGCCGACATGGCTGGTGGTTACGGAAAAAAATTGAACCAGCTGAAACGAACACGTCACACAAGTCGGGCGTTTCTTAAAAAAAGGACGACAGAAATTAAATCAAAAACGAGTAATATTTTTTAAAACGGTTTATTGAAATATAATCCAAACCACTCTGAAGCTCTAGAGGATAAAGCCATACACAATACATGTAGAAAAATACTGCGAATGTTATAGGTCTGAAAAACGTTTGCACCCTATCTAAAATGGAGTGTTCACAAAAATTAAGATGGCATTCGTTAAAGACGTAGATGTGAGAGCTAAGGCACTACAGGGAAGTCAATAACAAGCTTCCTTAAAAGACTTAATGCCAGTATTTTATCTTCCTAATGCCACGTTCATAAACTATGTCCATGTCAGCTGAACCATTGCATATGAAGTGGAAGACCACAGGACAAGCCGTTCCTAGTGACTACACAACGTGCAACGAAGGAGTAGAATGCGTGATACAACATAAATGCGGCACTGATATCATACCTACAAAGTACTAAGTAACACCTTTAAAAACGTAACACAAAACAGCAAAAATCAAAATAGCATAGATGTCCATCGGCTACTGAAGATTCAGTCGCCAAACCAGCCAAAACTCCACACCAATGCCAGAAGTGCAAATGAGCACAACACTTTTATACTGTGCAAAAATTTCACTCTAGAGTGCGTGTAATAAAAAGAGTAGCAGCAGCTTCTTAAATGCTAGTCAGCTTCAGAGCAAACAGTGCAAACCGACTGTATTCTATTAACTGAAATGCACAGCCGTGTTTCCAGAGTTCCTCCGAAAGCCATATTATGTGCAGAGGCGAGTGACTGCCAGATCGGGACTCGAGACTGATGCAGTTGTCAAATGATATTCTTAAAAGTAGAATTATTAATCAAATAGAAGGCTAGTAAACAGTACAGCCTTTTTGAGTTCAAAATCTGCTTAAAAAAATTATTCCTATTGGAACCTAGTATGCTTAACAAGTCCCACCTTGAACACAGACGTCTGCACTACTTAACTAGATTTACTATCACAGTTATGGGGACAGTTCCGCTGTCCCTAATCAAAACTATCAGACAAACTGAATGCCAAAACCTTTGAAAAAATCATACTAAAATTTACACCAAGGACAGCAGTACTTGTGTAGAGTACTAGTTACACAGCAAAACTGAATGACCTTTGGAGCAATAGTTCACTAGCGCTTTAAAACCATCCCAGCATTGTGTGGGAAAAAAAATAAAAAATTGAATCAATCCTGGAACACATGGGTGGGATATACCCTGAATGGGATGCCATGTCTATCACAAGGCACACGACCAAAAATACAGATTCTAAAATCACCTTCCTTTACTTTCATTAGTTTTGTGAGTGGTTATACCCACATACATTTCCCTTTATATTCTGTAACAAATCCCTTCATCAAATATGACCCGGAAAAGAAAACACAGAACTGTAACATGCTCAGCTACATAATTTCCCTATGCAAAACGTACGTCAATGGAGTAGTGTCATTTGCAAAAGTCTAAGAGGAAGGTTCGTAAAGAATGAAGAGATATTTTCAGGAGTGTTTCCTCTTCAGCTGTGATCTACAGCAACATGAAGAGGCTCCTTAGCATATTAGCGAGTGCCTACGTGAAGCGGAAGCGTAAGCGCAGTGCCTGCGTACTTTCCCGTAGTGCTCTGGTATATATCTGGATGCTTAACTAATTCTGAACTCTTGGGTAAATATTTTAGATGGTGTCGTCTCTAGCTCTGTGTTTAGCTTCTCCCTCACCACCCTTCAGCACTTCCTTTGTGAGGTACTCTTTCAGGCTTGGCTGGTTTACTACGTCTACCCCACGGTCCTGGAGCTCCTGCAAAAGGGCCTCCCACCGACGCTTGTCCTTGGAGATCTTCCAAGACAGCCTGACATTAGCCTGGAGAAGTGGGATGAGTAGAGGGTGGAACTGCTGCCGCTGCAGGGCATCCTGGGACGGGGTGAGGTCCTCCAGGGCGCGGTCGCAGTGTTCCTGGGCCTCACCCAGCTGCTCCAGCTCCTGGAAACAGGCCACCAGTGCCAACAAGTTGAAGATCCAGTGGGTCCGTTGCTGCAGATCTTGATGCTGCTGGCACCCCAACTTCTCCTGAAGCCTGAGTGCATTCTGTAAGGTGCCCAAGGCTTCTCTGTACTGGCCTACCCGCAGCAGCATCTGGCCTGCCCGCAGGTCGCCCAGGTAGAAGAACTGGAGGAAAATGGGGGATTGGCGCAGGTCTGGCAGGGAATGTAGGTGCGCTAGGTACTGCTCGAAGGCCCGGCTACGCTTAGCGATGGTCTCAGCCACAAAGTTCCTCCGCAGCTTCTTGCGGGGGAAGCACACGCCTTCCATCTCCTCTCTGTGATGGCGCCGCAGGCGTCTGTGGAGCCGCGCGAAATTAGTGTAGCGTCGTGCGATCACCGCCGGCGTCTTGTCGAAGGTCCCCGACTGGATCACGTGGATGGTGTAGAGCTGAGAAGGGAGATGGGCAAAGTGGTGTCTCCACACAGCGCCACACTGGGACAGCCGTCCGGAAATCCCCAGCTGGGGCAATCAGGCACACTCACCACGTATTTAGAAGTGCCCTCCTGCACCACACTGGCATCGGTCACCTCAAACACCAGCTTTTCTGGGAGGTTGCGGGAACGCAAGTTGCGCCAGCTCTCTTGCAGCTGCCTGGTCAGCAAGGACGGCCCTCCAGATGTTAGGCCCACTGGACTGGCATCTGCAGAATGAGAAATAAGGCAGAAGAACTGCGTACAGGAGCAGTGTGCGTAAAGATGGCTGCGTAGTCACAGACTGAAGATGGAAGTGAAACATGCTTACATTGGACTTCCTCCAAGGACAGAGACAAGAGCCACAGATAATAGAGGATTTGTCACCATTACCAGCAATTTTGTCATTTGTTTTGGACATTTATGTTTTCATGTACAGTACATTGAAGACAAAGAAAAAAATCCTATACAAGTATCTTTTTTCTGTGACTCCCAGAAAATTCTCTCATGATATGATGTCAGCATCACAGACCATGGCAGATCTACCTGAGCTGCAGGAGCCGTTCTCCAGCGACTCTGCAAAGAAATCAGAGTCACTGTCCACGCCCGAGGTCTCGCCCGGGTCCTCAGAGTCCAGCGCCCTCTCCGCCTCAAAGCTGAGCGTCCCTCCCAGCCGTGCCGACACATACTCTGTGTCATCCTCCAGCTCGGAACTTTCTGGAAAGTCCTCATTGCTTTCTAGGTCGGCAGGGATTGCACCCTCCTTGAACAGCGTGCGCCGGAGTCTGTCCAAGAGCTTGGATGCCATCTCACCTGCCCACCACTGAAAAAACAACAGATCCAGTTCTATATTTACAAAGTCTACACAGTCCAGGGACCACATGTAAATGAGGACTAATTCCTTCAATTCAATTATATTCTATTTCACTGTAATTTCACTTTACCCAAGTGTAGAGGAAAAAAAAATGGCTTTCATGTGGGGTCATGGAGCAACGACTGCAAAATAAAATTTACAAGTGCAAGACAGGTGTGGCACAGTGCAACACAATACCAACAGTGGGTGTCAGTGCAGTGCAGCACTGCATTATATTATACGTATCAGGTAGCTCAGTCGACAGCACTGTTGCCTCACACCTTCTGCCTCATGTTCCTCATGCTTCACTGGTTTGGTGTCAGTGCAGTGCAGCACTGCATTATATTATACGTATCAGGTAGCTCAGTCGACAACACTGTTGCCTCACACCTTCTGCCTCATGTTCCTCATGCTTCACTGGTTTCCTTCCATAATTAAAAGACTTGCAACTAGAGGCATCTAAACGGGGTCTCTGACATCATCTCCGTGACTGTATGTACCCTGTGACGGACCGACATTCTGAACGGGGTCTCTGACATCATCTCCGTGACTGTATGTACCCTGTGACGGACCGACATTCTGCCCAGGCCGCAGCCCAGCTCAAACTGGACGGATGGGTATAACATGGACTAACATAAAATACAAAAAGAAATGAAAAATACCAAAAAAAGATTATATTACATTCCATCTTATTAATTTACTTCTTAAATGTAAACTGTAGTTCACAATGTAAAAATGGTATAAACACACAACTGATTTGTCTTATTTTGATCACAAGTTAAAATGTATAACTTTTCATAAATTACAGCAACACATACTTCACATTACAAATTGAAGATTACAAATTTTACGGCATGTAAAATTCAGTATGGTCTTTCACATTAATGCTCTACAGGTTTGGCAGCTCAGCTGTGGAAACCTAGAAGCCTTTGCTTAAGCAGGTTATTTTGCCACATATGGTCATGTTTACTACTTTATTTTGAAGCATTACTGGCTTAAAGTTACAGATTTGACAGAAAATGGAACTGAAACCATTCTGAAGAAAGAAAATAAAACTTTCCTGTTTTCTTCAGAAATTGAAAATTTCAATTCTGAAAAGGCTTTATTGCATAAGTACTTAACTATTTCACGGGATTTGTTAAACGGCTTGAACCATTCATGCAAATGGGGGAGGGGCTGCTTATTTGGGATTCGTGAGCTGAAACAAAAGATGCTGAGGACATGAAGGAAGCCGATTTAGTTCCTGTTCTGAAAAACTGATTTCTCTCAGACTCAGCAGTTATCGCGCGCCCCACACACACACACACACACACACACACACACACACACCCCTACCTGCTTTGACATAGTGATTTTCAAATGCTACACGAGACATTCTTAACACTGAATATCCCACCAACTTTCAATAATAATTCCTCATAATTATTTTTCACTCATTTTGGTTGGTGCCCAGTCCGGGATTGTTCCCTGATTTGTGTCTGTAGCCTCCGGGATAGACTCCAGATGGATGGATGGACGGATGGATGACATTTTGACATTACATTTTAATTTGCATTTGCGTTCATATAGATATTTTTAGAAAAGAAACATTTAAAGTACATTTCATTATTCATGCTAGAAACTGAATACTGCAGACTTCCTGAAAGGCTGCAGAATTGTGCAGTACTAATCTCAGGCAGATATTAATATCTGGGAAGAGCAACATTAAGGCTTAGTAGGCAAAGATTGAAAACAAGGAATCCTGATACTTCCCTACAGCTGGTGAAAGACCGCAAAACAGATACATACCGAGCAATGTTAATATTAACTTGCACTTTTATAGTGTTGACCCTATGCTTAAACATTCGATATAAAATTTTGTGCAAAATGTGTTTTCCAGTTGGAGGTGTCCGGGAATGAGAAATGGCCGTCCCTTTCAAATCGATGTCCTACAAAACACAACAGCATGACATGTGCCAAAAAGAGCGACTGGACTTGGAAAAACTAATGCTGCTGGTCCACTGAACATATAACATATGTTCTCCCCTGAATTTAAAAAAAAACAAAAAAAAAAAAAGATGGCCAAATCGTGTAAGTATTCATGCAAAATTAGTCATTTAGTAAGCCTTTTAAAGTAACATTGACGCCAAACTAAGCGTGATAGACATTACCTGTAAAAAAGGTTTAACTGAACAGATTAACTTAAGTACAGAACAACACTAACTTCCATAATATGGCGGGAATTCGAACATCCACGAAAGTTACAGTGACTGCGACACAATAATAAATGTGACAGATCAGAAGTGAGATTTCGTAGTACCCGAAAAGGCTGAAAAACGGGAATTGACTGTGAAATACAACCTCGTGAAAATTTAAGAGGCGACTTTTGTGGACTGCGAGTGAATTAATGACGAGGAGCCGCAGCGAACAGGACACCCGACGACAAGCCCAGCCTGTCCCTTATGCATCTTTCAGCACTTCGTAACGTTATCGGCTCGGTGCGTTTTCCACAAGGCCCACACTGGGAATAACTTAATGCGCAGATCAGCCGAAGGGACAGACGCCGCAAAGCCAACCGGCCACCGGCGGGGAGGGAGACGCGTCCGCGGCCGGCGGCTCACCGTGAAGCCGCTCATATTTAATGGAAATAACGACGCCAGAGCCGCATAACAGCCGGATCGGTCAGGCTGCTTGCGCTGTCACCTCGGCTAAAGCCGACATTGCCCGTGTAGCTTTATCGCCATTATCCAAAATAATTCCCAGAAAAATTCCAATTACGGAGGTAAATGTCTAAAAGAAAACCTAGCTAGTTCTGTGGTTATATAAGCCGTTTATTTTATGCGGTGTGACCCGAGCTTTAATGTAATTACGATTATCTTATAAGGCTAAGACTAAATTAGTTACAGAACACGATAAAATGTTTGGTAACAAAGGCATTATAACAACGATATTTATCACACGGACGAAGGTTTTGATGCTTAACGCCGCAAATGGCAGCATATTAACGCGTAAGTGTGGAAGCTGCATCTAGTACTTTCCGCGCAGTAAACACACACCAAGTTACCTTCGCCAGCAAGAGTAAGGCTCTCGATGTCATTCATAAGGAAAGTTACAAAACAGCGATCAACAACTTACTTGTATCCTCCTGAAGAACCCGAACAGCACTATGTTTTAAGTCAGGGTAACAGGTTAGGACGACTGATTTAATTTACTCCAACTTGCACAGACTGTTGCATGAGTCGGGAGTGTGGAGTATATCTTAGAGGGAGTGTTCGTGTTACCGTAATGATCGTAATATCTGCCCTATTGAAATACGTCGATACGGAAATGAGTTGTTTTTCTGAAAGCCACACTTACTTGCTTCAGACTTTCTGTAAATATTACAATTAAAATTAAAGTTAGGACGGCGAAACAATTGAATAATTATACAACTATGTGTAATATCTGGTAACACATAAGCTGTCACACACTCAAAAAGGAGATGCAAACCTAAACGCTTTATTATGGGTCATGGAGGTTGCTTGGCTTAAAAAAAACATGCCTAAGATATTAGGCACAGCTCCAAGAGTCAAAATGTACATTCACACAGTTTATGTATGACTAAATAACACATTTCCATCATTAGGGCTGGACTAAATGACTACAGGACGCTTGCCTTGACCTTAGTGGTTATGAAAACCTTTGAATGCTTAATGCTGGCCTCAGAGATGGAAAGTTCAGGTCCAGAAAGTACAAAACCAGACCAACATTGTTTTAACCAACCTTTTGAATCTAAAGCAGTGGTTCTCAACCTGCGGCCCGTCACAAATGCAAATGCGGCCCGCGATGTTGACCACGTAAAAAAAAATAAAAATAATTAAAAATAAATAAAATAATAATAAATGTATCCCATTAATGGTAAGTAGAATTATACTCTCTAATGATAATAAT
>JAODKE010000114.1:29273740-29284779 GCA_026779605.1 Mormyrus hasselquistii
GCTAGATAAGATTTGAACAACTCTGAGCTATTAGTTAAGTTCTCCCCAAGCGAGCTTGATGGGCCGAATGGCCTCCTGTTCATAATCAATAAATGTGTCTCATCCTGATACTCATAAGGATCCACATCCTAGGACCACAGTGTCTACCGCAAATTTCACAATATAATTTTTAGGGTGCACATTCTTACAATCATCGGTGTACAATGTAAAAAGTGGCTGGAGATACAAGGCAACCCTGACAGTGCTCTGTTAACCTTCACTGGCTGTCCATGAAATGCTTTATGAAAAAGAATAAAACTATTTATTTGGAATTTCATTTTTCAGAAGAAATGTTTACTGTGATTGTCCCTTTGTCTCTCATCGTCTCATTCTTTTCTGTCTGTGGCTTTTCTCTCTTTGCTAGCAGGTCCAAGGGAGCCTCCTGTCTCAGGACAGACAAATTTTCCTTCTCTGCCCTGCAAAGGAATATCTCACTCCAGAAACACCAAGTACAGCTTCCATCACAGGTAAATGCTGCGTGCCCTGTCTTTGGCCACTAGATGGACACACAAACTGTTTTGTGAATCTGAGCTCTTAACCGCTGGGATTGAGACCCGTATGTACAGTCGGCTGCCATCATTTGTCTTTGACGCTCAAACTCTAAGCAGAGCTATAGCAAATAGTAAAAGAATCGCATTGTTCAAAAATGGCCAAAATAACGCCTTTTCCTGGTTCCGTCAGTTATATCCATGCTGGTATTTGTATGCGTCACTTGACAATGTTAAAGTACTTTGCTGCAGATTCACTGATGAAAAAGAGGTTGATCATCTAGGTTGATCTTTGAAGGACACTTGTGGTGTTTGTGTTTACCTAGGCGTCCAGCTATGCATTAATAAGAACTTGGCATGCAGTATCTAGCCAAGCCCAAATCTCCTCAAGTTTTGGAGTTCCAAACAGGCCGAGAATTCTTTTTTGTAATTCTAGCTACCTTTTCAGGCCAGGGATCCCTTGGTAGATAGAAAGACAGAGCGGGGACCCCCTCCTTACGTATCATAAAATTGTGTAAGGGTTAGGCCTGGCTATTTCAGTATTATTTTTTTTTCCTTTTTTACATTACATTTCTATTTCACTTCATAGATTTTTAAGGTCTGTTTAAGTGTATGGTTCAGGCAGCTTGGTCAACACTGTGGGCTGGGAATAGCGTTTCTTTGTTTTAATATGCGCAGTCAAAGCAGTCAAAGACTCAAAGCACTGCATATGAGGGGGGGTATTGACACAGTGTTTGTGTTGCAGTGGCGGTTACACATGAACATGAACATAAAATAAACAAGCAAAATGGACAAATTACAGTATCAACACATGCATAGCCATTTTATTGTATAACCCGCCATTAGTAACATTGAATGTGACTGTGTTCGACGTTAATGTAGCATGTTTTTGACGTTAGTCTTTATTGTTACGTTTGTCTTTTTTGTTACGTTAGTCTCTATCCAGTGGAGCAGCAGTACAACATTTGAGCTGAATAGTGGGTCTAGATGACAGTCAAGTGAGACTGTTTAATTTACAGCGCAGTTACCAGTGATTACTTATCAGTGGTATAATATATTACTGGTTTGACTTTATATCAAATTTCAGGAAAAATCGTTTTGATTCATGGATCTCCTGTTGAAAACCCCTATTCTAGACAGTAAGATGTGAATTTTGTAGTATAAGATAAGGTAAAACTGTGTTTCTGTTGAGAGGTTCAATATTGAAGTAAGGCAAAGGTTCACCACATCGTCATTTTAGTTCTTTTTGCGACAACGAAACGGTGTTTATCACTCTACTGATGTTGCCACGAATCCGTTTGTATGGTGGAAACAGGAAGTGTCCGACCCCGGGCTGCGACGGCTCGGGCCATGTGACGGGCCGCTTCACGGCACATCACTGTCTGTCCGGCTGCCCGCTGGCTGAGCGCAACCAGGGCAGGCTGAAGACTGAGCTGTCTGACACCGAGGGCCTAGGCAGCAAACGGAACCTGCTCATGTTCGGTCCGCGTAACAAGAAGTCACGCTACCATGGCAGGTAATCCCGTCAAGCCAAGTTGTCGTGTTTAAGGTTTTAAAGCAGTTTAATGCATCTGAAACATCCTTTAAATTGTAAACTGAATATTGCAATGTGATTTTTGGTTCCATTTTGACTGGCACCGAGTCGTTCTTTGTACGTAGGATCGGCCGCCCTCCAAAGTACCGGAAGAGCCAGCAGAGGAGCTATCAGAGTGAGCGACATTCTGACACATGTAGACGTTATTTCCGGTCCACCCATTCTCAAATCAGTGCAGGATCCATCTTCGCGGATTCCGGCAGCACTAATGACGTGGCCTGTCCGTCTTTCAGGTATGACTGTAGAGGGGGTGTATCCGTCCCTGTTCATGTCAGCACTCTCAGCCCATCCGGACCGCACGGTCTCTCTCTGCTGGGAACAGCACTGCAAGCTGTTGCCAGGTGTGGCAGGCATTCATGCCAGCAAGGTGGCCACTTGGACTGTGGAGGAGGTGAGAAACGTAGTACGCTACGTAGTCATGGCAACAAGGCAGAGTAATAGTGCGTGTGGCACTGTAGAGAGATGTCCAGGTGTCAGTGGCGTGTAGTTTGTACCATAATTAATGCAGTGCTCCTAAAAATATTTAGCAGATAAAACTTGTAACAAGTACATTAACATTTATTTATTCATAAGCAGGGAGGTTCATAACTGGAACGCAAATACACATTTGCAGTGTAAATGGACATGAGCAGCAATTTCGTGCCGTAGCAGTGCAAATGCATGCTTACAGTATTTACTACCATGCGCCTTCCTCGAATGAAGTACAAATTAGCCATATAAAGGTCAAAATGTCATTTGCTGGATACCAGCTATGTGCAAACCCTGTTCATGAGACACTTTTGAATACCAATCAGGCAAATAGTACATTACAGACATAATTTCAGGCAGGAGTAAAGTGCAACTAGGCTGAGCTTCCAGTTGGTATTTATAGTGACTGTGTAGAGTATAGTATAAGACTGGGTTTTACCAAGCAGTATAATATCAGGGTAATTGCCTCAAGTTACTACAAACACACCTTGGGGGGTGTAGGATAAATGTATGTGTTATATTCTGTCTTGGTTTGTAAACAGGTCTTTGGCTTTGTTCATAACTTGACTGGTTGTGAAGAGCAGGCCCGACTCTTCAGGGATGAGGTGAGCTAGTAATTGAGTTCAAAGGTCAGATGTAGACCATCCCATGAGTGACGTAGGATTCCACCCTCCAGACCAAATTCTGGAACTTGAAACCAGCATTATGTCATTCTTATAGTCCCTATGATTTTGTTGCTCAAACATCTATCCAATCCCCCCAGTTCCTATTTCTCGGAAGACTGTAAACAAGATGGACTTCTCTCCACAGATGATTGATGGGGAGGCCTTCCTGCTGCTGACACAGGCTGACATAGTCAAGATAATGAGCATCAAGCTTGGCCCTGCTCTCAAGATCTATAATGCCATCCTTATGTTTAAGAGCACTGACGAAGGCCTCAAGTGATTTGCCTGTATTGCGATGTACCAGTCTAGAAATCTCTTTGTCTGTGTGTTGGTGTTCAGTTCAAAAACCATAAGAGAGACCGCCTTGATTTTTTATACTTTATTTTCAATGATGTAGTTACAATAGAAAGACAAGCGTATTGGTCCCCAGTAATTTAATGTTGCTGAAGCGGATAGTTAGACTGAGCCAATAAATATCAACATAAAAGGTATATTTTAGTTAATTGAAACCCCTTTTTTGAAAGAAAGAAAAATTATTTGAAAAGTGACATAAACTTAACACGTTTACATAAAAATTATTTGCAAGGGTATACCCTGCATTTAAGAAAACTTGAAGATTTCAGATAATATAAATCCCAGTTCGAGGTTTTCAGTGGGACCAAGACTCTCTCTCTAATGGATTACAGGCAGTCCCTGGGTTAAGAATGTCCAACTTACAGCCAACTCGTATTTAAGGATATAACGGGCTGCCCTAAAGTCTGTTACGTGAAAAATTTGGGTTAAATATAATGGGTCATAAGAATGAACGCACACACTGTGTGGCTTCAGCGGTTAGTTGGCTCAAGGTACAGAACAGTACTGTATTACGTTTATTATTGCATTATTATTATTATTATTATTATTATTATTATTATGTACTGTATTATTATTTTTCCAACCTATTCACAAATTCCACTTAGATACAGATTTTAGGGAATGGATCTCGTTCGTAACCTGGGAACTGCCTGTAGTGTCAGGGTACAGTAATTATGTCAGGAAGCCCTTCAGCTTCTCACAACTCGGCACAAGTTCATTTCAAGCTTTTTGGTTTCTCCAGAATTTTGATGTGCATTTAAATCCATTCAATAAAGTGTAAAGCTGTGCAAAATACAAACAAATATTACTTTGTGTACTAGTTATGGATTTTCGTTCCAAGGTTGAAATGAATTTATTTATACAGTCTAGTGAAATTAAGGGAACCTGCTCTATGCCATGAGGCATTAAAAATACAAGTAGCTACCTGACTCAATATTCTTTGCCAGGATGCATTGGAGGAATAGAGTAGAATGTTGGAACTCGAACGCTTCTTATCTCGACCAACTTGGACATCAAACGGTTCTGTTAATTTTTTTTTACTTGTACCACAACCAAAATCCCAGAACTCAACTATTCCTGCTAAAACTAGTATAGGTCGAGATGCGTTCAACTCTACCAATTCAGACCTGGAATGGGTCATCTGAGAAAAATCTAGTGGCAACTCAGCCAAAAACTCGGAACACAACAAAACAAAACAGACCTGCTAAAACTTACAGATCAAAACACGTCTCTGATGTGCTGAAACAAAATGACCTACTGGGATGCTGATGCCTATTAATCGCGCTCAGTATTGCGATACCTCATGACTGAGTTTGACGTGTGAAAGCTGTGTTCCTGTGTTGGGTGTGAATTTTTGTGCTTTATCTACAGTACATTTAGTGATACAGTAATCATGGCAGTGAGCAGTGATGGCAGCAAACCAAAGAGGAAAGTAGAGAAAGTAAATGCAGAACTTAAAAAGGAAAATTACAGTGAGACTTGAAGGTGGTGCTTATGTGTCTGATCTCGCGGCGGAGTGTTGGATTGTCATTTTTTTTTATTGTTTATCGCTTTTGAATGTGTGATTTTTCATGTGTGTATTAGTTTTATATTGATTGTCAAAACTTTTTATCATTAGGTAGGTAGATACGTTTAAATAGGCAATCATTTGGGGGTCTGGAACAGATTAAATGTGTTTACATTATTTCTTATGGGGAAATTTGACTTGGACCTTGACTAAATCGCAACTCGACCAGCCTTTTAGAATGAATTAAGTTCATGTTCCAAGGTACTACTGTACTTTGTAAGATGCCCATATGAAATAGATTTTAAAATAGGCATGTATAAAGAATAATACCTTATTAGATTTTATGGTGTTTCTGGTAAAAAGGTAAATATGATTTACATAATTTTTTCAAGATAAAATTCGTTAAGGGACAATTAAGACCAGTGGCGTGTCTGATTTCCTGTGGGTCTAGCACCAGCAGGAGGAGCCATAGGGCCTGGCAGTCAAAGGAACCTCAATGCACAGCACAGACTCTGGAACCAAACTCCTGGACTGTATCTGGACCAGGAATGCTGCTAGAGATTTTGGGCCCCATGAAAGTGTGTTATTTTGGGCCCTCAACCCAGACCGATCCAATTATGTTTGAAAATTTTTAGGGCCCCTGTTAGCGACCCTTGGAATCGTGCTAAATTCCCCCCTTCTACGACTCCCTTGGCCTGGACTATATTCCACTGGTCCTGGGTGAGAGGCATTTGTGGGTTTACTCATATCCCCTGTATTCAGTGTTTGTATGTTGAAGTATTGCGCCCCAATGAATGAGAGGATCACCTCTTTTCAACTTTGAGTCATGGGTGCTTATGCACCAAACATCTCTTTAGAGTGTTCGGCCTTCTTGAAGACCTTGGATGGGGGTGCTGTAAGATGCAAGGACTCCATTGACCTACCTTGGAACTTGAATGCTCACATGAGTAATGACAGTGAAAGCTAAAAGCTGATTGGGAGAAACAGTCTGTGCAATCTGATCCTCTGCTCTGCCCTGTGCTTCAGTGGTAACCCCAGTTTGTATAAGGATCTTCATAAGTGCAGCTGGTACAAAAACACTTTAGGGTACAGCTTGATGGTTTTGCAGTCGTATCATTAGATCTGCAATCATGTGTCTTAGATGCTCAGGTGAAGAAGAGAGAAGCTGAGCTGTCAACTGATCGCCAGCCGAGAGTTTGACAAAGACCCCTGTCTAGAAGATCTTCAACTCACATCTCCGGCAGAACTTGTCTTGCATTCTGAGGGAGGCTGGAGCCTGAATGTTCTGTGCCTCCATTGCTGGGGCAGCTGTGCAGAACTGTGGTCATAAGATGGTTGGTGCTTGTCGTGGCAGCAACCCCTGAACCTGCTGGTGAACACAAGCAGTAAAGGGAGCTGTGACACTAAAGAAGCTGGTCTTCTGAGCTTGGTTGGCTTGTCGGCTGACATGTACTGGCAAGCTTTGGCAGTTGCAGAAACAAAAGCTGAAGTGTTGGAGGAGTTAGGTGAGGCCATGGAAAACAGCTTGCATTCAGCTTAGCAGAGATTCTGACAAACTCTCAGGTGACTGAAGAGGGGAAAGCAGGGTTCTGCTTATGCTGTTTACTGTTGACCTCAACTGGGAATATAGTCGGATAGTGAAAGGAGTACTTTGGGGACCTCCTGTATCCCTAAAGTTCCTAAAGACTCTTGATGTTGGGCTGTCTTAGCTGATATGCCTTTCCAAAACTGCATGGAGGTTGGGGACAGTGCCTCCGGATTGGCAGACTTGGGTAGTAGAGTCTTAATTATTACATTCCAACTCCAAGGGATCAGATTCTGTGGTCCTGTTGGCTTCATCAAACTGTGACTGCGGCGGTTTGCAGCAACTGGTATGAGGATCTGTACCTCCAAGTATGAAGCCATGCTTCACAACTACAATAGGGTGGATCTCCCCCCTAACAACCCCCCTCCCGGTTGGGGAGGAGCAACTGCCTTAAGCTGATTAGTTCAAGTACCTCAGGACCTTGTTCCCAAGTGACGAAAGAATGAAGCGGGTGACTGACTGCAGGATCGGTACAGTGTCGGCAGTAATACGAATACATAAAGAGATACCTGATCCAAAAGGGAGAGTTTATACATTTACTGGTCAGTCTATGTCTATGGCACTCATTTGTAAACGAAAGAATGAGATCACGGATAGCAGCAGCGGAAATAAGTTTTCTTAGCAGGGTGTCTGCCTGGAGTGAGGACCTTGGACATGCGGACGCGGCTCAGAGTAGAGTATTCTATCCTAGGATGCCACCTGGACGCCTCTCTGGAAAGGTGCTTCAGACATGTCCACCGGGGAGGAGATCCCAGGCCAGACCCAAGACAGGCTGGAGAGATTATATCGCTAAAATGGCCTGGAAGTGCCGGAATATTCTATTCTATTTATTATTCACAACAGAGTTGTCCCAAAGCGCTTTACAGGGTTGTGTTGTGAGACATGAAACAGAAGTAGAGGGAGATACAGGACACTGGGCAGTGGTGACTTAATGGTTAGGGAAGTTTGGTTTGAATCCCTGACCTGCAAGGCACCACTGAGGTACCCTGAGCAAGGTACCGCCCCCAAGCACTGCTCCCCGGGCGCTGAATTAGCTGCCCCCTGCTATGTCACGATGTCACATATGGGTTAAATGCAGAGGACACATTTTGTTGTTGTGCTGTGGTGTGTCAACAATGACAACTACTCACTAAAATTGTGAAAGGAGGAAAAAAAGGGGAAAGAATTTGAATAAAGAGAGCCAGAAAACAATGGAGGAGAGGAACCAAAACGGAAAGTAGGGAGGAAAAAAAACCTCTGGGGGTCCAAGGTCACCTGGCTGCCCCCCCAGAGGAGCTGAAGGAGGTGGAGGGTCAGTCTGCTGCCCCTGAGCAAGGTGCAGCCCCCAAGGCTGGTTGACTGTATGTTTAAGATCTTATTTATTACATTACATTGTAAGTAAGATTTTCAATGCATTAAAACAATAATCACCATACACCCATTATTATGTCCCAGCATCATCTGTAACTATCAGTGAACAATATGACACCACAGTCACATCCAATATAAGTCACCTTACCAAGGAGTCATTGTACACTTGGCTGTATAAAAGGATCTGGCACTTAATAAATGCCGGATCCTTTTATACAGCCAAGTGTACAATCAATACACATTAATAAGTGATAGTAATTATTTTTGTTGATATACATGACAATAATACAATTAGTAATATAATATCGCATAGTTGACGTTTTGAGGTGCATTTGTTTTTTTTGTGTGTGTTCACATCATAAAATATAACAATACAGAAGACTCATTTTAGTAAAAAGAAAATGAAAGGAGAAGTTTCTATTTTACATAGCGTTATTTGAATTGTAAATACGGTGGCTACAGACTTTGGTCACTGGCTGTATGATTCTTCTCGGTTGTAAAACAAAAAAGGGGAAGTTGACTATGCGATTCAAACACGATTTTGTCGTCTTTCTACATAAATATATATATATTTAAGGCACACAGCATTCCTACGCTGCTTTTAAGCTAATGATTGATTCTTTTGTAAGCGGAACCAGTTTTCCGCAGCGTTCTGACCTTCGCGAAGCGCATGAATGTTAATGACGCGGAACGCTGATATGTCCTGGCGCTGTACCCAGTTACTTTAGTTTGGGACCATTTCTACGCCGTGGACGGAACCGCCTGGGACATCGGTGGGGATCTCTGTAGAAGGTAAATGCTGAGAATTACAGGAATACAGGTTTTGGAAAAATATATACTATTACAGGCGCGTTGTTTCAAATTAATACGTTTTATAGTTTCCATGACTGTCTGTTTTGTATGATTGATGCAGTGAAAAAAGCTTTTAAAAAGAACTATATGGCATATACGTTTTGGGTTTTCCACCCCACACACCATCACTTATTATTATTATTATTATTATTATTGTTGCCCTTATATTGAATCTGCAGTTTCCCGATTGAACTGTAAACCAATTTGTCAGATTCAATCAAGGGTCTTGGGGTCGTCCAAGATTCATATCTAGCAAAATAATACGTCTACACGAACATGTACCTCATATGCAGCTGAGCGCAATGGTTTCAAGACTATACGTAAACAACCGTCCTGGTGGGAGAATGTGTCTCAGAACTTGCTTCGGTGTGTTAAATGCTGGACTATAGCCGGTCGGTTCATAAGGTCAGCGCCTTAGCTAGTGAAAGGTGGTAATCAGCAAAGTACCTTAAGGTCTGAGCAAACACTGATACAAAGATAAGATACGTTGAGCTACTCCTGAAAATATACAGCACAAAAGAAAATATAAAAAGGATTCATTCCATTAAAATTAATAAATTGGCCTTGGAAAATCCAAGACTACTAATGATTACAGTCCATTTAAAACTATGGTGTAATATAAGTTGCAGGTTGCATGACAAGCAAATAGTATTCAAAGAGTGCAGTGAAGATAGAAAATGCCATTGTTTTGAATGTTCTGAAGTAACCCTGGGAATTATATAAATTGTGAGATAGATCAGAGGAGATTACATTTTTAAAACATTTTAATAAATTGCTTCATATGAAATGTGCGCACGCAAATGACAAGGCATGCACACAAATGTTATTAGTTCTTAGGTCATAACAGTGAAAAAGATCTGCAATTTTCAAGTTAAGACATTACTTACCGTCGCACCCATCATTCATGGTTATATAATATATGTAATCTCATAAAGTCTATATGAAAATTGTAGAACTTGTTTAACTCTGTTTATGTAAAGTTGCAGATTTTTTCTCTTGATTATAAGATTAGCAGCTTCGTTTACAAAACGTTGTCGGTGTGTTGGTTTACTCTGTCGTAAACCAGTACATCCAGTTTCACAGGGGCATTTCTGCCCTCAGAAGGGTATCAGCTGCACTTGGCAGTTTCACATTCATTCAAGAATGTCCAGTCATTATTGACTAATCTACTAGGATAAAGTCTTATTTTTTTAGAGATCTTCCACGGTGATTTCTGGCTGGAAATGGAATAGACCAATAAGATGGCTCACTGTGATGAAGTAAGTTCATTTTTCGATTGATTTATGATTTTAGACTAGACTGTTAGCTGAATAGTTTTTTTCCACTTCATTATAAGTACTCATCTAAACCTCATAACGTGTAAAGGGATCTGGAAAATTCATCTGGGAAATTCATTCAACAAGTCCCTTTGTAGCTCATATAAACCCTAAAAACAGTTTGATGCAATGAAGACTTTTTAGAAGGTTTTAGAAGGTTTTTTTGTTCCACCGAGGCAATGGTGGTGATCTCACAAGGTCCAAGTGTCAACCTCTGTAAATTTCCCATAATACCTGTATTCTTTAGGTGGCCACATAATGCAAAACTATCATATCTTAAGGCTGTGAGCAGGTGACCAAACAAGGTATAGTTTTCCCTTTTGTCACTGTTGCCTGTACATTTATGTTTTGCAGCCCCGGTTACCCTCTCCTAATGATGTCAACCTGGGACCTACGGCCAACCCCCAGTGAGTAACTCTCAGGCGTGACTCTGAGAAGATAGGGTTAATGTAGAAACATAAAACTGAAGAGAAGCACTGTTATTTAAGACGTTTTCCTGCTTTATAGTGTTATTCATTTGCAGATAACCATTTAGAGAAGTTTTTTAGTCTAATTACCTGGTTCAAACTATGGCTGTCGCTATTGATTGCATCAATAACTGAGTAATCTACTGATTAATCTGACGATTCGTCCGCCGATTCATTTATATATAATATAATATAAACATTGTAATTGGAATGAGGCAAGATTTATAAATGCAGATTTGTTTAAAAATATAGAGTGGTGTCTTCATTTTTTTCACTACTGCATATTTCATTCAGCATCTGTCATCTGTTAATTGCAATATATTAATTTTCAATATATTTTGGAAAAAAAAAAAA
>JAODKE010000114.1:29284879-29306890 GCA_026779605.1 Mormyrus hasselquistii
ATATATTCATTTATTTAGTGCCAGACCTACAGACTTTGATTTCTTATCAGTGATTGGGAAAGGAACATTTGGGAAGGTAAGTATGAGAATCTACAGTATATGGCCTTATGGTTTACAATGATAATTAAATAGTTAATTCCAAGAATTGCTTGGATTGAGGAGTAAATCATATGTTTTACTAAATAACAAATGTTATAGTTTAATACTACACACCGTGAACCTTGTGTATGACAGCTGACAAGCACATATTCAGGTTAAATTAAGTTTGTGTCACTTTAAGATAATGAGGAAACATCTCACAGAAGGTTAAGGATTCATAGTGCAGTAGGAAGAGATACCCTTTGTAACAATGTCTTTGTCTGCTCCAGGTGCTACTGGCCAAACTGAAATCAGACAATAAATTTTATGCAGTAAAAGTCTTGCAGAAGAAAGTCATACTAAAAAAGAAAGAGGTTGGTTAATGTCTAAATGGTAGCCATACTTACACTTCCATATCCATTACTGTCCCATATCATCCTCACTTGTCAGATCAGACAAAAGCATCTGCTAAATTTTTTAAATAATTGGCAATACCTTGTCTTTGTTTGAGGTCCCTCAAGATGCAAGTCACTGATTTTACTTTGTGAAATGAGAATGAATGTAATTATAGAGTCACAGGACAAAGAAAAGTGCATTGTGCTTTTTTCGGTCTAGTCTTTAGATGATAGAATTGGCCCTTGTTTTCTGCCCTGCTGCAGTGACAGTTATGCTTTCCTGTCACATCCCATTCTTTTGTCCCAGCTGTATAATCAGCAGTTTGTGTCCCTCAGCAAAAGAACATCATGGCAGAGAGGAATGTGCTGCTTAAAAGCCTGAAGCATCCCTTTCTGGTGGGACTCCACTATTCCTTTCAGACCCCAGAGAAGCTCTACTTTGTACTGGACTATGTCAATGGAGGAGAGGTATCGCCCTGGGCTGCTGAGGGGTTGCATTCCACATAATCGGATGTTGAAGGGTAGAGTCTGGCTCTGGATGCATAGTTAAGATGGTACTGGACATATCTTTGGAGGTGTTGAGTCGCTACTGACCTTTCTGTTCTTCAGCTTTTCTTCCACCTGCAGCGGGAGCGATGCTTTCTGGAGCCACGTGCTCGATTTTATGCTGCTGAAGTGGCAAGTGCCATTGGATACCTCCATTCCCTCAATATAATTTACAGGTCAGTATCATCTCCTCTACAGCAATTATACACTCAACTTGTGTCTTCCCTTTACTTACTGTGAGACTTGTTTTTTCTCCCAGAGATTTGAAGCCAGAGAATATCCTGTTAGACTCAGAGGTAAGACGTAATAGTACCAATATTAAATTAACACGCTGTTGTATTCCCCAAATGGGGAGCTTATTCCGTTAGCATGATATCTCCAAAAGTATTTGACGGATCTTTTGCAAACTGAGCAAATAATTGTGTAGGCGATTGTATAGGTGAAGATTTGGACTTGATCAAAATTTGAGAGCAGCTGCATGAAAACTGAAGCAATGCTGCATAGTGGTAACAACGGGAAAGGTGACTTCACAAGGCATCTAAAAGTCTTATGATCCTGGATTTGACCTAATTACCAATTCAGAAACATCTGGTTGAAGATCTACACCTAATTTCATTTTGAGATAAATCAGTGTGAGACAATTTGAAGCAGCGCTAGATGGCCGCAATAAAGGAAAGGGGGGGCTGCAAACTCTAGATTTTGTGAACGCAGTAAAAAGTACGTGAAATGGGGGTGTGAGAGGAGTGGGGATTATATGGGACGGGGGTAACGGAGCATCCGGCTGTTATCATGGGTTACATCTTCAGAAACCATATCCTCAAAAAAAGCAACGTTTTTTGCTAGCTAGTTGTACGTGTGACTAACACTGGGGTTTGTTTTGCATTCTGCTTTAGGGCCATGTTGTTTTGACAGACTTTGGACTTTGCAAAGAAGGAATGGAGCCAGAGTTCACCACATCCACATTCTGTGGAACGCCAGAGGTCAGAGATACTGAAGGGAGCCCCTTCTCAGCCATCGCCGTGCTACTTCTACATTAACAATGAGCCCTTTTCACTGTTGCAGTACTTAGCTCCAGAGGTGCTGAGGAAACAGCCCTATGACCGTATGGTGGACTGGTGGTGCCTTGGCGCTGTTCTGTATGAAATGCTCTTCGGCTTGGTAAGGCTTGTGAAAATGAATGGGAAGACTGTAGAGGCAGGAATGACCGAAGGGCTCGGAGTCATATTGAAATAAAACAGCCTTGTACCAGAAATGGTCTTTTAAGAAAGAGTCCTTACGTGCTGCTACCAGTGTATCACGAGGAATTGTTGTGATGAGAGGTTTTTATTGGGTCTTGGTTGGTTGTGTACATGTGGTCCCCAGCCCCCATTCTACAGTCGCGATGTAGCTGAAATGTATGATGGGATCTTACACAAACCCTTACACCTGCCTGGTGGCAAAACCACGGCGGCCTGTGATGTGCTGCAGGGGCTGCTGCAGAAGGACCAACATCACCGCCTAGGAGCTATCGCTGACTTTGTGAGTAGCTTCGTGTGCCCTCACCTTCTCAGATAAAAACATGACTGCGCAGTCACACATGCCTGCATGGAAACCCCATGAATAGTCGCAGGTGTGGGTGCTAAAATTGCACAGCTTTGAAATACTTCAACTTCACTATATGTTTAGCAGGTAGAGAATTGCACAAAATCACAGTGTGCTCTCTGTCTAGGGTCACTACCAAGTCATGCACAATACATTAATGAATATTCACCAATTAATCAATTAATAATTTAATCAGATGTAAACAAATCGACATAAAAAATACACTAATTCTTTTGTGTAATTGAAAACTGGCTAGCAATTGTAAGTCCACCTGGGTCAAAATTAGACGGTAATACAGAATTTATATATTTTTTGCTGAATTCTGTTCTCTAAATATAAATAAACAAACAAAATACAAGACTTGTGGCATTTTTAGTGTTTTGATTGAATTCACAAATTTTTATAAAAATTAAAATTGAGAATTCCCTTGAGGGGCTCGAAAAAATGTCCTTTTTTGTCTCTCACACACACACACACACACACACACACACACACACACACACACACAGACACACACACACACACAAATATGCACACATACACGTTTGTATTCATATCTTTTCAGGGACTGTCCTTGCATTTATATGGGCATAACCCTAATTCCAGCTAACAGTCTAGTCTTAAAACCAACACAACCCTAACCTTAACCCTAAGTAACCAAACATAATACAGCAATTCTGACATTTTTCATTTTTTGATTGCAGTCAAATATTTTTATAAAACTGAGTTTCCCCTTTTCAGGACCTGAGAAGTGTTTTTCCTGGACTGCCTCCTCCCTTCACAACCCCAATTTTGCATTCCATTTTGTATATATACATTGTATTGTTTACATTGTATAATATATACAATGTAAACTTGTTTTTCCAGCTTGAAGTGAAGTACCATGTGTTCTTCTCTCCCATAAACTGGGATGACCTGTACCATAAGAGAATTACCCCTCCGTACAACCCAAAAGTGGTAAGTTAAGCTGCCGTCCAAGGACAGCATTCTGTTATCTGCTATGATCTCTCTCTCAGATGTTTTTCCCTCCTGCTGCTCCAGAAGGGTCCCGCTGACATGCAGCACATCGATCCAGAGTTCACAACAGAGACCGTGCCTGGGTCAGTGGGCCGCACCCCCGAGCCGTCCTCTTGCCTCGGAACCAGCACTTCCAGTGCCTTCAAAGGTTTCTCTTATGTGCCCAGTGATGAGAACTTCCTGTGACAGTAATGGAGAGTTCAGTGCGGCTGCTTCTGAACTCTTTGCTGCTAGATCTTGAACTTAATGTTGTAGTCAATCTCCGGCATATCTCTCTGGTATGGAGCCTATATGAAAAACAAGAAGAAGCTGCAGTAACTGAGAGGACGTCACTGCCTTGTGCAGTGTATTCCCTGTGATCATCCTGGAGGTTCTGTAAGACTCATGCTTTCTTTACTGGTGAGAATTCATATCCATATTTCATGAATCAGAATTCCAGTTATTTATATATCAACCTGATTGGGAAATTAAGGAGCAGGCAGTTTGAGAAGGGTGCCTAAACCTATGTAATGCTTCTGCTTATCAATGACAACTGCCAGACTGGTCTTGTTGAAAGACTAATGAACAATCCACAGTACAGATCCACTTTAAATACTGACATTTTTCATCAATGTTAACCAATTAGAGGACTTTTTTCCATTGTATGACTATGATTTACAGTTCTGTAGATTTCCTATAAATTGTATACAAAGATACATTTTGTCCATATTGTATAATTATTTTCATTTACTAAACATAGTTATGGCACGGATATGTTAATTTTTCTTAGAATGAGAATTAGGTGCTAAATTGTTGGACATATCTGTATATAAATATATTCTAACCAGACTGTTCATCTGAAGGTTTTAATGATAGAATTTGTAATAACTGATTTTTTTTGTTTTCATATAAAGCCAAGTCCCTAAAAACTAAAATCTGTTTTATAGTTATATTTCATTAATTATTAATTAATTATAAAATTATCCTTAAACCCTGTACTGTATAGGTGGTTGAAAGAGCCATAAGAAGTAGCTGATATTTTTTCTGATTCAATGACTAAAGAATAAAATATAACAGACTGTGAACAGATATATTCTACAGTGTCTTTGTGATCGTTTTTGCCTTTGGTCACACTGGCTTCTAATCTTCTGTTTTTGATGGTTGAGGAGAAAACCTATTGATAGGAGACTAGAGAAGAAAATGCTGTGCCAGGAAAATGCTCAGTGCTATTGTGGAAGCCAGTGTGTTGGGGAAGAACTCCTCACATAAAGACTGAAGGGGTGGTGATGGACCCACACAGCCCATAGAAAACTATGTGTCTCTGCAAACTTCAACTGCAATATGATCTTATTTAATATATGACTGGCTGCATATTCATCCATAGCCTTACAATTTAATGAACAGTTTCTGGTTTGCTGCGGCCCTGTGTGGCGACTGGAAGGATGCAAGATACCTTGTATAAAAGTTACCCCTTTAGGGAACATTTTCATATACAAATATATCAATGACAAAAACACTGTTATTGTGTCCATGCAGCAGTGAAGCATCATCATAACACAAGTTTGCTTTGATCTGTCAAAACACCAATATGGACAGGATTATGGTTATTTGGTCGTGTCATGATAATTTATCATCCAACCTGTGCCAACAGATGTCTGAGATTAATGAGCCCAGCTGGCTTGTAGAGAGAGATGAGACTAAAAAAAGCTTATGGTCACCAAATTGCATGGTTTCTTGGTTATTGTAGAGTTTAGGATCTTTTCGGTTTTCGTTTCATTTCAGTTTTTTGACTTTCCGTTAAAAACTTGATATTTGCCCAACTCTTCCCACCCATGCTGCCTGTGTCATATGTATTTTACCTCAAACCTGTGTCTTGTCCATCTGTTGTCAGAAAGCAAAATACACAATATGAATGAATGAGCATTTGTTTGCGTGTCTTTAAGTTTTCTATATATTGCATCTTCAAAACTATGATAGAATGTAGTTTATACCGATCCGTAAATTAAGGATTTTGACTGGAATTCTCTATGATAACTAAAAACTCTGGTAACACTTTACTTGAGGGGGCACAAGTAACAGCACATGTCCAGCACTATTGCACAAGAATGTCAGTTTAAATCTTTTCAGAAATGATTCAACTATCTACCATCTGGGGATAAGTGAATTGGTGTGTTATTGACATAAATGGCAATGGATGTCTTCCAACTTCAGGGGGATATTCCACGAAGCAGGATTAAGGGAAAGTCTGACTTATTTTGACAAGTCTGGCTCATTTAAGTGAGAATTCCATTCCATCAACGTGTCTTAAATGAATCCCCGCTGATCTACCATGGTAACTTAGGTGAGTGAATACTGTAAGTCTGCTCCGGACCAGGTTAACCAACTTGCTTAGTTAAGCGTTGTCTCAAAGAACGTCTGGTGAGTGGGAACAGATTCCCAAAAGATCCTTCCATCATACGAAATTCCACAATCTCACTACTCATGGCATGTAATGCTTTCCATTCTTTTCTGCCATTCAGATTAGTCTGGTGAGTTTTGTAGTGGTGAAAAGGTTGTGTCAACATAGGTTTTTGGTGCCCCAGTCAACTGTGGTTTGGTGAGTACAGAAGGATGCAAGGAGAGAGATGCCCCCCCATGTCACCCGGATGAATGATCTGGATGCTATCCAGTAGGGCTGGCATTGGGAAAATGCCAGATTCCTGACGTCGGTCTGGACAAAGACAGTCAAAAGAATCCATGGAAGCCCTTGAAGCTGTAGGCATATTGAATACCCCTCCATGGAAGCCCTTGAAGCTGTAGGCATATTGAATACCCCTCCATGGAAGCCCTTGAAGCTGTAGGCATATTGAATACCCCTCCATGGAAGCCCTTGAAGGCAAATTACTTGTAGTTGGCTCAGAGGAGCTCTGAAGGATTTTGACTGTACTCTTCTGATGCTATGATTAATTTACTTTCCTATTGCTCTACCACATACTGGATACCAGTAAAACACACTCTGACTTCCACAGTGTAGAACCTAGACTGTCGTAGAACCTAGACTGTCGATTCATAGAAAATGGATACAAAGTAAAAGTCACCGACTGCTAAAGTCAGTGGGGGGGGGCAGACTGGAGCCAGTTGTTCTGTTACGGAGGGCAGATGCATTTGACCTTAATGTTCTCTAAGTATATCGCTTACACTACATTGCCAGCATATAGAAGCAAAAGACGATTTTGAAAACCAATAAGTTATTTACAAAAAACCAATAGTTTTTACAAATACGTAACTCACTCTGATTTCTTGTTTAGACTGTATTGCTTCCACAAGCTTCATAATTTTTTTCTGTTGTTTACTGGAGCAACCTGACCATCTGGCATATCCATGTTAAGACTCCATTAAGAAAATGTGCTTACGTTTCTGTTTTACCTGTTCCCAGTAGTCTGGGGTCCCTCACCTCGGGCTGTGCAGGCCAATGCAGAGCCTCATCAGTGAGACTGCGGACTTGCTCCACGGTCAGAGCAGGCATCTCATGTCGGAGTCCAGTCATTCTATCACGGCTTACGGGGAACGGAGTGAAGACAGAGCAGCAGGACGCAAGGAGCCGATGAAATGCGGGATTTAATAGAGGGGTAGACAGGCACAACAACCATCATGACGTTAATGACCGGACTGGGGAAACATACTTAAACGCAGACTTAAATACACAAGACTAATGAAGACAATGCGAAACAGCTGGTAAACATGGGGAATCCACACGAGGTTAACGAGGGGGGTGTGGCACACAGAAGGAGTGGACGATCGGGGCAGGACATAAGTAATGTTATCCTGGTTGATTATTTTTAAACATTAAATTTCCCCACACAGATGATTTGGAATAATAACAACATCAGATAAAAAAAACGAAAGTTTATATGTGAATAAATGGGTCAAAAAATATGTTATTGGTGAATTAGCTTCTTAATGAAAATGGCAATTTGTACACATACACAGAGTTCTTAAGGAAGTATCTGAAAAAGAACGGGCAACTATTACTATGGCTATACCGTCAGGTTTATTGAATTTGTTGCAGGGTTATGATCCTGTTGATTGTGAGTTTCACAATATAAATCTTGCGCTTGATGGTGTGCATATTAAAGATAAAGTGTTATGTGATAATGTGTTGGGTACATTCATTACCCAAGTAAAAATAGATTGATTAATGAATTCGGTAGTGTAATGTCAATTGGAAACTTGTTTGGAATCATAATAACAGATTTTGTGTCACCAATAAAGGGAATCTTTAAACGGTGTCATTCAAAATTTAAAAATCAAACCAGATATTACAAAGATTTCAAATTGGAGTTGATGAACATTGCATTTTGTTGTAACATTGTCTTGTAAGTAGAGCGCTGAGTATATTTGTCACCATATTTTATAGTTGTATGTATGTCCATTTTTTTGGTTGGAAGTTGAACATTTATTTAATGTGTTTTATGCTGGCAAAAATTAAATTGGAAAAGAAGGATGTTATTTTCTTTTATGGAAAGACTGATATTGAATGTAATAGGAAATTCATATTGAACCTTTTTATTTTACATGGGAAATATTTTATTCGTAAGCGTAAATGGGCAAAGAAGGAACCAAGGACCCAGGAGTTTAAAATAGAAATGGGACTTCATTTCCAGACCTTGCATGGATTAAAAAATAAAAAGCTGTTAAGACATCGGATGTATATTCAGCCTTGAACTTACCTGTGTGATTATTTGTCCTCTTTTCTCTATCCTGTGCATATACCTCTGGCTGTATCTTGTTTGTAGCTTTAAGTGTGTTCAACATTCCAACCTGCTAGGTATAACATAACCAGTAGAGGGAATGTTTAATAATAATAATAATAATAATAATAATAATAATAAAAATAATAATAATAATAATAATAATAATGAAACTCATGGACACTTATGCAAGTAAAAAACAAATGGTCAGTCGCCTCCGCCATTTTTACAATGGAGCCTTACTGTATTGAAGGTCTCGCACCTTTAGTTGTTTGGGGTAGGTTGAAAGACATACCTGCATGAGCGCCCGTAGGCCGCATCATTCTTACAATGCCACACATTTACACATTTGCACCTTTTTTCACAATCTTCACACATTCCGCTCTGCCCGCACTTATCGGGGTGACGTACTTCCGTTTAAATTTTTCCGATAGCGGCTCCAGCATTTCCGGTCTGACTGCGATCAGTTGTGTTGGGCGGCTTTAAAATGGATAATAGTAAACCTCCGAAAGTTTTTAAAAGCTTTATCTACCAAAAGCAACAGAAAAGACGTTCGGATCACTGCTGCGTCCCCCAGTGCTCAGCATCCTCGAAATTTAATGGGATTTTGAGCTTTCACCGCTTCCCGATCAATGCGAAGCTAAGAAAGAAATGGCTTATAACCATCTACCGTGGCAAGTTTCACATAACGGGAAAAACTAAGGTTTGTAGCAGGCATTTTACTCCAGATCAGCTTGTCAAACCCGTCAAAAAAAACGGAAGGACGCGAGTGGCGAAAGGAGCTGTTCCTGTGCTTTTTGAGTGGAATGGTTACCGTGTCCAGCAAAGGCAAGTGAACTGTGAAGTCTTTTAATTTTTTCAGTTCTGATTTGTACATATCCAACTGTAAAAAAACCCATTGCGTTCTTGGGTTTGGTCCTTTCTTTGTTAGTAAGGTTTGTTTGGTAGTAGGTTAGTAACGTTTATTTCAAACTAGGTGGTGGGGGGTACTAACCAACTTATCTTATTTGAAAGACCCCAGCCGCCACTATCAGATATATAAGTGTTAATAAAAATAGCAGTAATGCATTTATTTCAGACCCAAGTAGTATATGTATTTAGGGTGGGGTGGAGGGAGGGGGGGCACAGGAGGGACATGCATGTTGTCAAGGGGGCACCCCCCCCCAGACTGCCCCTGTAATAAAACCCTCTCATCATTTTTATTTTTAATTTAATTTACTAATCTATCATTTTTGAAAGTCAGAGCGTTACAGTAATCTGAAGCCTATCCCTGCCACCCACAGGTGATGTTTTTAATAATATCATTGTGAGAAGGAGACATGATGGTTCAATGCGTAGCACCTAATAATTCCAAAGTTGGGGGTTCAGATCCTACCACTGCTCTGTGTATGGAGTTCAGAGTCTCTGCACATTATACAGATGTGGTAAGTTGAACAGATGCCTGTAAACTGCTCACTGTGTGTGTGTGTGTGTGTGTGTGTGTGTGTGTGTGTGTGTGTGTGTGTGTGTACACAGTGCTAGTTTGACACCTAGCCCAGAGTAGAGGTCAACCGATATGGGTTTTTCATGCCGATATTTAGTAATCAGGGTCAGCCGATGGCCGATACATGCTGCCGATATTTTTTGGCCGAAAATTGGACATTTTCCCCTTTATTTGCATGATAAAATATCACGCTAAAAAAAAACAAACAATACACAACATTTCTCAAATTAGCATTTATTGAATACTGACTTGTGTAAATTTAAATAACAAAAACACAATACAACTTGTAAACAATAACTTAAACTTATAAACAATAAAAATAGCAGCACCAGAATCTCTTTAACAGCAAACTCCTCCTTCAGCTCCCAAGCTCACCAGCCTGCTGCAGATGTTGCACCTGGCTTTTCCTGGTGTTGGCTTGGTGAATTGCTGCCATACAGGATTAGATTTTTGTTCAGCCATCAGACAGCAATTACTAAAACAGAAGAAAAAATGCAAGGTTAGCATTTTTATTATCGTGTCTTCATCTTCAATCCTCGTTCTACAATTCCAGTATTCCTTGCACATTAGAACAATTACACTCTAATGCATTTTGGGAAAAAAAAACACTATTAACTAAGTGCATCATGGTATGATGAGTAGTGTACAAGGCCCAAAACCTTTCACTAACATGTTATGTTGTTAGCAGACAGCTTAATTCGCAATCAGAATCTAGCGATCGCGGAAAATAAAATAAAATGACTGTCGTATTACACAGCCTTGTATGCAAGGACAACATAAGCGCCTAGTGAATGTGATGTTGTCGACGTAAAAGCCCGTATAAAGGATGGACATGTTTAATGAGGAAACTAACCGCGCAAAGTCATGCACTACTTATCTAGGCGTCTGAAAAATTGTTCGAATCTCCACTCTCAAATGCAAAAAAGTTGCACAGAGGGACCATTGTCAGCTTCAGCTCAGGCGAATGGTAACCACGCTTTCGAACAAACAGTTTTCTGGGCATGCATTGTTCTTGGCAGCTCTGTCTCCCCGAGGACGGCGCTGTCTGTGATCGGGGCAGAGTAACGCAACTCTCGCACACGCAGTGTTTGAGAGAGCTGCCTGCTCTCCACCCCACACACACAGAGTGAAACTCTCCAATACAAGAAAAAAACAGAGCTGATAACATCAGGCTGATATGGTAATAATTAAAATGTTAACAATTAAAATGATTATTAACGATTAAAAAAACGTCATTGAACAAACTAACAAGCGCACAAAACTAACTGTCAGAATTAACGATCCTTAACGTTACCTGTAAGCTGCAGTTGGCTGAAGGCTCATTATCACTATGCTAGTTCATGACAGCGTAATTCACGTTCTCTTTCAAAAGCGCTCGCCTTTTCTTTTAAAGCAACATTTCATAGCAAACTAGTTAAACAAACAGGTCATTGAAAGATCAGAATTTCAGCCTTACCGTTTTCTCCCTGGACTCTTCCAAAACTTCTGGCTGGGGTCCTACACAAGGCAGCATGGGTCACATGTTGCACAGCAACAATAACACGGGGCTGCCCGCAGACGAGTCTGTCTGTAAATCGGCGTAGTGCACTTGGATATCGGTCGATGCCGATACATTAAAAAATGCTAAATATCGGCCCGATATATCGGCCGGTCGATATATCGGTCAACCTCTAGCCCAGAGGGTTTTCCTCCCTTGTGGTCTGGGTTCACAGGGAATTGGTACTGCATAAATGTTTGGAAGATGAATTGAGAATGCCACAAGAAACAGTCTGGACTGGACAGTGAACAAAACTACAGCTGAAGTGGTGTTAAACAGGAAGGCAAATGAAGATAAATCAGGAAAAAAAACATAGATGTCAGGAACAAAGACAGAAACAAGCATCAGGATGGGAAAGGGATTACTGAGGCAAAGAGAAGACAAAAACCAATTATTTCTGGAACCCATGAATGTGCAATGGGTGAGCTGAGTATGCACAATCTTCCTAGTTACCTGATCTCCTCCCTAATTCCATACCCATGAAAATAAAGTAGTCCAGTTCTCATCATTAGCCTGGAAGACACCATGAGATGATCCTGCACTGTATTCCAGAAGCAGAACAGCAGATCCACTGAACTCATGACCTGCTTATCAAAGATTCCAGTTTCATGGAATGAAATGTCATTTTGGGTTGTTAACCATCCCAGATCAGATGTTACCACTAGATGTTTCTCTCCATGAAGAACAACACTGTAGAGTGGAGACATTTGTGAGTAGTAGTCAGTCATCCCATTTTCAACAACCATTTATGAAGTCTTATCCTAAGGCTGTATCCACACTTATATGTTGTCGTTTAGAAATGCAAAAGTTTTCTTCCAGTTTAGCCTTCTCTCCACACTTCCGCACCTCTCTGTGCAGGAAAAGGATGGGGGTTTCATCTGGTGAAGACACCGTTCATTGACACATGTCATATCCAGGAATAGTAGTAGTAAAAAATATCAGATTCACAAATCCCAAGATCAATATTGTTAATTTTTTTTAAATGAAATATTTGACATTCTGAAGAATTTTACAGGAAGTGGCAGGTTATATACAGACTGACAGATCACTAACAGCACATAGACCAGGCTTCCCCAATTCTGGTCCTGAAGGCCACAGTTGAAAATTTTCCTAATCAAGCTATCTTAATCAGATTATTACTGGGTTTATTGGGTGTGTTTAAATAGGGAAATATTGTGATATTGGTTCAGCAGTTTCAGTTGATAGCAACTCTTACACGACCCTTGGAATTCCAGATTATAGTCAAATTTGAATTAATATTTGAAAGTTTGCATGTGCGCTTCATGTTTAATGTGAGTTTTTTTAATGTTTAACATTAATCAACACAATGAATTGATTCCCAAACAATTATTCATAAAAGACAGTTTAGCAAAAATAAATTGTATTGAAAGTAAATCGAATCAAAGTTGAACTTAATCAGGCACTTGTGAATTGAAATCAAATTGAATTGTGAGGTCAGGTCTGATTTCCTGCCCTGACCAGGAAGTGGAAGAAAATGCGCATATACCACTTTTGGTTATTTATTCATTGCAAGACATGGATCTGCCAAATCCATTCCTCCCAACTGACTGTTATAGAATCCAGCTACAAATGGATGGCATCTTCAGGCTCTACTGCAGCAGTGAGACGTGCATGTAATTCATCCAGTATAGTAGAATCTTTGAAGAACTTGTCTATTTTGTCAGCAGAGCTGGTGCTTCTGTCAACAAAATGTCGGTAGCTCTGTATCAATGGCATTGTACCAATCAATTTAGGTAGGCAGATGCCTTCCCAATATTTTGTAAAAATGTAACGTGTAAAAGAATTATCCAGTCTGCCAATAGTGTTATTCACAATCAGTGTAGGCACATGTCTTTAAACTTGCATTAAACTTGTAGTCAGGGTAATCCGGCCAATGAGGGATCTTCTTCCATCAGATAGCATCTCATAATCCCCTCCCCCATCCGCTATCATTCCCATCTTCTACCGATATGGCTACAAATCACCAATGAGTTGTCCCGCTGTGACATTCACAGCTCACATCTCAGTGGCAGTAAACACGATTAGCTGGACATATTTGAATGGATAATAGTTACATAAAGTTTCAAGAACATTAATATCTGTGTATGTGTGTTTTTGGGTCTGTTGTATGGTTTTGAAATGGTGCCTGCCCAGAAACTTGGTTTTCACAACGCCAAAGCTCTGTGTGACATTATTTCAAGCCTTTTGACAGGCATTGCATCAGGCAGAATTCTGACAAAGCCCTGGATTAGATGAACAATACCTGGGGCTTCAGGGATAATGAACATATGCAAGATTACCAGGCAGTATAGGCAGAGCTTAACAAGTTGTGATGTCATAAAGGGACAGAGCTTAACAGGTGACTGAGGAATGGAAAATGTCATATTTAACATACATCAGGGTCGCAAAAAATTCAGAATTTTATGAACTGTGTCCAATTCCATTCATGAATTGAAATCTGAAATTAATTGGCCAAACCCCCAGGATGTTGAATTGAAATTTTAATTTGAATGACAGGAAGAACAATTTAATTCATTTCAAAGAAATTCAGTGCAGTCACACAACACAAGACTATCATTTAATCTAGTAAAACATAATTACATAGTGGATTTTCCTTCGGACTATTGTATCAATATACCGTTGGTTTATGTTGGCCCTGTAATAAACATATTTATTGTTTTTGCATAGTTAACTGTTTGGTTGTTAGCATTAGCTTGGGAATGTCTGTGGGTGGGTAGGGTGGGATAAAGTTATTGTATAACTGTAACTCCACATATCTGGAGGAAAGTGTCAAATATCTGTTATTCTTTGCTGCTTAACAGTTTGTTTATATTTTACCATTAAAAGAAAATGAATGTATACATGGCAAAAATAGAATGACTTTCATGCAATTGCTCCTTTTTATTTTCTTATGTATAGGAAAATAAAATACGTTTTATCTTTCACTTCAAGCTTAGCTTTACAGAAAAACAAAACATCATGGCAAATGCAGTTTTGCTTTATTCCAATGCACGACTAATTGTTCAGTATTGTTACATTTAATCAGCAAAAGATCTTCAGAAGTGTTTTGCAGATTTTTCCTGCTACACTGAATATTCTCTGAACACCTGAAGAAAATCAGCTATAGCAAAGTATTTGCAGACATATTGTGCTACCTTGGGAGAGCTGGTTTAATTTCCAATAGGCCAAAGGGTTGGTATGCCCTGCTAAACACACTTGACTGACGTATATGGTATCATCATGTGAAACTTTGACGACACGTGAGGGACTTCCATGTATGTTTGGGACGTTTCTTTGGTTGGGCAGTAAATATTTTTGTATGAAGCTAAATAATACAGACAGTATATTTTATTTTACTCCATAAACATATAGCAAACATTTATTTATAGAGCAATTACTTATAAAAACAAAGCACAAGAAAATGAGACCAGAACAGAACCTGCACAGCCACACAACAGTATTGGGAAAATAGTGAAATCCTTAAATGTCAGGTTAATAGAAATGAACGTCCTTCAGATAAAAGCAGAAACACTATGCATTTTAACACCTGCAGTACTGCAGGGCGAGGATATCAGATATCAATAGTGTGATGACAGCAAATACTGACTTTATCTTAAAGTGACCATGAACTGCAATGCGTAGGTTAACCTACCTGTAAATGTCTTTTGAGGTCTGAAGCGGCGCTGGAGGAACCACAGACTGCTGTATAGGAAGTGCTTGCATACAGCTCTGAGATTTCCAGGGGTGGTTGTGGGAGATGTTCACCCAAATGGGCAAGGACAAACAGCGTTGTAGGTTTGCTGAATGAATTTTCCATTTTGGGAGTGAATGCTTTCAGATGGTTTGTCTAAATTTTGAAGACTTTGGGAAGGAAGAGTATTCTAGGAAATGTGCATCTACCACGGTACAAAAAATTATTTGGCCTATTTGGTTAATTTTCCATACCCCAGTCACCTGTTAAGTGACATGTCAAATATTCTTTCATTCAGAATAACAGGACATTTTTATAACAACAGTTTATGCTTTGTATGTTAACATTTATATTCAATCTATATTGAACTATAAAGCTGTATTATTAAAAGCTGCACTAATGCTATGTGTATGGATTTATTTGAATTCAATTCCATTTGAAATCTGCTTCCATAAAATTACGCAATTCAAATTCAGGAACTGAAATGCAATTTCAGGGCCATTCTGAAATCAATTCTGAATGGTGCACAACCCTGGTATATGACATAATCAGTACCTTTATTCAGTGGCACCTACTGTACAAACTTAAGAATAGGGATGTGGTTAATCAGCACTGTCAAACCGATGAGTAATTCTTATCTTACACACACAGGGAGGTGTGGAGAAATAACGGCCAAACAGACCAAGCAAGAAAAAAAAAAACACTAATGTGTTGTTCAAATGTGTTATTTTAAATTAGTATAAACGATACACATACAAACACAAATGACTATTATCCCTCAGAAAACAGAATGTTACAGAAACTGTACAAAAGAATTAGAATCAAGAAAATATTGAATTAAGAAAATAATAATCTTGTCAATCAAAACCACTATATATAAATAAAGAAGATGATGAGGGTTGTGTGTTCTGAATCATGTTACTGAGTTTGATTGCCGTGGAGAAGATGGGAGGGGTATAGGCCTCCTGGTCACGATGGACCACTGCAGACTGCACAACTCTTTACAGACAGTGTTTGTCCGAGGCAGCATTGGCAGTATACCAACTGACGGTGATGAAAGATGTAAGAGTAGAATTGAAAGTAGCCTATATAAGTGAAACATTATACAATGATAACCCATATTTGTGGTGGAAATCCCCTAACATATATGGATGTTATGCAAAATTCACAGACTATTGGGCATCAGCGTACAGCTCCACTCTGCTCCAAAGATGTAAAATTATACAAAGCAACGACGAACTTTTTAAAGTTTGGAGAGACTTTTTATCGCAAAACTGAGCATGCACATAGCCCCCAGAACAAACACCTGCAACCGGTTACAAGTACTTCTATATTATAATTCAGTGCTTTGTTTAACTGGGGTAATTAGATAAAGTAAACACTATGCTCACTGAACTAAAAATATCGGACTTGTAACTTTTTTTTGCCGGGCACGACGTAATATACGTGACCCCGACTTTCCCGCGTTAGGGGATCGTTCAGTTGAAGCTGCACTTGCGCAGGCGCAGTTTCATACCACCGAGGGAGTTATACGAACAACTTCCTCTTCCCAGGCGCGCGCGTCACTCCCGGGAAAACCTGCGAGAGACTCTAGGCGCGAGATAGAAATTGAAACGTCCAAGCTACGGCTTGATAATCTGGCATTTTTGGGGCAAAACGACAACATACTTGTCCATCGATTTACAGTCGACTAGTGAGTGTTACGCCTCGTGCGACCACTCTGTGCTTTACGCCCGCAGAGGCGTCTGTATTTGTATTATTTGGACTTTTTGTGGACATTCGGACACCGCAACAGGGAAATGTCCTGGTGGCCGCGCGGGTAAGCACACCGGACCCTATTGTTAGCGTCGTATTTACGATACTTTAGGTGTGACTATGGCTACCATATAGAGAAATGTAATAAGATTTTACATTGGAAGCTTAGGATATTTGTGCATTCATCTCCCTAAACATTTGCAGTTACAGTCGAGTTTGTTTCCTTGCTCGCGCAGCTGGCCTGTTAGCTGTAATCTGTTTGTTTTGATGGAAGGATTCGCGAGTTACATCGTTTGCCACGCGCCTTGCTCATTTTTGTTATGGGGAATTAATCACTCAGCGAATGGTAAAAACATCACAATGTCGTAATGTTGCAAATTTCTCTTTCACATGTCCGAGGACAAGCGGGTCGTCACTTTGTTTTGAATCCGTTACACTATTAGTACGCGCATACTCGTCTTCAGTAAACGTGCACCGGATATGTATGCATCAACTGCACATAATTAAAACATTAAAGTGCGACGGTTACATAGCCGTCTAAAAAATAACTTACTGAACAGGTTACTAACTGCAAGGGTGTATGAAGGTATCGTGGATATCGATTGTTATTTTTAACAACAGCCTTAACCTGTATAATTCACTTTTCTAAAAAGGCAGGGTAGCATATGCTTACAAACATATCTAAGCCGTCTCTAAGACATTGAAAGGTAATGCTGGTTTCGTTCTGTTGCCTATTATTCATGTGGATCATTATAACTTACTAGCTTATTCGTTCTCGTTTGTGTAAGATCTCGTTGCAAGGGAACGCTTTATAAATACATAATGCGCCGATTTATAGAGTAATGAATAATAAATCCCACTATAAGGAATTTGCACTGTCAGGTTGCAAATTAATTTTTGAGACTTCTGTAGTTAGATGTCAAGACATCCGACTCCTGGTTTGAGCCGCTCCTAAACTTGCAGCGATCCGTGGGTGTGGCGCCGGGAGCAGCTACGAATGCCACTGCTGAAGCAATTTATTGCTTACCATCTGAGAGATCATTGTTGTAACCTTAATGTAATTTTCTAACCTTTCTAACCATCTGTCAGTGAACTATGATTACTGTTAATAATGTAGTATTCCATTTGGGGTTTTTGATTTGAGATTTTAGTGCACTTAATATTCAGGATGCCTACTTCCTGCTTTTCAGTGAGGATGGTGAGGAGATACAGGATACTGACTCTGATGTGGCTGAACAACGAGAATGTGGGAAATTAAAGGTAAAGTGGACCCCCGAGGAGGTGAGTTCCACAGCTCCTTTAAATTTCATTAGTTCACAGAAAAACACTTTTTTCTCTTCAAGTGAACGGTATTGTTTAAAACTTTAAATTTGATTTAGTTTCAGACTAAATCAGTTTAGACTAATCTAGTTTAGACTTTTCAGCTGCATTTTCTTGTTTCTGTATCAGGTAAGACTGGGAGATAGGGAAACATTTCACCGCAATATTTTTTTCATATTGGTCAATATTGATATTTAGTACAATATTAGTCCATATTTCTTACTTCAAGGGTCCAGTTTTGCTTAGAGATTCTCTTTGGATTCCCCTTACGTATATTACGTAACTGAACACAAATTGAATAGACTTGCAAAATCGAATCTAATTCTAATAGATCATATAAAGTAAAGTTTTTTTTTTTTTTTTTTTTTTTTTAAACTACTAGAAAATGCTGACAGTGTGGTTAGTCGCTGGGCTTTTTTTCTGACTGCCCCTCTGCTGGTTCCAGGGGGCAGGTTTGATGTTGAATATGTCATCGTAAGCGCTTCTGTGTGTTCTGGATGGCAGTGTTTTGAGTGGTGAAATAAGTTTCCAGTTTTAGCTGGCACACAGTGCAGTACACAGCACCAGACTGTTGCGTTTGAGATGAAATAGCCAAAATACCATGATACCCTCTGTTTTCCCTCCCTTTTTAAAAAGATGTTGTGGTTGCTGAACTGTTTTTTTTTTTTCTTTTTTTTCACTGACACTTAATGTTTTTTCTTAGGAATAGTTCTTGTAGTGCTCACAGAAAGTCTCGGGGCGCTTGTTTAATTTAAAAATGTTCAAAATTTATAGGATCATTATTCAGTAAAATCATTACTTTATCCATTCAATTGTTTGCAAAAATATACATCACATTAGAAACAACCAGCAGTTTTAATTAAAGCATTGTATAGTTATAAATTAAAATATACTTCTAAAAGAGCTCACAAAAAAGTGTTGGGTCAGGTTTAAACTTTTTTTTTTTTTAAGAAAAATAGTTAGTAATTGGTTGTATGTGTCTTACTTTTAACAATAGCTATAATTTCTTAGCACGCAGTGCACACGTTTGCTGATGGCTTCAGAGTCGAGGCCCACCCAGGCTTGTTCTACATTTTCTTTTGACGCAGCCTTGCTCTTTGGTCTTTCACTGTGGTGTTTCTTCTTCAGAAAGTAAAATGCGTTCTGTTGGGTTTGTGTCAGGGCTTGGCCATGGCCACTCCAGTGTTTTCCATTTTTTCTTTGTAATGACTATCCGACTGACTAGCTGTGTGTTTTGGGTCATTATTTGCTTGCATGATAAGCCCACGGCCCAGTAGTGTAGAACCATTTTTGGGCATATACAGACATTATTTTTCCTGTAGGTTTCGGAACTCGGTATTTATTGATGAAATCAATAAAGTGATATGTGCCCTGGTCCTGAAGCTGCTGTGCTTCAAGCCCCCACCACCATTCATCACGGAGTACGTGGTGCTTTCAGGATGTTCGGCTCTCCCTTTCATTTACCTTTCCCTCTGACTGAAGCCTGTTGTATTGTCAGACCTTGGAGTCTTTTCGCAGAATGAAATGGGCTTTTCAACATGATTTTTTGCTAACCAAAGGCTTGCCTTCCGGTTCTTTTTGCTGATGATATTTCACAAACTGACTTATTACAAAGGCGGCATCCTATGACAGTTACCACACCTCAAATTTACTGAGCTCTTCAGAATGACTCATTCTTTCACAAATGTTTGTAAACCTGACTGCATGGCTAGGTGCTGGATTTATGTACTTGTGTTAATGGGTCTGAATGAAACGCCTGAATTCAATGATTAAGAGGTGTGTCCTGATACTTTTGTCCATGTAATGCATCTGCAATCTTCCACACTGACATTTTCTTTTTATTGAGTCTTACTCACTGAATTTAAATGTTTGGTGTTTCGTGTAATTGCAAAGATGTTACTAATTGAAAAGCACTAGATTAGGCTGCTTGTCAGTGAACTTTTTGACTCAAAACAGCTGCATCTCAACCCTTTTTGTAAACTCATTTAAAACTATAATTTGGTTTTCAATTTATTACTATTTGAAATTAATGTTTTAGCAAAAACTGCTGGTTGTTTCCAATACAAAATTTTTGTGAACGGTCAAATGAATACTTCTCGTTATAAATCAGTATTCTTGTTAAATCAATAAATCTGGAAGATTTTTACTGAATCAAGCAAGCCTCTCAAGGCTTTCTGTGAGCGGTATATATTCCATGACTCATTTGTACATCCAACACAGTAGCATATGCTGCTACTTTCAGTGCATTTATTGGCCACGTCCATGTTACTGGTGGAATTGCATTCGTTTCTCTGATGGGATAAGCTGGTATGTTCTATCAAGCAGTGTTCCGTATTCAGTTAATCAAAGTTTGTTTTTCTATTGCTGGAGATTGATATTTTGATAAATCGTCTCTTGATATCTGTTGGGAATTGGTTCCAGGAACCCCTGTGGATACCAAAATCCACAAATGTTCAAGTGCCTTATGCAAAATTCCATGCCAATTTATATATAGCCTATGCACATACCCCTATATACCTAGATACAAAACATCTCTTGATTATATTCAATAACTAGTACAACGTCAATGCCATGTAAATGCAGACACACCCTGGGTTACGTTGGTCTGTGTTACAAAATTTTGACTTTATGATGGGTAAATATTTTTCACTTTCAGTACACTATACCATACATTTTATTATAAAATAGCCTTTGAGTTAATGATTATGCCCAGCTGTAGGCTAATGTGAGTGTTCTAAGCGTGTTTAAGGTAGCTAGGCTAGGCTATGATGTAATGATTATGCCCAGCTGTAGGCTAATGTGAGTGTTCTAAGCGTGTTTAAGGTAGCTAGGCTATGATGTTTGTTAGCTTAGGTGTACTGTATTAAAATGCATCTTCGCCTTACGGTAGGTTTACTGGAACGTAACCCCATTGTAACCTGGGGAGAGGTTGTAGTTGTACCATATTGTAGTGCTCATTGTGTGACACATTCAGGATTTGCTTTTTTTAACTTTATGGATTGTTTTTGGAATACTTTCAATAGGGAGGGTCTATCATTTATCACCCAGTCCAAATTGGACATGAGATTCTGTCAGTGTTCAGGTTTGAAGTGGCGGTTTACCTGCAAGAAGGATCTGCTTTTGATCTGTTTATTTTAGTGAAAGTATTCAGCAATACGTTTTCTTTCTCTCAATCCATTAAAATACCATGTTTTTTTACCTTTATTCAGTTATTATGTTTTTCTGCTTTAGGATGAAAATCTGAAGACTCTGATTCAGAGTTTTGGCCAGAATGACTGGAAAAGCATTGCCAGTTTTTTGCCAGTAAGTCGTTTCCTCACTCTAGACGGCTTTCACACTGTAAGTGTCCTTTCACTGCATCTGTTTTTGTAAACTGCGCTTTGTTATTGCTTGATAGGGTCGCACAGAGTACCAGTGTCAACACCGGTGGTTGAAGGTTTTGAATCCAGACTTGGTCAAAGGCCCCTGGACAAAGGAGGAGGATGAAAAGGTGATCTTTATGGGGATGTCTGGAAATCTTATGGTCACATAACTAAGAAGGCCTTAGATTTTATTTATCTTGCATTCACGGCATTCACTTGGCCCCGCAGGTCATTGAGCTGGTAAAGAAATACGGCACCAGACAGTGGACTTTGGTGGCTAGACATCTAAAAGGCAGACTGGGAAAGCAGTGCCGTGAACGCTGGCATAATCACCTGAATCCCGACGTGAAAAAGTCTTCCTGGACTGCAGAAGAGGATCTCATCATCTATAAGGCTCAGTGTGTCCTGGGAAACCGCTGGGCTGAAATCGCCAAGCTCTTGCCTGGGAGGTAAGCTCTCTTTCCTGGTTCAGAGTGCACTGTAAAGCTCTCTTTCCTGGTTCAGAGTGCACTGTAAAGCTCTCTTTCCTGGTTCAGA
>JAODKE010000114.1:29311263-29323550 GCA_026779605.1 Mormyrus hasselquistii
AACCAAAACATCCTCTGAGAGCAACTTCTCTCAAGCATCCAAGAACAGTTTGGTAATGAACAATGCATGATGGAGCACCGTGCCATAAGTCAGAAGTGAAAAATAAGTGGCCCGAGGAACAAAACATCAACATTTTTGGTGTATGGTCAGGAAACAGGAAACTCCTTAGACCTTAATCCCATTTACAACTTGTGGTCAATCCTCAACTTACTCCAAGCATTTATTATGCAAGAATGGGCTGCCATCAGTCAGGATTTAGCCCAGAAGTTGATTGACAGCATGCCAGGGCGAATTGCAGAGTTCTTGAAGGACCAACACTGTAAATATTGACACTCTGTATAGACTTAGTGCGACTATCAATAGAAGCTTTTGACACTTATGAAATGCTTGTAATTATGCTTCAGTCTACTATAGAAACATCTGACGAAGATCTACAAACACTGAAGCGGCAAACTTGGTGAAACTTGGTGAAAGCTAATACTTGTCAATCCCTAAACTTTTGGTCACAACTGTATATTTCTGACCTTCAGTCACCGTTCTACTGCTTGATCCCTACTATCTTCTGACGAGATGTTTTTAGATGTTCCATGGTCTCAACTGAAGTTTAAAGGTGTTCTCAGTGGCTGTTCTAAAACTTTGGAACAGTCTGTTTTAAAATTAAATTTAAAATCCTATTCATTTTCCCAGGCATCTTAGTGACTTTAAAGACTGTAGACGGCTGTCCGTTTTGTCTTTGTTTATTCTGTCTTGCTGTCACTTGGTTGAGTTTTTCTCCTTTTTAATCTGGTAGTCATTCATTTGCCTTCTGTTTTAATTTACTTATTGCTTTGGCTTTTACTCTTAATTTTATATTTATATTTTTTGTTTGATCTCATCAATGCATTGCTTTCAGTATTACATTACATTTTTCTCCGTTTTGTTTACTTACCGCAGCTGATTTTACTGTGCAGCACTGACACTAATCGCCTTTTAAATGCACTATATAAAACACGATGACTTAATCGGACGGGGCAAGGCAAGGCTCAAAGATGCCGCCAGATTATACACTAGCTCAGAATCCGTACGGTGGGCTAAGCCTGCGCGCCTGTAATCACAAGATCGCAGGTTCAAACCCAGCCTCGGCATGTTTGCAGGTCCTTGAGCAAGACCCTTAACCCCCAGCTCCCTGGGCGCCCCAACAGGTGGCAGCCCTTTGCGGACAGCTTGCTTTACAAAGAGGGAGGCGTAAAAAATGGAATTTCCCCCACGGGGATTTGTGGCGCATGTTTAGTCATATGCTGGTCGGTCTGTAGATTGAACCTGTTTGGTGTCATAGTAAATAGTGTCATGAGATTACAGATTTTATTTTATGCTCGTACGAGTGGTGCGGTATTTTCCAGAATAATTTGACTTTTGTGATGGTGTTTTTGTCTTTGGGTTTTGCCACACCCAGTAGTTGGAATATATACTGGTTGGATCCAAGTTTTGGATCATTTTGCTGCTGATGTCACCATTCCTGTAATCTGTAGATTCTTGGCCTTTACCATCCTTTTGAAGTCAGCCTAACTTTTATTTAAACCTGTACTGTGCAGATGTAGAACACATGTCATTTTATCATGTATACTTTTATAGTGGTGATGCCAAACCTTCACCTGAACATTAACATTACTTGAAGGATAGGTGATGTCCAAGAGGAAGGAGCACTGGCCAGTTTCAGTAAAGTCTTTCTGTCTCTTTAGGAGGCCTCACCTTCATCTACCTCAAGTGTCAGAGCTGGGGAGAATCGTTCCCCTGAAATTGCCTCCACCAGTCACCTTCTTGGGACATTGACTCCAAAAACTGAGCCTGAGTCTTTGGAAGAGGTACGTCCCAGTCGCTGGTTTGTGGACAGTGCAGGCTTCCTCTCACCCACACCTGGCTCCGCCTGCAGGGAGGCGATGGAGCTCATGGAGGGGGTGAGTTTAAGTTCCTTGTGTGAGGCACAAGTGCCGTCTAGTGCTCTTTTTGAATTCCTTTTAAAACCAACATTTATGCATTATTTGCTTTTGCCTTTGTCTTTGGGTTCAATCTTCAATTGCAAAGCAACAAAAGTAGCCTTGACTTCCAGCTGGCTCAAGTGGTCCACATCACTATTATATACTCTAGGCCAGGGGTCTCCAACTCCGGTCCTGGAGGGCTGCTATCCAGTAGGTTTTCTATCCTGCCTGCTCCTGGTATTTACCTGAGAACTAGTGTGGCTCATCTGAAGCCAGGTAGGATAGAAAACCTACTGGATAGTAACTCTCCAGGACTGGAGCTGGAGACCCCTGTTCTAGTAGTTATGAGTTATTTGATCAACCAATATAGCTCAACTTGTAACTTCACTAACTACCCACTAAATTCATGCAGCTTTGTTCTTGGAGGGTTTTCTCACCTCGTGAGAGATGACAAATTGCTCTACTGGGTATTAAAAAAAAACCTAAATTTGCTCATTGGAAGTTTTTGACGAAATCACCAATTTGAACTTGCTGTCAGTGCCAGAATTTGCATTGGAGGTGCACTTTGAAAAACAATGGCGCCAACCAACGGATCAGGGTGTGTCTGGGGGGTGCATGCTTGGCTAATCTCCAGCAAGAAATATTGATACCGGTTACCTTGCAATTTACTATGCTGCTAAGTGAATTTTTTTATCTGCTTGGCTTGCTAATCCCAAATATTGTAACTGGTTGACTAAGGATCCCAGAATTGAAAGGAATGCAAAATGCTAAGTGTGTGTAAAGTTGTTGTACATTATTTGTTAACCAATTTGCCATCTAGTTGCAGCTATTGGTGGATCCTGGCAAGGGAATTTTAAATTTAATCTACTCTTGTCTGTTTGGTGCAATTTAAGCTTTAATCATTGTGCTTCTAAAAAGTACATTTTTAGCATAACTTAATTGGTTTATTTCTAGTAGACCCGTTTCTGTTATGTTGTTACACTTGACTGCATTTGTGCTTTTAACAGGGTAACACATTTAGCTTTCTGGCCAACTGTGTTGTATTGCACTACATCGATTTGTCTTTATCACTAACCAATCTGCTTTTTTTATATATATATATATATATATATATAATTGTATAACATTGTACATACATATGTTTATATGCAAGCATTATATTGATGTTTAAACTCCCAGAACATTTTACTGTAACAAGTGCACATTAGCCTGTCATCTTGTAGAACCTATTGAAGGGCTTTTGTATGCTGTACATGCTATATGAGGTTAAGCATGGTGCTTGTAGTTTGATAATATTGACTACATGTTTATGTTGTTCATTACAGAGAATTCATATTTGCTGTCTCTCTCTCTAGACAAATGCAAAAGATATCAAAATGGAACAAAAGACAAAACTGAAATTTAGGAAGGAATCATCCGCTACAAAACTGAAAGCTATTGTTCCACCATCTGGTGTGGCGATGAAAGAGGCCTCCAGCCCTTCTGTTGGCCAGATCACCAGCTCTACATCTTCCCCGACCCCCACCTCCTCTACCAGCTCTGGCTCTTCCCAGCAGAGTCGCCACAAGAGTATTACTGAAGCAATTTTGCGCATGATTGCGGAAGACATGCTGCCGCTTAACTTTGTGGAAGGCTCGGGTTTCCGTAACTTCATGTCAGTGGTGGATTCTCGGTACCCAAGGCTCTCACAGCGCACTGTGGGTTTGAAGTTGTATGATGAAGTGGAGAAGACCGTCAAGCCCCACCTCATTCGTGAGTTGAAATGCTGCATCGCCGTGAGCGGAGGCGACGCTGTCATCCACGTCACCTTGGACTTGTGGAGTAGCCAGTATGCTGAGCCGATCATTGCTGTCCAGCTGCACTTCACTGATGACTACTGGAATATCCACCGTCCCACTGTTGCCTTCCGTCACCTGAGCCGCAAGAACATTGTGACATCTGTGGCCCGTGAGCTCGAGGCTGTGTTGTTGAGCTATGGTTTGTTTCCCCATAACATTGGCTACATCATTACAAATGAGGCCAAGACCACCATTGCCACCAACAGTCTGTTCTGTGATTACAAAATCATACGTTCCTCTTTGAGAAACGACCCGGATGAAGAAGACATGCTAAGCTTTCTGGATGATTTCCCAGCCTCTTCAGACGAGTTTTCTGATATTCAGTTCGGCACAAGGGTCAACTCTATTTCCCACTTGCTGCAGCTGGTCATCAAAGAGGCCCTGAAGAACTCGCGTGTAGTGGAGAACGTATTGTCTCAGGTGCAGAATGTGGTATCCTTCTTCCGCCACAGTGGCTACTGGAATGAGATGTTGGTGAAGGAGTGTGGCATTTCCCTTGGGCCCCCACACAGCCTCAGCAACTTTCGTTGGAACTCCACGTTTGTGGCGGTGCGCCGGATGGTGCAGGAGGCTGTGTGGGGCTCAGTCATGACACTTTTGGCACAGGCCCGCATTGAGGCCAAAGACACGTCAAGCTCCCCTCCGGTAGTGCGGGCCAAGCGGGAACAGGTACTGGACATCATTGGCCTGCTGGAGCCCTTTGAGGAGGCCATCCAGGTTCTACAGGAAGAAGGTGTCACCTTCTCCCTCATCATCCCATCTCTTATTGGACTTGACAAGACCTTATCTATTAGATCCACCAATTACAGTCACTTTAGTAAGAGCCTTCGTATGGGCTTGCATGCTCGCTTCCAGCCTCTCCTCCTGCAGAGGGACTTGATCCTGGCCACGGTTCTTGACCCTCGCATCAAACTGCAGCCCTTTGAAGATGCCAAACCGGAGACGGCGGGTGTCACCTTGTCAGCCCCTTCCAAATTCCAAGCAAGGACACTGGTGGAGTCTGCATTGGAAGACATGGACATCTGGAACTTGCCAGAGGACGGGCGTGTAAAAACAGAAAATGTGGAGCAATGCCAGGAGGAAGCAGACATGTCGAGCTCTCCTCCGGGCAGCAACATCAAGCGCAAAAAGATCTTCAGCTTCTTTCAGCCGCCCACTAAACACATGAAGCTTTCCGAGTTGGAACTTTACCTGTCGGAACCCTTGCTGGATGGTGACAGGTCCACCCAGGTTTTCTGGCGGGAAGCAACACGCTTTCCTCAGCTACGGAGCCTTTCCCGCAAGCTTCTGGCTGTGCCCGCCACTTCGCGGGGCTTTGATCGTCTGTTCCCCCTTGCTAGCTGCATCGTACGGGCCAAGAGGAATAAGCTGCCCCCCCACACCACGGAGAGGTTAGTATTGTACAGAGAATCAATAAAGCTGAAAAACGGGAAACCGTAAACGCTGATGCTTGGGTTGCATAGGACACCTCGACGAAAGGCGCAGCAGTCAGCCGATTGTCGTCCTTCTTCAGCATCAAGCTGATTTTACCACCTTCAACTTAACTGGACGTGTTTTTCTGGTGTCAAAAGAATGGTGAAATTAAGTGTGACCATGGAGGGTTGTTTAATATTTAGAAACTCTTCCCCCCCCCCAATTTAACAGGATTCCACTATACCAAGCTTTGATTTGTATCTTTATAGATGAATATACCAAATGTTTAATCATTTATTTTTGTTATATGTTGTTTGGAAAAATAGGAGGCATCCCTCTGTATTAACAATCACAGTTCCAGTTCGTCTCTGGATGTTATCTATTGAGAGGTGTGTGTGTGTGTGTGTGTGTGTGTGTGTGTTTACATAATATGGAGAGAGACTATGCATCCTTTTAAGATAACTCTTGAGGTCAGAATACAATGTGGTATCTTTATACTTCACATTTTGGGTCAAGAACCAGTACCAGTGGATAACAGTTGAATTCATATTGAATTAAGAATTACCCCATGTATTTGTCAGTTGTGGATAATTGACCACTCATCCTGCAAATTGTCTTGTTATTACTTAATTTGTACTTCTAAAACTATACTTTTTTAAGACCATGTGATGTTTCCTAATTGTATTTGCGCTGAAACACCTACCTCTTGTTTAAGCTACTTTTGGCTTTTGCATTTAGTAGCAAATACCTAAAGTTCTCTAACTCCTTGTTTTTCTGTTCAAATTTGGCTACAGGTAAGCGATTGGTTCAGTTTTTTAAAATAATTTGATTGCAGATGTCTGCTTAATATTAGTGTAGAAAATAATTGTGTAAACGGCAATGTTTTCTAAATGTCAATTTAAATCAGAACAACAGTACAGAAATGCAGATATAGATTTGTCTTAAACACCAACATGTAAGCAAGTTGGGGGGGAAAAAGGCAAAAAAACACGGGACTTTCATCTCTACTCTCTAGCCCAGTGGGGTTTTTATGTAGCCAAATTCCTTAAGGACTCTAAGGATTACATGTTACTGCTGATGAGGCTCTCAAAATATATATGCAGCTTTATACACTGATGTACTGAACGGTGCCTTGTCCAATGGGACTGCCTGATATTACTGTAATAATGCGTCATCTGATCATTACACATTTTAAACCCTGTGTTGAATTGGTATCATAAAGAATATTAGGGGAAAGAATTCTTATGCTGTTAATTCTTACTGGCTATTGAAAATGTATTATGATTACAGGACTAGTTGTGCATTATGTTAATGCAGTTTGACTCTTATAAAATGCTGTAAAAAGATGAAACCCTTAAATGAACATTTAGAAATGAGTGAATATTCATTTTTTTCCATTTAAGAGGTTCACTTCATGGGAACATTAAGTTGAATAAGTGGGCATGGTTGACTTCGATTACAACTTATTACTTGCGTTAAATGTTGATATCTGATGTCTGGGTATGTAAAGCCTCCTCCCAGATTCCCATTAAATGATGTAATTGGATGACATTAGCTGTAATGAAGATGAGTTGCTGTATTTAATGGCCCTGGAGCATTTGCATTTCCAGCTTGCTTCTTAATGATTTCACTCACTCTAAGGTTGAAGTGTTTTCGACATTTTACCGAATTATGTACAAATGTCCTGGCAGGTGACCCTTTCCTGTACTGCACCTTGTCAGCTTGTCTAAAACTTAGAACTGGGCTTTGTTTGTAAACATGTAAACATATGGTCTGTCACCACTCAATCAAATTAGCTATCACCGACAACATTGTAATCGTAAAAGGTACTCAGTTTCTTTTGTTGGGAAAACTGTTAGTTAGCTCCGAACAAAACAAAAATGAACTGTTTATACTTTTCTGTTATTCTATTCCATTGTCAGTGTCTCATGATGACATAATGAAATGTTCTGTTTGTTCCGAGCCCCCCCCCCATGGGATGCAGCTTTAGCACAGTGTGCCTTTTTGTCCACTCAGTTAAGCGCATCTCTCTTGCTCATACATTCAGCGAAATAAAACAATTTTCAATTCAAATTCAGCCTTTTTACGTCATTGATGTAAAACTTGAGTGTGATATGCTTTTGTGAGTCATCAGGTGTCGTTTTTCAGTGATGATCGCCAATGTGTGCACAGGTGTCACCTACCAGCCTTACTGTGAATAACTAGTGTCGCCTAACTTACATCCTTAAATCCATGTAGGGTAAATGCTTAAAAGGGCTTTTGGCAATAATCTGTTCTGGGTTCGATCTGCAGTTTATGGGAACTTGGGTCCTGCGAATTGAACAGCCTGCAGATGCTGTGACTTGCTTACGCATATGATGATGACTTTAAATGGAGCTTGTTCAGCTGGAATAAAAGCCAGTACACCCTGCCTGCTTAGGGGCTTGCTGTTTCTCTTTTGTAATGCAGTATGTTTGATACCTAACATCTTAACTGGTACCTCTGGGTTGGGGGCATTAGTCTGTCTGCTTTGTAATTTGACTATATCCCTAATTGAATTAAATAACATCCATTAGTACAGATGTCTGCTTATGAAAGCTGGACAACTCATGGTGGAATCCTGACCTGGTGCTTCTGCTGGGAGCTTCAGCATCACCAGTAACCACACCACCCTGAAAAGCATCTCATTTTGGTCTTTATAAAAGTCTGTAAGTGCATTTTATAAAAGGCTTAAAAAGCTGCTCCTGAGGGAGAATCACCGAGATAATTACAAGTTTCAAATTCCTTTCTGTCCACCTTATTTAAAAAAAAAAAAAAAAAAAAAATTCCTTCACAATATCAAGTCACCTGAATGTGCAACATCGGTCGTGCTGGTTTCTGTGGGGAAATGAGGTTCATTAAACTATTGAATACCAGCGTTGCGTACACACTTAAGGATGCGTAACCTTTCAATGAATTCTCACACTTATGGCACTTTTACACTGGTGTACGGGAACTAAGTTTTACTCTGAAGAGAGTCCAGTTTCAGTGCGTTACTAGCTCGTTTGGCTTTTCCACTGCGGAAGGGTCCAACCGGAAGGGTTGGAGAGTGACTGAGGTAAAACCGAAGAGACTACGGTGAGAACTGAAGCTGACTGAGGTAACACCGAAGAGACTACGGTGAGAACTGAAGCTGACTGAGGTAAAACTAAAGAGACTACGGTGAGATCTGAAGCTGACTGAGGTAACACCAAAGAGACTACGGTGAGAACTGAAGCTGACTGAGGTAACACCGAAGAGACTACGGTGAGAACTGAAGCTGACTGAGGTAAAACTAAAGAGACTACGGTGAGATCTGAAGCTGACTGAGGTAACACCAAAGAGACTATGGTGAGAACTGAAGCTGACAATACACAGAGCAACTTTATGTGCAATGTTACTCTGTGACTTTCCCATTGAGAGCGGCCAACGGATTTCTATCTGGACAATCTCGATCTCAACCGGCAACCTTCTGAGATCGGAAGAGTCAGAATGCTAGCGGCTGATCATGCGACCACCTCGGAGCATCAGAACAATTCACCAAAAATGGCTCAGAATCTCTCAGTGGTAGTGGAGCGAAGAAATTTGCCTCATTAAATGCTTCAAATGTCAACAGACGTCTGATTTTATGAGCTCGGGATGTAATTTAGACATCTAATATTTTTTTTAACCCTCGGGAGCTGGCAAATGCTACCTGCAGGATAAAACTGAAATCCTGCCGATCTGTTTTAAAAACTAAATTAACTGCTTTTCAAAAAAAAAAAAAAACTAAATATGTTTCACAGCTTTGCGAGAGAAATAAAGAACAAGAGTCACTGAATAAGGAAGCAATGCTGATTCACCCATTTGTCAACATTGCTGTTCATATGACGACGATATGGTAATTTAGCACTAATTAATGGATCAAGAAAATGTGAAAATGCCTGATTTGACTATAAACAAAACGCATGGCTGACTTGCAAGTACACTGACTGAGGATGTATACAGTATTTTATTCTGTGATGTAGGATAGTTTTTACTGAGGAAACATGACTAAAATACATCTTTTCTATTCATGATTGTGTGACTGAATTCTGATAAGCTCTATGAATTTTGTTATTTTAGTGGTGTGCCGTTTAGACTAGCACAGTGAATAATGTGGTACATTCAGACTTTTTAAATTACTTAATGGCAAGTGAGTAAACACTGCTTTGTAATTAAAAAGGTGTGTTTATGCTCTTACATACACGACTAACAAGAACATTGTACTGTAATTATTTTGTTTCTCAATCAACCAATGATACTGTTGAAGTTCAGGCTCTGCATGTCCAGTGGGCTGGTGTATGTTAAGTTTGGGGGTGCAGTTATGACTGTTACGAAACTCTAGGATTTTTTAATCGTGAGCTTCACTAAGCTGGAATTAATGGCAGGGCTGCTGTTTGAATATTGTATGTATGCATGCAAGGCCAACGTGAAAAGACCTGGTGGATGGAGCACAAAACCTCGAGTCCTCCTTCACCCTGTTTCCTATTTGCGGGTATGTTTAAGGGGTTCCAGAAAGCCTAAGGATGCCGTTGAACCACAGTTTGTTGGTAAGGATCGCCATCTCATGGCAGTCATCAGACACCTGGCTGTATAACGGCACCTTTTTACAGCATCAGGATGACCCTAGGCCTCTGGGGCATGATCTTCTCCACTTCCTAGATGATATTGACCCCAAGCACACTGCTACACCAACTTGAGTGGTTTCCTGAACATTAGGTTGAATTTAAATGACACCCAGAACTTTTCTTCTTGAAAAACGTCCAACATACCACTACAAGTACTGTGTACTTGAGTGTCATGATCGGCGCTAACAGGTCCCATGGGGCGCAGTGTGGGGCTGTAATGATTCATTTCACATGGGAGCAGACAAGCTGTTGTACTAGATAATGTTACTGGAGAAGAGGCTGCAGGGTTAACATACACTGACACTAACACACAAAACGCATCCAGAGTTCATACGAAATGGGGTGTAAATGGGTGGGACAGGTGATTCAAAACCATCTGTCAGTACCTGAACACCATGGTAAATCTGACAGTCAGACCACTATACTCTAATCTTCATATGTCATAAGGAGAAAGCTATGTTATTCTCAACAATGACATTTAGCAAGTTTCAATTGACAGAGTATACCATCATTATTTTTATTTATTAAATTTTTTATATCCAGTAGAGGGCAGTATCAATTTGTAGGTCTGAATCCTGTAGTCGGCAGGGTAAGCCTGTCACTGTTGGACCTTTGACCAGGGTCTGGCTGGATGCTGGGCTCTGACCCACAACCTGCTCTCATGTGTGTGTAACTCTGGACTCTGACCCACAACCTGCTCTCATGTGTGTGTCTCACAGAAAGTGAGGTGGGATATTACAAATTACCCTATTGCCACCTAACGTTGAATAAAGTATCACTGTTCTATATGTGTGAATGGCCTGTGATGCATTGGCATTATGGGGTATTTCATCCTTTGCTAGCATTCTGCCTAGCAGCAGGAGATAGAGACTCCTTATCTCTGTGATGATGTAATGATGATGCCTTTTCAGCTCTGGCCACACCCCCGACCTCCATCCAGAGTTTCAGTGTTAACCTGGAGCTTATCCCAGGAAGAAGAGGATGCAAGGCACTGGATGCCAGTCCATCACTGGGTGTCACGCCCGGCTTTGTACGATCCTCCTGTGTGCCACGCCCCTCTCATTACCTAGTGTTTATACCTGATTGTTTCCATCTGTGCCTTGTTCAGTTTGCTTTGTCTTGTATATATTAGTCCGCGTCTCCCCCGGTTTCCCAGATCAGTCATTGTAGTGTCTATGCTCGTTCGTTGCTGCCCTGTTTTTCCGTAATAAACTCTGTCTTACCTGTACTCACGGCTGGATTTGCCTGCTTACCCGCTCGCTCGCCCACCCGAACATGACAGAATGACAGATCTGACATACTGGGGAAAGACGCGGACTAAATATACAGGCTAGGCAGGGATTAACAGGATGCAGGTGATCACAATCGGGGCAGGAACACGAGGTAACGAAGTGGGCGTGGCACACAGGAGGATCGGACGGGGCTGATCATGACACTGGGCTTACACCTTCGCAATTTATGGGAAATTTTGAGGCACGAATATGGCTACCTGCAGTCCAAATTTTTTGGATTTCTGCAAGTGTCAAGATTATCCAGCGAAACTCCACACACAGTGCAGGGATAGAATTAAAATCATCAGTGCTACCAGTGAGTCACTATGCTGTGCCTCATCACATGTATGTTGATTTAATTACGCACTAATTGCGTATCACAACACGTGTTTTACTGTTTACATGATCCTGTAAGGTATGTGTAGGGCTGTAGTTACTAATACGAAACACTTGAATGACCTGATGATTTAACTCCCTATGAGAATGAGCCCTTTGAGACCTTGCACCTTTTGGTGAAATGCCCTATCTGACGAAGAGCAGGTTAAGTGAAGCTTGTGAATATTTCTTAGAATTGCATAATGCTTTTGAATCTGGTAGAGCAGTAAGTAGTTTTGCAGAAGGGTGTCAGCCAAGCACAGAAATAATTCATTTGGTAAAAACTTGTCTGCAAGCCATGACACAGAATCCGAGCACAATTCTCCATGTATTTATTTATTAGGCTGCCGGCTTGAATATGAATATTGTATCTGGTTAATTTCCACAATGTGTGTGGGGTGCTGAACTAAGGACTCCTCTGCGGGGACAGATCATTATTAATCATGCTTGTGTGCTTGTACATCATAGCAGAGTATTCGTGCGAATAGGCGGAGTTGGTGCTTCCATTAACGGTAGGCTCACCGTTTGTCACCCGCTTCCTTGTCTTTACATACCACTATCTATCACAGACTTGAATGTGGAGACCATCGTGTTATTAAAAAGGGCTTGTGGTGGGGTGGAATCCTTTGCCGGCAGTTTGTCACCTCTAGAGCACCTGCGAGAGGGTGGTTCCTCTGCAGCACGGATGCTAACATTGAGGAAGGCAAACATCTGGGCTGTGTCCGAAATCGCGCACTTGCGCACTTTTAGTGCGCGATTTTAGGGCGTAGTGCGTTCACACTGGTAACT
>JAODKE010000114.1:29345829-29361528 GCA_026779605.1 Mormyrus hasselquistii
TAGCATTTTCTCTAAACTCAGCTTAGAAGTGGTTTGTCTTCTCTGCTTTATATAAATGGGGTGCATACTTGTATAGGCAATATTAAAAATGAAAATAACACAAAGTGCAAAATCAAGTTGGTACCCTAATGAGATGCCTATTTCATTATGGTGAGATTCTTTGTAGAAAGATAAGCATATGAACACTCTCTGAAACAAGGCTACGGCTATTCTTCTCTCTATCTTCTCTTCTCACTATCAAAAAGCAACCACAGGCAATCGCAGCACAGTAAATAAAAACCGATAGATAATCAATATTACAAACTGCACAACCCAGGAGAGCACAGAATGTCTTTGATGAAGCAGATAAACTTAAAAACTGCAAAAAATATAAATATATATTATGGCGAATGTTTGAGTCATTTTAATAAAAAACACAACAACTCTTTCAAAATGAAACATACTCTTTATTAAGAGCCACTATCGGTTTAATACTAGCAACAGTCCAGAGAAGGAAGCCAACTGTTTACATTATACTAACGGCTACACGCTAATGAAACGCACGCATTCCACATCAAACATTACACAGTTATGACATTTATGATGGTTAACAGTATTACACATATTAGATTACACCATTTAGAGATAAATCATGCGGTACAAAGCATGCAGGCTGCTGACCGACCGCACGGCGTCTCATTGTCAGACAAGTTTCGACAGTGGGTGGGATGACGTCATATTGCTGCAACGACGTTGGTTACATTTGAAGTTTGCAGCTACCTTAAGCCAGGAGGCTGATAATTTACACCATCTGCTGTTGTATAATGATATTTAAATTCCATCCCTCAAAAAATAAGACAACCCCAGTTTTATGTATCTGTTTCGGAAAAAAAACATTGTTTTATATTTCCGCCGATTCCGAAAATGACACGCCTATTGTAATACAACGGTTCGTGTGGGCGTATCGAACTGTTCGGGGCGTACCGAACCCTTCAATAATATATCAAATACTGTTACACCCCTAATATGCACTGTCATGCACCTACTTGTACTGATTACTTACATGGAGTCTTTGTTGTGCACTGTTGAATATACTGATGAACTGTTCTTTGATCTAGATGTTGTTCTAGAAATGCAGTTACGTTTCATTTGTGTGAAATGACAGTATATTGACTTGATATGTATTGTGATACTGTAAACCTGCAATTAATGAAATATCTGTGAGTCTCAATGACGATATTCCGAAGTGTAGCATTACTGTTTTAACTCTCCCTCATTCCCCATATTCAGGAAAGTGTCCTTCAGGTTCTTTTTTAAATAAAGGGAAACTGCAGACATTTCTATTACATTTACTTTTATTTACTTAGCCGACACTTTTGTCCAAAATGACCTACAAGCGAGGCAGATAATACACAACAGACACACAGCTGTCGAGGAGACGTCTAGGCTTAAGTGCAGCTAGGCTGAGCTTCCACTGACTGCCTAGGTACAAGTGAAGCCCTGGAACGAGAGCTACAGTGTAGAAACATAGCAGCTTTCAAACATGGCAAGACCTTTCTCCTCTGAAGTGGTGGGTTTCTTTGAATACCTGCCTTTATGGAGTATGTCCGATATGCCGATGAGGATAAAGGTGAGAGTTGAGCAGATGGAGGTATGTCTAAGGGAAAGCTTAACAATCCCTATCGAAAAACATATCAGATCAAATCAAATGGGGAACTGGGGTCAATTTGACATGCACTAAATGTTTGCTATAGCCAGAGTTCCCCTGGATTACCAGCAGGCGATTGTCTCTTACCAGAAATCATGACCTGGTTACTCAAGATAATCCACAGACTTTGTAATGAGCGTTTAATGTAGGAATTATTTTCTTCTACTGAACTCCACGCACCAATTTATCATCGTGCAGAAGATATCGCTGGAGTTCTCATGCTCGTATCTTCTGCCGGGTCATGATTTCTGGGAAGAGTCGTTGCTGTTGAATTTTTGTTTTGTAATTGAATGTAATTCTTTGCCGCTTTAATCACCACAGAAAGAATGCCATTCAGTCCCGTTATATTTGAGAGAAGATTGAAATTTCAATGGGCAATATGCAGCTGTGGTTGAAACAACTGAAAGAACTGAAGAAATGTTGGAAGGATGGTTTGATGTCAATGGCATGATAGAATTGATAGGTCTGTGTTATGGCAGCTCCTGAACATGTTCTGCATACATGAACATAAACAGATTATAGATCATAATTTCTTTTTAGTCTTCTGTGAAGTAACAGTGTGATGATGATGGATGTAGGTCATCAAGATAAACAGGATGTTTTGGAAGTTCTTTTGCCTGTGAAACTTCTGCCACATTGACAATTTCATGCTCAGTTAGTTTCAGTCAGGGGTAGGCCCTTTCGCCACGCTGCTCTGACTGTGCAGATATTCATTAATGGAGTTGGCCATGCTACAGGTGAGCCCATTGACTTTCTTCTGGACTGAAACGGTTATTATTTTCCCAATTATTCCAGGATTGTGCGTAGTTACTATGACAACAGTGACAGGCCTGAAGTCAGAAGATAAGAACGTGACAGAGGCGCCCCCGGAGGCAAAGGTAGCCACTGGTGGCTCACAGGCTTTGCAAGGCATGAGGACCAATCAGGTAGGTGGGAATATCGGCCTGTTACGATTCGCACGTTTCATCACTATCTGTAAACATTGATAAAAAATGCTATTTTGTGATACAACTGGAAACCCCACTTTGGCAGTTCACCGTGTTGTTTAAATCAATCAGCTTGATACGCTTATTCAGTGATGCCTGCAGAAAACTTTGATTGGGCTGGCCGTCAGGGACCAGCTATATTTGTATTTGTAAATGTAATGTCAATAATCCACTAATCAGTGTGTGGGGTAAGAACTCCAGACTAGGGGGGCAGGGGTTGCGGTAGCCAGTGGATCAATTGACCGGCTTTGTTGACGTGGGGTGGCAACAGGGGTGTCTGCCCCTGGTAATATTGTGTCTGAGGTTTAACGTCAGTTCAATTCCTTTGAAGGATCACGAGGCTAAACTGCTCGACGACACTGGGGACATGGATGATGCCTCGGAAAAAACAACTCCTACCAAGGCCTCAAAATCCCCCCAGAGAAAATCAAAACGGGCAAAGACAGTCCCCTTCAAAGTGACTCTACTGGATGCTTCAGAATACGAATCCGGGATTGAGGTACACAGGCCTTCTTTGCTTCTTTGCTGGGACTTATATGTTTAAATATATATACCGCTATCTTTTTAAAAACGTGAGGAGCTAAGAGGATCAGGTCTTGAAGTATCTCCTTACACCTTGGCAGATACATTACTCAGGCAGGAAAAATAATCTTGCATGCAATGGACTTCAGTATTTATTTACTTTGTTGTGAATAGGAAGTCTGGGTCTGTAACGCATTGGCTTGAAATAGAAATATACTTTTGTGCCATTGCGAGAGTGCTAACAGGTTTTTATCTTCTTTTTGCTGAGATTTTTGTCTTTGTTGTAGAGAGAGAGAGAGAGACATAGAGAATCATTGATTCTGGTTTCCCAGATCTCAGTGTGTGATCTCCCTTTCTGATCCTCCATTTATGATGTTCAGCTTCCCTGTTGACTATGGTATGACAGCATTTAGGACATAGCACTAGCAGCTATTTAAACTTAACTTTTCTATTCATGTGTTTGCTGGATATCCCTCGTAATTGAATGTCTAAAAATCAGGATTTCTCGTTGTATTTAATAGAAGTCAATGAAACAAGGTACTTATTTGTATTTATTTGTAATCAAATAAACCATAAAGACGCCCTTATATCATTATGTCGTTGTAACTCCATCGTCCATTTCACAGACACAGAAACTGCTTTGATTAAAATTACAAATGATTTATTAATGGCCACCGACTGGGCTGCTATCCATATTGGTGGTACTTCATTTGACGGCAGCCTTTGATACAGTCTCTGATACTATTTTATTAGACAGACTGGTGTCTATTGGAATCACTGATGTCGTCCTTGGTTTGCCTCTTACCTCTTGAGTTGTACTCAGTTTTCCCAGGTAAAAACTTTTAGATCTTAGACTTTTCCAGTTGCTAGGGGTGTTCCACAGTGTTCTGTTTTGAGGCCTCTTTTATTTATCATTTACCTTTTACCTCTTGGAAATATTTTTTGGATATGTGGTATACAGTTTCATTGTCATGCAGATGACACCCTGTTCTACTTATCTACTAAACCTGATTCTGTCGTTCCACCCACTTTTCTTTCAAAGTCTCTGTTGAGATTAAAACTTGGTTCCCCCCCAATTTCCTTCAACTTAAAAATTGAGGTTTTCTTCATAGCCTCTAAATCTACTCTTGCCAAATTTGATAATCTCTCTCTGACAGTTGATGGCTCTGTAGTATCTCAGTCCCCTCTGGTAAAGAATTTGGGTGTCTTCCTAGACAATACCTTGACTTTTAGATCACATATTCATAATATTACTTAAAGTGTTTATTTTCACCTCCATAATATAAATCATCATTCATCTCTAATACCTTCGAGCACTGCCATTCTTATATATGCATTGGTCACATCCTGTATTGATTACTGTAATTCTATTTTGTCTGGACTCCCTCTCAGCTTCAGTTGGCTCAGAATGCTGCTGTTCACATTGTCACTAGGACTCCCTCTCGAGCTCCTCCTTAAGCTTCAGTTGGCTCAGAATGCTGCTGTTCACATTGTCACTCGGACTCCCTCTCGAGCTCCTCCTTAAGCTTCAGTTGGCTCAGAATGCTGCTGTTCACATTGTCACTAGGACTCCCTCTCGAGCTCCTCCTTAAGCTTCAGTTGGCTCAGAATGCTGCTGTTCACATTGTCACTAGGACTCCCTCTACTGTACACATAACTCCTGTTCTTCAGCAACTTCATTGGCTTTCTGTCAGATATTGTATTCATTTCAAGATATTGCTGTTAACTAAATAAAGTCCTTCATAATACTGTATGTCTCCTTCTTTCCTCTCTGATCTTTTGCATATTGACACTCCCTCCTGCACACTTAGATCCTCTCATTTCACCTCCCTTGTTTCCACTGCTTGTCTGACCACTATAGGGTTCAGGGCCTTTAGTGACGCTGCCCCTTGTCTTTGGAACTCACTGCCTCCAGATTTTCGTACTATTGGCTGTTTCTCTACATTCAAATCTCAGCTCAAAAGTCATCTTGTATTTGTACACATACAGAAGTACTGTATGTTTGCATATTGCGTGGGTTGTTTTTTATATTATTATTAACTCTGCCCAAACTGATTGCTTGGTACGACTTCTCAGTAGATCATTAACTTGATTCTTTTTCAGTTATTTGAAAGACAGGGTTGAAAATTGCACCCTTCTGTTTATATGTATGTCTTTCACAAATGACTTTGTATATTATTCTCTGTATTGTGCATCAGTGAAGCAGTATGTGGATTTTCATTTACTCTAATGGCACAAAGGTCTACAGTAGGAGTGGAATCATACCCTCAAAGGACCAGTGTGTATGCATGTTTTTCAGATTACCTTTAACCAAACCCAGGTATGAGAACTCTTTGGCCAATCAGTCCTCCCTGCACCCACGACAAGATTGCCTACCCCTTGTCTAAAGTCATTATTTCAAGTCATGTCACCTGATATTTCAATTGTCAGGCCACTAATAAACTGTAAAACATGCATGACTATAAAGTGAAACACCTGTGACTTTTTGAAACCAAAATAGATCACAACTGTAATTACCCACAATGCTTTGTGAAATACCGTGAACAATTCATGAATAAATTTTCAATTCTTCCCAGGAAAACAGGCACAAGATAACTTAAATCTTTATATTGGAGTCTGGTTTCAACTTCCTGATAATGAATTTGTGATCAATTAATTACTGAATTATAGGATCATAATATAACTCCACAGTAAACAGTTAACAATGCTTTTGCTTGGCAAAGTGTTGGCATTCAACAGCTTTTGTAGTGTGTTTGACCTGCGCTCCTCCCTTATCATAATATCACTGTTATGGCACAAGTCTAGCCTTGTCATGCTCCTTACATTCAGAATGGACAATGAACAAATTCAAAACAGACAGCTAGTAATTTTTGTCATGTTGTGACATTAAAAGTGGTCACGGACCTTCGCACCCCTGGTCTTGTGTGCAAGATGCTCATTGTCTCAGTTTTTCCTTCTTTCTCAGTTTACTTTCCTTTGTCCATCACTCGCCCATTCAGACTTTCCACCTCACTGAACATTGGCTGGAATTACCCGAAACTCACACCATGTTATATCCATCTGTCTTTTCTTATCATATTCATTCATCCCTTCATTCATCCATCTGTTTATCCTCTTCACCTTCTATTCCAGCCAATCTCCTTCCTTTCTCTTTTGCCTTGTTTCCCCCATCCAGACATGAGTTATAGTTGCATAGTGGAGACTCTGATTAAGGTTTTCCTGACTGATTCTGTCGACATCCTGAACATCACTGTCCTGGTCTGCCTGGGTGTCCCATGCTGCACAGCCTGGGTATTAATCCCAAGGGGAGGAACCTTTGGCTGTAACCTGAAGTTGATGATAGAACAGTAACTGGAATGTGTCAAATATTTATTCATCCACAGTATGATACATTTGTGGGTCCCATATGCTTAGAAAGTAATTGAACATCAAGGCCCTCTAACCCCTCACTTGTCCACATGGAAGCGTGAAGATGTTTTACAGGTCTGTGGTGCATTTCCCAAAAGCTTCGTAATGCTAAGTAGTTTGTTATCTTGCACTTAAGATTAATCGTTAATTAGTGAGTGTTTTTCTAATTCAACTAAATTAGTCCGTAGTCTTGCTCGTAAGATTACGAGCATTCCGACTCACAAGTTATTCTCTACGTGCTTCTTCATTTGAACTTTTGCCTGCTGTCTTGTCACAGAGACACAGAAATCCCCCAATTTATATCACAAAAACACACTGGCGCTTTCTTTTTGGACAATGTAATAATGCTGATGAAGGAGATATAATAACAATAAAGTCAATGTTGCAATATGAAAACTATAACGTAGGCTATAAATTAGCACAAAAAGGGCTCATTGTTTTGAATGCAATTTGAGTACATACAGTAACAGGGTTGTGCACCATTCAGAATCGAATTGAGAATGACCTTGAAATTCAAATTCCATAAATAAAATTGCTTGAAATTGCAATTCAAATTTGAATATAAGGAAACTGAATTCAAATGGAATTAACTGAAAAAGGTGCACAATACAGCTTAATATTTCAACATGAATTGCAGAGCATGTTGACATAAATAGCATACAGTGAGTCCCGTAATCACGAGAATTTATGGCTGCATAAGGCATCGGTCAGCCATGCCGCCCTGTTCAAACACCTGCCTGAACTGTCTGTGCGTGTCATTGTTATTCAGAATGAAAGTCACATTTGAAATGTATATAGATTAAATAATTTAACTGTTATTTTTTTTTGTACCATGGTGGAAGAGAACTTCACACAATCGTACAAGTAATCCTGCCACAACCCTATCCATACAACCATCCAGTCACACGCACATGAAAAGCTACTGTAGACTTCTCACAAATGCTAACACACATAAACAGTTAAATATACAAAAGAATAAATAATATTTGCACATGGAGAAGGACTTAGAGGACTGACAAAAACCAAAAGCATATTGTTAGAATAGGCTAAGAAAATTACCCAATTTTTATCTTACAATCATGCAAATATAAAGCACACTTCAGTCAAGAAGTGAGAACTGTGCAACTCAACTGAAGATGGTATTTCTGACAGAGTCGTCCAAGAAGCCACATCTCCAGCTTAAATGTTGCTTTGCAGGTGGACATGAACTCCTTGGACCGTCACAGTAATGAACGATTCATAGGGAAATACGTGCTGGCCTGGGGTGAAATAATGAGCCTCCTTGGTCTGGTGCAGGATAAATTGAAAGGGGAAACACACCGGAATTGTGTACCGTGCAGCTTCTGACAGCTCTCTGCTTCTATGCCCCCTGGTGGATTCCTGCAGACCTACAGATGCACATGGCCTCAGCAAGGCTGCTGTGTCCTGCACCCGTGCGTTGTTCGCGATTCTTTTTCACTGTGAGCCCCACTACATACATACATTGTCCAGAAGGAAGGGATTTGCTTTTCATGCCATTGTAGGTGCAGTGCATGGAACCCTCAACCTTATTCATAGTTACAGCCCCTTGAATCCCATCTGCGAGAATGGTTCTTGGCACTAGCCCTAAATGTCCAGGTAATATGTGACTATCGAGAACTTACAATAGGCTAAGTGGCCCTAGACGTACACATGATGCTTATATCTGGTCCAGATCTGCTGTATCTGTTGTACTATGCTGCACAACATTGCAGTACTTATTTTATTAGAATATATTTTTGTCCATCTCCTCAATAAGTTGTTTTAAGGCTTTTCTTTTGCAAAGTGTTGCTTCCTTTTTCCTATTGCTGCCTGGCATTCTTATTTGAATTTGAATTAACATCACATTTTGAGCCCATTTTTATATTTTCAACAAATTGGTCAGTATAGTTTGATCGTAATTTTGGCTGCTTTCATGTGTTTTTATTAATTTTGCGTTTTTTTTATATTTGCATATGTCTGGTGTGACACTGAAATACGTGGGATCGATGTTCCTGTCATCGACACTCCGCGCTTTTCTTACTTTGGAAACTGGGGAGGAGATGTGTTCATTAATTCTGAAATAACTAAAATGGTTTTGGGAAACACTCGTGAATCTCACTCATCCGTCACCTGCATCATTTCTTACCTTGTTTGTTATTCGCTAAGATTCATCGTTTTCGGGAAACTGACTGGTTACCAGTAAGGTTTTTCATAGAGACCGATACATTTTCCCTCAAATATCTGGAAGGGATACAGATCGCCATGTGTACTCGCCCTTAACGAGTGAAGAAATGAAACTTTTCTGTTTCTATGGCGATGACTACTCATTCTCTGTCGCTGAGGAAACCGGAATCCCTAGATGGCAGTAGTTTCAGTATCTGCACAGGCAACGGCTGTGTCTCCAAATGCATTATCTACTACAGTTTTTAATATGACAATTCATACTGTGTTTGTAAGCACGCAATGTGAATATTTAGTTTTTGTGCCAGACCAGTGTTTCCCTCCCCAGACTGTCCACATTTTTGCTCCCTCCCAGCTGCCAGCACACCTGTAAACGGTACTCTTTGTATTTCATTGCTGGGTTCAGGTGTTATAAGAGCTGGAAGGGAGCCGTCCAAGTGGAGTTTTCCTTGCTGATGGAGGCTTTGCTAATTATTCAAGTAAAAATGGTAATCTTAAATAATGGTCTATGTTAGAAAAAATTAAAATTGTTTTAAAATATATCCTAAGGTTTGCACTATTTTTAAGCCCAAGATATCGAAACTGGTGTTGACTATTAAATGCAAAAAGCCACAATGAATAGCATACAAATACATGATGTGAGACACTCTTAAGGTCTGCTGAGAATGTAAATGACTTGAGGCAGACTCCTAGAGAAAGGAGGTGCCTGTGGTTTTGTATGTTCTGGGTTATTCACATTCACTGAAATAACACAACTGACTGACATACTTATTCTTGGGTAGCACTTTACATTAAGTGAACCTTCATCATGCTTTTTTAATGCATTCATAGAACATTCATAAGCAGCATGCATGTTAGGATATTGAGGTATATACTTCCAAGATAAGAACATAAGAAATTTACAAACGAGAGGAGGCCATTCGGCCCATCGAGCTCATTTGGGGAGAACTTAACTAATAGCTCAGAGTTGTCAAAATCATCTAGCTTTGATTTAAAGGAACCCAGGGTTTTAGCTTCCGCTACACTAGCAGGAAGACTATTCCATACTCTAACTACACGCTGTGTAAAGAAGTGCTTCCTCAAGTTTGTTTTAAAATGTTCTCCCGCTAATTTCCACTTATGGCCACGAGTTCATGATGCTCATTATAGACAGGATGATGATGCTTTGCTTTAACTACATCTTCTTTGCACTGAATGTCTTCTGTTTCTGTTCTTTTACAGAAGTGCGCTCGAGGACAAGCCTTGTTGGACCTAGTGTGTGAACATCTAAACCTGCTTGAGAAGGATTATTTTGGTCTGCTGTTCTATGACACGGACTCACAGAAGGTTTGATCATGATTAGTTATGCTTGGGATTTACATTTACTTCATTTCTGTGACCATCAAAATTAACATTTGCTGTAGAAGTACTTTAGAGCAATGATTCTTGAAGAGAAGTAGTTCTGATTAGCTAACAGATAACTAGAAGACCAGATGCAGGCAATTTTTGCGCTAGTTTGTTACTAAAAATGTGGTTGAAGAATTATTTCTGAACAAGAGCAAAATGAAATCATTACCACCATGGAAACAGTATTATATTGGAAGTGTTTCCCCATATTAAATAATTCAATTATTCCCCTTTAATACTGGGGCCCCCACAGTAACTGGTTGATTGACAGACACAGCCAGATTCTGCTGACAGTTCTTTGGGTTTTGTTGACCTTTATATGATGTATATGCCGTATAAATAGCCCTTAGTGCCATATATTAGTGCTGATTGTGTGCAGCTGTTTTTATTCTTCTTGGTGGTTTAATTGCCCGTGTATCAACAGGGACTAAGATAAACAAGATGTCAGAAACTGTCAATAAATCAGCCATATTTGACAATTTATGCAAGATTGGCACTATTGGATTGGTTATATATCTGTTTAGTTAATATGGAAGCAGGGAACAGGTTCTGACAGAGTTGTTTATTTTACTGTTGTTCTTTCTGGCAATTTCAAGGTGATAAAATCATGGCCAGCAGAACAGACAAAGACCACTGACTTTCTCTCTTCTCCTCAAGTTTTAATACAGATTTTGAATCCACGTGACCCTCCACTGTTCTTCCTAGAGTTATTTGTGGCGCTACAAAAATATCCCAAATTAGACCAAAAATACAAATAAGTTCACTTTTTCACAAAAATTGTACTTCGAAATAAAACACCTGTGCATTCGTAACCTTGCTAATATGGGAATGGAACTGGAGGCTGAAAAATAAGCCCCTATTTATAACTGGCCTACTTTGGCAAACTTATTCTTTTTAACTACTTTGAGCCCTTTCATGTAATATATTCAATGACATTAAGCTGGTATGCTGTTTTCTTAGAAACTTTAGTTGGTATGTGTAAAACAAATAAAAAATTGAAAGTGTTTTCAAAATAGTTGAACAAACTAAGTTAAAACATTAATAGATAAATAAAACACCATTCATTGTCTTTCAAGTTTTGTGTTTTAATTTTCTAAAGTGACTTGATGCTAACTTAATGCCAGGATTTATGTCTTAAAATCAGATCATATTAATGCAAATCAGGAAGTAGAAAAGGTTTGTATAATACTTTTCATTTGAATCTTTGCAGATTATAATTGAAGTGATTATAACTGAAATGTTGGAATTGACGTGAAGGCAGTGTGTAAGCTAGGCAGAGCCTCTTCGACATGGACTTAGAGATCATCTTACTTATTTGGTGAAATGTCTGCTTTGTAGATATTTTTATTGCATGTGAATGTATGTGAAAAATTTACATTTTTACATATACATTTACACAGAACACAGCTAAAAAACTTGGACTAGTCTTCGATGTTATATATCAAAGCTACTAAGTTCTTGTTTGAGTCAATATACAAGGAGTTGGCTGGCTCCTGATACTGTATGGTTAGGAATTAACCAGTCTAAAATGATGTAACCACACAACCTTATTTTCCAACTTGAACCCAGACCAGTGCATGGATTTAAGAAGCACTGAAAATTACACTGCAGTCCAAATGTTACAAAAAGGCTAATTAGCTCCCAGTTTCTGCTAGATTTTAGGTAGTTATTACGACATGTCTGAAATCTATACTGACTTGCTATGAGATGAACCTCATAGGTTTTCTCTGTTCTGTTACAGAACTGGTTGGACCCTTCAAAGGAGATGAAGAAGCAGCTTCGCAGTGAGTGTCTCTCGCACATCTCTCATTCCTGTCTCGCTCAGTCATGAAATACAGCTAAGCCCAAAATGGCACTCGAAAGTTGTGTTTCTTCTTTATTTCTCGTATTAAATATTATCATTTTTTTACAGGGGAAAAACCACAAAATCAAACCATATACATATTGTATGACAAATCATGCTGTACCTTGAGGAAGTTTTGGTCTGGATTGTACCAGGAGCAAATTATAGGCTGTTGATTTTATCTTGCAGTTTGGATTTGCTGTGCAACTCCGTCGGTATTTTCTAGATGTAAACCAGGTGGTGGTTTACAAAGCAGAAGGAATGTTCAGTTTTTTAGATCTGGAGTTGGGTTCTGCAGGCTTACATTGTATGGTCCTTCACTGTTCCTGTGGTGGGTTCTTGTGTAAGCAGAGCCACAGAGGGGAGCTCTCACAGAAGCTCATTACGCTGCAGATCCTGCAGCGTATAACAGTCCTGCAGAGTGTCAGCATTCATCTTCTCACACACCTGGGATGGCAATATGATCGATGACTGTTTTGAATCGCAGAAGATTGCAGTTAGCTTATTAGTTGGAGAAGCTTCAAGCTATTTATTTTTTATTTTATATATTTGTCCAACAGCACAACAGGTAGATAGCTAAATATGTTTTTGTCTCGTTAAGGCAGCCATTTTCCTATTCTCAATAATTGCAGCATCAGCTGACCCCAGGACAAGCCCAGGGCTTTTTTAAAAAGATATGCTGATTTTTGTCCAGTCTAGGATCATTATTATATCACTTCACAGTTTTACATCTCAGCACAAGGCCATTGTACCGCAGGATATGGGAGGATGATCACGTACCTCCTCCCGCCCAAGCTTTATGGACTCTGCTTTGTGGAAGTGTCATTAGACAACGTAAGGTGCATTTGCTCAGTTCGGCACGGGGCTCTTTCAGCGTCCAGCTGACAGCGTCACCATAATGAGCTGTGGAGGGAGAGGAGAGTCGAGACATCGGATCCATTTGATGAGACGCCAGTCGATTTGTATTCCGTGTGCTTCTTCACCACAGGTGGCTAATATGGCACAGAGGGGGTCGAACGCAAGCATCTTGCTTTCAATGGGGTACCTCTGCGGAGGCACCTGTATGCCTTTTAATGTGATTCCTCAGTCACCATATCTATCCAACCAAAAGTCATTTGCAGGCATGCAGAAGTGGTGATTGACTTTCCAAGTGCAGACTCAGGTTAATTGTAAATCATACATGAATGTCTGAATAAATGTTTGCCTGTGTGAATATAGGTAATGCCTATGAAGTACCTGCCGTATAGCCTTTGCTTGTCTTGTTGTAACTGTACCCTCATAATCGATAGATGGTTATTGAATTTGAACAGTCAATGAAATTCTTTCCAGCATTCGAGTTAAATATCTCCTTTCTAAAGCTCCCCCTTTATGTTGTTGCACATCTTGTTATGCAGCGTGGTCTTGAATCCTGACTGCAGTATAATACATCTCAGGATCACTTGGTATCTTCCAGTCACATAAAGTTGGCATATTTCAAATCAAGTGGCAGCTGGTAAAGCGGCAGAGCTGGTAAAGCGGCAGCTGGTAAAGGTCTTGGGCCAGAAGTTGATATACACAACGTCCACAAGAAAGGAGGTGGGGATGAAGCACCACGAGCAGCTGCCAGGCATGTTTCTGGCTGTATTAATAATTGTTTATGATACTGGTGGTGTTTCCTTTAGCTGTGCTCATGATGACCTCAGGACATTTCTCCGCAATCTTTTTGCAACTTCAGTAGAAAACACAGTGGAACAGTCCTTCAAACTTTTTTCTAGAAGATTGTGTACAGGGGGGGGGCAGCTCTCAGTTATTAATCAGATAAGAAATACTTTTGGCTTATTAAAGAGCAATAGAAACCATTCAAAAGAGAAAAATGCAGGTTTCCTAAAATAATCAAGCACATATAAAAACAACATAATATTTAGTATATTAATGACAGCTAATGTATTAAATGTTTTTTTTTTTTAAAATATTGTGCTTCGTAAGCAAAGTAAATGAATGTGACTATGCCATGAATGTCAGCGTTTGGAACTCTTCACTGTCCCCATGACCCGAAAGTTTGCCAGAAATTTCCTTGGCATTTTTTGCAATGGGTCCCCATGGGAGTGTCAGCACTGTTTTTTCTACCGCTCTGCTGCACGTAATGCAGCGTAAGCACACTGTGCGGCAGTAATAATCCTCCGTGTGAAACCCGGTGATCACTCAGCGGTACACAGTCATATGGATTAAACGGAGCATCAAAACAAAGGATTTGCATCGAGGATTTTTTGTAATCAAGTTATTTGAGTTACTCGATGAATCGTTGCAGCCCTAATTGAGTCTCTCTGGCTCAGGTACGGGATGGATCATGAATGAAGCACCATGTTATTGCCTTGTTCTGTCTCTCCTCAGCCAGCCACTGGCACTTTACCTTTGCTGTCAAGTTCTACCCACCAGACCCTGCTCAGCTTATAGAAGATATTACCAGGTACTAAAGCCTACAGCGTTTCTTCAGTGTCTTTTATCTTCTTAATCTTTAACTTGAACCTTTCTTATGCACATTATTGGCCATCTAACGCCGAATACGGATGATTGTTTACGCCTGTAAACATGAAGCTGTATTTCTTTTTCAGGTACTACCTGTGTCTGCAGCTGAGGGTTGACATCCTGTCTGGCCGCTTGCCGTGCTCGTTTGTCACTCACGCCCTGTTGGGCTCTTACGTAGTGCAGGCTGAGCTTGGCGACTATGATCCAGAAGAACACGGCGTCGACTACGTCAGTGACTTTCGTCTCGCTCCGTACCAGACCCGTGAAATGGAGGAGAGGGTTGTGGAGTTGCATCGCGGCTACAGGTGGAGTTACTAACCCCTGTCCAGACCCACTCCACAGCAGACAACAGTCACTGGGTAGAGTCTCTGGGATTAGCCACTGAAACTTGAGTGATGGTGGACTTTGTTTTTTTGGTGTTAGGGGCATGAGTCCTGCAGAAGCTGAGATTAACTTCTTGGAGAATGCGAAAAAACTGTCCATGTATGGAGTGGATCTCCATCATGCCAAGGTACATGTCTATGTTTGCATGGGCAACCAGATATGTATGTTTGCATCGGCCAGAACGTCCATCCATGCAGTCAGTGGCCAGTTTATTAAGTGCAGCTGCTTGTTTTTTTTTGCAACCGATTTTTTATTGGGGTTTTATTATAATGCACATAAAAGTGACACATCGAAACTGTTCAACATACATAACTAAGTGCACCTGCTTGTTAATGCTTCTTCAAACAGCCAATCATATGGCTGCAACTGAATACAGATGAAGATTTTCAATTACTGTTTAGCTAGGCATTAGAATAGCTAATATCAATAATAGTGATTTTCAATGCCCTATGATTGTTAGTGCCTGGCTTGATGGTTCCAGCATCTTAGAAACAGACAAAAATCCCAACTGCCTGAGATTCTCACATACATGTACTACAATGTCAAAAGTTTACTGAAAATGGTGTGATATACAGAGAATGGTTTTACGGAGAATGGTGTGATATACAGAGAATGGTTTAAGGAGAATGGTGTGATATACAGAGAATGGTTTACGGAGAATGGTGTGATATACAGAGAATGGTTTAAGGAGAATGGTGTGATATACAGAGAATGGTTTAAGGAGAATGGTGTGATATACAGAGAATGGTTTACGGAGAATGGTGTGATATACAGAGAATGGTTTTACGGAGAATGGT
>JAODKE010000114.1:29376921-29391616 GCA_026779605.1 Mormyrus hasselquistii
AGCTTCATAGTAAAGCAACTTCTCAGACTCCATCTTAAGCATTGTTTGTACAGATCAATGTATGTGATTGAATTAAACAAATGGATCATAAATAGATAGATAGTGACACTGGATACTTTTACTCCAGTGAAAAAAACACTGCTCATTTGTCTTTATATCCGGTTTGACAGAATTTAATTATTATACTTCGTTAGTTGTATTTCTGCTGCTAAATAAGTACATAGACTCATACATTCAGACTCTCTCTATGTATTATATTTGTTTATTATATTGAAAGTTTATTTCTTAATGCTTCTGTGAGTGGCCAGTTTGATGTCATTTCCGTTCAGGCCTTTCTACAGGGCGACAGGCCTGCACTCTTACCTGCGCTTTACTTTCCTTATCTCTCCTGATAGAGAGATATATGGGACAGGGAGCTTGATCCCATGCTGGAAGATGATCAGGAGCCTGAAGCCTCCTACCTGAGGGAGAGCCACCTGGGCATCGAACGCAAGTGCTCCAGCATCACCGTCAGCTCCACGTCCAGCCTAGAGGCTGAGGTGGACTTCACCGTGCTCACGGACTTCCAGACAGGCGTGGAAGAGTTCTCCCGGGGGATGTCCGAACTCGGGGAGCAGGACTACTTCCTTGAGTCGTGCCGTGACGCCCGTGACCATGCCTCCATCGTGGACAGTATACCCGAAGACTGGCTGTTACATGAGGTAGATGGCATGACGTGTAATTCTACACGCACGTCATGCAGTTTTGGTCGTGCTGGACGTTTGCACCAGTGAATGGTGCAGAAAGTTACCAAAGACAATATTTCTTGGTACTACAGAGAATTATAGGTAAATAAGTGCTGTACCCACCAAACGTTACATTCAGAAGATATCTTCATGAAGTTTGCATGTTAAGCCAAATAGACATTGAGGGGCAATGATTAAGCCACTGACTGTGAGGTACAATCATCTACATAATTGATCTTAGCGTGTCTGTTTCCAGTCTCTTACCTGGAGTCTTTTCCCCCCCCCGCAGCCATCAATGGCCTGTAAAGAGCCAAGTAGGATAAGTCCAGCCCCATTGACGAGGACAGAGTCCAGCGATGTGATCACTGTCCATTTACAAAGGAAAGATCCAGGTCAAGCAGCCAGTAGCAGGGTGCTGAGAAGAGAGCCCAGCGACGTAGCGGCCACCCAGGCCTTGAAAAAGACAGGATTCAAGATGGAGACACAGCCCAATGGGACAGAGGTCACCACCACCATCTTGGAAATGTCAGATCAGGTACAGATCTGATTACCGCTGCTGATGTTCCTTCTCTTACAGGGGTGATTTACATTTATGATGAAGTAGCTTTTGGACACTTTGAGTGCCATTTGACCTGGGAGATCTTCCTTTCATAGCTAGCTTTTCACAAAACCTGTCCTGACTGTTGTTTAGAGTAACTTGGAAAATATTTTGTTATTTCTTATGACTTTGCAGCATATTGTAGAGTTTAAAAAACTGGAATTATCATGAGAATGATACGTTAGTTTGAATTTAGGCAGGGAGTTTCACAATAGAGCATATCGCTGTTTCTTTGTCGACTGCAGAGTTACAGTGTGAGCTGTCTAGAGGACGCTCTACCCTCTATGGCTGAAAGCTTCTTGCCTGTAAGCATTACTCTTGCTGGAAAATGCTTGGATTCAGTTCTGTGTATCACCTTTTTGCATTTCATGAGTTCTTGTTTATTTTTTGTTCTACACCTACCCTCACCACAGGTGAAGACTGTCACCCTAGGGAGAGAAGCTTTTGGGTCTCCAATGATCGTCACCTCAGAAAATGTTGCCTCGGCAACTACAACACAAGTTACCAAGGTAACCAGACTTATCTTTTCACCAGACTTGGGCATTGGGATTTTTTAAGCTTATTTATGACCATTTTATGTGTTTCGGAATTGCTGACCCTGGAAAAAAAAGCCTCTTTAGAGAGAGGGAAAAGTTGACTCTTTAAAGTCTCAGAGATTTAACGTAATGTACAATTAAAGACAAAATAGCACGAATTACAGCAATTATTTCATAAGATATTAATGACCTAGATACACAGATATATTTATGTGAAGCCAAGGATTATTGCTATAATAAATAGACAATGATAGTAAAATAATTTTTAAAAATTATTAATCTCTGATAATGTGTAGTCCCATATTATTTGATTAATTTGAAGTCAAAGTCAAGTCAAAGTGAACTTTATTGTCATCTGTCCATATACAAGTTTACAGAAAAGGGAGATGGCACAGTCCAGAATCCACAGAATATACATATAATTGAATTTTTACAGTTAGTGTAAGTAGACATAGTAGTCAAGAGATACTGAGAAAAAAAGACAATTTCAACTAAGTGGACAGAGAACAGTGCAAGACAATTTGAATTTGAAGTGCAATTTGAATGACTTTTCTGTATGTATGTTTTTATATTGACTGTTACTATTAGACAAAATGCATTTCTAATGGAATCAAATGAAATAAAGTTTTGAATGGTGATGTCTTACATTCGTGCACATTTGTGGCTGAATAAATTACCTTTATTGCTGAATAGCAGCTGCTGTTGTGTCTACATTGTGTGTGACCTTTTAGAGCAAAATAGCAATAATTGTTTTAGTCCACTGAGGAAGTAAACTGGCTGGTTTAGTCCATATCACGGCGTGGGCTCCACGGAGACTCTAGGGTCCGCCAGTGTCCAGTGCCACTGGAGCAACAGGGGTCTAAAGGGACCAACATTCACATCACTCTGATGGCATCTGGATTTGAACTAATGACCTTTCAATCCGTAGACACTCCCATTGTCTGCTTGTACTCGTGGATTCAGTTCTCACCAGTACTCTGTGTGTCGTAGACTGTGAAAGGGGGTTATTCCGAGACAAGAATCGAGAAGAGGATAATCATCACTGGAGATGAAGATGTGGACCAGGACCAGGTGGGCCAGCACAAATCTGTAACTGGTAGCACATTAGCGTTGACCATCCTGAGTGGTAGTTCATGGCATTGCCTTGACATTCTCCTTAGGCTTTAGCCATGGCGATACAGGAGGCCAGACAGCAGCATCCTGATATGCTGGTAACCAAGGCAGTAGTTGTCAGGGAAACTGAAACTTCCTCTCAGGAGAAACACAGAAGAACTGAGGTAGCGTGTGCTTCCTACTCTTTCCAGTAGATGGCAGTAGATGACCTGTGAAAAGTGCTGTGTTGAGTTTAACATGAAGTTTGAATCTGTATGAATAATGCCTAAAGTCTGCTCTAGATATTTATGAGTGGGACAGAAATGGCATGCATAATCACAGGGTCATGGGGTGTTAAAAATGTATCACAAAAACAAGAATAAAAATAATTCATAGTAAATATGCACTTCATTCAAACTCTCAAGTATGCGTGAATGTGGAATGCAAAACTATGGGTTGTATAAAAAAAAGTATAAAAATCCAAGGCTGAATGAGAAAAGGGTATGTAAGTGTGAACCTCGTGAGACATCAACGTGCGTGAGCTCTGAAACTGCGTGTGCTTTTCTCTTATAGTCCTGAAGACTGACAGATGGCAGCCGTGAGCACGTTCGTGGGGACAGGATGCGAGTTGAGCCTTTGGGCCTTGCATGCCCAAAACCCCTGACCTCCATTCTCTGAGTCATCCCCTCACTCCAGTTAGATATCTGCTCACTCTTCAAACAGCCACATCTCACATCCCCTCGTCATGATTTCCGCCATTAGTACGTCTGTCCTCTACAGCTACACCCCCAAAGCGGTCTTACACCTTAACCGTACCTAAAACGTGGTCGCCCTACAGTTTTAACCCATTCTTACCCCATTGCCTGCCCACGCACGAGAAATGGCTCCATGTTTGTGTCTGTCTGAAACCTGCTTGCTTCCTGACCCTTTTAAAGCAGACAGTCACTACCACAGCACGGTGACCCTTAAAAAATAAAAATAATAATAATTAATGAGAACAAATGCTAAGGAGTATCCCTGTTCTAGATGGCATCCAGCCAGTAGTTCACTGAGTGATAGGCCAAACTGCTTTTAAACTGCATCCATAGATCCTTCCATATCTTCCGTCCCTAATGATGTCATTCTCCACGATCAGGAAGCAGAAATGGTAAAACAATCATAATACAAATATGTCTGGTCATCTGTGCCAGAATATGAACTTCAAACAACATTTGATGGCAATTTTTTTAGAAGTGTGCAAGATCAGAGGACTAAAGCAAGACCCTGCGTGTTCAACACTGATGTGTTTTAACAGGTCAAATACAGTGATTGTGCATGAAACGGCGGCCTGACTGTGCTGAGGATGACCTTGCGTCCCGCCGCGGTTTTACAGCTGACTACGAAGGGCACCATCAGAGTCATGAGAAATAATCAAGCAATAACAGCACATGCTTTTATTAAAGGGGCTTTTATAGCAACATCATTGACCAAAAACTTTGCTTGCAACACATTGACACAGGCTCTCTGCTTTACTCCATCCGGAAGCCTTTCCAAACAACGACAGTCATAAGTTATATTTCAGACCTGAAAACAAAACACTTTATGAATTACGTATTCCTTGGATGTGACAATATTTTTAATTACACTTCAGTCGAAATTTTGGACTTCCCAGTTGTATATACAGTATGAAGTTGGCTTTAGAGCAGGTCCTTTTCATAATTTAGGGAGAATTAGCCGTGTGAAACAGTGTCTGCATGTTGTTCAGTGCATCTGAGGACCTTATACGTTCAGCTGTAGCGTGCCGTATAACATTGAGTCATTAGTATAGCTTTGAATCAGTTCCTGTGGGAAAATATGTCCTTGGGTCACTATCGCAGGGCACAAACTACACTGGCGGTTGATCAGCCTAGAGCCACTGTTACAGTGTCATCTGTTGCCTGCAGCAGTGGATGTCATACGGAACTGCAGGCCTCTGTATCATAAACTGAGCCAGAAGACCTTAAATTGACTATTGGTGTCCATGTTTGAGCGCTCAGAGAAAGGCAAAGTGAGTGCCTGCCACTGTCATCTCTTATAAAGACAGTACAAAGGAACAAGTGAGAAATTCAACATGCAGAAAAATGCCCTCCTCTCTCTGTGGCATAGTATCTTTTTGAAACAGGAAACATCCCCTGTTTTTACTCCATTATATTCTTGTTAAAGACCACAATCTCTTCAAGAAGTGTGATACGTGGGTCCTTGTCATGAGTCTCTAGAAGATGTATGTGTGTGTGTATGTGTGTGTGTGTGTGGATAGACCAAGACAACTGCTTTCATGAAGCTGAGTACTGAACCTGAATGTGATTGTTTCTTTACTATCCCAGTGACGACGGTAGTTGGTTAAGTTGTGAACGCTCAATTTATGTTGCAGTAAGAGAGAACCTGTTTCTGTTCTAATTTGCCTGCACTTTGGGTGCTCAGTGGAATGTGTTCGATTGGGTACAGGAAGGTTAGGTACTTCCAGTTTTTTGACAGCCTGGATTCTCAGTGATGGCGCATCCCGATTGTCTCTGACTGGGTATGTAGAGCCGCGCGGGTCCGTCCGCACCTCAGTGTGGAGACCCTCCCCCTGAGCATTCCGAATCCCGCCCTCCGCCTTTTCCATTAACGCTGCCTGCTGTTAGTTAGATCCCACCCTCCTGTATGCATTACTGCTCTGTGTCTAAGACAGACACCCAGTGCGTGTGTGATTAGCCCAAACCGTTACAAAGGGGCCAGGTTTTGTACAGTTGGACATCACTAGGATGCAGGTGTCTTTTAGAGAGTCCCCCTGTGTTCAGTATGAAATTCCACAGAGGAATGAATAAACCTGGGGAGGGATTAGAGCAGGACCCGTCACTCTGAACCTGGTGGGTCCGCAACACTGCCCAGAAACTCCCCGCCCTGTTGACCATCCGCTGCACTTATAGCCCTCGACCGGCACTCTCCTCTTTAGTGCATATTCCCTCATCGGCTGATGCTGAGTGTTTGCTGTACACTGTATCTGCATTCAAAAAACTCACTAATAAATGTCACATGTAGTACAAAAGCTTCATGATGTTTTTTTTTTTCCTTCCCTACACATCTGTGTAAAAACCTGGGGGTGTCTGTGGGATTAAACTGTCCAGGACATTTTTACAATTTTCCGTTTCTTAATACCCCAGAATGTCATTGTATTTATACGCTGTTATAACGTCTTGAGATACACGTAATACAGCCGTTGCTATCATACAGAATGCTCACCACTTCTGTCCATGCTTTTACGTAGAATGTGGGAATGATAGCCATCACATTAATCAGCAGTATCATCACTGTGCTCCCGTTCTCTAACTATAATCACTGCTTAATTCATACATACTGCACCTGTGATAACCGCCACGCGCTGTGCCACGCACTGTGCACAGCCTGAACCACAAGAAAATGTGACTATTAACTTGAGTGCAGGCAATGATGAAGGGCACAGCAGTTACAATTAAAATGAAATTACATATTTATCAAAAATTTGTATTAGTGCAAGAACATGCTTTTCCACTTCGCTTTATCACGTTCTTGGTGCTTTACTGTTAACGTTATTTTAAATGTACACTTCGTACCTCTCAGAAATGCACAATCACAAATCATTGCGCTGCTGAAAATGATTGACAGATCTAGGACCGGCTAAGATTGCGTAATAGGAAGCTTTTATTTCACATGTTGCTTTCTATCGCCATCGTGTGGTAATTCCAGGAATTTCAAAGAAATTGGTCCATCGGTCTCGTTGAAAAGTAAATTGGAGTAAATGGCGAAAACTTTATCAGACCAGGACTCCGCCTCCAAAACGTCTTTGATTTTGATATGCAGGTTTTCAGCATGAACACTATAGGTTGGGACTGTCAAATCATTTATAAAGGAAATGACAATACTATGCCCACAGAGGCGTAGCCATAGATTCAAAAATGAAATTCAGACGTTCACAATTCACAGCATGATAGTGCAGAAGTGTGATGTACACAAGTTTAACAATATTCACATCTAAAAGTCACAAGATTGCAAGGATGATTCCCAGGTAATCGCAGCAGCTAACCTGGCAACCCACTGCAGTCTTTTTCAGATCAGAGTCCGGAATTTCAGCTTGTACGTGTATTTACTGTTATATATACACTATATAAGCAGACAATCAGGATTAATCACCACCGTGAAGAACAACCCATATGATTTTAACTTTAAATGAACAAATGGGTTTTAAGAGTTCTGTGCACTTAATAGGGCACCATTTTGAGGAATCTTGTGGCGTAAATGAAAGCTATTTTTACTTAAGCGGTGACATACGCAAGCAAGTGGCCATTTATCGAATTCTGTCGAGCCACGACAAAGTCACTTATTATGAATTTTCCCTTCTAAAAATAGCATCCATACTACTTTTAACTTTTATCAGTCTTGTGAAGTACGAAGAAACTTACCGAAGTTATGTGAAACTGGCGCTGTCATCCTGAGTGTTTTGTAGACCTGTTGTTACAATGCTTAGGGTGGGTTAATATTTAATGCTAGATATAAATAGTGCTTCAGTTTCAATTAGCGGTATAAGTATACTTGGCAGGTACTTTTCTTCGCTCCTATTAAAAATTAAACAAACAAATGTACCAAGCAGCCCAGTCACAATCCTTGCGGTCTGCGTGGCTGCGACGTGTAGTTACCTTCCTGGGCATCGGTGCATGTCACACTACGGCCAATGCAGGACTCACGCCGTCGATTCGATCAGCCTTAAGGAGATACTGATAGACACGTCTACCAGCCAACAAGAAAAGCCCAAGCAACGATATCCCAAGGAAACAGAAACCAGACATTAAAAAAGGTTTGGATTTTAATAGAAATATCTTTATATATCCAGAATCTGAGAAATACAAAAAGTGCATTTAACACATCCAAGACCCCGTGGGCTCTATGACCAGACAAAGTACCACATATCGCATTGTGCTGCACCTGCCCCACACGGGAAAAAGAAAGGGTTGGGGGGAATCAGATTCGTATTAGGTATATGCAGTCAAGACCCAATCGAATGTTCCAAGCCTCACAGAATGCAATTTTCCATGCTATACAGTCACTGCTGTTAACTGACACCTCTGCAGATATGAGATGAGCTATATTTAATTACACGAACTGCAAGACCTGCCACACATCTTCAGATGCTAATTTAAAAAGTGGAAAAGAACAGCAAAATATGTATGTATGTGCAAATATACATACCTGCACACAAACATACGCACACACACACACACACTAACATATTACTATTAGCAGTATAACTCTAGATATACTTAAGGCTCTTTGAAGCCCTGAGGATTTAAAACCTAGGAAACGGTGGCTTATGCAGTAGTCCTCCACAGGACAGGAAAGAGTAAGCAAAGGGTGGCAACATGGCGCAGCTGGACCTCGACCGGCACAAATGGTGGGAAGTCAATGTGTTCCTAGTCGCAGCAGGGCTGGGCGAACCTTCCAGAATCTAGGGTCCAATGAGCTGTTTGGGGCTGTGGAACCCAGCAATAGGCATAAGTGGACAAAACAAAGTTACAACAGAACAGATGGGACAGGAGGAGGTGGCCTGGGGTGGGCCTGGTCTCTGCAGGGCTGGTCCAGGCTTTTAGGGTGAGGCAGCCCTCCTGTAGGTGCGAGCCACAGAAATCAGGATTTGGACCTTCACGTAAGATCTATGTGTGACCTCTTGTGAGAGCAACAGGCAGGTGACTCATACAACCATGGCTGTTTTTCATTCTTGCAAGATTAAAGCAACATCAGAATCATGTTATTTTCAAAAAAGATGTGAAAAAGGATATGAAGCGAGATGCAAAACAAGATTTTATATTAAAAAAAATATCATCTTATCGTCTTCCTTCCCAAAGAAAGAACGTCTTGGATTAGACATTTAATTCCAGTACCCTCATTTCCATACTGGAATGAAGCTGCCAGTTGCACCCACTGGCAAATACAAACATCTACAGGGGGGTCATTCAATGAGCGCATGTAAAACCTCCTTCTTCTTTTGTTTTTTTTTTCTGTCTGGTGAAATCAACAGCAGGAACAACAGACTCAAGCCGGCATTTTCCCTCTAATCATGGAAAAAGACTTGCAGAGTTCCCCTACGTTGGGGACCATCTTGAGTTCGTCTTGAAGCACTGGCTGGTAGTAAAGCGGTCTGTGACCCCTGGTACGTGCCGTCTAAGCCTCAGCCTCGGAAGCACTGCCTTCACTGAATGCAAAAACCTCACGGAGCTGTTTGTCATAATGTCGTCCTGGCTGTAACAGACAGCGCTATTGTGCTGAGTGCTGACCATTTGGATATCTTGGACGTTGAGCTTATAGCATATGGACCTGCAATGCAAACATTTTTAAGCGATTGTCAGTTAAACAACACTGATGTTAAAGCTGTATACTAGATTATAATAGATATGTGCATCCTTAACACAGCAATAAATGCAATCAGTGTGAGAGTGTCAAATTGCAGGTATGTTGTTTGTTACATTTTTGAAGAAGAAAACCATTCTGTGCATTAGAGCATTACCTTTTCAGCTAGACAGCACAAAATGCGAAGGCAGTAAGGCTTCTTGACACCAGCAAATATTATTCCCCAGTTTAGTTTGCGACTGTGTGTTTTATTCTGCTTTATTTGTTCATCAAATATAACATGGCTTATTTGTCATTTTTCTGTCATTTGACAATTTAATTGCTTTTAATGAGTTGATTACTTGTTTCTGCAAGGATTCTTATCCTGCTTCCTGCTCTGCATTTTCTTTTGTTATCATAGATTCTGATTGGAATGTAATGACTTCAATAGATTTAGAAAACTGAATGCACCCTTGTGTATTTGTTTGTTTGTTTGTTTGTTTGTTTGTTCGTTTGTTTGTTCGTTCGTTTTACATGTACCTGTGTCTAGAATAATGGATGAATATTATGCTTCAATAACATTGAATAACAAAGTGAGTCATCTATTACATAAATAAAGAATAGAGCAGAATATCGTTTAATTCAGTTAACCGTGTTTATTAGGTCAACATTACTGGCACAACCTTGATTGCAGACTTTCTGCCATATTGTTTGAACTTCAACATGTCATTAGAACTGTGTAATGTTAAAACTATTATGAGTATATATAATCAAGCTAATTTTATATTGACAGAACTTCAGAAGCTTTATGATTACGTTTCATTATTTATAAACAATTTAGCACATTGATTAATATATTTCTTAAGGAAATTGCACCTGGGACCTGTACTGCTGGGTTACTGCCTTATCAGGGTAACTTAAAGGGATTTAAAGTAGTCTGGGCAAAATGTAAGTGAAAGAATACAACATCCATTTAAACTGTGGTACCTTAAATCTGACAAGTTACCCCAATAAGCCAGTAACCCAGTAGTACTGGCCACTGGCTGAATCCATTTGATTTCACCATGTCCCATTTGTTGTGTTATGAAATGCAAAACTTTGTAATTGTGGAAAAGGGGACATGGTGGGCAGATGATGTAAAATGTCCTAACAGAATTTGGTTTTGGAAAATGACTAGTTAGTACAATTTTGTATATTGTTCAATTACGAAATTAAGTTCTAAATTAGGATATTTTGTAATGGGAGATTGCAAAAATGGAGCTTATACACTAATGCACAGTATAAGGCAATTGTGTTATATAGGTGCATAGTGTAAAGCAAGGATAGTTAATTACTATATTATTCTTATTGTTGTTATTATTACTATTATTATTATTATTATTACTATTATTATTCCTTGGTTCTAGTCTGTTCTTTAGGACAAAGCTCTGACATCGAGTCAAGCTCTGAGTTGAGTCTACATTCCATTTTTTGGGGAAAATTAAATATTTTTAATAAGAACCACAATCATCGGGCATAGAAAGACATCTGCGCACTCTCTAACCTGATATGCCGGGGACGGTGATCTCCTTGCTGCCGTTCCCCTCACCCCCGTCACTGACGGGCGTTATCTGAATGACGTACTCTTCGTCAATGGGCAGCGCCAGCTCAAGTGAGGTAGTGTTGGTCTCCACCATGTTGGCCCAGCTGTGTCTGCTCTGCTTGTACCTAACCTAGAGAGTATTGGACATTTCAGCCTCACGTCATTTACAGAGACAAGGGAATCTCACACAAGCAATCGCCACCGATATTCATAGACACCAAGGTATTTCAATATTCACAGAAACAAAGAAATTCTACACAAATGATGCTCCACCAACACAGTGCACAAGCCAGGGCTGAGCCAACCCTTTACGGGACCCCAAGCAAAATTTTTTTAATTGAGCTGGCGTCGACAGGCTGAGCTCATGGGGGCCCCCTGGTGGCCGGTGAGTCCTAAGCAGCCACTTGACTTTCTTACGCCTTGCACAGATTGGAGTGTTACACGTGAACAAGTGAAGCTTTGAACACACTATCTATCAAAGCAGAGGAGTATGAGCACAGGCGATCACACCAGTGATCCAAACACGCACTATAGGCAGGAAGTGGGGAGTTCTACAACCACTCAAACAACTCAAACCACCACCGTAGAACAAAACAGAGAACAAAGATGTTCAACAGGTTCTAGCAAACGAATTGAACAGCGTTGTCACTGCAGAGGAAATCTGGCCCGAATATGGGCATAAAAATTTAGCAATGCCACGCTAGAGAGGAAAATCTGTGTGATACGATGCACATTAACCGTCTTGCTATAACACTGTATGAAAGAGATGGAGACAAACAGTCTTACTTTAAATAGACTTGGAGTTGCTGGAACTGTTCTGCTTCCAGTATGACCACTAAGGGCCGCTATGTGCATCACGCATGACTCATTAGTGTCTGGAGAGTCTGTGTCTGATGACACTTCACAGGTGCTAATTACTGCCTGCCAGTGTGAGCACAGAGCTCACTGATCTCGAGACAAATGTTCCCTGATAAGCATGTAAGCCCTTGGCATGGGGTAGGGAAAGCTACTGTACACAACATATGATAAAAGGCCACTGTAAATTTTTATATAATTCCGTCAACGCCTCAGTAAAAAGGTGCTTTGTATTTTTTTAGTTCTGATCTAGCATTTATGTATTATTTGTGTGTGCATAATATATGTATATGGTGCATATATATCACACACACACACACACACACACACACACACACACACACACACACACACACACATATATATATCACAAGCACCAAAGCTAACCTGGAAAATTCAGTCGATGACTGATATATTTTTTTGTCTCATATCGCAGGTGCCAGCAGTGAAAAAATATATGTCATCGATTGAATTTTCCAGGTTAGCATTGATGCCTGTGATCAACCAATCAGTACAATGTATCGCTGTAAGACCCTCCCAGTAGCTCCTGGTCTAAAGTACCTACTTTGGAATAAAAAAGGTTCAGGAACTTCACAACTTCACATAACTGAAGTTCCTGGTACCAGACAAAGGTTCTGTTTCGTAAAAAAGTTCTTGCGGTGGGAAACCCCCTACAGAAATTTCCTTTGCAAACGTGACACTACATCATGGATTAGTGAGTATTAAACACAATGAGGTGGAGTGTCTCTTACTCTGTAACTAGTCACTTCTGATTCATTCTCCAGCGCTTTCACTTGCTCCCACTTCAGGATGATCTTTGAATTCGACATCTTCCACATGACTTTCATAGGAGGCTGACTTGGTGCTGAAACAGAGGTAAGGGAGATAGATTGATAGTACCTTTTAAAATGGCATGTCTCTTGATTTGTAAAATGTATTCCTGGGCATGACAGCTATATGACAGAGTCATGGAAGGAGTCACTGGTCTTCTCTGTAAGGGACACGGGGGTTTCTGAGTAATGCATGCCAGTTTCATGACACCTGGGGTGTCTGGGTACCTGAGTTTTCTTGGCAATTCAAGGCAGTGATGTGACACTCTGGTATTCATTGGCATGCAGGCCAAAACCTATGAGACTCACGAGGTTTCTTGGTGGTAATATTGACCGCTGAGCTTCCAGGCCCAAAGCCTGCTGTGTTGTACGCTCTCACGGTGACGAAGTAGGTACTGCTGGCCTGCAGCCCACTTAGCACTGCTAATGTCCTGTTTCCCATGGTCCTCATCACACTGGCTGTTTCCTCTCTCTCCGTCTTCCCCCAGTACCTCAGCTGACACACAAAAAGGGGCAGAGTTTCACTCGCAGGGCAAGTGCGACATTCACTCTCCACGATAAATTTGTTGCATTCATCAAATACACATAAGAAGGAATAAATGTACGAATGTTACAAGTACGATAAAATGCTTGGAGACTGGCAACAGATGTGAATCAAATAAATTGAATGAAACTGGGTTTACTGGGTCTACCGCTTACCTCATATCCTAGGACTCTCCTTCTAGTTTGCCAAGACAAGGGCTTCCATGTGACCTCGATCTCGGACGCAGAAAGGCTCCTGGCCCGAATCCTGGAGGGGGCTCGGTTGGGCTCTGCAGGATGAAAAGTCAGCTGACTGACTGTGGCACTCATCATACCGTTTTAGTCTATGGGCCTGCAGTCCACCTTCATTATGGTAGACAGATATGTTGAGCTTCCCCTTTTCCACCCAGCCTGTCTTCCTGGAACCTTATCTGGATCCACAGGCGTCTAGACCATTGTGGTAAGCACAGTGAGGATCAACCCCAGACAGCACAAATGTCTGAAAGGTGCTGGCATTTAACTCCTATTGTGTAGATTACCATCTAACTCTGCTGACCAAAATAGCCCAAAATGATGCCTTGTTTATCTTCAAAGCTTTATCTGAAATCTTGAAGAGCTCTGAGCCTAAAGCAGAACCACAGATGGCAGCAGGCTGTGCCATGTACTGAATTCCAGTCGGCATGACCCAACCCCCTCACCACACACACACACACACACTACCGATGCATCATTTATTCTGCTGGACTTTCACCATAAAACATACTTCACTTAATTTAAAGTGATGCTTTCTCAGATCTATACAGTCAGGCATATTCCGAAGCCTGTCAAGTCCAGCGCCTCACTCAATTAATCAAAATAAGCTCATCTTCAGTAACTGAAGCTGCCAATGTCCTACCTTCTTCTGCAGAGTAGATGGTGGCGACAGGCCCAAAAGGCCCCTCCCCCTTGTTGTTGTAAACACCCACTTTCACTTGGTACGGCGTGAATGGTAAGACGCTCTCATTCTTGAAGGTGTAACGGGAGGTGTCCGCTGAGGGGACGGCTGCCTGCATCCATCCGGTGGCTCCGTTTGGGCGGAACGCCACGACATAGCCGAATCCAGGCCCAGCCTGTAGCTCCTCTGGGACAGGCTGAAGGCACATTTGCACACAGGAAACTCACATTAGCATGTAACGGTAACAATGTGTCACCACGCAACAACTGGCCGTCTAGTATTGCCTTCTCCTACACATTCAGGTAGATTTCAAAGAATTAGAACATCATGAAAAAGTTCAATATTTCTTGACTTTCCTTTCAGAAAGTGAAATTCATATAGTATATAGATTCATTACACATAGAGTGAAATATGTCAAGCCTCTCATTTCTTGGAATTTTGAGGATTATGGCTTATAGATGATAAAACCCGAAATTCACTGTCTCAGAAAATTAGAATATTGTGGAAAAAGTTCAATATTGAAAAGTCATGGTGTCACACTCTAATCAATTAATTAGCTCAAAACACCTGCAAAGGTTTCCTGAGTCTTGAAATGGTCTCAGTCTGGGTCAGGAGGCTACACAATAACGCGGAAGACTGCTGACTTGACAGATGTCCAGAAGACAGT
>JAODKE010000114.1:29411307-29428381 GCA_026779605.1 Mormyrus hasselquistii
TGGTTGGAGGTAAAAAACAAAGCAGCGCGGCATTGGTTGGTTGGAGGTAAAAAACAAAGCAGCGCGGCATTGGTTGGTTGGAGGTAAAAAACAAAGCAGCGCGGCATTGGTTGGAGGTAAAAAACAAAGCAGCACGGCATTGGTTGGTTGGAGGTAAAAAACAAAGCAGCGCGGCATTGGTTGGTTGAAGGTAAAAAACAAAGCAGCGCGGCATTGGTCGGTTGGAGGTAAAAAACAAAGCAGCACGGCATTGGTTGGTTGGAGGTGTCTTGTGTTAACAGGATGTGTAGGGGTGAGGGTCAGTGGGCAAGAATCATCACAAGCCTGAAAGACTGTGGATAGCAACTGTTCTGTAGTTTTGTGGTCCTTGATTTCACACTCATGTAGTGTCTTCCTGGTGTAAGTGTGTGAATAAGCTCTGCTGGGAGTGGGTACTGTCCTGTATGATGTTACGGGACCTCCTGATAACCCTGGTGTGATAAATGCTCTCCAGAGCTGGAAGATCTGTCACTCAGATGGTCTGGATAGTTCTTATCAGTCACTGTAGGGCATGGCTGTCCTGTGAAGAACGGTTTCCCAAGCAGACTGTAATGGCGCTGGTAAGAATGCTTAACGTAGTATCCCTAGAGAAATTGCTAAGGATTCTGACAGGCACGCCAAATTTCTCAAGCCTTCTCAGGAGATACAGACACTGTTGAGACTTCTTCATCACTTGATCAGTGTTGTGAGACCGGGTGAGATCCTCGCTGATGGGAACGCCAAGGAATTTGAAAGTTCTCACTCTCTCCAATGCAGCCTCATGAATGTGCAATGGTGTGTGCTGCTTCTGCCTTTTCTGTGGGTCCACAATCATCTCCTTTGTCTTGCTGGCATTGTTGTCCTGGTACCACACCACCAGATCTATCACCTCCCACCTGTAGTCTCATCACTCCAGTAATCAGTCCAATGACTGTGGTATCATTAGCAAATTGAATGATAATTGGCTCTTTCTGGGAGTTATTGCAGTTGTAGGTAAAGATGGTGTATAAAAGGGGACTGGGGGGTCACTGGGTTTTTAGTCTGTTGTTGGTGGTGCAACTCTCAATTCAGCCCAGGCCGAAGAAGAAACATACATCTCATACTCTCTGTTTTGTGTACTGCAAACTTTTTGGATAATGCAACACTGTCATCCAGTATTTAGTGTTCTTACCTATCATTCAACCCGGTTACTTTATTGTATTCTTAGAAAATGAGCAGAAAATTACTTTTCAACGAATGACGCCATAAAAATATTTGGGTAAAACTGGGGCTTGCGGGCTACGTAAAAATTGCTTTGTCACTGAAGTGAAATACAACTTGCATGGTCATTCCTAATATATTGTCACATGTAACCTTTAATATCTTAAAACATACTGTAGCATCAGAGGGACAAATGTGTGATCGATTAATATGCTTTAAAAGTATTCACACAATCGCACAAGTTTTATTAACAGAGCTGAGTAAAATGCACATATCATGCACATATCATCACACATATTTTGTCTGAGAGAATTTGAATCATGATCAGGCCTGACAACTTCAATCTTACAAGGAATTTGTCTTAGAATTTTGCTTATGACGGCTCATAAGTATAGGAGGGAGCACAATCAAACATAAAAAACCTGAACAGTCAAATTGCAAACAACATTTAATATTAGTTAAATGTGCAGTACAGTGTCTTAGTAGTAATCACATACTTTTGTAGTAGCGATTGTGTACTGTCAGTTATTCAAGAGAGTCACTGCTGGGTGAAAGAAGACATTTTTTTGTGTCTTGAAGAATTTTTGTGACTAGAATTACATTCCAGGAGGAAATAGGTAATGCCAGGTCATTTGTTGCCCCTCCAACTGTAAAGGTCCTGGAGGGAGGGCAGGTCATAGGTGAGGATATTTGCTGCAGACTTAATAATGTGTCTGGTGAGTCAGGACCTGTCCTGTGTTGTTCTGGACCCAAAGTGATGATGTGAAGGTGGACTAGCTAGATGGCAGGGTGAAGATATGACATCATAGTCTGAAAAGGTTTGAACTTTTTCAGCTGATACAGGAAATACACCCTCAGTTGTGTTTTCTTGATGATGTGGTCAATACTGTTCTCCTACCTAAGATCTTAGGAGATTATTGTTACCAGGATTTGAAGAATTTTTATTAATGGCTAAATTGTGGATGGCAAGGAGGGTAGAAAGTGGAGAGGGTTCCCCTGATGTCCACAATCTTCTCTACTTCCTTCAGAGAATTAAGCTCCAAATTGTTATATAGTAAATACACCAGGAAACTTGTACCTTCTGTCTCCATGCAGACTTGTCAACATTGTATGTAAGAGATGACTGTGTGTTACCTGTAAATTTCTGGAAGTCGGATCATTTGAGTCGTAAGTTTGATGCTGTTTATTGGGGACAGAGGGCCCTGTTTTAACGATCTAAAGCACACGGCCTGATGTGGACAGCACGAGTTCTTTTAGGGTGTGGCCAACCTACTTTTGCCAGTTTGACATTAGCAGTCGCTGCACCAGGCACATGGTCCAAAAGGGAAGTCTTGTAATCAGTCATGGGTGTGTTTGGGGAGTAACATGCTGTAAACCAATAAAAATGTCATTTGAGATTCTCTTTGCTTTCACCTTGGCAAAGTAACAGGTCTGCTCATGCACGAAGTGAAATTCCTCATCACTCCTGTGAATGTTTGAAAATTTCAATGTTTGAATGTGTGAAAATTTAATGCCCGAACATCTAAATATCTGTTTAAAGAGAGGTGATATAAAACTATATTACCACTTAATATCAAAGTAGTATCTAAGTAAGGGGAACTTTGGCAGTCCTTGACACAATGAGAACCACTTGTCTTCTGCTCGTTCTACCAGATGCAACAAAGTGCTATCATACATTTGGCACAAGTCTTCAGGGGTAAAACACCCTGTGAGTTCAGTTTCAAAGAGCCAGACCGATACATTTGTACATTAGGTCATTTAATACAAGTGCATTTGCTATTTAAATGACGTGGGAGCTGGACAGCAAGACGAAAACTGCATCAGGCTCAAGTTAGTGAAGACACTTGCGTTGCGTCTGATGCCACTTTGGATAAGAAGCTAAATAGGGGCCAGAATGTCTGACATGCGTTTTCTAAGCCTCATGTACTGTCAGGAAGCCAATGGTCCACCAACAGATGGAATTCAGGTACAGTGAGCCAGAAGGGCTTTGTATAAGTAGTTATGCAATTACTGCGTTGAACACAGAGCTGAAATCAACTTCAGATAGTATTCAGACAGTAAGTGGGATCCTGGCTGACCAAGCTGCTGTAGGATGTAGTGATTTCATTATTTGCAGAAGAATTACAGGCATTAACGTGCTTCTGACACCAGGGGGATCCTCACCGGGAGTATTTTTGTTAACAAAACTACAAAAAATGTCTGGCAAACCAAAATTAGAATAAGATATGAAAATAAAAAGCTACTATTAAATGAAAATTGTAAAAATTGCTTCAGAAACTAACTGGAAAAAAAATCGAACGTCAAACACTTTTCATTACCGTTTTTAAATATTGTACTATTTTGCTTAAGTAATGATTTGATCAATAATAATACAGTAATCAGTCTATATCGGTGGATGCCTTCTACGTGACCAAGCTGAGTACCAGTCACTTCTATCATCATTCTCAGCCTCCATCCCAGACGCTAAAATCACCCACTTCTGAGAGAAGATTTCTGCAATTACACTCACAAGTTAATCTGCACTTTCAGTCTCCTCCTTAACCCTCCACCCACCACCCTGACTGCTAATGATTTTGCCACTTTCTTCCATGAGAAGGTGGCGGCCATTGACAGCAGTTCTCCCCACCCTCCACCCACATGGATCCCTCCATACATGGACCTTCTTTTCTCTTTTTCTACCCCCTCACCAGCCTGGATGTTTCTTACTCGCCTATCTGCCCATTACTTGCACCCTGGATCCTGTCCCTTCCTGTCTCTGCCAGGCCGTCTCTCCCTCTCTTACCCCTGCACTTGCCCACTTGAGTGATTCATCCATTTCCATTGGTATACTTTCTGCTGCATTTAAGCAGGCTCAGGTAACACTGCTGCTTAAAAAACCCCCAACTATCAGCCAGCCTCTCATTCTTGTCCAAAACTCTCAAATGTCCTAGACTCAGCCAAATGTATGAAGTTTTCACTGAGTACAACCTCCTGAACCATCTTCACTTTGGTTTCAGACTGAGACACGGAATTGACACAGAACTCCTCACTGTTGTGGACACTGACAGTCACAAGAGCTGCATCCCAGTCATCTGTCCTGATCATACTGGGCCACTCTGCAGCTTTTGACACAGTTAATCACCAAGACCTTCTGGTCACCCCTTCTCAGCTTGGCATCACAGGGATCTGCTCTGTGCTGGTTTGACTCATCCCTATCAGACACATCATGATATCTGATGTTCCCCAAGGTTCTGTACTCGATCCTTTCCCTTTCTCTCTTTACTTTACCTCTCTAGGTCAGCTTCTCCTACCACATCAATGACATCCAGATCTACTTGACCTTTTCTCTTGATGACATCACAGTCTCTGCTCGGATCTCAAAATGCAGATTATTTTGTTCCATTTCAGTTATCTGTTCAGCTGCAGTTCATGCGCACAGAGTTGCAACCGACTATATATGATGACAAATAAAAGATATAAATTCTTAGGAAGAATAGAAGGGCTTGCACTTCATAAAAAATGATTCCAGGAGAACTTTTTCAAAAGCACTGTCACATTTTTACATCAACCTTCATTAAAATAGAAGCCGATTACTGCTCCCATTTTTCTCCCGGAGAGGAGCAACGTGCAATCTGCTCTTTAGAGCTGAAAGCCAGACAGCTGCTGTGCTGTCTGCAGGAGGACTGGGAAGAGCCCCATGCTGAAGTAGCAGCACAGTCCCATACACTTACCTGCACTCCTTTAACTGCCTGGGGTGGCTGCAACAGCGTCGAACAAATTTGATGGCACCAACAATTTATGATGCATCAACAAAAAAAAAGCAAACAAAACTGAAAGGAGTGCCAGAAGAGAAGTGAGTGAACTATGACCTAAAATTGATTCTGTCCATCTGTCTCACATCAGAAAATCAGGTACAAATGCAGCTTTCAGATGATAGGAAACTGACTGTGGCATAGAAAGCTTCACAGTTATTCTCAGTGCCATGCATAGCTCATCAATTTTAAGACGATAAAAGTATCAATGTTGCAGAAACATTAATTGACTTATCAAAGGTAGCTATATTTACTATAGCTACCTAGGACAGGTAGGCTATTAAGATACTTTGAGATAGTACACTCATACAGAATGGGATTTATTAGTCCCAGAAGTAAAACTTCTCTCTGACTCGCAAAAAAGCAGATCACTGATAGCTGAGATGACAGCTCGCTTAACAACAAGGGGCATAAGTAATTGCAAACTAAGTGCTCCTCATTTTAACATTTACACTCTGAGTAAATTGCATTAAGATAAAAACAGGATAACACCTAAAACAACTGATAAGGGGAGCTTTCAAGTTAAGGAAATTCATGGCTTCAAATTTCTTTTTTCAAGTGGACGAAGATGAGGAGGATCGTTCTAGACTTGGGGGTTTTAATGGTTCCATGGATCTCCAAGGTTGGCATCCGTGCGCCAAAGCACCAGATCTTCACAAGCTGGGTCACTGTAAGCATTTAAGGACTTCAGAGAGCCTTTTGGGTTAGCTTCCTTAGACAAGATGTCCTTCTTTCTTCATGAATGGGCAACTCAAGGACGCGGGGGTGAACAGTGGTCACACAAACAGAAAGGTCATAATATTTTCAGTGAAGGGTCTCTCACTTCACAGGGCTGAAAAGCTTGCTGAACAAGACCAGGAAATATGGTATTGAGAGATCAGATAATATTTTTACAGTATCTGCTGTTGTTGAACTATAAGATACTTCAATAGGCAAAATCTCCATGTCTCCTGGCGACGAGTTTGAACTGAAATTCCGTACATAATTGTAAATAGATCTGAAAGATATTTAAACTTATTTTGCTCTCTATCATTCTATCATGTTATAAAGGAAAATATTTCCTAGTCAAAGTGCAGCTTTACCAATTGGTCATATGGGATGTGACTCTTAAAGTGATATTATCTGAATGTCCCCCATTTCAAAGTGAGAATCATTCTCTGACCTTCACTGGAGTTGGATGAATATATTGTAAAAGCTCTTTTTATTATTTACACTGGAAATAAAAAGAGCTGCAACCACGTCTTCCAGAATCAAGCATGAATGAAACAGAAAGATCAAAATAGCTTACAAATACCCTTGAAAGCTTTGTGTTGACATTTGTAGGGGAAGTGAATACATGATGGTCACATTAAGGGATATTAGTGTGATAATATGATGTTCATATTTCTGCCACCAACTACATGCTAGAATGCACTGCAGAACAGTAAACAGCGGAGTAACTGGAGTCACTACTGCTCACAACCATCTAATGTAGAGATATATATAAGTCAGATCCAGTGATCCAGTACATAGCTGTACATGTTATTGTGGCGCTAGGTGAACTGACCTAATAATTACTGGATACCCCTTGCCTGTGATGTATCACCCTTTGTATGTGACATCTCTCCCCTTGCCTGTGAGATCTCTCCCCTTGCCTGTGAGATCTCTCACCTTGCCTGTGACATCTCTCACCTTGCCTGTGACATCTCTCCCCTTGCCTGTGAGATCTCTCACCTTGCCTGTGACATCTCTCCCCTTGCTTGTGACATCTCTCAACTTGCCAGTGATATCTCTCCCCTTGCCTGTGACATCTCTCCCTTTGCCTGTGACATCTCTCTCCTTGCCTGTGAGATCTCTCACCTTGCCTGTGACATCTCTCCCCTTGCCTGTGAGATCTCTCACCTTGTCTGTGACATCTCTCCCCTTGCCTGTGACATCTCTCAACTTGCCAGTGACATCTCTCACCTTGCCTGTGACATCTCTCAACTTGCCTGTGACATCTCTCCTTGCTTGTGACATCTCTTCCTTTGCCTGTGACATCTCTCAACTTGCCTGTGACATCTCTCCCCTTGCTTGTGACATCTCTCAACTTCCTGTGACATCTCTCCCCTTGCTTGCGAGATCTCTCACCTTGCCTGCGACATCTCTCCCCTTGCTTGTAACATCTCTCTCCTTGCTTGTGACATCTCTTCCTTTGCCTGTGACATCTTTCAACTTGCCAGTGATATCTCTCCCCTTGCCTGTGACATCTCTCTCTTTGCCTGTGACATCTCTCCCCTTGCTTGTGACGTCACCCTTTGAGTCTGATTCCTCCCAGTTTTCTTTGTCCTAGTGAGTTTTTCCATTCCACCATTGCCTTTGGCTTGCTGCTTCAGGAAATTGAGCAGGCATACTGTACAGAATATTGAGTGAAAATGCAAATGAAATTGAATTGAATTGAACTAAATACTGAACTGGAGTTACCTAAATGGTCAGCAGTTTAATAATGCTAAGGTATAGAATACAGAGACATCTGAAGTTGCCCTTTATTTTTTGCAGGTTCAGTCTGAGGTAAACTTATGATTCAAAGCCAAAATGTCTCTATTAAACGGAACCAAAAAAACGGAAATAGCAGGAGCAAAAGTAGCTCAACCAATGAGCATCAGACCATTAAGGACGGCTTTCAGCAAATCAGAACCATCATCACATCATCGCAGCAAGGCTCCACATCACTAAAAGGAGTGCTAGCCTGGCAGGGCACTCATCTGCACCAATCAGAGGACTGCTATACCTACAGTATAAGGAGACTGCTGGCCTGCAAAGGAACCCCCCTACACCAATAAGGGTACTGCTGGTCTGGCAGGGAACCCCTCTACACCAATAAGGGGACTGCTGGTCTGGCAGGGAACCCCTCTACACCAATCAGCTTCTCATATACACATTAATCCTCTGTCTAGCAGCTCTGAAATCCCACTGTGCTGGCAGCAGCATAGAGGAGAACATTGTTAGACCTCTGAGTGGCTGCAGTGTGGTCACATGACAACCCCGGTTGGCCGCTATCTGTCTTCAAGTCTTACAATCTGCCTTTAGCAGACTGGAGCCGTGACTATTGGCGCAGTGTGCAATCAGGCAACATTTATCACTACAGAAATGATAATATCCTCACTAATCAATCAGAAATACAGTCTTCTGCTCTATAAAAATAACTTTGATTGAAGGTTTATTCACTTCTTTCCTTAAATATGGGTGTTTTATTACTTATAGTGATATGATATACAGTAAGTTTGTTTAATTAATTTATCTTTTTTTTTCTCTATTCTTGCTGATTTAGCGTCTTGTCCCTCAGAACTTGTACTCTTTACTTGCTCTGCTTTTGGAATGTCATTTAAATAAAAAAAAAAATCTAGGTTCCCTAATTTAACTGATCTGACAGTAAATCTGCATTTTTATATAAATAATGACACGTGAGTTTTTATCTATAGTACAACACTCCAAGAATACTCATCGGCTATAATGTACACTGAATCAGGGCATGTCACACACAAAGGGTGAGACGTCACAGGCAAGGGGTATCCAGTCCTGGGGACCCCCACAGTCCACATTTTTGCTCCCTCCTAGTTCCAAATTGGAAAAACATGGACTGTCTAAGAGATCCCCAAGGACTGGGTTGGAAACAGTGATTTATAATATCATACAATGTTTTCAGATTTCTCAGGGAGATGGAGTGGGTTTCAACGCTAACCAGAGTCTGAGGTAGTTCCAAAATGAGAACTTGTTCTGACTTTATTAAAAGTTTTGAAACCCAATAGTCTTGTTGTTCTGAGAGATGCTCTTGCCAGTAAGACATTACATAACATTACATGCAACATGAGAGGGAGGAAGTATCCCATGATGCTCTATTATTCAGGATCACTTTCCTTCTTGAAGCGTACTGTGTTCATCCTACTGTGTACACTGACAGGTTGTACACCCAAATAATAAAGTCACAAGGGGAATGCTCGCAGATTAAAGGCAGAAGAAGACACACTGTATTTTACCAAATGGCGAGCTGTAAACGTATTATATCTCAAATATAAGAGTAGTTTAAGAGTTACAGTAGAAGAAAACCTTTATGAAACTTTATGGTAGCTGTTTCTATAAAAATGGAAGGTCATTTGAGAACTGTTGTTAGAAATTCAGCTTTTGTTACTGAATATCTTTGAGTTCATGACAGGTCGTGTCTAAACTCTGCACTGCAGTGAGGAAAGATAGCTCACTCTGCTATTCTCTATTGCACTGCACGCTACTGTAGATGCACCAGTGGGAGTATTTATTAAGATCAGTGGCTTGTGCACACCAGCAATAAAGCTGTGTGAAGCCCCTGAATGAGGTGACATGTGACTGCTTCTCAGCAATTACCTTTAACCAGCAGGGTTCCAGCGCGGCTAGCCACTCCAAACTGATTCCTGGCGACACATGTGTACAAGCCCGCATCTGACTTGGTCACGTTGGAAATCCAAAGACTGCCGCTCTCCAGCACAGACACTCTAAAAAGATAAAAAATATAAGTAACTGGAAAGTTCCAAGAAAAGTGTTAGCGGTGATGTGCAATTTGTAGTTTGTGGCTCAAGGAACATGGACTGGAAACGAACTCTCCTGATTGGACTACTTGAAGCACAGTAATGCGCATCTCAGCAGCCCAAATGGACAAACAAGAGAGGATGATGAAAATGGTTTGGACGGCAAATAGCTTTATGTGTATGAGGTGAGAGGGGGGGAATCCAGCAATACAACTGACTGACCAATGAACATCAACCACAAAAAACTAACAACACAACAGTAAAATGCTGGCACTTAAAAGTCATTAAATCATTAAATACATTACTATTATAATGGGATTTATGTAGGTAACATGAGTAAGTTCACAGCAAATGCATTCACCACAGAGAGAAGATTGGGTAAATATAATATGTGGATATACAATCCAGTATATTTGAGAATCAGTAAACACTTTATTACGAACTTCATTTTCTTCTGTGTAAAACCATAGAAAGAGGTGTATATATGTATCATGATTTAAGGTTTGGCGAGGATCCTGCAACAGGTACGTTCCCAAAATTAAAGTCCTTTGGTTACAAAATAAAAGCAGCACGTAGGAACCATTCAACAGCGACCACTTCAGTCAATCTCTGCCCAGGACATTTCTTTGAAGCCCCTCTTAGTATTTCATTTTAATTAGTTTGTTTATGTCTTGCTATTTTTGTCACATGCTATAAATAAATGGATTTATGGCAAATAGTACAAGAATTATTTTTCCACGCTCTATGATTTGATGTGTCATATTAAAAAAGGTAAGCACGTGTCGTTTATTAAATTTATGTTTATGAATACATTAAGAATTTGTCCATTATAGCTGTGATAAAACTGTTATATGCCTTGGTAAAAATGAAGGTTTGCTTGTCACAGGAAGCAGCCAGGCTTGCAGGGAGGTGGCCTGCCATGCAGAAGTGGGACAGGATTGGCCTGTTTCATCTACAAACATCACTGACAGCCGGGGGGGCCGCAGGGGCTCCTGCCAGTGCCGCGCTGCAGTGAGGGGTGGCTCGCCGAGTGTCAGTGACCAGTAGGGGGTGTGTTTCAGGACAGCAGGTAAAGGCAGGTAAACAGCAATGGGTCTGACCAGTGAAAACACTGTTGAGTTCTTTCAAATGGCTAAACAAAAAAGCCAAAGTGAAAATTAAAGGACGTTAAATCTGAAACAGCCACGGTAAATATTTCAAACAAGGGGGGGGAGGGGTTCCATTGCAGTGTATCTGCATTGTCCGGAAAAACATTAGTTACTGATTAGTCAAGCGGCCTACATCGTGGAGACCCAGTCGGAGATATTTCCAAACCAATCAATTTCAACATACCCTGTATGACTCGGAAACACTTTATTCGCAGGTAAGTCACGCATACTAGTAGTTATTTCTAAGTAAGACAATGTGTGTGGCGTAGAGCACATGCATGGCAAATATATCACTAAGGCTTTCAATAGCAGTAGATAAAACATTCACAGTGAAAGCTGAAGCAGCTATTAGTGACACACCACTGCTGTAGTGTTTACATCAGAAATACACTGCCATTCTATAGCCTGACAGAAAGAAATGTTTACAACGTAAACGTTTTACTCACTAGCCATGAATAGAGTCAAAGATCACAGTGAATGCTGCATCCAGTCGGTAGCAGTGTTTGTTACAAACTTGCCATCTGGGAAATCGGTGCGGCATAAGACACAGCTTGCTTCTTTTGCCTTCGCTTTCTACAGTAGCCGGATTCTAGAGCGAAACTGTCCTACACGAACTGTGAGTGACCACACATGAGAAAATGCCCTCTGGGGCTAAACAGCACCCTGTGTGCTTTGAATGGACTGTAAAAAGGGGCATTGAGAGAGGAGTATCAATTCAAAGCAAAGCAAAACAAAGCAATAATTCTGGTGAGTGAATGGTGCATAGATAATAACTGCGTGCCCAGGCTGCCATCACAGATAACTGCCCACTCTCGTCGTCTCCTTCCCTCCTGCACTGGAAAGAGAAAACCTCCAGCTGAAACAAAGCTCACTGCAGAATTCCTTTCTGCATATTAGATGCTATATCCCATAATAATTTCACACCGATCAAAGAGCAAACACATCAGACCCGGTTTGTGTTGAGTACATAGAGACACTTACAGGATTCACACGCATCTTAAGCGTTCACACAGGATTCAACACGAGCGCTAGGGACTCACAAAGATTGCGGCATTACATTGCATGTTTTTAGCAGACCTTTATGCCATACAAGTGTCGAAATGAGACTGACATACGAGGCCAGAATCAGACCCTGGGGCTGTAGGGGGTCTTGTTCAAGAGCCCGTTGGTGACATCACTATCACAAGCATGGGATTCGAACCTTACAATCACACACCTATTTTCAAAGCAATAGTTAAATTTTTTTTAGCAAAAAAATAAAAATGATAAAAGCCATTAAGCATATGACTGAACCCCCTAAACGAACATTTAACACATCAGTCATCTGAAGGTAACGATAATAGAGAAAATAATGATGATTCTCTGCTAGTACAACAAAGGAAAGAAATAAATAAGACTGACAAATATATACTAATTGCTTTAATCGGTGGTAAACTAGGTGGCATGAAGAGCTCATTGTGATTTTGCAAAATAACAAACTAAAACAAAAGCATATTAAACTGGAGCCTTACGGCATCACACTCACTCTCTGCCGTCTCTGCTGTCCTCTGGGCCCTAATGTCACACGGGTTTCTGCCAGAACGATGTTAAACAGCAGCATAGTGTTAAGCGAATGATAGCATGCCCTTTGGACCGTGTTTGGCTGGAGGTGCCCTCAGATTGTACATGTGGGGGGACTCGATAAGCGGAGACACGGGCGGCTCGGTGCCTGCCCCCCCCTCCCCCCAGCGGCCCGTGGTAGCCAGGATGGTGCTTCCAAACATGATGGTATCTGCTTGTTAGCTGAATACACAATGTCAGAAGAGAAGGTGTGTTCTTTATAAGAAAGGAGAGGAGATGCTACCTTCTTTACTGAACAGGTTACAGCATGTAAAAGAAAAACATCTGCATACTGTGAAAAAATCTTAAGCAGTCAAAAAATGTTTAAGGCTATTTATTTTGGTAGTAAGTGTACATTCGCTCAGAAAAAAAACACAATCTAAAATTAAAAGATATGCCAATTAAGAGCAGTACAACAAAACAGTGGCAAGAATTTCTTCTGTTGTCCAAATGTTACTTACAACTTGCTCAGGGGCTCTAAGAAGAACAATTTAGTTTCCAAACTCCTGATCAGGGGCGCCTTAGCCATTGCAGGTAGTCGTTAAAGTTCACCACCAGCTCAATTAATTAATGAACTTAATTAGTTAAATACCTCAATGAGGCATTGATTAGCCAGACAAAATGGGGCAGTGGTCAAATCAAAAAATACACTGGTGTATCGGACAGTCATTCCTTAGACCGCCTAGAATTGTAAATGCATCCTATGTGTTCATGGCTGTTGTTAAATATCAGTCAGTGACCTTGCTTTCAGTGCTGCAAAAGACAATACAATGTAAGCACGCACCTTTTTGATTATCCAGGAAAAAATGTGCACCCATTTCAACTAGCAAAGCACAAATTCTTATAATAACAGCAAGTTCAGGAGTAAGTTTAGGTGACGCCAAGCAATCTTTTCAGTGGAGGTGAAAGTCTTGCGTCAGGTTGGCCCTAACTGAAGACCCGGGTAAAAAAAAAAACATCAAGAGATAATACGGCATGTTAGGTGATGCCGTGTTTCGTTTTCAAGGGCTGGGGCTGGGGGGGTTAAGAGCATTTTTTTTAGAAGGACCGTAATCCACCCAGGAATTTGATCAGCGAAAAATGATACATGAAGCGAAGCAGCGTGGCGGTGCTTTGTGGGATGGTGATTTATACAACGGACGGATTCCAACGGCTGTGATAATGACGGAAAGCAGCAGCACTCGTTCTCAGGACCTGCCACCTTTCTCTGTCCTCACATTACAGTCTTTCTAAAATAGGGCCTGAAAGCAGGTGGATGACAGCGAGCCTACAGTAAATCTTGTCAAGCTACATCAGACTAAAGCAAAGAGCAAAGTGATATTGTTTGGCAAAATAGTTGCTTTGGATTTGTTTGGCTTGCGGTGGGTTTGCGATTGCCTCAGACCGACGTCGTTCATAAACGGTAAACCACAGCTAGCTAAGGATGTAGCGAAATGACAATTTTGTAAAAAACCAATAGCTGCCACAAACGGAGACACCCACTGTGTGACTATGGCTGCATAATAATGTAGCATTTTGTCATGTTAGGATGTTCCGATTATCTGTCATGGTTGCCTCAGATCTCTGGTGACCCGGGTTCTATGCACGTTGAGTTTCTCTTCCCCCCCAATCAAAACACATGTTATGGTGAACCGGATCACTAAACTGCCTATAGGTGTGTGAGTGTGAGTGAATGGTGTATGAGTGTGAGTGAATTAGCCAAATATCAAATAGTTGAGCACATTGTTTAATTGTTTCCTTATTGTATTGTACATCATGTATTTAGATGTATCTAAATAAATCGTATTGTGTGAGAGGGAGAAAAACAAACCCCTAACGTGGCTGTTTTGTATCTCATTGTGTTGAGAATGGTCTGGTTTGTACTGAAAAACAACGGAATAACAATGTTTCCCTTGTAACTGTTCACACAAATCGACTTGAAGCAGAACCTTCTTTCTTTGAACACAAAACAACAGAACCATCCAGAATGTACTCTTTCTTCTCTCTGATGGTGGGCAATTTTGGGATGGCTCTGAGGTTCTGCAGAACCCAAGAGAGAAGTCAAAGTTCATGAGCACCCATCAGGTGGTCCTCAGTGTTTCAAAAACATGCTTTCTATGGGCAATTTGGCAGGGAGAAGCAGAAGGACAGGCTGCTTTGGGGATATCGTCTCATCCGTAATTGCTGGCCAGCTAATCGCCATGACAGAGCTCTCTATGAACATGTACACATTTACCTACATGCTGATAGATTCATATTTAAGTAATTTATTTATAAAATAACACATCTTGATAAAACAATGTAGACAAAGCATGCAGATAAGCTGAATCACATTAATAATTGATCTGTGCTGGCTGTTACATGAAACCTGCCAGTCTCTGTCTCACCACAATACCTATCCTTCTCTAAACTTCTCAGAATGTCTTTGCAGAAAGCCTGTTTTAGATTCAACATGATGTGATATGCCCAAGAGGACCATGACATTGTTAACAAAGCCTGCCCGTCAATCATGTCCTAAATGTGCTTTCTTGCCACATCCTTTGGATTCACTGAGAATTTAATTTGCTACTCCACGGAGGCTTTGTCAGAGGCCCCCATTCAAGAGGCTCTAATTGAATATAAAATGCCGTGATGTTGGATAGTCTGAGCATTGTCACTACATGAGAGGTATCCGATAGGCCAGGTCGCATCGCATCTAGACGTTGTAAAACAAATTGCGCAGAATGTATTTTATTTATCGATTCATTTCCCCAAGTACTCATTTAAAAAACCCTTTAACACCTAGTCTTTGTCAGGTAAAGCTGATGAACAGAGCAAGAGGAGCTGAACAGAAGCCACCTGCCTCCCATCCCGCGGGTGTCGTCCGACTCACCCCTACAAAGCAACTCCAGTCGCAGTAGATGTCACGGAGCATTCTTCTGCTTATCGTTTAATGTGAAATATCAGAGCATAGGTTAGCCAGAAAAGACAAGGTAATCTTTCAATATGAGTAACTACATAAGCAATGGTTATATACATGACCGATTAGCAAAGCAGATAATGTGAAAATACGTATGATTAAAACAAAAGATCAGTAACTAGCTACCTTATTTCATTACATGTTTACTATTGTGTTCAAACTCAGCTACAGGTGGGAGGAGACAAAATGGTACTGAACCAGTGTGCGGTCCAGTTAAGAGTCAGGCAGCCACACCCTAGTCATGCCAAAACGCAGAAGACCAAGGCTGTGTGTACTGGAAAGAACACAAACAACGTCACGTCAGAGAAATGGCACATTCCATAATGTACTTTTGGGATTGAGTTATTACATGCGGTTTAATAGTTCAGAAAATCTGAATAAGCTGAGTCTGCACCAGTGCCCAATTACGCCAGTACCGATCAGTATCAATACCCACAAATTTTCATAAGCCAGGAAAGTAGACACTTGCTTTTCCTCAGTCTACTACAAATGTGTGACAAAGCATGATTTATACGTTTTCTTCTTTAGAACAGCGGTTTTCAGTAAACATCGTAAAAGCAAAATTATAGCATCTTAAGTACTTAAGTCCAACCATTTATCTCAATTTTAGTGGAGATCTATCCAGAGAGAACTGCACTCATTGGTCTGACAGGAAAAGTGTCTGCTGGATACACATATTATCATCTCCATGCCTCCACAGCCATACATAGAAATATATATCGCAAATTAAAACTTACAAGAAATTTTATTGAGAGTAAGGCCATATAAGGAACCAATTAGCCTTTTAATTTAGATAATATTTCTGCACCCAGCTGGTGTTTATGTGTCTTGTATTAAGATTATTTGTTGCTGTTCTTTAACAATATTTCAAGGTGTTTAGAGGCAAAGCTTTGGGATGGTAGCACCATAGGAATAAGGCATCTTAACAATGTTACCCACTGCACCACTGTGCACCTGCAAAATAACTCACACATACATGAACAATGTGACAGCAAAACCTGCTCATTTGTTAGTGTAAAATGAAGATGCTCGACATTCCTCTTTGCCTGTCACGAATACTTTCATAGAGGCAGACATGCAAACACTATCTCTTATCTGGTGTGTGCAGAGAATCGACAGCACACATTCAATCCATGCTCTGAATGACACTACACCTGCGTGTTATATAAGAGATACCTTAGCAGAAGTGTGATGTTCCACAATTATAAACACATTTAATTGGCACACATTTGACAAACCCACTGTTGAGTCTGGTGATGATGGTAATTCAACACAGTTGTGCCATTTATTGCTGCTGTCAGAACACAGGTCTGCAAGCCGCTTGACAAGGTGATTCCTGCAACAGGCCCCCATTTCATACGGGAATGCACTTAAAGTGAGCTACTATCATGTCACCCGCTGAAATATCACAATCTGATTTGATCGAGTGCATTGCACAGCCCACATGGATACAAGGCAAAAATGACAATTTCTTTGAATGTCTAAGAATGTCTCTGATATGATTCAACACTGGAAACCCTCATCAAAGGGCTAAATTACTGTAAAAAACCTGTAGAATCCATGTTTAATATGCCCTAATTTCTTCACTCCAGTATGGAAAATCACAATTAGTTTGGAGGAAAGGAAATGCACAGAGCTTAGCTGGGGGGTCCGTGCAAGTGCTGCAGAGTCTTCCGTTTAATCCCGTCCCCTCAGTTTATTCCATTGGGCTGATCCTCATCTAGTTCTATTGCTTTGAGCTTTCCTTCGAGGAACAAAGAGCAGCCTGCCAAAGGAGAAACCATGGGGGGGGGGGGGGGGGGGGGGGGCGGGGGGGTGGCTTGGCAAACTGGTTGAAATTCCCTGGTGGGAGAATTTTTTTTT
>JAODKE010000114.1:29428539-29452068 GCA_026779605.1 Mormyrus hasselquistii
GTTCTCAGGTTTTGTGGCATTGGCAGAGACGAGGGGTTGGTGGGTGGAGGGGGGTGGGGGGGGGGGGGGGGGTGGGGGGGGGATGGGGGGGGCGATGGATTAAGCAGTATGCTTAAATTCCCTCGTGTTGAATTTTTTTTTTTTTTTTAAGTAGAGCATGCCACATAAGAATAGTCCCAGAGCAGAAGATTAAACCCCCATCTAACATCTGCAAGTTTAGCTGCTCTCAGAACTTTTATAAAATTTATATGCAAATTTATATGTAAGTCTCCCTTGAATACTTTGCTAAAATGTGTCTCCGCTGAATAAAGAGAGAAAAGAACGTGCTTTGAACGATCTGATGATCTCATGTCAGATTTATACATTTATAATTTCAGGAAAATGGACCTATTTTTCTATACCCCATCCTAAAGGGATTGCATCCTAAATATCCTTAATGAAACTGCCAGAGCAGTTTTCTTAACATTTCTTATGTGATAATGCATGTTATGGAAAAACAGATAAGGCAACCGCCCCAAGACTCTACCGCTTACGAAAACAAGATCTCTCACTTTCAATTTGGAATTTATAGCCACGGACTGTTTTTGACTTTTAATTTCCAGGAGAGCTGCCAGGACTGGCCACAACCTCACCCCTTCTGCCCATTGTTTGCTTGTTTGGTCAATGCATGTCATTAGTCATGTGGTTCTGGTCCCGGTGTTCCCCTAAGTTTACCCCCATTCAATAAAAATGACAGTTCGTGCTGAATGTTACTGTGTTTTGGTGGTGGGGGGGGGGCGGTGAAGATGCATGTAATGTTTTCTGGGGGGGGGGGTGTTGCCCAGGGTGCCATACAAGCTAGACCCACTACTGTGTGTAGTCTGCTTACATCCGAATCTCCGTGTACACAGCATTACTCATGTACCCATACAAAGGGAGCAAAGAGGCCCAAACTTATAAAGTGAATCTGACCGTCTTCCTTAGCGTGACGATTGGCCATAGAACACCCATCATTTAGCCTTGAACCCGCAGTCCCCATTTCAGACGGCAACTCCTCAGCCAGCCCAATAAAATCGACGATGGCATTGCTATGGTCAATGCAAAGGGGCTGCGATAACATTATGACACAATGCATAACTGGACACAAGGCCAGCAGAATCCCTATGACATTATCAAGGAGGATACCCAACGTGACTTTCTGCCGTCCTCATATAAGGTAAGATAATGTCTGCCACTCCACCCTCGGACTTGTGCCTCTGTGCCTGATAGATGCCATAGATAAAGACATCAGCTTCAGTGTCATGTTTATGCTTCAGAGGACAACTTATCCTCCTTTTCTTAGAAGCGATATCAAAAACCAGTAATATTAATGGTTAATCCAATGCCAATCTGCAAAACTAAACTTTCACCCATTAATTTTACAGTTACTTTCCCCATAATTCCTATAATCAAATCACATTTCAAAAAGCGAAAAGGAGCAGAATATCTCGTCACTTGAATTGAAAGCTCACAAAGCCATTTTCAGGTCAGTGTGACTAATATAGAAATCAATTTAATTTCTGTTTGCACAGATACTTTCCATAATGTCTGGCATTTTCTATTACCCTTTCTGTCTGTGGAGATTTTAAGACTTCACTGGTTCAAGTAATGACTATTTGTCCATTATTCTGTGCAAAGCAAAACGAGATTCTTAAAAGTGAAGTTCTACAAAGTGCCTGAACATTGCTTTCAAAAAAGGGCCGTACTTTGTAAAGAATGTAATTCAGAAACACAGTGAAAAAGAAATACTGAATACACATGCCAGCCAAGTAGCCAAGACCGATGAGACAAGGAAGTCTGGGAAACCAACCTGATTTAAGAAGCCTTCATTGATAACATGTACCAAAACACACTGGTTAGCTCCCTCACCAGAGAAACAACTCTGGCAGTTGTCTCCTGCAGCTGCTGAAACTTACCATCTTTTAAACAAAAGCCAGCCCATTGCATTCATACACCTAGACACCTGACAATACTCCTGACTGCATACATAAATGGAGGCCATGGTGACAGCAGAAGCTGAATTGCCACTCACTAATTGTGTAAGGCAGGAACAATATCCAGAGATAAGCTAAGCAATAATAATAGACCCTTTTCATTTAAAATACTAATGGCTAAGGACATCATTATTACCTAATAATCTTGTAATGCACATATTCAAAAAAATAAAACAAAATATAAAGCATGTGCTCCAAACAAGCAAAAAATATTCACGCATTCATATCCCAATCCCACAGGACCTCGCTATGTTACTGGCTAACCGTTCCTGACTCTGAGGAAGGGAGTCTCTCCCATCACAACGCAAATAAAACATTTTACTCAAATTGATCAAGCGTATAATCAAACCAAATTTTTAAAGGACTGAATCATAGTAAGAATGCATTCAATTCACAAAGAATTCACCAAAGTGGTGTGCGAGCTTGATGGAGACGTTTTGAAACAGACATAGATATAATTACCAGTAGCTACTATGTCTGAATACAGATGATATTTTTAATGGTAAGTTAGAATAACTATTATGGTGTTTTCTCAGAAAAAGATCTTCAACATGACTGTTTAATACTCAACTTCATAATGGATGTCAAATGCTGTTTAAATAGCTGGCTGCCCATTGTAATCCAGAAGACAAATGAGGTTTAGGAATATTCCTTCTCCTCCATATATTTTGTCTAATTTCCTTTTACTGAGCAGTTAACTGGACTGACATCTGGACAGTTATCTGCTATAATGTGCTGCCTTATGTAAGACTTTTAAGACATTTTAGCAATGATAAAAGTACAGTGGGAGAGTCCCTGTACACTGCAGTGCTTATCTCTGTTGCCACGAGGTTGTGGGTTCAATCCCCGCCCTCAATTCTTTCTGGCATTGCTGGCATCCCTCCCACATAAAATATCAGTATATAGGTGAATGTACCTTTCCAAACTGCCCCTGGCGTGTGTGATTGTGTGCACTGTAATGGGCTGCCATCCCATCCGGTACATCCCTGGCCTTATGCCCCGCGCTTCTTGACATAACCCCATGCTCACTGTAACCCTGTCTCCGATAATACATGGATATTTCTCTACATTGCAGTGTTACCCCAGCCTGGTGCTGTACTCAGAGGCTCATACGCTTGTCACAACACCTATTGTCAAAGAGTTAGAAGATCACTCCCGCCCTTTAGACCTGCTCACCCGCATGCTTAAGAGCTGCATGGAGTACGATGTCCAGTATAACTAAATACAAGGGTATAAAAGAGGAAGTTATTATACTCACACACCGAAAGTCACAATTCAGTTCCGTAGCACAGCACATTGGTAATCTCTGAATCAGGAGAGACAGAGTATTCAAAGAACCTATCAAAGAGTTAGAACCGTATGCCTTTGTGGGCAGCGGTAATGAATACACATTTCATTAGAGGAAATAAATTTAGCCTGCATCACAGATTTCCTTCTTATTGTTGCGGCTCATGAAAAATGTAAATAGCATGCAGCTTGACTTACCCTTGTGGTTTTTTGCAGCTGAAGAACAAAAACCAACATTAAGTTGGAATATGAAAATACTAAAACTGCAGGATGGGAAATACTAGAGCTATATTCTGTCCAGAAATCGCTTCATTCAGTAATAGGTGAAATAGCGCTGCATATTATAGAAGCTGACTGTCGATGACATAAAACACATAATCGTGCTGTAATGGATGTAATATGATCTTATAAATATATGAACTTTGTAACTTTGGTAGCATGACTTTATAATAGAATCTTTCTACCCTAAAGCTTTGTGTGCGATCAGTATAAAGTAAGTACAAAGCAACAAAAAAGGAACAAATAATAGCATTATTTATGCAGTCAGTGGGTAATCCTGTATGCTTTTTCATTTCTTTGTATATGACATTTATATTACGTATATTAAAACTTAACTCAAAATCTGTTTATATCCATTAACTTTAGGACCCTCATAGTTCAGAGAGTAACTACGGGGTATTCACATAGTATAAAACCACAGTACTCTCGCCTTTCAGAAGCAGATTTGCGTGTGTCTATATTAACACATCAACCCAAATCTTCCCTCAGATGTAGCTCAGATATATGAAGTGACAGTTGACAAGTACATAAAACAGGACAAGATTTCTGAAGAGCTATTGTTAGAAGAAGCACCCAGTGTAGGTCGTTACCAAGAACCAAAGCAACAGAGTGCGTCGATGTGTGTGTTGTATTGAAAAGAGTTGTCTGTGGCTGCAATCTACAGGGCTGACACAGCCTGCACGGCACTCATCAGTCCCACCTCGGGCCCAGAAGTGCCCTCTCAGCTTCCTTGTTCCCGCTGATGTCATCACCATTGCATCAGTGGGGGGGGAAGGCAACTGTGGAGAAGATGGATCACCCAGCTGGTGACACAAGTCCCTCTCCTTGCTTCTCCACCAACACCCCAGCCCACCCCACGCTCCAAACCTTGTGAAAAACGAACACCGATAATGCGATTTATGAGATTCATGGCGGCAGAGATGTGAACGCTGCGTCTCGGGGCTGGCACCCATGCACGTCTGCGCATCCCACCCACTTCATTCCCATTATGTCAGTGCTGCTTCATTTAAGGCATCACAGGGAGCGGACGCTCGGTCGGCGTGGGGAATGGCGCCTTCCTGGTGACCACATCAGCACCACGCGGTCGAAAAAGCTCTCTGCTGAATGTGGAGAACAGTAGAAATATAAGCACCTCCAGACTTTTTTTTTTCAGCACAGGAAATTCAAAAGGGATTTCCTCCAAAAGCTAATTTTTAAATATATTTGGAGCTTCTACACCTGTTAAAATTTCCATCCAAACTCCCTGATGATTCTTCTTTACAGACTCTGTTCATTTCCCAGTCATACTGTAAACTATTCAGGCGGCTAGAACTGCATAGTCCTCATGTGCACTTTTACCAAAACCAATAGAAAATGCAGGCAGACAACAAAGCAACCAATCAGAATATTGCGATTTCTGTCGTATGCCACAGTACTCGTGCAGCCTGTGCACCTGTGCATTGTAAACATGCCGCGCAGTGCGGTAGGCGGCTTGTATATTTGCACGCGTATAATGTGATGGAGTACTGGAGCTTGACTTGAGTGCTCTAGAGAGTGCATGCAAGGGAATATTAGAAGTGTGAAATCACAGGGTCATGACTATGAGAGTCCTGTGCTTCTGCCAGTGGACGTTCCCAGTCCTTCACATGGGAGTTCTCTCCCTATACACATCTCTAGGAGAAAAGCTGAACCTGAGCAGCCGCTGGCTGTGTTTATAGTGGAGCAAACCAAGGAAGCAGCAACCATTTCCATCGGTTCCAACTGAGGTTTTATCAAAAATTTTGCATTTAAAGGTGCAGTATTCAAGTATGCTAGATATTGACTGTGTTAATCTAAGAAAAGGAACTAGATCCAATGTTTTGAAACTAGATGCTCTTCTGGGATGTAGCAGTCACAGATCTAAGTGCTTAAGCCCACCGGCAGTAACCCCGCATCCTGCCAGCTGCTCCCTCCCTAAGGCTACCCCCCCACCCGACACCACCCAGAGTGGCGGGGAGGTTAAGGGGGGGGCATGCAAAGGGGCCACATGCAGCCGCACGGTCGCTGCAGCTTGTGCCATGAGCTGGAGGGAGTTCTATAGCGGAATAGGGATCGGTGAAACTCTGCTGCGCCCAGAGACCCCAGCTGCGCGGATACAGGCCGCGCCACATAAAACTTGACGTCCATATAAGGAACAGTAACGAAATGTTAGTTACCTGCTGATTTAAATTAAAATCCCCCTCCAGCAAAAGTTGCTCTTACATTGGGGAGTGGATGGAATAGAATGCTTAATCACCTCTGAGTGGTGAGAGGACTCAAGGAACTGTCAGACTCGCGACCATGCTAAGACCTGCTAAGACCTGCACACCACTCAATACCTGCATTTGTACGTAACGGGTTCAGGCATTTTCCTGTCTTCCCAATGCAGCTCAGTCTCGAGCTGGTGTTCAACCCTCTTACCTCGCCGTTTACTGACGGTTTCTGGGAAAGCAAGAAGACTCCAGTATATTAACTGCCCTCACCGACTTTCGCTCTAATGGGCCTCTGGCTGGAGTCGACACACGATCAGAATGGATGCAGAACAGAAAAAAAGACGCATGGTGCGACAGGGGAGGGAGCACAAGCCTGCGTCTGGCTGCACACGCTGGGAAAAATATGATGTACCATGCTGATAAGATGTATGGAAAAGCTCTCTGCTAAATGGAAAATGGCTGTGCATGTAAATGGGCAGCATTTTTCCACAATTGCCAATATACGGTATGAGGTTCTAAAGGCCAATACAGGTAGGGAATTGGTGGCTTTCAGCGAAGCGCAATAAAATACATTTTTGCTGCAGGGTCTCGCATCTGAAGAAAAATGACAGATATAGCTTATGTGATAGAATATGACGCATGGACCATAATTTACTCTCATAATATGTAAAAAGGCCCTTGCGGGGCGTGTCTGTGCTGGCTGCCTGATTAATCTACTGAAATGGATTTAGTGTGCATGTGTGAAAATTTGATGAGTGCTAAAAAAACACTGACAAACTGAAAATCCATCCTTAAATTACCGTGCCGTCCGCGCTGATAACAGAGGCAAGTAACACTGTGCTTCCTGCTTGCTTTCATACGCATATGCGTGTTCTAACCAGTAACCATTATCTGCTCCTTGTGTCTTCCCAAGAACGAGGTAAATGTAGAACACCACGTGTAAATATACATTAATTCTAGCTGCAGAAAAATTGAAGTTGAAAGATTGTATCCTATTCTGGAGTTTGTCTATCGGCAGAACACTGTTACTCGACCAGAAAAGAAAAACAGAGGTTTTGCGCTCCCATCAAGTTTTTAAGCTACAGCACATTGTTTCAACTGGATTTAGTGCCTCAAGATTCCAGATAGCAATACAGAACTGTATAAAACAACAGTGCAAAACAGTGTACAACAGAAAGGTTAGCTGTGGAAATGTATTGCAATAAAAGTCGACTGAAGTATAGTTAGACAAATTTAAAAAGCAATACTGTTGCAATCGACTTTGAAAAATTTTAATGTTTTTATTGGTCTGTTGGATCGATAGAGCAAGGTTTACAGACTGTCAATAGACTGAAGACAGTTGAATAGATGTAGGTGGACCATTGACAAGGATGTGGAGATGGTGAAGGGTATCGCTTTCTGACCCTGGGTGCGTAGGGTGAGGACCTGAGCTCTGTGACTGAAAGTGTGGGTGGGTGGGGGCGGCCGTACCTGTGGCTCTCACGCAGTGCCTCCTTGCCCTTCTGCCAGGAGATCACCCCACGTGGTGACATCCGGGGACGACATTCAATTTCCACATGCCCCCCCTCCCGCCCGAGAGTGACGCTTGCCAGTGGGTTCTGGGAGAAGTCCGGGGCAATAGCTGTGTGAGAACAAGGGGAGAGAGGTCACGTTGACTTTGTGTAAAATTTACCCATTTAGAATATACAAGTGTCTCTGTGTGGGTATTACACAATATAATCACCTTATGACACAGTAAGCTAGAGTTTATTAAAAAAAATCAACTAAATTATTAGTTTTAGCTTCCACAACATGTACACAGGGCAACACTGCAAAAAGGAAAAGTTTCTACCAATTAGAATAAGCTGAAGACAGAGGAGTAACATTTGGCATGTAAAGCCTGGGTGGGGGGAAGGGGGGGGGTTCCAAGGCCATACTGTAGGTTGACAAGAACCAACAGGAACCTGAGCCAATCAGCTGTCAGCACACCACAGCATATCATGCATCATCAGTCCCTATTACAGAAGGATTCGACCAGACAAGCAAAGCTGTGCGTCTTTCTCAACATATAGTGTTCAACAGAAGTTATATTATAGAAGTTATTAATGTTACAAGTACCGGCTCTGACTCACATCAATCACAGTCCATGAAAAAAGCTTCCAACATCTCTATGAGGGAATTTCATTACACTGATTAAACTGCTTCAGGATTCTCAGACCTGCATTTGGCTTGATTTGAACAGAACAAATATGTCATTAAATACAGTAATATATATGTCATATAACAGCCAAATATTATGCATTAACCATATTTGTCAAAGTGTTTACATCTTTACATCTGATATATGCTTCATTTGCAAGTTATACACCCGCAAAAGAAATATTAGAAATTAGCCTATTATACTTATATTCATGCTAGGATTCGATACAAGAGCCCAACATAAATCTTTGCATTTATCCATCTCTGAAGGATTATTTAACGTACAAGTCCTGCTTTCTCTCTCTACGAAATGTTCATCTATAGAAAATAAATGCAGGGAGCCTTTGCGTTAATCGCCGGGCTGACCAGAGCCGCTGGAGCTGTGACACATCACTCACCACATATAATACACACTAGGATCTGACTTTTCATTTTTCATTTTTATGGCTAAATGGTTTCTTTAGATACATTATAGTGGTGGTGATCTATATCCAGAGTTGGGTAATTCTGGTCCAGAGAGTTACTGTCTAGACTGAGATTTTGTTTCAACCAACCAGTTGAGTGACTCTGTGACTGTGACTCTTTATGCTCAACGTATTGGTTGAAGCAAAATCTTCGTCTGAACTTTTACTCTTAAATATTTTATTTAATTAGTACTAAACTATGGGCAAGTACAGCAGAGAGTACAGCAAGACTGTAATTCCTTTTTTCTGTTCACCCCCGGAGCACGCGCATGGGACTTGAACCTGTAACCTACCAGTTAGATAAAGGTACTCCATCTCACTCTATAAATGCACGGCAGAGCAGAACGCCGTTTGATCAAACGGAATGTAATATGATACAGAGTTTGGCCATCTCCCATTAGAGTAATAGACAGCACATGCAGGAGACCTTCACGAGGTACTTACACATACAAATAGCCATGCAGACATGCCGCGTGCGGCCGCGCTTCCCCTTACCGATCACCCGCAGCTCAGCGTTGGTGTACAGCTCTCCGTGCTTGTTCCCTGCCACGCACTGGTACATGCCCGCATCCGACAAGGTCAAGCTGCTGATTGTGAGCACGCCATTAACAACCTGCACTCTGTCCTGTGGGGGAGGAAGGACACAAATGACAGGACTGCCATCAGCATTCAGTTGAGGGGGGGGGGCGTCCCGCTCGTTATCTGGAGTGTTATAAAAACCCGGAGGCGTGTCGCTAATGAAGGGAGGAGGACCACAGGAAGCTGCCATAATCACATGCTGTCTGCGAGGCGTGAGGCAGCAGCGACGCCCTGTCCCGTCTCCAGCCACACCTTCCCCAACACATTTTTGAGAGTTAAAATTTAGATGGGTAAATGGGGACGGGTGGTGTGGAGTAGGAGGAGGTAGGTGGAGGGTGCTTAAGGCCGGATCACCTGGCAGCTTTCTCGTGAACTAATTTACTAGCAATCTGTCTATAGCGAGATTGCTCTCACCCTCTCTCAGAAGAAGCTCTTCATTAGCAGGAATACCTTCAGCGTATAAGCTCTGTACACCAGTGCTTGCATGCCAAGCTATTGCTTTTGTGACAAAGTGACTTCTGGATAACAGCCCCACAATAAGTGAATAAAACGTAAATGCAGGAAAACCTCTCCGAGGCATGAGCAAAAATCATGAGACCCACTGTCTGTCTGGCAGCTGCTTTCTGTCATTTTAATTTTAGAGGTCCCCGTTTTTACTTTAAAATAAGGTTTTGTCAGTGTGCACTGCAGCGAAGGGGTGAAGCCGCTGCTTTTGTGCTGTGTCATTTGCAAACGGGAATATGACATTTGGGTGATTGACCACCTTCTGTGTCAGCCATCACATGATGCAATATGCTCAGGGGTCCACGGACAGTGTCAGAACCAAACTCCTATGGGGTGCTGCCCCTGTCCCATTAACAGACCCAGATGCCTTAAAGTTCTCAGCAGGGAGCTCTGTGGCAGAGTGAGGGCCCAGCTAGAGAAAGCGGCAGGCGAGTTTAGAAAGGTTTTTGTTGTCACTCTGCAGTGAGCTGGGCAATCCTGTAGGGGGCGCACCCCAGGATCTGGCTCAGTCAGTGGGTATTTGGCTCCTGGCAATCTAGGGCAGGCATGAGCCTAACATCTGCCATTAATTAAGCCTGATGCGCCCCTAAAATCAGCAGTTTCTCATGTTGATGCGACAAACCATCTGTAGGGTTTTGATTGATGCCAACTCGGCCAAAACACCAAAGAAAAAAAACAAAAACTAAAAACTCAAGTGCTCACTAATTTCTGGGCGTGTAACATTTTGGGGCAGAAAAAAGAAAAACCCAACAACAGCATGCAAGGTTACTTGCCAGTGGAAATGAGAACATAACGCGAAAGCAAAACTGAGCCAGCTGGGAGGAAGATCCATTCAACTAGCCGTCCCAAATTCGCAGTTCTTCCCAGACCTGCTGAAATGCAGAACAAAGGGATGCCCGTCTCCTCTGCTGGTAATGAACAGCACCTGACCTAAGCTCCCCCCACCCATTCACCACTGAGTCCTGACCTTTGGTTTGGACAGTGATTAAAACTGCAGCTGTTAACAGTGACATTTGGGAGACTCCAACGCCTTGTCTCATTATTTTGCCAGAATACGCAGGGAGCTTGTTAATATTACAATCACAACAATTTTTCTTCCCTGCTCTGAAATCTGCGTTGTTATAAATCAGCGATGGCAGAGACCATCTCAAGTCTCAGTCAAACTACCACTCTCTGCTACAGCACACGTCAATGTGCAAGAAACTGAAATGTTACTCCATTATGCTTGCGGGGGAGAGAAAAGACATCCATACTGTAGCAAATTGAATGGACAGACTTAACACCCTGCTCTGCAAAGCCACTCGCAATACACTCATAGATGTATCCCAGTGAACTGCTAAGCTGTGTTTTACTTATTCTATTTTACATTAAACAGGCAGATTTGCTTCCCCTCTTGTTAGTCCTTGACCTGTATACCCATGGAGTAAGTAGGTTGTTCATTGTTTCAATACAGTCAAGCAAGTCATCACAATGGTTTCCTTTGATACATAAAGCTGCCTTTAAAAATACTGGAATATTCTAAGTTTTGGGGGTTATTTATACCTCTATAAATAGTTAATTGCATTAAATTGAAACAGATTAATCTCAAAGACCAGGCTGATAAGACATCTTGTTTTTCTTACCCTGGGGAACATTGTGATTTAATGCTGTTACTCTGAGCTGTGAGAGATTTACCACAAGAATACTGCAGGGCTTTACCTCAGCGTACTTTACAACCAACATAAAATAGAAAAAAATCACCACTGTTTGGTCTGTTCTTCAAACAGCCAGACTTCTTCATGCAAAGCAGAAATGGCCGCTGAGGCCTCACTGATGAATTACAAAAATCCTTTTTGTATGCAGATCAGGGCTCACCCTGATATTTCTCTGTGGCGACGGCTCCTGGTGCTTAGGAAATATTCTTATTTTATGGAAAATGGTCCAGCGGTTGGAGACCCTTTCGCTCAATTCACATTTCTGTTAACTGCTCAGAACGCTTTTCTGCTACCTATTTGTGGAGTGTGTTTAATGTTACAATGACTTCTACACCCCTTCTGATACACGCACAGGCTGTGATGTCAGGACAATTAATTCAAAGCTAATGATTTTCCTGCGAGATTCCCTGCTATGAAATGTGTTCTTGCAGTACAAAGAATACAAGTACAACAGAAAAACTCATTGACTTCTGTGCAGATTTCGTGTTCAACGCATTTCCATCCCGAACAGCTCTTAACAGTCTATAGTAGGATTGGAAAGTCTCTTTTTCACCCACTAGCTTGAAGTAACTTGTATGCATTAAACAGGATTTTCAGTCTCCATCTACAAGTAAGCCATATTTGTAAGCTATGCTAACAGAAAGATAATTCTTCCTTATTAGTTTTTTTTATTTAAACATGATTGCTCTACAGATATAAATTGTTATACAGTGTGTTCTCTTGTCTTTTAATTAAAGAGACATGCACAGGCTGACTGAAAATGTCCCTCACCTCTATAGGTTCTAAGGATTCTCCATTCTTCAGCCAGGTGTAGGACGGCTTAGGTTTCCCGGTGGCCTTGCATTCCCACACCAGCACGTCACCGATGGGTTTCTGCATGTCCGCTGGCTTCTCCACCAGGTGAGGGGAGGCTGAATGGAAACCAAGAACAAAGAACATCTACAAATACATCTCTGATAAGCCAACATGCCCTTTCCCCAACATTTTCAGTAAGGAAGTGGTAGAATAATCAAACTAACTGGGCAACTGGGTCCCTGAAATAAGTATACGTTAGCTGCTTCCCCGACAGACCGGTAACACTGAACAAAAAATATTCAAGATGTTCAACACATCAACGAACGAATCGTTTTGGTCTCCACTAGCTGTCAGTGATGAGAGCAATATCATATCCTCAGTGTCTGCAAGTGAAGTCTCTACCAAAAACCTGCTCACAACGGCATTTCTGTTACCGTTATTGGAACTGAATGTCTCACATCATCCTTGTTCTGTTTCCTCCATATTGAATTTTCGAGTTTTCAGACCTGACATTGTTGCAGGAAAGGATGGTTGAATTATCAATCAAAAGCAATATATTGTTAACCTCAATTACTGTCACTAAGCCTGTACTGAATGCTGATGAAAAGGTATAGATTATCCAAGTTTCCTTTTAATCAGCCACCGCACAATTAATTTCTCTGCCAGAATCTGATACCCCATATGTGGTAAAGGTTAATCCTATATCACATTAATTTTGGGCTTGATTCCTCCACTCGCCTAGCTGTCCCTATTATTTTATCTGCAGCTCAATACAAAAAATTACTTTGGCTCTTTCCCAGTGATTCTCAGTGCCTCAGCGTGCAAAGCCAAGGACATTCACAGCTCCGGATTTTTTTCTTGTTTTTCTTTGGTATTCTGCAGTTGCACCAACACAAGTTGCTCTAATCCACTGCTGGAGATGCACAATGTGTCCCACAGAAGGATGAAGCCGGCTTATCCCTGATTGTGTTTTACCTTTTTTCACCAAAGGAAAAAAATAATGCTGTGCAAAAAAAAAAAAAATTCTACAATGTTGGTCAAAGGAGATTGTGATGCGGCACAAGAAACATTAATGCACATGAAAAATGCGTCAGTAAAATCATCCTCTAGTGACAGGAACTTCCTGATGGTTTGCCATGATTTAGATATTTAAAGGATGGATATCAGGATAATGATGCTTCCGAAGTCAAGCACTCATTGCCTTATTTGAAAATTATTAGGGTAATTCAAAGGTTTTGTAAATTGAGTACTAACAGAAACCCTTGAAGGACAACTGAGTAGAAGATTGAATGAACAGCCTGCTCATCCTTTCTGGATAGCCACTGGTGGCAGTGTTGAGTAAACACAGAATGCCCACTCTGGTTCCTGTACCAATCAACCCCCAGAATTGCCACAAAAATAGATGGCTGCAAAAAAGAAAAACGTTCAACTCTTATTATTCACTTGTCCATCAAAAGTCAGTAGTTCTCCCACCAACCCAGTGATCCAGCTTTACCTGTTCTGCTTAAAATAATAAAACGGTAAGGTGAAGAATGTAGATGAAAATACGCTTCTCACACCAATTCAGGGAAATTTCAGGAAGCAGTGCTGGTAGGGAAGTGTAACCCTCTTCAGGAACTACAGTGAGCTAGCAGCTACAAAAGGACTTTTCCTGCTATGAACAACTGCCAGAGTCCAAAGTCACTTAAGACACAAAATATTGTGTTGTAGTATAATAATAGAATGTTGCACAGGCAATTCAAGTGGCACACAGACCATGCTCACAATGTTTCTCTCTCTTTTTCATGAGAACCATAATTTTCTCTGGGTAAAAAAATAAATGAGCAATCAAAGGGCAGCTTTTTCCCTCCATTGTAGACTGTAGGCTTTATTATTATTAATAATTTCTTTGCGGTGCCTTACAATGCCCATCTCAGTGTATGTTGATGCTGTGCTGGGCTGCTTCATAGCGTTACTTCAGCCAGTCCAACTAATAACGGACGTTTATCACTGCAGATACAACTGAATAACTGTATGGACTTGCACCACCATCATCACGGATGAGTTTTCTGTTACAGTTTAAAAATAATAATAATCATTAAAAAGACAAAAGCACAAGCTGCAGTAAACCAGTATTTCATACTTGCATACACGCTCTCATACCAGCATATTTTGCTTCATGTTTTACAACCAGACAGAGCAGAACATTCCAAAGAACTAAGCAAATGAGGAGCAGCTGGTGATGAAAACGGGACATTTCTCCATCGCAAGGTCATGGTTAGAGCTGTCTGCTGGTCTGCATTTCAGTTAATCAAGCCAGAACAACATCAGATCGCTGCCTCACAGATTGATTAATGCTGCAATTTTACCAGTAATGTGAAAATCTTGGGCAAGTGCATGACTTTATGTTCTTTAGGTTTCATTTATTGATTGACTTATTTATTTTCCCTGCAACACAGTCAAACACATATGTGTCATAAACAATGGCTCAAGCACTGCATATCATCCACAGGAAATGCCTTTTTTTCACTGGATTGCATGGCTTTAAGGATTCCCAGATGTCTGTTCAGCACCCTTCTGTGCTACAGCAAGTTCAACGCCAAGGACAGCTCCTCCTCAGACACCTTCAAGTCAAAGAAAAATGTCAAGAGCATGGAGAGCTACTCATCCAGCACCCTACAAGTCTACAGATGTTTCAGAGCGATGAATAAATGCCCAATTCTGCACCCTACAAGTCTACAGAGGGTTCAGGACCATGGATAGCTGCCCATCCATCACTTTACAAGTATATTGCGAGTTCATGACCATGGATAGTAGCCATATTAAGTATTTTACAAGCAGAGATAGTATACTTCCATGGACAGCAATTCAACCAACATACTACAGTGCTACTGACAGCTTAAAATAATGAATTTCTTCTTATGGGAATCCTTTGGGGGCTTCTGAAAGTTCAGAAACACAGGAAACTGCCCAATTTCCCAATCTACAAGTCCAGAAAGATACCTTCTTACCGGTGAGCCCGAACCAGGGATGCTTTGGACCCCCTGAACTTTTCTTGACTTGCCTTTAAGGGCTGAACATGTGGATTTGAAAGGGAAATAAATGTTGTGTTGGGAAAAGCCTTATTGCTTATGCCACACATGGATTATTGAATTTTTACCTAAGCAGTTGTACTCCAGTCCCAAAAAATAAGAATAAGATGAACACATTTATTGCAAATATGAACAGGCTGCAACGCAGCTGTAATAATGTCGAAATCCCTGACGACCCAAAAGACGACGATGATGCACTGCTGAGAAAGAAGGGGGATGTTTATGGCGTGAACAGTTCTGTGATTAAATTATTTCTGTGTCTGACAGTGAAAATGTTCCAGGTATTTTAACGATTTTTAGTGAAATGAGAAAATAGTTATCATGTGATTTCAAAGGACAAGAGCATGTAACAAATTAAGATACCTGCAAAGAACACTGAGTCTTATTCTGTGGCTCAGGGAACACGCGATTTTAAAAGCACAGAAAGCCGCTCATGATCGATCTAGTGACTCCACCAGCACTCCAATGCTCCATCCTTCTACCCTGAGTGCACGTCCTGCACGCCCCAGCGACCAGCCCCCAATATTCACGCACTGCGTCCTTGCTCACCGTAGAAGGCCAGCTTCCCCCGCACACCGTTCTTCCCCCTGGAGTTCTCCGCCATGCACTCATATGTGCCAGCATCCTCCTGTTGGAAGTACGGGATCTCCAGTACACCACTGGCCTTGGACACGTCCACCTTCCGGGGAAACGGAATGCCGTCGACGCGTCTCCAGCTAATAATGGGCACCGGGCTGGTTGTGGAGAGTCAGAAGAAATAAAGCTCAAGTGAAGACATTCCAGATTCTTATTTTTTCCAGATTTATAAACTTGCAAGTAGCAGTGAAATACAAAAAACCTTGAATCTGTAAAAAACTGCTTGATAGCTACACACCTTACATAATACTGAGGGCCATCGAGCTTTGTTGAAGAATACATTACAGCTAAGAGTGTTTCACAAACATTGCGTAATGGCTTGTCTTGCCAATGTTTTTATTCCCTGCAGTCAAGGTCTTCATGATTTTGAAATAAAACTGAACCTTAAAAGACTTACTTTCCCAAGGCGAAACACTCCAGTTTGACCGTTGAACCTTTGGCCGCTGGGATAATCTCTGGAAACTGAACCTCAATCTTTGGCTCATACTCCCCCATGACACCTGAAGGTTGGACATCATCCTCAGTCAGTCAATGCCCACAGACATAATGCTGTCAGCTTTATTGAATGCATTTCAGTTGAACCAATTCTAGGTGTCCACAGAGCTGCCTGTGACTGTCACTGCTGCATAAAAAGAGACAAATTTAGATGGATAATGTTCTGTTAAACTAGCTGGATTTAAATTGTACTGTATTAATCAAATACGCAATTGAATCTAGCTGGATCTAGATTATATTTATCCAGTATGCATGTGTTATAAAAGTATTTACAATACACAGATTCTCCTAACTATGTATTTTCACTGGTTGTCCAAGAAATGGACCATAACTATACCCGAAATATGATATAAACAATTAAATTGTGAAATTCTACACGCATGTGTTTCTTGAAAATGAAATGTCCAATTACAGCAATAGTATGGTGGAAATATGCCAAAACATGTTGGAAATATCTGCTTTTTCTCCCATGCTTTTAAATAAATGCTTTTATATCACATAACAGTAATGGAGATTCTGTGCATATTCACATATATAGGATTTTTTCTATAGACCATCGTTAATTTAAATAAATATTTTAAATTGTCAGTGTCTTGCTGTATATTTTTATTTTCTCCCTCTATTGTGCTTGCACGAGAATGACAACCAGATACCAATTATGGCCCTGAGAGACACATGACCTTTACTTCCAAAAGGCTGTTGATTAGCTACGTCCGGCACTGCTGCAGCATAAGTAACTTGGACCGTCATCGCTTTCAGCCACGGAGCAGGATAGCTTGTTAACATTTGTGTCCAATTTTTATTCCCACGGGTCCGTGGAGTGTCTCTTCCACTGCTGTGAACCCTGACTCTACCTTCGTAGCTTCTTAGTTAACTTCCTTTGGAAGCCGGAGCCACTGTACTTGAGGGGACATGAGTAACTCAGTACCTCGGTTACTAATCAAGTACAAATCATGAACAAATAAAGCAACTGCATGAAATGCATCAATCCTTATGATTGATTAATGATGAACGAACACAGGATCAGTACATAACTAACAGTTCGTTTTTGGTGAACTTATATATTAAGTAAGAATGTACTGCTACATTTTTGTTCCCCCTCACTGTAAGTAACAGAAAGCATTATGTTTATATATTTTTCATATATGATCCTGCCCCCACAATAAATTTTTTTTTTTTAAATTTCACACAGAGAACTTGTTTTTCTTAATGATTTTTGCAATACTGCACTTAATGCATTATAATGCTCTCGTAAAACATTATAAACAAGGCTATGCATAGTTATAAAAAGCATACTACATTACATCCATGTTTATTATGCATAATGACTGCCTTATGAAGCTCTCATCTATAACGCAGAATAGATACCTTTATAATGCAGTACAAAGCATTCTTAATGCTTATACTTACTATTATAATGCATTATTAAGGTATCTATAGTGCATTATAGATGCATTACACATCAAAATACCATGAATACCATGAAAATGTTGCCATGATTTTCAATAATTTTGCTTTCATGAGATGAGTGAGGGATAATAGATCTATCATTGATATGACTCACGCATGTCTGGTCAATACAGGAACAGTGAGTGATCTGGTGTATGTTGATATGCACAAGCAACAGTAGGCAGGAACTGGAAGACTGGAAGCTTCAGGTGTGCTGTACCTGACCTGTACCTGACCTGTACCTGACCTGTACCTGACCTGTACCGCAAACTGGTGCTTTTCCATTATCCATCCCAAGTATTTGAGCCATACACAAACTGTAACTGTACTGACGAGGTCTTGCGCTGACAAGGTCCTGTTTACTAGCGGGGCTGAACGCATGACCAAACCAAGCAGGCTGCTTCACCTACATCTGATTGCTCAAAATGCACAGAGGTATCAGTGTTCTGTGCATGGATTATCCAAAGTAAAAAAGGATATATTCTATTGATTATTCATTAGTAGTATTGCACATTACGATTCATTCCGGTTGCATTCCTGAAAACTTCCAAAAATTTCCAAACTCCTACTTACAAAAGTACACCTAAATGGAATTGCTGAACAGAATGGACTTGTAATTTACGCAGACAAAATTTACGCAAATTCACGCAAACGAATACTATATCTGCTGGTTTTTGATGCTAACACAGCGATTCTCACAGCCGTGCTAGAAAATTTGAAAATGAGTGCACAGTAAATCATGATGTAAAGTGTTTGAAGAGATAACAAACAAGTGCCTCTTCGGTTTTTTTCATCACTGTCACTCCCGACTTCTGCAGTGGGAAACGAAAGCAAGCTGGATCCCCGTTAACTGGACTCTCTTCGTGCTATGGCTCAGGTATGGGTCAGTTTCTGTATGGCAGTGGAAAAGCGCTATAACTGAGTTACGATCAATGAGTGGTGTTCAGACTAAAAATGAAAATAATCATTGAACTGGTCCTTACCATCAACTCGCAAGACCAAAGGTGTCGGAGGGCCCTGTACGCTTGTCTTCGTGACTGTGTTGGTCACTACGCATGTGTAATTGCCCACATCTGAACGCTCCACCTTGGCAATGTACAGATTCCCTGTGTCCTGGGAGACAAATCGCCGGCTGTCTTGTCTCACAAACGATGGGTATTCATTAAAGATCCAGGAGAAGGCCAGCTCTGTGGACAAAAGTAGAGACAGAGTGTATGACTACTATGTGTCTTCATAACGAAATTAATTTCTGACATCTGCAGCGTTCAGGTTTCACGAGCAGCATGGCACCCGCTCCACAGCAATAACATTTATCAACGACCTCAGGAAAGGTCCTTTCAACTTCTTGGTGGACAAATATGTTTACTTTTAGTCATGTTGTTTAAAGACAGAAAATTGCCGAAAAACATTTAAAGACGGATTAGGATCATTTCCAGAAGATAGCTCCTCCAGCCTCTGTTGTAAGCGTGCCAGTGTGGATGCCTGAAATTCCAGCATCAACAGTGTGTAGGTTATTTCACCATGTAAATGCCACTAGGCGCCTTATACCATGACATAACCATTTTCTAAACCACTTTGAGTGAGGCACTGCTAAATCTCACTGTTAACGATTTTTGGGATTGTCTTTTATTGCATTGCAGTTTGTCCTATTACACCCCCCCCCCCCCCCGTTGCAGCTGTCCCCTACCCTGCAATTGTGACAAACCTGAAAATAGAGCGATAGAATGGATTTGTATAAGACTGTTTCCTGACTGTTTCACTTATACAAGAGCCAGTGGTGGTAAAATGTCTGCAGAGGCTGATATCGATTTAACCCTGAGCCTTGTGTATGTAAACAGTGAGACCAGAAAGCGGCTTCTTGCCCTGGATCGGTTCTATGCAACGGCAAGTGCTAGTCTGTTATTTTCCCTTCTCTGTTTCAGCTTGGGAGGTGTCGTGGTCAGAAGAATAGGGAGGAGATTATCCTGTTTTTTTTGTCCATAATTAGCAGATAGAAGTTTTTTGTCTCCCAGCTTGTGCTCATCTGGCTTCTATTCAGAAAGTATGAAATATTTTTGGACGAACGCTGCAGTCTGTCTAGTTAAGGTCTCATTCTACTTATTCAAATCTAAAGTCTGGATATTACATAGGACAGGTCAATGAGCTGGGGACTGGGGAAGGCTTACAGAATCACAAACACAAGAAGCAGGACCTTTACAATCAGTGGGTATTTTCCATGGAGTAAATTTGCTAGTTGAATGCTGTATACCACTGTTTCCCAGTCTGGTCCATGGGGACCCTCAGGCAGTCCATGTTTTTGCTCCCTCCGTGCTCCCGGAGCAAAAACATGAACTCTCTGGCAGGGAGCAAACACATGGACTGGCTGTGGGTCCTCCAGGAATGGACTGGGAAACTGAGCCACCAGGGAATCGCTGTATACCATTCCCAGACATCGCATCATAAGACAATGCGATATTCTGGACCTTTAAGAAGGCCATGATGGGCCTTAAGATGGCCATAATGTACTCAGCAGAGAAAGCTACAGTATGACCGACCTGAGTCACCAACATGGTGTTCATAGATACAGAATGCTTTTGTGGAAGGGGCAAGTTATCAACCTTCTCGACCGTCCTACTCTACCCTGAAAACAAATCGCCCAGATATCGCTCGGAGTAATCACTCAGAGGGGAATGCCCTCACAACACAAGACCCTGAACCGGAAGAACGGCAAGGCCATTTGGGGAGGTCTGGAAACTGAAATTTTTTTCACTGTATCTAATGCAAAAACAGATTGCTCTGAAGTCTATAGTATCCTTGTCCCTCAGACAATTTGTACCTGTTTGTAAATCATGTTGAAAAAATGTCAGACCAGCATTGGGACTAACTGGTAAGTATGCTCCATCTCTGCAAGGTCTCATCAGAATGTTTTTACACGTTTCAGGGACCGCGCCCTCCAGCTCCGGGTGGACATGGTTATGGGACGGTTGTTGGTTGGGCGTCAAGCTCTGCTGCCAGATGCAGTGTGTGTATCTTGTCCGGATTGAAGATGGTTATCCCCCATATTCAGGCTATTATCCAGGCCGAAATGATGAGCAAGAAGATGAGCTGCAGGCCCCAGCGACTGCAGCATTATTTACTTATACAAAGTGCAGAGCCCGGTGAGGAAAATCAACAACCTACTTAGACATAAAAAAAAAAAACTATACTTTTAATGTGTGTTGGTCTCGCTGGTCAGAGCCGATAATTAAAAGCAACCTCTTGGCACCATTCAGGGACACTAATAGGATTAAAAACAGACTAGACACAACATAGCTTTTCTTTATCAACCAGAAACGAACAGCAGAACCTACGGTATTCAACAGCATGCCTTAATAAAAAGGGAGATTGATTTGAAAATTCACAATAAATGCAAGTAGTACATTCTGTGGAGAGGAAGTTATTACAGAAACTGATTAATGCTGGATTTTTAACATTAATCTTTGTAATATGGGTACCGTGTATCCTTGGGTGGGAGTATCCAATACTATCAGAAAAGAGGGTATAGTTTTGTTCCCCAAGGTACAAACAACATTCATGTACCCCAATGGGAGTCAATTTCTATACCTTAAAAGGTATATTTGTTTGCACTAAGGGTGCAAACCCTTGAGGTTACATCCCCAGGGACACATATTGTACTCTCAATGGTACAAATATTTTACTTTTTTAAAGAGTTTGGGTGATTCATTATGTATTTGAACGAGTGTATGGGTGGGTCAGAATCAGGAGTGCAGTAACTCCATTCACCTGTTCCATGTATAATTGTTTATAGGAATATATAACATTATGATGCATTTCTTTGCTGCTAGTAAAGACCCCAAACCAGCCCTGATCGAGTCATCGCCTTTTTTCCAACTCCAATCTCTAGCTCAAATCCCTGTCGCCTCTTTGCTCCTCCTGTCACACTGGTCCAGACGGCTCTGTGGACACCCTTATCTGACAATTTTCACCCAGACAGTTAGATATTAAGGATTTTATATTAGGGAATAAGGCCCAAACAATTCAACTGAAGAGCATCACCATTACATTTATATTTAGCAGATGCTTCAAGAAAGCAGGGCTACTCAGTCCCTGCAGCAATAGGGGTTCAGGGACTTGCTCAAATCACTCTGCGAACAATGAGGTTTGAACCAGCAACCAGACGATTATGGCTACAGAGCTAAACACCAGCCCAGAGCAACTAAAAATTACTTAGCAGTCAAGAGATTGAAATGAGGACCTTCAACACACTGACACAAAACTCCAGCCTTTTCAGTCACACATATCTTTGGCTCCCCAACTGGGATCCCCACAGCTTAGTGGTTGTAAGCCCAAGATCCTTTGCCGTTTTTTGGTGGCGACGAGTGATTGTCGTTCAGTACAGATAGTGCTTTAGTAATTGGCCCAATAAAGCACAGATGCAGAGGAACAGAGCTGGGAGATCAAAAGCAGAGGCAGCGAGAGACAGACAATATCATTATGACTGAATTCACCATCTGTGGCTTGTGTTAATAATGTCATTGCTGGGATAAATATTAATGACGATGCTGCTGCCTAATCATCCTACATAAATAATACATTTTATGCTTGTTCTGACAACGATGTGCAATTTTAATGACCAAGCTCATTATGGGCTCATTCTAGGGAGAATGATAAACAAAAACAGGAACAAAAAGGTTACTGATTGACTGGTTCAGTTTTGATAACCGTCGGCTAAAGTAACACCATTCGGTGTGAGAAATGTCTGGTGGACCATTATCACAGCCTCCCTTGATTGGCATGACAAAGAAGAAACACTAAACTGATCATCTGAAGACCAGCATTTCATTGTTTTTATGGAGGCCCACATTATGACCTTTTAATGTGCTTGTTGTAAATGCAGATCATAATAACAGTACTCATAATAACAGTACTCATAATAACAGTACTCATAATAACAGTACTCATAATAACAGTACTCACATGTAGCCATCGCATTTTTCATTAAACATGGTCAAGGACAGGAGCACAATTGTCCATCACCGCTTTGTGGAGACCAGCACCGTTCCAAGGCTGCTGACACTGCTGGGGCCCTGTGATGCTTCACAAAACTCTGGGACACCCATCCAGAAGTTTGAAAGAAAATGTATGGAAAAGAAAATAATATATGGAAATACATATGTGAAAAATGGAAAATGAGAAAAGAGGTAGAATACAATGAATACTGCATCTGCGGCTGTGCTCTTGACTGATGAGTGGCAGGAGGCCAAGAATCACCCAAATGGCATCTCAATATTGAAGGATGGAGGTCAGTGGCATGCAGTCGGGGACTAAATGAAGTAACTGAGGAACATAAGACGCCTCAGCAGGGCAGACAGATGGGCCTCATTCCGCGACGGAGCCACCAGCCGCTTCCTGACCCCGGGCGTTTTACTAATGTGGAAGGACGGAGCAAAAAATTGACTGAATTCAGTGAATGAAAATCTGGCAGGTAGTTTACACAGAATATAAACAAGTAAATAAACCAATCATATTCCCTTTACACATATCTTTGTTGTTTGTGCACAGAGAACAGGGTGTGTAGACATCAATGAACATCTCCATGATGGTTCAATGAGAAGGGGCAGCAAAAGCATGTGGAGGTGCCGCAGAGAGCATGTGGAGGTGCGCAGAGAGCATGTGGAGGTGCCACACAGAGCATGTGGAGGAGCCGCAGAGAGCCTGTGGAGGTGCCACACAGAGCATGTGGAGGAGCCGCAGAGAGCCTGTGGAGGTGCCGCAGAGAGCATGCGGAGGTGCCACACAGAGCATGCGGAGGTGCCACACAGAGCATGTGGAGGAGCCGCAGAGAGCCTGTGGAGGTGCCGCAGAGAGCATGCGGAGGTGCCACACAGAGCATGTGG
>JAODKE010000114.1:29465609-29481884 GCA_026779605.1 Mormyrus hasselquistii
CGTGTTTCTCCCAGGACTCTCCTGTTTTGCTGTTTCTCCCAGGAAACTCGTGTCTTTTGCATGGCCCTCAAACTTTATTATGAATAATTGTCATACACGGATCCATACGTTTCGTATGTTTGTCTGATATTACCTAAGTTGCCAGATTGTCCACAAAGCACAATGTAGATGCACACCCTACATACAATTTCAACCCAGCGGTCATCACAACCTGGCAACCAACATGGAGACTACATGGATATTTCAACTCAATATGGAAAAATGAATTTAATTGTATCCATGGGCTTAAAATACAGGGGGAATGGAGGGGGGGGGGGGGTGGTTGTTACCCAATAATCAAAACTAGCTAATACAATCCCCTAATAATCAGGTCTCCCCCTAAATGGGTGGAGACCTCAAGCCTTCCCCAATGTTCAAACCAAAGTTACGCCCTTGATTGTAGGAGTAAAATGTCAATAACATTCGATTGCACATATGTGACACTCAAGGCCCCGGGCAGATTGGGTGCACAGCATAATTCATTACGGCCAGTGAAATGATTTTGACATCCTAATAAAAATGGCCCATAGGGGTGTAATGATACACAAAAACATTTCAGTACAAATCTCGGTTTTGGGTTCACAGTTCAGTGCAATGTCGGAAGAGCAGGGAAAAGTTAATTTGTTTTGAAATTAGTTATTATTAAAACGGAAAATACAAAACAATTAAGAACAATTGTGATCCAAAGGCAATGTGTCTGTAAATGTGTCTGTAAATGTGTCTGTAAACGTGTCTGAATAACAAAACCAACTTTTTTGCTGCACACTGTAAAAATAAATATGCAAAATATAAATTCAAAAATGATACAGTGTTCTCTACTACCAAGTATGGTCACATATCTGTATTGATGGATGACCCTATTGCCTTAGCTGGTGTTTTTTAGCCAGGTCGGATTTTCCTGCGAAAAGCCTCTTACAGTAAATGCCAAATCGCAGAGGCTGTCTTTGCCTTGCCCTGGTCATGCACACATTTAGAAGATGTTGTCCCAAATGAGTTAGCAAGCTGGATGCGATTCCAGCAACATATCCAAGTTCGGTATAACAGAATCTTATCAGCTACTCTCTCTCCAAGTTTTGGTGCAATTTATTTGGAAACAAAAATGTTCCCAAACCGCCGATTATGACTAACTGAAATCAACTTTAGCGGTAATCAACTCACAGCAATTAGCATAATTTTTTCTGTGTTGAAAATCTACTTGTGAATTTAGGTTCCACCCATGTCAACAAATGTATTCATTCATTTCATTGTGTATGCTGAACCGAAAATGATGCAAGTGAATGGTACACGCTGAATACGTGTACGTGTACCACTACAGCCAAATCCGGGAAGTAGGAATCGTGCGAGTGTACCCGCATCACATCCTTCCTCTTCCTGGCCTGCTGACAAGCTCAACAGCAGCGAGTATATATCAGCTAAAACATTCTAGTTGTAATCTGGTTTTTCTGACTTCCTGGGACTAAACTCGTAGTCTGTTTTTCATTTAAAACAGGGATCCTGTGGATGATGACTTATAAAAACAGATGAATAATAGCACAGTGGACACATTTGATTTAATATCTTCAGATTTTGTATACTATCGTTTAAATTTATTTAAACAGATATATTTCAAGAATAATGTTTACTTTAGAGTTCACATCTGTAAATGCTATTTCAATATAGTATTGATTCTAACCAAATAACTTCCCAACAAATAAGCAGGCATGCATTCTGTTATTAACTAAATAAATAAACCTTGGCCTGCCCACAAATTCATTGCTGGTTTATAATATTGCCCTTTTAGTGAGTGAATGACACCATTGGGTTATATTGTCATCCTGGACAAGAAAACAAAAAATCTGTATGTTTAGTCAGAATGGAGAAATCGTACAACTGACAATGGTTTACAAAAATCCCTCAATAGACCTGTATTTCAATGAAGAGTGAAACACTCTTTTATATTCATTATAGATTGGACAGAAATTTAGGTTTGTTTTTACTTGGCTGCATTACACAATGAACAAAGCAAAGAAGGGAGCCATATTCAAAGAGCTGAGGATTTGTACAAGTCATCCTGCATTTCCAAGGAAAACGGCGGATGGAACGGATAAAAGAGGCACTCAGGAGCATTCTAATTTCCATGTGTTTTATTCATTCCTTTCTCCCCTCTGAAAAACTGCACAAAACCATTCTGCGATGGCTTAAAAACTGAAATTGCCTTTATGGATGAACTACTCTGCGGCCGGCGAGCGCCAGGGGAGGCTAACGAGACGGAACGTCTTCCTGGATTCCCTCAGTGCCGCGGATCTGCGAGCGGGCCACAGCGACCGTGCCCCTGGAGCCTCTCCGTGGTGCCTCCAGAGCGTCCTGGGAGCAGGAGAGTAAACAAAGGAGCAGGGAGCTCCGGCGCCGGAAAAACGGGGAATTAAATGAAAAACAATGTGCTGCTCCAGAGATGAAAGGAGCGAGGGATGCAAAGTGATAAATGAGTTTGGAGCTGGAGGACACGTGGGGGGGGGGGGTACCAGCAGTGAGGGGATACAGGTCCGCTTCTAAAGCAGTCTGCTCCTCGATTGCAATAAGGCCATTTCACTGGTTACCTTACATTAGGCATTTAACTACTTTGAGTTGTACAGTTTCTTGAAAAACACTTAAAGACCATTGGACCTTGTGCAGCTCTGTATTTCTTCAATATATACGGCTAGAAAACAACTTAACATGCTCAAGAGACAGACAGGCCTCTCCAGAGACTGCAACGCCAACTACTGAAACTGCTGGCTCATCAATAATATAATACAGCGTACTAATTTAAACAAATTTAGAACAATATATACCACATGAGCACATATACAAAGGTACTGATGTACACATGGTGTACACACACATTATGAAGCATTTTCTGAGGGCAAAAAGGCAATTCGTCATCCATGACTTCTCAGTTGCCTGGAGCTTGAGCCAGACAGCAAAGGGCGCAGTCACACGCTACGGGCAGTTCGGAAGAAATGGCCTAACTGCAGGATTTGGGAACATGTAATGAGAAGTAAGAACATTAAACTCCATACAGAGAACTAAAGGGAGGTTTTGAATTTCCATCCCTGCAGGGCTGAGACCCCAGTACCATCTGTAGCACCCAATCAAAAAACTTTTCAATGAATGTCAATAATTAACAAATACTGATAACACAGTACTGCAACAATAGAAGAACTACTTGTTTATTTAATAGTAGAAACGATATTTCAATGTGCATTCAAATTGCAATCATATTAAGCAGAAAATATTTCCCAGGAAATGTGAGCAGACTCAAAATATTCTCTATGTCTTATTTTATAAATGCATGTTCTTTTTTTCTTTTATCGCTATGTAAAAATAAATGTCTAGCTTTTTGATAAGTAACAGCATTTTAGAAAAAAGGAGTAAACAATATGACCTCTAATATGCAAATAACGGAAGGAATTCTGTCTTAAAAGCCATGCACTATTTCCCCTGATCACACAACGCAATTTTTTCATTCAGCTGTGCAGGGTGACAGAGTTCTACAAAACAATTCATATCTTCCTGTCTGGTTTTCAGCATTTTTGTAAATTTTGCTCACTGAATTAGATCATCATTTTTAGGTTGCAAAGAAACATAGAGGTAGTCTGACAGAATATATATATATATATTAATTCATTACTTAATCATTACTTAATAGCACATGTCACAATTTCCACAGTATAACCCTATGAAGCCAAATTAGGGTTAGCCAGCTGAATCTAGGGTTAGAAAGAATTTAGTGATTAATTGTCATTGTTGACACACCACAGTGCACAACAACGAAATGTGTTCTCTACATTTAACCCATATGTGCCAATGTGACATAGCAGGGGGACCTTGCTGGTCAGGGATTTAAACCTGCAAACTGTCTACGAGTACTTTCCTAACCATTAAGCTCCCACGGCCCCCTTTAAGTTACAGCTAAAGGCCCGATGGTGACATCGCTCCGTGTGCCATGGGATTGGAACCAGCAACCTTCTAATCACAGACACAGTGCAACTTAGCTGAACCAATCACGGCCTGCCACAGTAGTCCATCACATGGGAGACTGGGATGTTTTACCTGTTTTTTTGCTAAAAATAAAAATGATTAAACATTTATTCTATGTGGAAATCCATTTCAAATAAAAGAAAATAAGGTCAAAAGCTTCTAATTATGCAGTGGCATTGGCTAAAGCCTTTTCTTGTTTCATTAGAATACTAATTAAGAATTCTTCCTAATTTTTCGTTTGAAACCTCATTTAATTCTGCTGCTAGACTTACATACATCCTCTCCTTCAGAATTGTTCACCATTCATGCCAAACTCTTTGTATTGTCTGTCAAACAACCTCTGGCTTTCACACTGAACACCAGTGTAAAACCAGACACTAAACGCCTCCAACTACAGAAAGAACCTTCCTTTGCTATTTCACACTTGCTGTTTCAAAACTCGCATCATTTTACATGGTTCATAAGGTGGAGGACAGGTACAGGGGATGAGGGGGTCGCTGTGATCATGCCGTGTGGGTTTACACGTGGTCTTTGATCAATCTAATCAGGAAGGGAGTAGGAGCTGCTGTGGATCGTGGACTCATTTCACAGTAACATGACCACTGAGGATGTTCTTTGTTGGACAACCAGATGCTATATGGCTGCACTAAGGAACAGCTCTTAGGAGCTCTTATGTGACAGAACAATAAGAGCTGAACTGTTCCTGGAGCAGAGCATTATAGAGTGTCCCGTTCCAGTAACTACCATGGAATTAAAGTCTGGGTAAAGTGTCATTGTCACTGACATCTATAAACATGTCTGCCTCATTGGGAGAATATATATATATATATATAATTCTAGGCCTGGAAAAGATCCCAATAAGATCCTGATCTCTCAATAGAATTCAAGAAGCCCAGAACATATTTCAGATTTTCACTGTTGGTTATATTTTCTTAACATTCATTAAAATAAAAGCTGCTTTAGAAATTGAAGTGGCCATTGACTGTAATAACCTCAGACATCCATTTCTCATTTTTAAATTAAAGCCAGAATTCCACAAACATTCTCAATAAGTTTCATTCAGAATGAGTCTAAGACACACTTTGTTAAAACTACTATATGTTTTTTAAAAATTAAACGTATTACCAATACCTGCAACATAAATCACTGAAGAGTGGCTAAATAAGACTGAAGCTATTAACATAACCCTAACAATGATAATTATAGACGCGGCATTGACATTGTTCAGAGTGACCAGGGTTCACCTGTTTGATCCAGATATGATAAATGGAGCATCCAAAGGTTTATTTTCTGTGCTGATACTGTCATTATGAGACAGATACGATAGTCAGACAGGAAGAGGCATTCAAGCTTGTGGAGTTTTGCACAAAGATGGTCTCCAGATCGAGTTTGTTTCATTGCCTTTTCATTTTCATCTCCAGCACTTCTTATTATTGATCTTATGTCCGTGATCATTTACATGATAATAACATTTGCTGTGTGCAAAAGCTTATGATGTTAATAAAGACTTTGGATAACATCAATGGGCCTACATGGGGAGATATCTCAGCAGAGGCAGTCCTTGATGATCTATGACAGCAGACCGTATGTGTGTTTCTCACTGGGCTACTCAGAGACTAAAAAGCACAGTTTGGTTTCCACAGGCAGCCTGAATCCAGTGCCCAGGGCTCCTGAGAGCTGTTGGGAACAGTGCAGCTGTATAGCTCTGTAAGCAGACCAGGATCCTTACACTTCACAACATGAACACTTGGTGAAGCAGTTATGGTTGAAGCATCATTCTCAAGGGATCTTTCTCTACGGAAGTTGGAAAAGGAATCCTACATTTTTCACTTGTCCACTGAACAAACTCCCCTAGTGGACAGTGATTTTATAACCAGTGTGTAGCAGATCAGTGGTTCACACTTCTGCCTGCAGGCTTAAGCTCCTGAAGATGAAATCATAAGTTTCAGGAAGTACAGAAAACACTCCTTTATAGGAACATTTCTAAAGAAGTGTCGCAAATTACTGTTCTTCAGTACTCAGCAGAATAGCTATTGAAATGTAATTTGGGGATGTAATTAATTTAGATTTTCTGCAGTCTGTGATGCTATTTCTTTGTTCATTAGCCCAACTAGTATCTGCTTTTTTATTACCAATCCCATGGACGACATGCAGTAATAGGTGGAACTTATTGTGTGATGTCATCCCTTTCTTTATACTGTACCGGAGCTTTTTTATGTAGCTTACAAATGAAAGGCTGGAGGCAGAGGGAGACTGACGGTGGCATTGGGCTCTCCCAGGAAGATCACCTCTGTGATGACTGTCCAGGTTTTAACAGCAGTGACAATGATAGGAAATTTTGACTATAAAGACGGTAGCAAGCTTCCATTTTTAATGGTTACAGATCAATTGGAAAGATTTAATGTGCCGGAAAGACTAGTTCAGAACTCTAAAATATTTCGTTAAACTATTTTAAACAAAAAAAGAAAAAAAAAATCCCGTTCAATAATTGCCTTTTGGAAGTCAACAGGGATTAATACATTTAAGGGCCATTTTCACACCAGACACTTGCAGTTTATGATATCACAATGGACCATGATGTCAGATGTCATAAATTTGAAAGATAGATATGGGCAATGGACATCGAGTTAAAAATGGAAAAAAATAAAATTCTGCGGCAAATGCAATTTATAAAAAAAGAAAAAATGCCAAAAGTCAGCTAATGTTAAATTGCATCTTTCTGTCTGTTCCATAATTAATATGGTCTCTTTCCAAATCACATTAAAATATATAGCTGCCAGGGGGCCTTTTCCAGCCAGTCTAAGATTTTGATGGATTAGAATGAGTTTGAATGGTCTCCTGTTGTAGGGCTTGTGTGCCTGATGAAGTATAGGCAAATTGTAGGAATTTAGCTAAAAAATTAGTTACCGTTTTTCTCATTTTGTTTACATTCATTTATCTTTCTCTTAATTATATTTAACTAACTAATGACTGTTTAGTTTCTTAGTTTAATCACTGGTGAATGGGGAGCAAAATTTATATGTCAGGTGACAGGTGACTGATATCATAGATTACATGGATAAACAAAACAGACCATGGTGATAAATAAACAAAAGTGTTACATATGCCTATTTTGCTCCATAATGTATAAACTGCAAAGACATTTCTTTCAAATGGAGATTCCTTTATTTTAAATGTCATCCATGCATCTGTTTCTTATATACCTTGGATTTTCCACAATGGGCCAAAATCTTACCCATAACCTTTAGAATAATCAAAAATAAGCTTGCATTTTGGTGGCTTGTCAAACTATGTGAACATCAGCGCTTAATCAATGTGAGTAGGTGTGGCTTATTTTCAGAAAAGAAGCAGAGTAGGTGTGGCTTATTTTCAGAAAAGAAGCAGAGTAGGTGTGGCTTATTTTTAGAAAAAAAAGCATCGTCCTATTAAAAAATGTCATAAGGATATCTTCTAGAAGCAGGCAGGTAGTTTCATAGTACAAGCAATCTGACTACTAATGCTGTAATGGTTGCAAAAATCAAAAAGCCAATAACTCTGCATTATATCATAGTTTTATACAAACCCTTGTGGGCAAATCAATTGTTTTAAGTGCATGTCTGGCATCAACCTACATGGTTTCAGCACTCGATATGCAGGATTACCATTGTCAGTCATCATGAAAGGATATCAACTTTTCTGACTGAATTGACCACTATGGGAGCATTGCAGTCCCTTGTATTTAGTGGGCTGCACCTGTCATCAATAAACATATCATCATATTAAGAAAAGACTTGCCTTATAAACCAATACTGGCTGGCATCTCAGATTTGTTCAAAAACTTTTAAAAAGTATCTACCTCTAAGCAGCTTCCTGTAGGTGCTCAGGGTGGCATGATGGTGCAGTGGTTAGCACTATTGTGTCACACGTCTGGGACCAGGGTTTGAGTCTTTCTCGTGGTTCTGTGTGTGGAGTTTGCATGTTCTCCTCGTGACGTTGTGGGGTTTCCTCCAGGTGCTCCGGTTTCCCCCAACAGTCCAAAAACACGCTGAGGTTAATAGGAGTTCTTGAACTGGCTACAGTGTGACTGAATGGTGAATAGCTGTGATCTGAGATATGGTTGGTGTCCCATCCTTGGTTGTTCCCTACCCTGCGTCCATATACTCTGGACCTTCTGTAACCCCGAATAGGACAAGCAGCTTCAGAAAATGGAGGGATGTAAGTGCTGTTCTTCTGGGATTTTCACATATAACAGTCTGAAATTTATTCAGAATGGTACAAAAAACATCCGGGGACAAACAGGTCTCTGGTTGTAAATGCCTTGTTGCTGTGAGAGGTCAGAGGAGAATGGCCAGATTGGTTCAAGCTGACAGAAAGACTAAGGCAACTTAAATAACCGCTCGGCACAAGAAAAGTATTTCAGAATGCATAAAACATTGAACCTTGAGCTGGATGGGCTACAGCAGCAGAAGACCCTGTTGGGTTCCACTCCTGACAGCCAAAACCATGAAGCTGAGCTTGCAGTGAGCATAGGCTCACCAAAATTGGACAGTTGCAGACTGGAAAAATGTAGCCTGGCTTGATGAACCTCAATTTCTGCTGAGGCACACAGATGGTAGGGTCAGAATTTGGCATGAACAGCATGAATCCATAGACTCAAACCTGCCTGGTGTCAACAGTCCAGACTCCTGGTGGTGAACCGACAATTTTCTTTGGGTCTATTAATATCAATCGAGCTTATCACTTGCATGCCACAGCTCATTCAATTACGTATAATAATGCACCATGTCACAAAGCAAAAGTCGTCTCAAACTGGTTGCATGAACATGACAATGAGTTCATTATTCTTCAGTGGCCTTCGCAGTCACTGGATCTGAAACCAACAGGACACCTTCAGATTCGCAGCAGGGATAAGCAACTGAGAAATCTGCAGAAATTGCACGATACAGTCCTGTCAGCACAGACCAGGAATTTCAAAGGGATATTTGCAACATCTTTTAGAATCTACAAGTATGCCATGAAGAAGAGAGGCTGTTTTGAGGCAAAGGAAGGCCCTACCCAATATTACTGTGGTGTTCCTAATAAAGTGGCCAGTGAGTGCAGCTAATAGAGGCTGATCAAATATGGCAAATAAGGCAACCTGTTCCGAAAAAACAACATGAAACGTGGATCACACTGTCCATTTGCCTCCAAGTTTACCGTACACAAAGTAAACATACTGTAATTTGAAGAAGCCATGTAAAATTCAACACACAAACGTCAAAAATGCCAATAGCTCCAGAATCATTTGACTGAACAAGTTGTAGCTTTGAGTCCTCAGCAGATGTATGATCTACTGCAGCCTATTCTTGAATACAAAGAAACTGCAGATTCTCATGCGGAATGGCTGGTACTTTTAGAGCAGCTATTCATGGTAATCACGCTGCATAAGAATACAATAACGAGCCCTGACCCGGGGACCATCAATCAACCCGCCGCCCCAAGTACATGCTTACATACCTACTTGGTTTTCTGCATCCTTAATTAAACACGGTAGTAACAAGGTATAGCTTACTCTCTTGCAGAAAACGACAAGTGAAATTCAAGGTGTGCTTTGCATCCTACAACGTTGCTGGTAATTACAGCTAAATATGATTCTGATTCTGATATATTTATATATATCTACACACATACACATGCACATAAATGGATGTCAGAAATAAAGGACATATTGTAATTGTGTCAAGAATAATGAACTTGTTGTTGACGTTGTCATACCTAATTACATGTTATAATGCACACGTTGTAATATTATGACTATATTGATGATACGGCTTGTTCACCGCAATGTTTTTGTGAAAATATGATGCTTTGAGCCGCAGAAATAACCATTCTGCACACAGAGGCACCAACAGCCACATCCCAGTTTAGAGAAATACAACTTTTTTCTCTTTTTTTGTCTTTTTATATGTGGCAGGAAGAGTCATCTGCTTTCTACACAGGTGGCTTCAGCTTTCCAACCTATAGTCCAGAAAGATACACCAACCTTAATATCACCAAAGCGAAAAAGCGAAGGCATTCCTACCCATAGCCTGAAGAGGTATCCCATCATCGCTATGTACAACCACGAGGGTCCCTTGCGTTCAGAGCAACAGCACTCAGAGAAAATGAACAGATCTATCAACGACATCCCCTTACAAGCTATTGATTGAGCGTATTTCCAAGGCGCAATTATTAAATTTGCCACAGGCTTGGTAACAGTGATAGCAAGGATCCAGACGCTCTGCTTGGTGCCAACCCCCTTCCATCTCGACTCCTCATGTACCCCAAAGTAGTTTATCACCTCTGCCTATCCCCCTGGAGAGAAAGCAATGAGGAAAGAGGTCATCCTCTGGGTTAACCTTAAAAGTGTCTTGTATTGTTGTGTGGCCTATCGTCTATAATCTATTCCCCTAAGCACCTGTAAACATCACTGTGAATTACTGGGTTGCATGCATTTCTGATGAAGAAGCGATGTGTTCTGAGTGGTCACTTCATCACTTCACTACAGGTAATATGAATTAGGGTTTAGAGAACAATTAGGAATAAATTGAGAAATGATAACCAGCCTTGAGGGCAATTTATGGGGAATACCATGGCATTGAATCTCTGCGAAGCTTAAGAAGATTATGACAGAGCGCAATGCATAATAAACAATTTTCCTAATAAAAAATTAATTGAATTAAGTCTGACTTTAATTGCTAATAAAAGTAGCATTTTACATAAAATTATACTGAAACTCTGTTATTAGAAATTTAAGATACACACTAAGCAGCGTCACGTTGACTGGTACAAGTTACAGTAGTGATTTTAGCTACTAAAGTAACACTTCTTACAAAGGTTTTTAAAATATTTTTCATTTTTATTTTTTCATTAAATAGAATAGTGGGGAAACAATATAATTTTGTTATAATCGTTTAACAATGAGAACTGCTTACTGCTTCGTATGACAGTAACATTCAGGCTTTTTGTTTACCTCAGGGGTCAGTGAAACACAATCTGAAAAAGGATATGCAGATTAAACGACTGAACTTTCAAGTATTCAAGTATCACGCTTTTCAGCATCCATAGGATTTAAGAAAACAAAGTTTGCATTTCAGAGACCTTCCCAAAGCCATGGCACTTAAATGAAAATATTTATTATTCATAAATGTTTAGACTTCCAATGCTCTACACAGGATTCTTTGAATATGGTGGAATAGTCTTTGATTTTAGTTCTTGTACACTAAGGCTCACGGTTTAATCAACGCTTACATGTAAATGCATCTATATTAGAGCTGTCACAATTACTTCATTAAAATTTTCCTTTTGAATTACTCGGTAATATGGCAAAAGGGAGACAACGCATAGCGGATGGAGGTGAAAATAAAGAGTGAAAAACATCAGTAGTATGGAAACGCGTCACATTAAAAGGGAAAAAAATGTCATCTTTCAGTATTACAAAGCATAACCTAAATATCAGCACAACACAGCTGCAATGCAAATACATCTTAAAAGAAGACTCAGGTTTGACGGACCTGCGAGTCTAATGCGAGGTTAGGTGCCATTTAGCTTATTGAAGTAGCTTAGTTTGTCTTCGTCGTCACTCTCACTTTAGATCATTTTTTAAATTTATTTTCTACTTCCTCTATGTTAAAATATTCACTGATAAAACAAAAGTTAAGCCCTACTTATATAATTTGGTACATATTAACCATATGATATTTTTTCTGAACGTGTGTGTTTTGAGTAGGGCTGAACGATATTTGATATTTTTCCGATATTTAAGAGTTGAAAATCAACTGTATAGGAAAATATAATTTATTATTTACCAACAAAGTCTGTTAAATAAGTTGGTGGAATTGCGATTAGTTGTGCCAACAAACACAAAGCAGTGTGACAAATCACTTGCTTTGGCTCAATATCCTCTCTATGAAATACATAATATTTCCCTACAGTGGAAGATGAATGTCTTTTGGTGACGACCTCATTTTCGTTTCTCTCCTCGTTACTCATTTTTGTTTAATTTCTCACAAACACGCCACGCGGTCTATGAGTGAGCCAAACAGCAAGGAAAAGAATGATAATAATTGTCTCAGAGAACGCATGAAGGGCTCATGCAAAAATGCTATTTTTTACGTATAATAGATAATTTTGAACAGGAACCATCATTAAAATTACAAAGGTTGCTAGATTTATTTTCCTGTGATTGATTAAAAACGTCGTAACACGACATTGATGGTTTGAACCCGGCAGACTATTGCAGTCCTTGCCATGTGAAAATTGCATGTGCATGAAATTCCATATCAATATTAACATCACACATCGTGCGAGCCTATCAGGGCGGCACAGAGGGCAGCAGTGAGTGCTGCCACTGCACATCGCCATTCCGTGTGTGAGGAGACTGCCTCTTCACCCAGCGCGTGTCTACTTCCACTCAGGGGTGGACTAACTCCTCTGGGGGCCTGGGCTGACACGGGTAGGGGGAACTGGACGTATTTTTGGAGCAGAAAGAAAATGAGAGGAAAGTATAACTAATGGAACATCAATAATATTCTAATCAAAGTGCAGGACGCCAGCGGTAAAACCTACCAATCAGGATGGGGGTGGGAGTGCTGTCGGTGAAATTTGCTGATGGGGGCTGATCAAATTTAAGAAGTTCATCTGTTCTCTCTTTAGCTAGGGTTAGTCTTGACGTTTGGCATACTTTCATTTAATTATGTTCTTTCCACGTTTGTTCACAAGTTGTCTACCGCTCATGTCAGTATCGTATCTTTGCGCATTTTCATCTTGTTACTTTGTACTAGTTCTCTTGGTGGTAAAAGGAAGCTGGGCAGCGTTACGTCTATTACAGCTGGAATGGGGTTAACTTTGTCTACCCTGAAAACTGCTGTTACAAATACAAATAAGATACAGATCGTTACCATTGAAACGATCATATTTTGTTGTATCCACAAATGCAACTGTAACCCTGGCCGTACAGGAAGTCCAGCCCTGCTTCTACTGTCTAGAAACATGCAACTTAAATGAATTGGAGTGCCTTAAATTGACTGCATGTGTGACCCTGCAATGGTTGGCTGGTTCCTGGCTCGTGCCAAATACAATGTATCTATATTATATTATATTATATTATAGTATATTATATTATATTATATTATATTATATTGTCATCGCAAATCTAGAATTCCTAACCCTTTCATTACTGCATAGCTGGATTCAAGCCAGCGATTCGTACATATCTTGGCTCCCCATTTATATCTTACATTAAATAAATATTGTTATGCACTTAATATAACATTAATATAACATGTTGTGTCATGTTCAGCTGATGATTTAAATGCATGAATAAATGAATTAAATTAATTTTAATTAGTTGAATGTGGAGACAGTTGGCATGTAATAAGATAAAAGTTTGGTAAAGATAATTGTTTTTCCCCTGCTTACTCTGATATTTTTATATAAAGAAAACATTTTGTATATGACATGCACAATGTAAATGAACAAATGTCCTGTTTTTATAATCATACATATTAGGTAGTTAACGTCCTTATCTTTAATTCATAATTATGATTAATAGTGTCTCTATCAATGTTACTTTATTTTAGCTTCTCTGTATTTTACATATAATGTCAGACATAGATCAACTTCATCAAAATAAAATTATCAAAGAGCCTTGTTTTACAATGTGATCATGTAAAACAAGAAGAATGACATGTGACAAGAAGAATGATGAGATGAGAGCTCAACAAGCAAAACTGATTTTGGATTACAAATAAAGTGAAGTACAAATAATCTTGCCCTGGAAAACCACAGATGCAAATGCTGTATGGTAGTACTGTAAATCCCTCGATGGGCATGACTATGACATACTGTGTGACACTTCATATTGTTGCTTGGTATGTACTGGTGGGAGGAGCTGGAACAGCATGGGCTGGGTTTAGAGGGTTGTTTGCATTTTCATGGCAATTGATGACCAGCCCTATTCCACAGACGCTTTAATAAATGAAACCCAGCTGGTCCAGACTGAACAAATTGGGTTTTAAATGGGGTCAGCTGGGTAGATGGGTAGAGTGTCGGGCGGGGGGGGGACTGCTGGGTCGGCGTATTTGCTGCTGTCAGGCGTTATCGTTTTTGCCTTCTTTTTTCCCCTCTTCCATACTTTCAGGTTCCTTATTCTCTTAAATGCTGAACCCATTTTAAACCTAGTGATTTCATTAATTTAATGCATTTTAATGAATGCCAACAATTTTGCCCCCTAAAAGATACTAAAAACAAATTAAGTTTTACAAAAAGAAACCTAAGGGAAAAACAAGTTGGATAAACATTAAATAGATTTTAGTTGCTCTTAAAATATAGACACTGAATTACCATCCACTTCACCAACACTTCCACTATCGATAGGAAATGGTTAGACATCTATTAATAAACTATTTTCCTTGTAGTTCCAGTCTAGTGGAATTTATCTGGGGATGTTGAAAGAACATGATGTAGAAAGCTAAATGAAAAATCATCAATGATATATATATATATATATATATATATATATATGTGTGTGTGTTTAAAGTTATGATATTTTTTTTGATGTGGTCATTCTATATGTAAATATGTGCTGGAAATGTTGGCCCTACTTGCATTGAAGAAGAAGAAAAAAAGATGGCAAATCTTTCTCACTTATTGTTGTTCTTCTCTGGGGATCAAATTAATTTTCCCTGGCAAGGTCTTGACTTTAAGAACTTTGTGCAGCACTTGAAAATCTTCTCTTGAGACCTGAGCCCCTAAGTACACCGTCAGTGATACATCATTTATCATCCAATTGCCTGAAAATATTATAATATGCAACATAATATGTTATAGGTGACAACAGGGACCGATATCTTGTGGCCATGAATGAATTTATTCTTGCTATTTGTATAGACTTAAAGCAGGTTATGAAATATCTATCTATCCATCCATCCATCCATCCAGAAGTGACTCTGCCTTTTGCCTGCAACATGGTATATGTTCTCTTTTTACTGTACGTGCCCTGCCCCATTCTGAATGTGCCCCAGCCTTGTGTTTTACCTGAGATAGGCTCCAGACTTCCCTGTGAACCTTCCTTGGATAAGGGGATGGAAGATAGATAGACAGCAGATACTTTGCTCAGTCAGTTGAGTCGCGCTCCTCATGCACTGGGCCACTTTCCAAATCATGGCTGCGTCATCAGCCGGTCAATGTGAATGGCAGCGGGATAAACGGACTATATTTCACCTGAGAAGGTATGAAGGTAATTGACTGGGATTTATTCCTTGACTGCTCACAGGTTCATCAAGTCTGCCGTCATCAAGTCCTGAGCAGTGCCAGTTTATCAACAGTGGGGAAAGGGCGTGGATGCAACTGAGTACATGAATCACAGGAAGACAAGTCTGCTGCCCTGTGTTACTGGGCATGTTTTACAGCATTTCAACGATGCAGATTTGGACACAAATAGGAATGAAATCTGGGATAAATGAAATAGAAATAAATTACGATAAAATAACTAACAATTAAGAACAAATAAGAACAATTCAAATTCACTGTGCTACAAACAAATAAAAAATTACAGAGAATGCCACATTAATAGATGCTGATCTTATTTAGAGAAGTTTGTTCTTAATCCTGTTGATTTTTATGCATATACCTGTATGGAACATCTTTATTAGTATATACTAGAGAATACACATCAAATATTGAGTCTACAGTTCATTTAATAGTTATTGCTAAATTGCCCATAGGTGTGCATGTGTGAGTGAATGGTGTGTGAGTGAATGGGGCTCCGGACCCCCCTTGACCCAGAAGGATAAGCGATTTGAAAAATGGATGGATGGCTGGATATTAATATTATTACATTTATATGTTGTAAAGTCACGTACATATTTGCTCCCAGAATCACAAGCTAATCATCAGTATTGTAAGTCAAACCATATGTATGCTTAAAATAAGCATATGCATACAACGGAATAAGATATGTAAACAGTGCAAACCCAAGAGGTGGAAACTCACATGCAAATAGATTCATTATCTTTGCTGCTACAAGGTTTCAAATCATACAGTAGTCCATTGTTTAACTTAAAGTTATTGTATTTAAACTGAAGCATTTAGAATGTAATTTTAGAACTTTTTTCATTTAAGAAACAAACATATCATATGATATATATCATAGCTCAATATTTCAACATGTATGTTGTAGTTTCATATATATACATTTCAGCTATACATATACATATGAGAGAGAGAGAGAGAGAGAGA
>JAODKE010000114.1:29498959-29528878 GCA_026779605.1 Mormyrus hasselquistii
ACTGTATCCTGGACCCTGTATCCTGTGCCACTGTATCCTGGACCCTGTATCCTGTGCCACTGTATCCTGGACCCTGTATCCTGTGCCACTGTATCCTGGACCCTGTCCCATGTCGGTGGTTGGTCCCCGCTATGCCTACTTTATTAAAATCAGGAGAGGCAGTGCGGCCCACCCACTCTCCCCAGCTCTAAAGAAGAACTCAGATGGGACTCTTAACTTTTAAATGAAGACCGAAAGAATCGTTTTTATAGGGCATAATGACTCATATTACTGGGTCAATCATTGTACCCATTACTGATAGCATTTGAAAGGTGTCTAAATGACACAGATCAGGAAAAAGTGAATCTGAATCACATACCAATTCCAGATCCAATGCTGGAAAAAAAATGTTTCCCAAGAAGTAGTCATGGCTGGCAAACAGTCATACATTTATTTCGATTGCTTAAGTGAGGTAAAACAAGTGAAGTAAAACAAAACTACGGCGAATGAAATATGACATTTGTAGGCTAGCAAGGTATTTCTTCTTCATTGAAAAGCTGAGGACCGGCTGGGCATAGAACCCAAAACACACAGTATGCACAAGCTTAATACATCCATTTTCCAAGACTTCTACAGATGCTGATTTACTTGAACCATGGGTTTGTGGAGCGGGAGGATGCCAGAGTAAACCAACACCGGCACAGGAAAAGCGGACGCTTGGCAATGAAGCCGGCGATCGCAGTGGAGTGAGTTCACAGTGCTACTCTTCAAGCTACTGCAATCGGGTCCTAACCGCACATGGTGTTTGACCAAATTCATGCAAAGGAGGACCTGTGACAATAGCTGGGAAGGTGCACAGCTTCAGGGAGGCCGGTCCTTCACAACCTCATCACAAACACACACATTTCTCGCCCCCGCAGAGTGTACCAGCTAATCCACTATTGTATGTATCTGACATTTACATTGTGCGATGTAATGCAGAAAGAATGATCCAACCGGCTTAGAGGAGCATTTAGGATATAACAAAATACTAATAGCTTCTGATTTGAAGAGGGATATTATTGCCTTCTATTAAGCAGGAAGCATTTACATTCCTCAAGGTGATAAAGGTATTTGCCAAACAAATAAAGCACATCATATTAACTAGTGAGACAGACTGGAAGGCAGAAGGAGTTAAATGTATGAATCTGCAAATGCGTTGCCTTCAGGTGCGAGTGGCCCAAAGGCAATGAGACGCTACATTAGACACATAGAAATCAATGGAACAAAAGCCTTTGCACTGCTGTGCAGCCGCACAAAAAATGTAAAAATGATCTCAGATGCAGCTCCGGGAAAATTAAACTGCAGCGTGTCACTAGGAGGGGCCGAAGTGCAACTAACATACACTGAGGTAGGGGCAGCCGTATCCTGAAAGGGGAGTCACATGACCCTAATGAAACTGAGACCACCCCACCCCCACAAAAAAAGGCTGCCGAGGTCATAGGTAGAAATAAATATCTGCTTCACACAGACAAGGTGTGCGAATGTAAAACAAATTCAGTTATAGCTGCACTGGGTTTGTCTTCAATTAATGGCGTTAAGAAAATTAACATGATTATATAACAGATATCAAATGCCATATATTAATCATGTACCGCCTGTCTTTTTATTGCTTGTAGAGAAAGGGTGATACAGCATCCTATTTGACAGGTCGCCATGCATCTTAGAGGGACAGAGATGAGCAGTTATGATGGTGATTACTGGCGCCTCTAAAACATCCTAATGATAGAGGAACTCTGCCGTAAAGCCACACTGTTTGAGGACAAGGCAAATGAGGCAAGAATTCTGTGATTTCATGGAGTGTTTCTCTCATACCTGCAGAAAGGTCGATTAATTCAGACATATCAGAGTTGTTACCGTGATACATGCTAGTTACCGGGGACATGCTAAGAGGTTTCAGTGAAACAGCACTTCTTTGACATGTCCATGAAACCTCTCCTCAAGTATTAGCAATGGGGGCTGATTTCAAGAATAAAAAGAATTTCTTCTTTCTACATATTTGTAGTCTGATACAAGGCAAGGATTGCCTGCCTCGATAAAATGCAGCTAAACTGTTCTCTCAGCAAATCGTCACGTCCCGATGGTGCCGCTCCTCCTGTGTGCCACTCCCCCTTGTTAACCACGTGTGAAATCCCTACGTTACCAGCTGTTTCTAGTCTTGTCTAATTGAGTTCCTGTATTTAAGTGCATCCCTGTTAGTCTTTCCCACTGAGGTTATTGCCTGTTTTGCCCCGTGTGCCTTTCCGTTTCCCTAATAAATCCCTCGTTCCCCGATCCTTAGTCTCCTTCTCCTGCTTCCCTGATCCGTGCTCCCCGTGAAATGTAACACAAATGAATAGCTAATCCTTAAAGTTGAACGGACAGGTGAAGTGACACATTTGTGACACGGGAGATATTTAGCGACTGGGACAGGGAAGGCTAATTGCTCTCTGAAATTTGTCATAAAGCTGCAAATTGAGCAGTGTACACAGTACCTTAGCGGGAATTATTATCCCTTTGGTGGAGTCTTCCATCCCTTCAAGGTACTCTGATAGTCCGATTTCTTTTGAAAATCCAAAATCATTAGATGAGATGGTGGCTCTAAATGACTGCTCCTTCTTAAGATGAAATTCACTAAGAAATGGAAATAGTCTGTAACTGAATGGAATTAGAGGGTGACTGACGGGTCGTGAAGCACAAACAAAGCACAGAGTCATTTGCTAGAGAAAATTCTCTAAACACTATTATAGCATCATAACATATCAATTCAGAAAAAAAATCGCATTTATTATACATTACTCTGATTTACCATCCTGTGGAATACGAGTGCACACGGAGTAGCCCAATGTGCTTTTAAATGAATGGCTCAGACTTTACATGCCTGTCTTTGTTGGATTGCTCTAAAAATAGATGGCTACATGCCCAGCTGTGCCTGAGTGTGTGCCCTGAGATGGACTGGAATCCCAAAGGTGTTCCCTGCCTTATGCCCTAGGCTGCTTGGATCAGGCTCTGGCCTCATGGCTAATCCCTCTACTGCAGTGTTTCCCAATCCGGTCCTCAGGGATCCACAGAGAGTCCATGTTTTTGCTCCATACCAGGTCCCGGAAGGGAGCAAAAATATGGAGTGTCTGGCAGGGAGTTCGGAGGGAAACATGGACCGACTGTGGGACCCTGAGGACTGGATTGGGAAACACTGCTATACTAAATGAGTAGTTAGGTAAGATGGACTAATGAACAGATAGATGAGTGTGATTGTTCTGGTCACACCAGTCCCTGGTTAGTAAATCGAGCAATTGAGCCTGCATTGGGATGATGGCAATTAGAACCCAACCATATTTAAGGAAAACTGAACATTTCTCACTGCTCAGTCATAGCCATTGCACTCAGAGCACAGGTCTATGGTGCTTTTTAGTTGAAGGTTTGTTTCATGGGGTGAGATGGAGTACGTCTGTTTCCTCTGTGCCTGTCAGTTGCTAGCAGGTACTGGCTTGGTTCTGTGGATGTCTTTGGGGTCAAGGTTCTTGTTGATTGGCATCCTGCTTTGGGCTTCTGCTTAGTTGGGTTCTGGTTTGGGGATTGATCTCATGCACAGCTGGTGTCCCGTCTTTGGGGATTTTTACAACATTGCATGTATCCCGGTGTGTGTGTTCATGCCCCTTATACGTTCTCTGGTTTCCAGTCCAGGGAACCCAACCCGTGCCCTAACTTCTGCTACACCTCGTCCTGGAGCTGTCCTTCCAGTCAGCAGCCCAAGTCTTCCTTGTTCCCTGTTTCTAGCAGTGTTTGGACTGTCAGGGACCAGTGGGCAGAAAACCTTGCATGATGGATGGCCCAAGTTGAGGAGTTCTGTCATAGACCTTGTTTCTGAAGGCCAATAAATGCTTTTAACCAATAAGTGCCGAATCTGACGGTCCCGTTTCTAGAGTGCGTGACAACATTATGCATTGATACACTCAAAATGCAGTCAACACACAGTCATGTGCTGCCTAATGGGTCTGATTCCACGACAGGATGAGGAGTCGCAGAATAACAAGGGAATTAGATTATCTGAGCTAACTATGATTTAATGTAATGGAATTGGGAGATATGCAGATGCTCGTGTCTTAGGAAGGTGTAGATTGACTTGTTCCTGGATGCCAAAAACAAAACCAAGAGGTTCAGTATTATCCTATTCTGCTAAAATGTGTCGTTAATTACATTTCCACAAAATATTATGGTTCCGGTTTTAAGCCACTCGAGTTTACATCTTTTACTGATACATGATACTGCTGCTGTCAACACAGTCTAGCTTTCAATGGCAGAAAGTTACATTTTTGAAGGCTCAATGTATTTTACTCAATAAATAAAAATTAACTCACCGACAAGGAAACACAGATTAGCAGAATGAAACACTCCACCCACATTCGCTTTCCTTACACGGCCATGATGCCTTGCAACCCAAAAAGTTTCTATCCTCCTGTGAGTCATTTGTATTCTACCTTAAAATATCACACAAACTAGTTATAGAACTACTGTGCAAGTGGATTGATAGAGTCATGAATATTTAACACTACTGTTATCTTTTGAAACAAAATAATTGTAGATGATTGAATTAAAAAAATGTACAAAAAGAAGCCACACATTTCTGTATTGTTGCAACTGAATAAGTCTGTCAATTTAATTTTCCCCAAGATATCAGACACCAATCCCTTGACTAGTTCACCTCAGTCGAAGTGACATATTGGATTCCACTGAATTTAGAATCTCATTAAACAAATTAGAATATGTTACCATATAACCCTGGCACACTAAAAATGGAACAAACTGTTAAACTGTGGTATCCTGTGGTATTCTGCTCACCACATCTGCATCGGACGAGATTTGCATGCCAACACAGTCAGGCAGCCCAGCAACAAATAAAGGCCAATGGCTCTTGTTCACAATACCTGCATTTTCAATCAGGTTGTATGCTAGAGACAGATCACAGTCACTTCTTCCAATTTTCACTTTGTGAACTACAGCCAGTGATGTATGCAACACATACACTGTCCTAACTAATAGGGGCGACCCCAGTCATATATGTGTATAGGCAACAAATCCAGTGCAACTGAAATCAACACAAATCACTAGCATATGGGGTATTCTGAAGAAGCAGCCCAATTTCTGAGAAAACAGTCTCTGAATACAAAGATGGGGTCTATGAAACCCCATGTTTGTATTGTGCAATTTTATTTCCAAATTCAACGAAAGGAAACGTTTGGATAGTGAGCGGGGAGGCAGGGTCCAGCCCCCACCATATGAGAGGCACCATGAACTTGCCTATGTCCACATTAACAAATTACATAAGACACATAAAGGGCCTTACGGTGCTTAGTAGACCATATGACATGTGACCTGCCAGCGCAAATGTAGATTTGCACAATATATTCAGCTGCCAGTCTTTATCAGTGGCGACCGAGGCAGGATTTAATGCTGTTTGTTCAATGACCTGGTTTGTAAAGGCTGAGTTCGTACTCAGCTGGCCATAACACTGTGACACTCTAGTGTGTACAGCGGAAGCACGGTGCGACTCCTTGCTGGATGGAAAACGGTAACCTTACATGGCATCTTTAATCTCTTCATGTCATCACGACACGGGAAATCTATTAATTTTCAGGAGCCTGTCTTGCTACTGGACAAGCTTCGTGTTTCACTGCAGTGTCAACATGCCCATTAATGCGTCTAACGTGCTTAAAGTCCTTCAAAGAGGAAATCTGATATGACTCGCTGCCTCACCACAGCTCTCTGCAGCCTCTCTTTTAGTCCCTGTCTTGTTATCAGCATTCTCGTGGCCTAATATAATCGCTTCCCACTGGAGAACTAATGTGAATCATCAAGTCAGCCCCAAAACTAGTTGCCACATACTTTAAGTCTGAGCTTATTAAATGTGACCAGATTAACGGACACTTCGCACCAACAGCTGAAGCATATAGTGACTCAGCTGACTTTGACAAAGCAGTTCTACACATTTTAAGTGGTACATTCTGTCACAGAAGATTACTCCCCTCCGAGAACTTATTTCCTTGCTAGTTGGAGGTGAGTGATTTTTGCTTGGGAGTGCTTAAACTTATCTAATTTACATAACTTACTGTATCCTTTAAGTCACAAAAACAGGACTTAATCTATACTTGAAGTGAGGAATGTGTACATGCTTTCTGTGTATGCATAGATGTTTCACTCTGTGGAGGAATCTGCTAGTATGGAAGTTTGTTAGAGACATTTTCAGTGGCCAGAACACCTAAAACAAAAAAGGTGCCTAAAGACTATGTGAGATGCCAGAGTTTCTGGGTAAAAGCAGCATCCTGGTGATTTTCTCTGTGGCCAGTCCAAATTGCAAGTCTTTGCAGAGATGTGTGGGCTCTGAAAGATGTAGCAACCAAACAAGAATCCACTGATGAGGTCACCTTGTACACTGGCAGACTCAAGTATAAATTGTATCAGTCCTTGTAGATTTTGCTATGGCGGTCTCTGTGTACAAACATGATTCATTTAAACCACAATGTGACTCTTAAAACTACCTATAGTCTGGTGGAGGGAAGCAGGAACAAAGGGCCCATTGACATACAGCACTTTGCATAGTATATAAATGAAAATCCTAAACAAAAATGTCCTAAGCAAAAGAGCATGCAGGATGAAGTTTCACCACATGACCCTGACTAGAGTAAGCATTTGCTTGGATGGCTGGATCAAATTTTACAACATCTAATTTTATGTACTATAATCACGTCTCCGGTGCAACCTACTACAATTTTTAATAAAACAAAGCATGCAAATTGTAGCCATGCTGTTCTTTGATGTCTGCAGATTTTCCTTTTATTTAAGTTTATCGGGAAAAATCACAAAACTGAAGCTTCAATGAGGGATGAAAACAGAACCCTAGTGGAATTGTGTTTTCACAACACTTTCACTTTGACTCTTGAGAACTTTTGCAGAGCTTGTGGTCCATTCGGGAAATCGGGGTTAACAACTTAGCCGAGGTATTGTGACCTAGAGCAGCGATACGTTGATGTTCATTAAAAATCGAGATACTGGCATTAGTCCGATGTGTCAGTCTTAGACTTCAGTTAATGTTCAAAGTTAGCAGTAGCACAGCTAAAACATAACTTCTAAAACAATAGAGATGATTCAGTTGGACAATCAGCCATTTTCCCTAGTGGAGGATGAGGGTTTTCATCAGCTTATTCACCATTTAACACCTCGCTACAGTCTCCCAAGTTGGCACTACTTTGCTGATGTCTCACTGCCTGCACTACAGGCTGGTCTCGTCCGATGTAAGTGATCCCTTCAACAAACCCTTATGGAAGTGAAATTTTACGAATCTACCTCTGACCATTCAGGACACCTCATATCAGAAAAGCCAAAAAGATACTAATACTATCCACTAAAATCACCTATTTAAAAAAGTGAAAAAAAGTGTTAGATTACTTATAGCCATATGTCGCCTTTTTGTCTTAGTGCTTCTGTAAACTCTGTGGCAGTTTTACTTAAGCTGAGAGCTGTCGGTATATGATGTGGTAACTACACACATTCACAAGAGATAATGTCACCAACATCAGTTTCACTACACATTTGTGGAGCTCAGAGGTAAGCAGGAATATTATCAGGAGTATTAGACAAAATATATCAGTTTTCAATATCAGCCAAAATTTCCACATCAGTACACCACTAGCTAGGGCCCTGTTGCATTAAAACAAATGCTGTGATTGCAAATGGCTCAAAAAACAACAAAGTAGCGATAAACAATTTAGCTACTGCAAATTTGACTCAATATATGGCTCCCAAAGTATTTTGGTGATGGGTGCTGACCCAACTGGCGTTGGCAAACAGTGCTTTTCTCTGTCCCTCTGCATTGCATGAAGTTTTAAAACATATGCAAAACCCTTTTCCATGACAAGAACACAAGCTAAAATAGAGGTCAGAGAGATACAGGTCAAGGAATTACATTACAGCTCGGGGTTTCCACTTTCATAGGTTGTCCAGTTTCACTGGATGTCAAGAGAGAAACATTTTCATCTCTGATTTTAATAGGAAAGGGAAAGAAAGCCTGCGATTTTCACAGTACATTTAAAGCTTATCTTTGATTTCTTGACTTCTTACTTTATGACTTAACAAAACGCAAGAAATAAATTTCAGAGCTGAGAAATGATAGAGTTTATAAAAAGAGCTCTGACTGCATTATCATTAATACCATTTTCCTGAATACAGCTTTGGTTCGGTACTGATGACATACCTGATCTCAGACATCACAAGCTTTAATTCAGGGGATAGAAATGCCCTGATATGTTTGTTGGAACAGTACAAAATTAGACCCCATTATACAGCCACATAAAAATCCATTTTAATGTAGCAGTTTGGGGTATAATCGAATAATACGTCTTAATCCCATGATATATTAAATGATGGATTTGTAACTCGAGGTGGAGTAGAGAGATAATAATGAAAGAGAAAGTTAATTGAACAAACAAAAGCCGGGGACTTGCTACAATTTGTCTAAGACAATTCTAATTTGTCAGCTGTTATTAATTTAGCTGCTAATGAAAGTGATGTGGATGCGATACACAGAGGGAGATTGGATTACAAAACAAATTAGCCAGCAATTTGCTGCGAATATCGGCACCGTGTGGAAACACATTGGATCATAAAAAGGAAAGAAGTGGAAGAGGTCCAAATGAAGTCCGGTAACAATGACTCAGCAGCTCGTGAAAATGCTTACGATTGATGCATCTTTAAGGACTAAAAAGAAAAAGAGGCATGCATGCCCCCCCACCCCTTACCTGAGCTCTGGGACCCTCAGGTGTGACACTGACAGAGCCCCCCCTACAGCAGAGTTTCCCAACCCAGACAGTCAGAGTTTTTATTCCCCTGCCAGACAGTGCATATTTTTGCTCCCTCCCTGCTCCTGGGCTTGAGACATACTGCCCTACCTTACAGGAATCAGTGGTGTACACAGTCATTTCATGTTGGAGAGGCTGCTGATTCACCTGTAGGTGGGAGGTGGGCTTCCCTGGGCCTCACAGCTGAACACCACCTCTTGGCTGGACTCCATGGAGCGCAAGGGGAACACGATGCTGCCCGGCTGCTTGGTGAAGGATGGTCCTCGCAGGAGGCTGCTCTCTGGTGTGGAGGGCGGGGAGAGGAAGATCAAAGACTCCAATTAGCCTGCTTGGTGACATTTATCTGAGAAACAGATAATTAGTCAACAATGGAATGAAGGGGAGACCCATCAGTGAGCTGCATCCCATTCCCTCCCCCAAAAAAACACAGTTACCCCCACCTGTCTCACGTCTTGCACTCTTCCTTTCAGATGCTCTTCAGCACATGACAGCACTAGCCCTGATTCGTATTCTGCCACAGTGGCTGACACACTGGAATCTTCCCTTCCTTTGACAGTTGTTCGCAGTTGTCCTATCATGCCCAAGGGCCGTTCACAGTCAAACACGTGGAGGAATAAGCCGCAGAGCTTACTGCCCTCAGCTACCTTTCAGTCTCCGTGCAGAGCAGCATGAGACGGGTCTCCATTAATCTGACTCGCTTGTGAGCCGCTCGCTGCCTCTCTCCCAGGGAGCCATGTGGGGCTCCCTGGTGCAGGGGTGAGGGTCTAACTGGCAGTTCTTGTAATTGCTTTACCTCTGTCCTTAGACCTAAGCAGGATTGTGCGTCTACAACACATTATCCCTCACAGAATAGGTGTTCAACCATAGATTTCCACGGCTGACCTATTTGCAACACTTAATTTGGAAAGTGCAATGTAGTTTAATTCATTATTAAGTTGTGTTAGTTTATTAAACAGCAAGTTTAACATTGAGGGGAATATAGAAAACACCAATGCCCAAACAGTGCAGTGTATTTTAAAATAAAATTCCCAAAATGCAAACTGTACTCCCTAGTCAGTTCCCCAGTGTCTCGTTCATTCTCCCAGTCTCCACACCAAGGGGATCAGATCTTTGTCCCTACATCACATCTGAGGCGAGATAACCGAGACTCCTATACTCCGTGTGACATTGCTAAGCGGTGAACGGAACTCCCAGCACTGGGACACTCAAACAGAAGAAATTTGACTGATTCAACCCATCAGAGTGCCTGCTTTACATTAATCCGATTTAAATGCAAACTCAGTGTAGTTAAAGGCTGATTAAGAAAATAGAAGGAAACCCTTCAGTGCAGAACTAGAGATAACATGTCAGACTCTTTCTTTAAAGTGACCTGTAATTCTCCCGGTTCATTATCAAAAGCAAGACTCTTTATTCCCTCCAAACACTTAAAGCACAATTATGTTTCCTTAACAACAACCGATCGCTTTACATGAGATTTATGTGACCGGCACTGGGAGCATACGATTAGCAGGCCAGTGTCGATGCGCACCCGGAGAAACAAGCAGCTACGACTAAACAAATGAATAAATAAATAAGTAAATAAACCTTTCGAAGCATCATTTTGCTTTAGGCAAACCGTTCAGGGAAACCTGCCGTGACCTTGAGAGCTTATGTCCCAGGGATGATGCATACTAAATATCCATCAAATGTCTATTCAATTATGCTTGTGTGCATCCCATCGAAAGAACTTCATAATGGTTGGCCAGAATGCAATCTTCCAGTTTGTGGTTTAAAAGCACCAGCATGGCGTCTGCAAGATGGCCAAAGCTGCATCGATTATCTGTTCAATGTCCCATGGCTTTAGAGCAGAGTTATGTTGTGAAGGCAGGGCACTGGGATAATGTGATAAATTGCACTGTCAGCCAGTTTAATTGATCCAGCAGAGGTATTGCAAATAACTTCCTTGCTGCTCAGTACAATATAATTTTTTTATACATATATCTGCCCATGCACTTACTATTGTAATGGAGGCTATTGGAGACCACCCTAGCTCAATGCAGCCACACCACTTAGGGAAGGCTGGTCATTCCACATCATGAACAGAACAGTGTTTTGCCGCATCGTGATAAACAATACTCTGTTTATCACAATGCGGAAATTTTGTTTTGCCCTTCCCATCACGAGGCAGGCACAGCCAATCAGAATCCAGCATCCAGCTCAAGGGTCCCACTGCAAGCCATGGGATCTGAACCAGTGATGTTGAGATCTGAGGCACAGAGTCCCAACCCACAGGGCCACACACTGCTCAGCGTTGGCTCAACGATTCACACTGAGTAAATGAAGGAGGTTGTCTCATTGGCCTGCTTGGAGTTCCCTAGCTGTTTGTCCACAGTAGTTGTAGTAGTTTGTAAAAGAAAAAAATGGTGGAGTGGGAGGGTGGAGACATAAAACTGTTCCTGAGCCAATCAGAATGCATGTCCAATTATACATGATTATGCGCATGTTAATCTGTAAAACATTTGCTCTCTGCTCTCTGAGATAAATTCATTTTCTGGGGCTTTTATGTCAGTGAACAGAAACATATTAGCTAATCATGGTGCTGACTCTCGTGACGACCGCAGTTCCGGAGGCTGCCGTTTTGTGTTCACTCTACGCTAAAAGTGTGCTTAATGTTGACATCAAGAATCACCTTCAATCACGGTGAGCTCACGAACATCACAGAATCTGTTCCTTCGGATTTTGTTACCATGTTTTTGTGTGATAAAGATGATTTACCGGCAAAGTTTTCACTGACTAGGATTAAGGACGCTGGCTTGCAGGTGTGCTTCCGTGGCCAGGAACAGGGGCCGACAGGCGGACGCTCTGGTCCGCTGGAGAGGGAGGGGTTTCCGCACTGCAGTGCCAGCAATTTGTCTCTCGAACGTCTGCTCTTTCATTAAAAAGACGGGCGACTGAGGGCTACTCATCAGTACTAATAAGGACTATGCCCGTATTTCTGCATTCTGTTCACGCGCTTGGTCACCAAATACTCCGAGCGGATTTCAACAATGCGCCGTGCGGAAAATCATGTGGTGTGCATGTTTATTAACACGTGGTACTGGTGTTTCCAACATTATCTATTTCTTCTGCTGACTTAGAAGCTCCTTTCATTCATCGCAAGCCATCCTATCTGGCCAGACAATTTCACTCTTTTATTCTGGTTGAAAGTGACATTTCTCCTAGTGCAAGCGTTCAGTCTGCACAGAGACTGTTGACTGATTACATTCATGATCTGGAAAACAAATTGCCAAGTACTGTTATTTTTATCATTGGGGATTTTAATCACAGTAACAAAATACAATCTGCCCAAGTGCCATCAATTTATCAGCTGCCCCAGTCAAAATGACAGAATCTGGACCCCCCTTCTACACCAGTTCCCTCGTGAATCTCTCTCATGCCCAGCTATAAATGGAAACTTGAGTAGCTCTTTGCAGAAACTTACCAACTTCAAACAGACGAGCCCCTTAGCCTCCCCGTCCTTCACCTAGAGCCAACCGGCTCAATAAGGTTCAACTGTCATATTGACAATGACCGTCAATGTATAAGCCCATCACGACACACCAGTTGCACAGCTTCTTTCCTGTAGTCATCCAGCTTCTCAGTAAACTCACCTAGCATCCCAATAATTCCATCACAGAGGAGCAATCCATTCACCCAGGTATAACTCCTCCCTTCCCACGTCTAGACATTTCCCTCCATTATCTATTTGCGCTGCTTCAGTAACTTTGTGCTACAGTGAACAATAGTTGTTGTTTCTGCACTACTTCAGTTTATGGGTCTGTTCTGAATCTTGCTTTTAGACATCTTTGCACTGTGTCTTCTATGTAAATTTATATATTTTATCGGATAATTTAGTTTCATGTATATTGTTCAGTAAAGTATTTCTGTTAAACGTCAGAGAATATTGTCCCATATTTCACGTTTGGCACTGAACCACATTAAATTATTATATGTTTGTACATACTGGCAATAAACAATTCTGTGTTCTATTCTACTTAACGAAATGCTGAACACATCGTGACCCATTCTGCATAACATCTTTTCATGTAGTAAAATGTTCTGTTTCATTCATGATTATCCAACCTAGCATATATGCCTTTTAATTAAAGACAGACTAATAAAAGGGCACACAAGAGAATTAAGAATGAACATGTACTGTTTCCATTTTCCTTTTGTAGTTTTCATATGTGACCATTCAGTAAAAGATGGTTCATTAACATATCGTATATTCCACTGAGCTTGGACAGTAGCCATAGACATTAAATAAAAAAAAACTCATAAAAGGCATTTTGCTACATATGACTAAATTCAAGTTTAGCAGAAATAAATGTGAGAAGAAGGGAGATGTGCTCTCCATGTGGCTGAGGAAACGGCGCAACTTACTATTACGATTCTTCCGGCAGTTACTTGAAATATTAATACATGTAAGACTGACTTTTATTAGCAAAACCCCTTCGGCTGCAGTTGAGCCTTTAATGAAGCTCGGTTTGAATTGCACTTTAAAATAATATCAGCTTCCTTTTGTGTTTTGCCTCAACATATATTTGAGCTGACTTTCTAAAGATGGCCGCGGGTGATGAGACTCCAAGTGGAACGGGGAGCACTGACATTGTGGACTGAGCCATAAAACAAAAGCATCAATCTCTCATTCTTTGTGGAACTGACAAAAATAATCCCAGCCTTCTATATATTGATAATGGGATAAGTGCTACGATGAAATGAGACCGTGTGCATTTTTAACGGTGCTGTATTCAGGCTAAACTGTCCCCTTGCTTTCTCCCTAGGTGTATAGCGAAGACCTCCATGTAATACTCTACCGCCCTTATCAACTCAGTAAAATGCTACTATAAGCACGACAATGCACTGAGTCTGCTGACGTGAAGACTGTCACATAGAAGCTCAGAAACGTGTCACACGCTTCACTGTTCAGCCGCTTCGACATCTCACATAGATGCATCTTACAAAATAAAAAGTATCCTTAGAAACTGTTACAGTATATTTCATTATTGTTAGGGTTGACTAAAACTGACTGAAACTATTATACTTTAATATAGACGGCAGTAATTTTTTGAACAACACACTGTCATGGCAGTGGGGCATGGTGCTGGCAGGAAAAAAGGGTGACAATCCACTTTGCAGCTCCAAGACAACACAAGGAGTTTATTAACCAAAACTGAAAAAAAAACATATACTCAGACATACTGTAGTGCATTCGTCTACATACAACCACTCACTGGGAAAAAGAATTAAGGCAGGAACTTAAATACACAAACCGAACTGAGTTAACAAGGATGCAGAAGTAAACCATTAACAAGACAACCAATCAAAAAGAACACACAGTAGCAAGCAAGATGTGCAACTGAAGAACAGGGATAATCTAGGAATACAAGGCTATTACAGAATTTAAAGGTACAAAAACAAAATCAGAACCCAACACAAGGAGGATGAACCATGGGTGGGAGGAGTGAGACAGAAAATAAACACTAGGACAACCATAACCTGAAAGTACAAACACTCAGGACAACAAACGTCAAACAAAAAACAAAAAATATGTGAGACTTAAGCAGGGTTCAACCCCCCAAACCCCAACCGGTTCTCAATCACTAAACCCCACAGTTCAGTTAATGCCCAAATACCGGCAGTCAAGGAGTGACCACATGAGGGTAAAGGATTCAAAGAGGAAGGGGGACAACATGGTCTACTGGCCAAATGGGAGGAGATATAATAATTATATTTTTTGTAATAATTGATACTTATTAGAACTGCCTTTATGCCTCCCTCAACTTGCTCTTTGGAGAGTAAGCTGGCTGTGAAGGACGACCACCCGTTGTGGTGTGCAGGGACCTGGGGGTTAAGGGCCTTGCTCAAAGACCTGCAGATGTGCTGAGGCTGGGACTGAACAGGTGACCTTCAGATTACAGGCACACAGGCTTAGCCCACTGAGCCACACGCTGCCCCCTTAAGGGCTGGGTTGAAGAGGCACCAACCCTGATAGATACTGCATTATTTGCCACCACTGGTCAGACCTTAAGGTCTCCATTTTCCTTTTGCGAAGCCCTGTTATTTTTCCTTTTTATAATGCTTGCACAGAAAAAGGATCTTGCAGGTTTAAGTGTCTATCAGCAGGAGCTTGTCTCAGCATCTGCCTGGCCACATGCAGTCCTGTTATCCTTCCCTATATGTGCTTGGTGCACTTGTTTCCAAGGGAAGAATCAGAGGAGTTAAATAGCAGATTCAGATTTTACATATTTTTCAAGGTAATAATATAGATCTGTGGTGGGGGTTGTCACGATCGGTCAGCAGGCGAGCGGTCAAGGAGGCGAGCAGAGTCGGACTGGCAGGGAATCGGGGTTTATTTGTGGACGGCACGGCAGACAAACACTAACAATCGTGACATTACAACAATGACCGACGCAGGACTCAGGAAGACGGGGACTGATATACACAACTAACTGGGGATTAACAGGACACAGGTGAAAACAATTGGGCAGGAACACAAGGTAATGAGGTGGGCGGGGCACACGGGAGGATCGGACGGAGTGGATCATGACAGGGGTGTTTTTTTACTGCATTTTTTTCCTGATATAATTATGAAGAATTCATTCCATTCATCCATTCATCCATCTGTCCATATTCCATACCTGCTTAATTAACTTTAGGCCATCAAAACACAGTAAAACAGTGCACAGCTGACATGTCTGGTACATAGGTGTCATAGTGTCCAGAATTCCTGATTATTATCATCTGAACAAGGCGGGCGGTTTCTATACTCCCAGCCTTACATTTGCCTTTGGAACGTCTCTATATTATACCCATACCTTCAAAGTCAATGCTTGTGATGTAGTCAAGACCACCTAAACCGAGACCAAGTCATTACCAAGACCACAGTGTATCGAGATCGAGATAAGACTAAGACCAATTCAGGGCGAGACCGAGACAAGACCAAGACCAAGACAGGGAGAGACCGAGACAAGATAAAGACCAAGGCAGGGCGAGACCGAGACAGGCCCAAGACCAAGGCAGGGTGAGACCGAGACAAGACCAAGACTAAGGCAGGACAAGACCAGATCAAGATCAGAAACAGACTACATAACATAACACAGTATAAAATGTGGAGCATAGGCACCAACTTGGGCCTGTGCAGTATGGCCTAAAATTTGTGTCACGGTATAATTTGAACCATGTACGTTTTTTCTTCAAATTTAAATATAAACGCTTCTGTACAAATGTAACATTTTTTCAAATAGGATGCACCTTATTGATCGCATTTCGAAGCAGAATGTTTTACACCCAATTACAGTACTGCATTAACCCTTTGATCCCTATCCATTTTTGAGTGTTTTTCTATCCCTTTGATTTTAGGCTTATTACATTGTATGTACATGAGTTAGCTACATGCTTCGTGGTTTTGTTTTCAGGACATTCTGGGCTACTCAGATATGTTATAATTTGATGTTTAAATGTCTTTTTGATGTGTAAAAGTCTTGATATTAGCCTTGTTATACTTAGTTCAAGTAAAGAGTTACCAATATTTTTTTCCCAGAAGGATGCATGGATCATTGTGGAAGCATATATGCACTTTGTTTTCCATATAATGTGAATAATATCAATGTTTTATGGATTATTAGGGGTGCTTTTTTATGGAAAATGTTTAAAATATATGTCTCATTATGCACAGAATTACTCTGCAATATTTTAGCACACATTGCTGCAACTTGGATGACCAGATTGAATAAAAATTGCAAAGATACGGAATTCATATCTGAGCAATATACCTATCCAAAGTTATGAGCCAAAGATTAATTGGTGCAAAAATCAAAGCATATTGTATTTGTCGGGATCTCAGGGTTAACAAACAGATGAATATTAAACTGCTGTGATAAGTATTGAGGCATTCTGATTAGTGGCCTTGACTGGCCTTGAAATAAAACCTCGAGTCCTCTATATCCGAGACCGAAGTAATACCCAGTCAAAATAAAGTCAATTCTGAGATCAGACCAAGACCAAGTACTACAACACTAGTCAACGCACAGTGTGGATGTTGAAAAAAATCATTAAAACATCATTTTAAGAAATTGAGTGTAAAAATGTAAGTTCTTAAAATTAGAATGATTTATTTTTAAAAAGCGCCACTCCCAACATCCTTGCCTCAAAGTGCTTCATATCTACATAGGCAAATACAAACACACACAAAAATCCAAAAGACCTAGAAAGAAAAGATCAAAAAGCCTTCGGTTGGACACTCAGAGGGAACTGTCCGTAACCAACTGGCTGCCCCCCAGGGAATGAAAACCAAAGTTCAGTTAATGCCCAAATACTGGCAGGTATGTAGCTTCAGCTGCTGCAGTTCCTTCTGCCAAAACACTAAATGACTATACAGTCTGTAGTCAAAACAAACGCACGGCTGAACAATGAATATAGGGCCTGTGTCCAACATTTTGTACCTGGGTAAATCTCATCTCAGACTTCATTTCACCGTTGACTTCTAAAACATGCAGTAGTTTTCTGTTTGCAGTACCAGTATTTCATATTCCAAAGGCATGGCCTGAAAGATGGGACTGAAGAGACAATTAAAACTATTAAATCCTAATAAAGTGAACATGGAGGTTAACGAGGTAGGGAATCCGGCCTGATGATGGCTGAAAGACTATGAAGGTCTCTCACTTTCCTTCTGTTAATTAGAGATTATATGCTGCTTCTTAACATCCTGTTTCACTGGCAGTATGTTATGAGAGCAGGGCAATGCCGCTTATTAATGAAGAAGCCAGTGTTGTAAATGCAGGATAATGAGAAGAGATGGCGTCCCCATGGCTCTCCCAGAGGGCTTTTCCAATATGATGCAAACATTGTGAAATTTTCCTCACTGTTTGTAGGTGTGTGATACAGGCACTGGGGAAGAAAAAAAATGTATTATACAGTCAGTCATTTACCTCTCTCACACTCACTACATGAGATTCAATTTTCAGCAATGTTCTATTTTTCTATAATCATATTCAACAGATAAACTACTCAGGATGCAAATTAATATCAGGTCACATCCTTGCTTTTCCGATACAACTTTTTATGTTGAAAACTGCGGTAACATTCTAAGGTCTATTTGATCACCGGTTCAGCTGGACACCAATGGCCTGTAGCCTGAAGCATTTAAGAAAGTGACCTTCTGAGCCTGCAGATCGATTCATTCCTCTGTTCAGATGATGTCGCCACCCCTTCTTGGGAAGGACTGAACAAAAGCCAAACTTAAAAGGCTCAGAGTCTCTGCACCTGGCTTCCCACGCAGCCCTGCCCATTCTCCTGGATGAATGGCATCTCGAGGCATCTGGCATAACTTGGCTGCCCATCGAGGTCACATGCCCAGCAGGACAGATAAAGCAGCGTATACCTGTGCATCAAAAATGCTCTTGCTCCTTTAAAGAGTCTGGTGACGGGTTATGTGGCATGTCAGCACACACAGTTCTATTACACATATTGCAAGTCTGAGGACTATGCTGACCAAAATCTCATATCCTGATATGACATATAAGTATCACTACTGCACCTCAGATCTGTGGATTTTTTTCTATAGCTCAGCTGCTGTGCGACTTGGACTAAATCTGGCAAATAAAATGGAGCAAAGTCACAAACGTGGTGTGATACACAAAAAGGGAAATGGACCATAAAAGTGCATGAGTGCGAATAACTCCATATTTTTGTGGATATGATTTTACACAACACAATCAATAGCTCAACTGTCCTTTTGAATGGACACAGTGCAATTATTAATAAATACGTATAAAAACATGCAACATTAAAGTTACATGGTTTACATTGTTCCCACAGTTTAATTCTTAAACACACTTTACAGCGCATGTCTGTATTATCTAGGTTTATCCCTGCGGCCACGTTGCAGCAAATAGCAAATGGGCAAATGTAGCGTGATCGCAAAACTATTGTGAGAGAACGCAAAAGTATTTAAATAACTATTTTCCCATCCTGACCTCACAGGGGCTCTGCAGCAGTACGAACTGAACAAAAATCTGCAAATAAATAGGAGGGAAGTCACAAATATAACAATCCACAAAGAGGCAGGATGTGTTCCACAAATATGCAAAACATGTTTCATGTCTACAAATTATTCTGTACAGTATTTGATATCTGATATGATATTACACAACAAAAAATTAAAAATACACATTTGTGGATATTTGTGGTTCACGGAACAAATTTGTGGATTGTTTTTTGTGGGTTATACATAATAAAGTCCAATAAAAATACACCAAATAAGTGCCACATCCCATGTGGTGGCATGAAACATTGCAAACCATCATCCAAATGATGAAAAAATGTTGCCGGAAACAATATATTTTGTTACACGAAGTAAATGGCAGAGCATTATATGAAACGACAGACGTTTTTATATCGTCATCCGATATATATCGTCATATCGCACAGCCCTAATTGGAAACTATTGGTACAAAGTGAATCATTATGAATGTCTTTATGGGCTGCTGGGACACCAAGTGATGCTCGAACAACTTTAGTCTGTCTTGTTAGTGTCAATATGTCTAGACAACAACAATATCGCCTCAGGCTGTGGCTACTACAAGATATGCGGTAAGTGCACAAATATTTGCAGGATAAACCTTGATGGACCTTATGGTGCAGATTATGCGGTTTGTTGCTTAAGGTCAACTGCCTTTTCTCTCTTACAGAAAAAGTATTAAAAGCAACCAACCAGCACTTCAGATCGTTTTGTGATGCATTGTGAAAAAAACACTTGTATGTATTAATTGCAATTTAAATATGTTATTGATACAAGAAATATATCTAATGTTGCTAATTTGAGACTGAACATGGTTTTCTAATATTTCAATATAAGTTATAGCACAGCTTCATTCTGTAGAAAATCTCCAAATTCATCTGGTGCTGTTGCCCTGTCCCAGTGGCCCTTTCCAGACACAAAGACGCAGCGTACTGAAGGGCCGTTGACCACACAGCATCTACTGAACGGAACTGATGCCGGCCGACTCTCGGATGTGCAAGCTGCTGTGCAATGATGCACATCACTCCGCTCTGACAGGCTTCCCCCGGAACTACCAGGGATGGAGCATAAATGCTGTTTGACGCTGGAATGGAAATGCATCTCAGCTTTAATGGTAGGTGACAGAAATGAATCACCTGACGTTAAAATCCAAGATGCAAAGAAAATGGCGAGAGAGAAGTGACTGGCCAAGCTGATGTTTGGCTTATACCCCAAAGGAGGCCTCCTTGCCCTTATACACATTGTCCCATATCTGGCCAATGAGTGCTCCGGTTTTTGAAAAAATACAGCACACCCTGTACCAGCTTAAGTATTTACCCCCCTAATACAGCATCTACTGTAGAAAAGCTCTTAGAGTAAGCGACCAGAAATTGGTTAACACTGGCAGAGCTGAGGAAAATTCTCTAATCTGTCGTGCATCATCCTTCATGCAAGCCACTGCATTTAGCAGCTCACAAAGAGACCTCTGTTTTATTTCTCTATTTCTCTTTAATAGATGAAAAATTGATGCATGTACGCTTTCATTAGAGGAAAAAAAAACAATTAGAAATGTATTGGTTCATTTAGTTGTGCATGTGCACAATGACAATTACGTCGCTATCGACTTTGAATGAGGCATGTTCTGCTAATACGTTTGGACCTTTCATTCCAGCTGTGTTCTGCTGCTGTGTCAGAGTACTGGAACTGCTTCATGATGCACATCTGCCCAGTACTGACTACACGTCGTAAGCTGCTGTTAAAGCCAAACAGTCGCTGAAGGAAGTCAAGTGAGGATGCAGGATACAAAACAAATGGCGATGTCCAGGTGCATGTTTTGCACAATTGTTTTCTAAATTGCTGCATCGTTTTCTGTGTAACAGTGAGGCTCACGTCTACTCACAGGAAACCATGCCTTTATCTCCCGTTTTATTCAGATAAAAGAGCTGACTTTCGCAATGCCAATTTGCTGAATTGCTTCAGCAAAAATGACAGGCATTATCACCAATGCTGAGAGAGGAATAGCTTTGGATCGAAAATAATTTAAAAGTTAAAAAAGTAAAAAACTGTTTACTTGTGAATGTAGACACACAGATGCAGCAAGCAAAAGCATGAGGAGAACACACAGCTGACGAAATAACATATCGATACACATCGGGCTGCAACAACTAATTGCTAATGATCGATAATAAAAAAAGTTGGCAATGAATTCTGTCTTGTTGCATTTTTTCTGTTTGTTGCATAATTTGAGTATAATGACATCAACATCTAGCAATGTTAACAGCGGTGTGTTAAGCCCAGTTCATACTTCACCTTTCCATGTGCTGCTACAGTACAGTACATGGTTGTGCAGGCAGACTCCTGATTACATATTACATTTGTCAGTGGATACAATCAGTTGCAATTGGTGCATGTGTGTAATAATGGTATTTCACCAGACCATCACAGGGCTGCAACAAACACAAATGCAAGCAGTGCAGTGAAATGGCAAAACTTTCATGAAGTTTCAAAGTTGTTACTTGGCTTAAATGGTATTACAGTAATACGGTTTTACCCACATTACCCCCCTCTGCCTCGCCAACCCCCTCCCTACTCGGAGGGATATTTAACCGCCTAGTCTTCAAAGTGCTGGAATTCCGTAAGCTGCAAAATTGTTAGCAAACTAAATATGGCGGATACTGCAGATCCTTGTTTCTATGCCACTGGAGATAGACATTTTATATGCTGTGTTTTTTTTTTTTTTTTTTTTTTTTTACAACCGTGGCTTAAAAGTACCTCTTGAAGATTTTTAAATAAAACATTTGCACTTTTCTTTAAACAGTGTTTTGGCCCAATTAATCAATTAGCTTATCATTGTTTCGCTGCTGCATCTCAGTGGTTTGTTTTTGGTGGTTTATTAAAGGCATTGATGAGTCCATATTTGACATTGAGGGAAAATGATCATATCTTATATGCACACAGTATTAGTCTCAGGTAGCTAGCCAGAAGCAGACTGGTCAGGATGATCAAAGTAAAGAAAAAAAAACAATTACCACAGTTAAATTTTTTTCCATATGTTGTCATGTTTAAAAACACACAAAATGAAGACTGTAAGCAGACTACTTGATTACTATAAGCAAATTATTTAAATAGTATTGGTACAGGAATGATTCTGTCCCAAGCTTTTTGATCACTATAAGTGGTTTCCACTGGATATCACTCTTATATTCCAAACAAATTTTTTAAAAATCCTGCAGAGAAAGTTTATAATGTCAACCAAAATTGCCTGATATGTGGTATTATGAAGACATTGATCTCAACCAGTGTTCCTGGACCTAGAGTTAAAGAAGCCAAAAATAGCAGTTAACTATCACTATATCAGGTATAAGGAGCCTTTTCTGTTTCGACGCCAAATATGGCGATGCTGTATTTGATCAAAATGTTCAATTTTGGTCTCATCTGACCACAGCACCTTTGTCCAGCAATAATTTAAATGACCTCTGGCAAATTGCAAGCATTTGCTTCTGTGTCATGGGGTCAGAAAAGGCTTTCTCCTGAAAACCCTTCTAAAGAGCCTGAGCTGATGGAGGTAGTGGCTTATGGTGCTGTTTGAAACCCTGTGACCCCAAGACTCCATCAAGACCTGAAATTCTTTCACAGTGATTCTTGGGGTTTTTTTTTTGCTCTCCTTGCCACCCGCCTTTCTGTTCAGGAGGGCAAAATGCATTTGCATCCTCTGCCTGTCAGATTTTCAAAGATTCCAAACTCTATACATTTCTGAGTAATTGCTGCCCCTGTGCTCAGTTGTATATTTAATCTTTTGTTGATTTTCTTGTAGCCGTTACCAGATTTATGAATGTCTACGACCATCTGCCTCTTTTGAACTGCCAGTTCTTTTGTTTTTCTTCGTGGTGCTGGATGACAAAGGGATTCTGCATCATTTTTATACAATAGTGAAACAGGAAGTGATACAAGGACATAAAAAAAGTTCCTTAAAAGTTCAATGAACTTAAATTAAGTAAATTCAATCCTGGTTTAAATTTGGTAGATTTCATTTACAGTAATCTCTAGGGGCACCATTCATTATGAAACCTTTATTTGGAAAGCAGATTTTTAATGAAATTAATAAATAATTTTGGTTGGTTCCTATGAAACATTATTAAAGTTTGATATTTCTTGAATCTTGGCAATTTCAGGTTTATCTCTGTAATTTTATCTTTTTTTAAAATACTATTTTAGTGCATTCCCAGTCACAGGGTACCAGTACTCCTGTATGTACTGCAAATGAGCCCTGTACTGCTGACTGTGCTATGCATCTCTTCCGTATACATGTATATAGCGACAGTTCTATGTAAAAGCTTGGGCATCCTTCTGAGGTTGCATGATCATTTGCTTTGTCTTCATAAGAGAAGATCACAGCAATATGCCAGAAATGTAGACAAGGGAATGTTTATCAGACCAAAATTCTGACTGTAGAACTATTGAGTTGTATAAAATAAAATAAAATGGGATGTACGAAAGTTTGGGCATTAATTGCATTAGAGACCTGTAGTCATTCAGTGCTGACAGATTGCAGCACAAAATTGCTTTGATTAGTTCATTAGACCTTAAACTATAAAGAGAGATGCAAGCAATCATGAAAACGGCTATTTAACGAAGGCAATTGCTAGTTGTGTTGGTCCTTGGTTCTCTCTTAGAGAGTGGACACATGGGAATCTCTACAGAACTCTATACTGACCTCAAAGCTAAGATAATGCGTCATTATGAATTAGGAGATGGGTTCAAGAATGATCACAGAGGTCTGGATTGTCTGTTTTCTCAGTCAAAAATGTAATTAGGAAATGGAATGCCTGAGTAACAGTCCCTGTGAAGGAAAAATAAATATCTGAGAGGTGCTTGCAAAGGCTGGTTAGAATGGTCACAAACAAACCACAGACCACCTCCAAAGGGCTACAAGAACAACTGGCTGATGATTGTACATTGTTCCACAGTCCAGTGCACGGGAACAGCTTGGAGGAAGGAAGGGTGATGCACAAAGAGCCTTTTCTTAGTACTCACCAGAAGAAGGGTCACACGAGGTATGCAAAACCACATCTGCACAAGCCAGAAACATTTTGGAAGAAAATACTGGGTAGGGATGAGACTAAGGCGCAAGCACAATGTTCTAGAATGGCCACCTCAGTCCCCAGACCTGAACATCATTGAAAGTGCATGGATTGATTTGAAGCAGGCTGTCCACACTCAAAAACTATCAAACCTGACTGAACTGGAGGCATTCTGTATGGAAGAATGGTCCAAAGTAGCACCAGCCAGAATTCAGGGACTTGTCAGTGGCTACAGGAGGCGTCTAGAGGCAGTTATTTCTGAATAGCGATGTCATTATTCCTTTGGGCCCCAGATTTATGCAGCTGCCTCTTTTTGTTTAAATGCACATTCAATCAGTTCTGTTGGTCCAATAAAAAAAAAAAAAAACATTTCACTACTGAGATGTTGCTGTTTCCATAAGCTATAAAATATGTTTAAATGAAGTTGCTGCATCAAAACCTTAGCGAGTTATGAAATTATAGTGATTTTTATCAGGGATGCCCAAACCTTTACATTGCACTGTGTATGTGTGTGTGTTTGTATATATATAATATATATTTATAATATACACAAACAAACACAATGTATTTTTGCAACTGTTTCATATAAGATCATTGCTGCCTACAGACTGAGTGTTAGATACCACCCGCCATCATCATAGCTATGCAAACGTAGCGGTGGGTATCAAGTCATCACTGCATTACACTTGTTTTAAGAACCACCCATTCTGATATCTATTATCTATGTAATACGTCAGCTTAACATGTGACACTAAATCATTCAAGCGCCAGTATGGGGCTAAGCTTAAATTCATTACGCCTAGTGTATAGTATCCTACTTCAATCTTATTCCACTCTGCCTCTAATAGAAAGCGCACGTTAATTAGATAATATGGAGCGAAAAGTTTCCATTAGTCAGGTTTGCCTATGGAAGCCCATGTAGGACGGTTTACCCGTGATTGAAGAACTTTCATTTACCAACTAGCTAACTACCTATTAGGCCAATAACTCTAACTAGGCTGCCCATATCTATAAGGAAGCCTACACACATGACATTAGTGTATATTCATGCAGTCATGGGAATAACTAGAATTATGGTCGTGTTATATACATGCGCTGGAGAAAACTGCGTTCGCTGTTGATTTGCGTGACAGTGGCTCCCACTTGATATTGTAGGCATTTGACTTTAAAATGAAAATAATAAAATAATGACAACCAGGAATTTTGCAAAAGCTCCCACAGGACTTTTTCTTAGGCTCATTATCCTGAAGGAATATCTGCAGCAGTCCGGCACAAAAATAGATTCTCAGGTGGAATTACTCTCGTGATGGTGAGCATGACGATGGTGAGAACATTTCAGTTAAAATTACCACCAACGATACATAAAAAGGAGCATATCGAAATCTAATGAAGCTTTGGAGATATGAGATCATTTTCACATAAAAGCTTTGATGTAGGGCACTATTTTGTGGATGCCAGAAGAAAGCTCTGTTTATCCCCACTTCTACAGTCAAAGTGGCTTTCAGTAAGCACAGGCTTGTCAAACCAGAACAAACACTAAATGATTCTTAACTCACACGCGACGCGAATAGCCGGCACCAGTAGCAGGTGGCATGCTGTGATGGAGGCGTCTCAGTGATACTGCTGCGGCCTCAATCTTCTAAAGTTGTGATTCTGATTTCTGCCCCAACGAGGCTTTCACATGTTCTTCCAGTCCAACTGTTCTGTAATTTTCCTTCCATGATTCAAAGAGGGTAAATTAGGAGAGCTAGCGTTCCTTTGCTTGCTTTCCAGTGCTCTCTAGGATAGGCTTCAGGGCAGGGTTATTTAAATCATGGTCCTCGAGGTCCGAGCCCTGCTGGTTTTCCAGCCTTCCTTTACTTGTCAGTCAGGTGTGAAGCCTCTGACCAATCAGAATCAGTAATTATTAAACTAACTACCTGGGGGAACTGAAAACAAGGCTTGGATTTGGAATCGAGGTCCAGATTTGAAGAACCTCTAGGGTCTCCACAGTCCTGCATTGAAAGTGGATATGAAGAGAGGGAAGGAAGAATGGATGGATGGAGGGATGGATGGATAGATGGACCATAAGAGAGGGTGCCAAATGCTGGTCTGAAGTTGAGATGGAACCACCCTGTAAAGCTGATTTGCGTCGCTGCAAATGCTAAGGATCAGCCTTCGTGACATGTCAGGAAAATAATACACTTGTTAACTATTAGGGCCCCTGTCACTGCAGGCATGTGCTGGTGTGTATGTCAGTGTCTGCACATGTCCTCAAATGAAGTAAGCTGCTCAGGGAGGTGATGGCAGCGGTGCCTGTGAACCCGATTCCGAAAGGCTCAGAAGAAAGACGTATCTATGAAAGACACCTAAAGTTTGCTTTGTTTAGTGGCCGTGCTGCTCCTTATCACATGGGTCACACGCTATGAGCAAAAAGCAGCCTGTCTTGACAAAAAGGACACTGTTCTGAACAAGTAATCTCCCAAGATTACAAATGTGGCTACTGGGACATTTGTCTTTGCAGAGTGCAGAAAGAACATATTAAAGGAACAGTGGCAAAATCCATCCAACTGTAACATATGGGAGACATCGCTCATTAATTTCCCTTTCTTCATCTCAATAGCTCAATAAGGATAATGCCTCTTTTATCAAACATTTACAGCCATCAGACTCTTGTTCAAGTTTGACCCTGCTGCTTTGTAAGTGAGAAAAATTAAACCGCCTCATCAAACACGATCAATGATAAGCCCCATGTAAGACATCCATTGCTTCAGTGAGGATATCAATGCAGCCTTACTGTAAATTAATGACAGTTACTTCAAATCCCAGATAAGGGCTTTTTTTTTTTGCATGCTTGCAACCTCTGTCTCCTTTCCACCATATGTTAATTGAAGATTAAGCTTTTCGGTGATTCTTTTTTGCCAGGCTTAGAAAAAGGAGGAGGATTGATGTCTATGTGGGCAAGTCCCAATTAGCTGGCATTAGACAAGAAATGATTCGGATGACTCTCAGCCAGCCTTAAAGGTTGTTCGAGATTTTCTTTCAAAAATAATATACTGCCAGCCAAGTCTTGCTACAGGCTGGGAGCTGTTTTTCCTGGACGCGCCATGTGTTTATGTACACCATAGCCTATGTATAAATAAAAATTTGGGGCAACAGTGAGAGAAGTTATTACAGTCAAGGTGAGAAACAATACCAGTAGGGCTACACAGCTTAGTAAAAACTGCAAGGTTTAGCTTAACATCTACAGGCAAAATAAAAAAAAAGAAAAAGAAGTGGAGAGTTTCTTTTTAGGTAGCGGTGAGTAGATGCAAAGCCGCTCTATTCAGTGCGACAAATTCTTGAAGAAATTCTCCCTGCTATAAAAACTGGATAAATGCCTAAATATAATGGTAAAAGGGGAGCAAGGGTATATTTCACTGCATTCATGTGGATTTTAAAGAGAATGTGTTCTTCACGCTGTTATCTTGGAATAGAGGTAGACAGGCAATATTTATTTTAAAGTGTACTCTAAACTCAGATGGGCTTCAAAAGTTTAACCACCAAGATAAACTGAAGAAAATACATAAGGATGCAAAGTACACAAAAGACTGTCTGGAGCTTGCATGTATATAATAACTTCTTATTAAAGCACTTACCAACAAGGTACCCCATGAGTGGCTGCAGCACCAGTAGTTTCCATAGCAACATCATCTTCATTGTCTGTGTTCAAAGTGGTCTCACATCCAATCAGGAGACTATGAAATCCTGTTTGCACGTCCTTAAACCCTTTCGTCTGAAGAGAAAAGGTGGAAAAGATCCCATGAGGCCTGAAGTCATTCATTTTTTAATTTAGAAGGGCAAAACTCATCAGCCAAGACTCACACATAGCGTGTTTTCCTGCAACGAAGAGTGTGAGACAGTATATCTAATAATAATTCAGAGAAATTGTTTTCATTCACAGTTAATAACTGAATAAGTCATGACCAGAAAAAAACAATAAAGTTGACAAACTCTAAAACCTGATCCATATTATGTTAGTTATCGAGGATTTCGCACATTTCACATATGTACTCCTGGTGTAAGACACTCGCATCATAATGACCAATCACTACAGTGACTCGTGTAAACACACTCACACACATACACACACACACACCTGATGTGGTTTTACCTCCTTCACTCTTTACCATATAATTAGTGTTCAAACTCCAAAGACTCATTTGGGTCATCTGCAGAGTAATTTCCTCTGCGCTCCAGGTAACATACTGAGCAGCGAAGGGCTGAAAATCGATGCAATTCTGAAGTAACATCCTTAAGCATTGCTTTTAAAATACTGACTTATTGTTTGCCCTGTGGAAAGCAGACAGTTCAATAATAGAATATGGGTGCTTCTATTGATGGTAGCCTGCTTAAAACAAGAAATATGACAAAGGTTTTTATTTATTTTATAAATTAATTACTCTGTTAACACTAAGATTAAGATTAAGATCGATTTATCGTCAATACAACAATATACACAGTATACAGTTTATTGAAATGTCGTTCCGCACAGGTCCCCCGCGGTGCATTACAAATATAAAAAATATACCAAAAAATATATAAAACAGAAATTTCACATAAATAAATCTAAAACTAAATTTTTAAGAATAAAAACTATTTCTAACTATCAATCTACGTACAAGTAAACAGGACAGAGACAGTACAAAGTGGTCATGTGCAAATAGTCAAGTTAAGTGTGCAGGTAGTATTTAGTATTTTCTAACTTTGGGTATCATGGTAACTCAGAGAGTAGTTCTGATTGGGGTTTTGAATTCTGCTTATCCTGTGTGTATCTTGTCATGAATACTGTATATTATATAGCAGGGACCAAACGTCATGTCTGAGTGTGGGTGTTTGCATGCTCTCCCCATACTGTGTGCAGTTGGCCTAACTAGCATCTCAGAATTGCCCATATTGGTATCCGTGCATGCGACCACAACGAGGAAATGACGTCACAGCTCACATGTACACCAGCCATGTTCCAGGGTACCGAGGTCATGGAAAACCTGGAAAAACTTTGGAATTTTTAAACAATTTTTCCAGGCCCTGGATAACTTTTGGAATTGTTGGAAAGAGAGGAGACGTTCTGGAACAGTTTTAGAAACTAGCCTTGTGTTTTGTGTCCCTCTTCGTTCCGCAACACAACGATAATGTACAGGCGGAAGTCAATAATAAACTACCTTGGTAAACATCCGTTTCCGGTACTTTAACCGCCAGATTTCGCGTATTTCAGATCGCTGCCTTTCTGCTCGCTATTCCAGTTTTTGTTGTTTTTTTATTTACTTGCACACATTTGAATTCTTTGATCACAATTTCCTGCTTTTGACTCCGTTTGCCTCTACCAATCACAAGGTACGTATAATTATTTTAATATTGGGATTAATTTTCTTAATAATTGAACACTATTTGCACATTGGCAAAAGTTGTCCACCGTCTGTTTTTATTTTGTAAGCAGAATGGCTATTATCGTACCAAAATTATTTTCCCTTATACAAATACTGTTCTATCTATTTCTGTTTTACAAACTTGTGGGCTTTGGAAAATTCTCTTATGGTACTGGAAAAGTTTTAGAAAAGTCATGGAGATTTATTCTGCCAGAATTGGGGGATCCCTGTTGTTCCCTATGAGACTGGCATAGACAGGCAAGTATCATGGAGAGCGAGGCTGGCACGGTCAGGCAAATATGTGCAGTGGAGCTGTAACAGGAAAACAAAGGGACTTTTTCTGTACGGTTTTGTACAAATGTGTCTTATGTTGGAACATATTTGGTGCAAGTACCAGGGTGGTAATGACAGATGTTTTATTAAAAACAAAAATAATCAAAAGCAAATAAATATTTTCAAATATTTCACTATCCACTTTAGAGCAATTATGCTCATAATATACGATTTCAGAACATTTTTAAATAGTACAGTGATCCCTGCTATGTCTCGGTTCAGCTATCGCGCCCCCGTCCTTCCTCGACGCATCA
>JAODKE010000114.1:29550248-29566120 GCA_026779605.1 Mormyrus hasselquistii
CACCACCACCACCACCACCACCACCCTCACCTGGGTCACTCTGACCAGCTGTACAAGTGATTTATATCCAGTTATAATAAGCTTTTTATTGCAACAGTATTCTAGTGGTATTCACCTTCTAGCTTACATGGCTAAAAGCCAAAAAACGTGAATCCTTGCCATAGCAAACAGCATCGTAGAAGAAGTGTAGCCATTAAGGATGAGAGCATGTGTTGGTTGCCAAGTAACTGTTCATCAAGTCTCATGAGAGGCCTTGTTATTGAACCTCAGAGCAAGAAGCACAACCTGGACTGGCTTATTAAAAATATCCAGATGTGTGGATGAGTGAATGTCAAGCCACGTAGGTCTGTAAGTGAGCAGATGATTTTAAGGCACAGTATGCCTGAATTAAAATGTCAAGGTATGCCTATGCCTAACCCAAACCCTATACCTAACTCCAACCCTAACCCTAAACCTAACCCCAACTCCAGCGAGTTTCCTTGCAATCAGAGAGGCAAGCTCATGTGATCCAGTGTAGAAAATCAGCTGGCAGAGAAGTTTCTTCTGAAGCAGTCAGATGTGGGTCCTGCCCATTTTCACTCAGCGCCTGCTAATGATTGGCTTGCCAACACATTTAACCTCCAGACAGTCTGTCTTCTCGCTAAGGATAGCGGAGCCTTCGGACCGTGAAATGGAGCGTGCCCTACAAAGAGGGGCCCATCTTCCAGGCCTGGCCAGCAGAAATCAATTATGCCGATTTCACATTTCCCATAATTGCACATATCTCACATATAAACATAATCACATTACCATTAATTTCTGCATTTATGCACAAGCTGTTCCCATGTTTTCTCATTAGTCAAAGGGTATTTATTTCATTAGTCAGAATGGATCACAAGGGCGCTAAAACTTTATTTGCTTACATAATAATGAAACGCACATCTGCCCCCCAAAACATTGCCTCCTATATTGTATTTCACAGTAGGGGCCTAAGAACCATTCTAGGGGGGAACGTTTAACAGACACAGCTTCTTCTCCCTACTGCGCACATCCCGGCTCAACACCTGCTAGGATGACGACCTCGACACAGGCCCGAGAATGCTCCTCTGAATGAGACGGCAGCTCGTGCATGCCAATGAAGGGTTCTGTCACGGCCTGGCTCACTCACCAAGGTCCTGGTGGACAAGGTGCTAATTAAAGCCATGTTCCACTGCAGGGACAGCGGGTGGGCAGGCGGTGTCAGGCCGGCAGACACGGCAGCCTTTATTTAGTCACTGTCACTGGGTGGCTCAGGCGGCCTGCTCTGACAGACTGGTCAAGCTGCCACGGGCCTCATCGGCCTGCTTGGAAAAACACGACTGCCCAGGGGAGGTTAACAATCAGCGTCGATTTCCACCATCGTATTTTAAATGTCCGATTTCGTGGCTCTAAGTGCCGCACTTATAAACAAATAGTCCTTCTGTCGGAGCGGAAAACACGGCACGCGAGCGGATTGCGGCGTTGCGTTTTATTGTCTGAATGCCTCGAGCGTATCGCTCCTCGCCGCTCCACGCCACATGTCAGAATCCGTGGTGTCCATGTTTGACAATTATACCTCTATATAATAAACATTAAATTTGCGGTGTTTGATGTGCGGCTTTTGCCCGCGATGGTGGCTATAAAGACACATCGATTATGCAGAAGCCTCTATGAATTACAAAGGGGCGGGGGGCTCTAGTGAAATCTGCAGTCCCCATTATCACATAATGCCTTTCTTGGGGAGGAAAGGGTTCTCTGAAGTGACTTGCATAGCATAAAGACTGACACTTTACACAGCTGGATACTCAGTCAAGTAGCTTAATCTGGGTATGCCGTTTATGGCCATCCATGGATTTTAGCTGGTAAAGCTTCTAGTCACAAGTCATTTGATCGCAATTTATCATTCCTAATACTTGGCGGCCACCCTATCCCACATTCCTCTCTCACCCCACACATTCTGTGCACTCTCACATGCTCGAGAGTATTGACTAGTAGAAAGAGTATATTCTTAATTCACTGGGTTATAAATAGCTGATTGTTACACTGCGAGCTAATTGGCGCCAGATAGAAGAGATAGCACCGACTATCTGGCTATTTAGCCCGGACTATATGAAAGTTAGAGACGCCCGACTTATCCCTGAGAGATGCATATTCAGCGCTCAGAAAGACCTCGTCGGCATAAGCTTACAACCCCCTGCTGAATAATGAGGCTGGTTTGGCTCTTTCGTTAAGAATTATGTGGTGTCGACTGGATCTCAGCCCCCCCCGGGAATGGAATGGCTGCTTCTACCTGATGTTCTGCACTGGGTTTCCACAGCTGCAGCTTCTCAATGAACCTACCATCTGCTGCCCTTATAAAACAGACATGAACCTGATTTCCATCTCAGACGAGATCTCAGATGAGGAGGGACTGACTGCACGGAACTGCACAGTCATGGCTTTCATATGATGCAGGCAAAAAAAGTACTGTATTTGAAATTCCCAGTCGTGTGCCTTCAGTGTCAGGGGCGGAATTCTGATGGAGGTCAGTCATACAGTGGGGGGGTTTTCTTAGAGACTGCTTCAGATGTTGTTACTAAGATGAAGACCAGGCATCGTTGATGGACTTTTTGCCCATAAGCTCTCATCTAATAATAGCCTGGGCTGTGTTCTTAAAAGAAAATTAATAATAATAATTCTCATTGTTTATACACATATGTTTATATAATTGTACATTTTATTCACGGCCGTATGAATCAAAGCATACATCCCTTAACCCACACTAATCAGTTCTTTCAGGAACACTAATTAAGCTCGCAGGAGACGCCGGAGAGCTCACTGGCTGGATACTCGGAGGATCCGGAGGAGCGTCTCTGCTGTAAACACAGGAGGCACTGATGAGGGCGTATCGTGCACCAGAGCGGCAAATGACCAGGCTCCTCAAACGCTCCATGATGTTATTGTGTTAGCAGGTGTGGGTGTGCAGGGGCTATGCACGTCACGCTGCGGCTCTCGGGTGAGTGCCTGGTCTTGTGGCAAGCTAGCATACAAGACTGTGCAAGAGTCTTAGCCAGTCAAAGAAAACATTTCAAGCTATTTGTGAATGAATGTTGTATTTATATAATACTTTTTCAAGAAACCCAAAGTGCTTTACAGAACCAAAGAAGGCCAGATTACAGCACAGTGTTACTCTGTCACTGGGATCCACACAGAACTCAGGCTGGGCTGCATTGATCAAAGTTTCTACCATGGACATCTTATTCAGAAACGTTTTGCCACGGACACATTTTTCCCTGTACCTTCAAATTCATATTTATATATAAATATAAAATTGCTCATTTGGACGCTGAAACGGCTGTCGCCATTTTTGCATGCGTGCTTTTAATCTGTCAAAAATTCTATTGTTTTCATTAAACAAAATTTTTAAAGTAAATGTAAGTAGAGATTCATGACACTTATTTCCTGAGAGCCCCCAGAAGTGCATCCTGCTGAGGGTGAAGAAGTTCCTTGGCACGGCAATCTTTCCAGATGCCACACCTGATTGGCCTGGCCTTGCCCATCCTCATCTGACCAGCAGCGACAGTCAGTACGGCCTTATTCTGTCACTGCTTAGCAACAGGGCAACAGCCAGCCCTGGCTCCCAACCCCCCCAAGCCCAAGTGTCTCTTCTGAGACCCTGATACTCACAGACGGGCCTAACTGTTCTTGGTGTCCGGCCAAGGCACCAAGCCAGAGGTGCTCTTACAAATTAACCACAGCTCCTTGATGGAACATCTGTCACCTTACAAACCAAGTCTGAAATCACAGTTCGGAATTCACAGTATGCCGTCCTTCCCGTCATATATCAGGACGGCTAACCCACATCTGTATTTAGTGACAATGAAAGATGATGACAGCGCAGTGTTTTATTAGATAATCTTAGACTGGGTCTCTTCAGGAAAACCAAAAAGGGTAACAGAGTGCTAACAATTCAATGGTTCAATTATTGTTTTTTTGGATTAAAAACATTAATCTAGAGGTTTTACTTTCTTAGGGTAAAATCCTAAAATTGCATACATTATTTTAAAGCCATCATATCTAGTGTCTATGTATATAAGCTTGTTGGTAAAGTTTATGTAATTCTACAAAGCCACCCTCCCCCTTCATGAACTGCCTGCACCCGTGATAATATGGCTCCCTTACTCAAAGTATGCGTTCTGCTGCTGGTAATTCTGTATGCCAGGGTATTAACATAATCTGCCTCTTACCTCTTGGCCTCAAACAACGCGTACAAAGGTGAAGTCAACAGCCTCTGAACCAACATACTCCTGGCAAACCGAAGTTTAACGGCCTGTCACGTGTGATGTGGTGGAGAAATGCAGCTTCACTTGTTCTCCAGTGTCTTCAGGGTGCACTAATGTGTCTCACATCTCCCCAGTCCCATAATTAAAAGACGATGCCGGCTGGGACGTAAATAAATTTGATTTTAAAAAAAACCCGTTCCTCACACACTCCGTGCCGCACGTCCGGCAGCTCGCTTATAACCATCTTATAAATACTGCAGCAGGAGGCAGTAAAGCGGAGAGGCCTTGAAGAAGGTTATTTATCTCTGGCTGGAAGAAATTACCTCATTTTATGGGCAGTGTCTCAATGCAGGAAATTACTTTTTTAAAAAGTCATTAGAAAGTTGCTTGCTTCGAAGACACGGGCGTCTACAGCGATCCTCCCCGCCTTTCTTCCACCACCTAAGGCACACCACCAGCTCCCCCTAATGTGCTGAGACCTGCCATCGGTGTCACTGGCATGTATCCAGAGGACTACAGATGCAGAGTCAAAGGTGGGGCACTCCATGGTAAGTCAACTGAGAACTGGGCACTGGAGGTGGCGCGCCTGCAGGGGGGAGGGGGCGCTGGCACTGCTACTGCCTGTCAGAGTTTATAAACTCCAGGATGCTCTGGAAGGCCAGCTAATTGATCCTCGCTGTGTGACCTTTGAAAGCATGTCTAGATCGGAAAACATGTCAGAGAAGCCAGGGAAACGTCTTCAGCCTAAAGGTGAGCAGGGCTCGCGCTGTGCATAGTCACACAGCCAAGAAATTCACCGATGCACCTTGATATCCGCAGTCACCAAATGTGGCTTCCTTGGCGGCTACCTGGGTGTTACCTCATTCCACATGGGTAATTAGAGAGGAGGAACATCTCACAAAGAAAGAGAGTGAGATGTCATCTGCTCAGTAGGAGGCAAGGGCGTCTCCTTCAAGCACTGGTAGGAGGCACCGTAGTGGTTATAGCGGTTGCTTTATAGCGAAGGAGTTGCTGTACACTCTGAGAAAGACACTTCGGGAGTTTTTGTTAAAAAGCCTGAAAAAGTTGTGCGTGTTACTATGTGAGTAACTTTTTAAGCAGCCAAAGAGTTTCCTGTCTATAACTGCATAACCACCACTGGCCTGTTAAAACCTCTAGCATGGGTTTTGAGAAATACACCCTCTTGACGTTTCAAGCAAGGCCATGGAGGCAATGAAAAAGGAAAAGAGAAGCTCTGACACAGACATATGCCAGAACTGTAGATCATGAATATTAAAATGAACATTGTGTGAGAATCACGAAGGATGTGTCTGGGTGTCATGCAGGAAAACTGTCAGCCTCACAACCCCGCAGAACCTCGTGATAAGAAAGTTCACCTTTAATTCACATATAAAGAGCAATATAATTATAAAATTAGAGCTGACCTTCAAATTAATGCCAGAAGTTTCCCCATTATTTCCTTTGTTCTTTAAAGTAGTTCTCATTAAATGTTCATGAAAGCCATGTTATCTCCCTTGCTCTAAAAGCATTTTCTTTGTCTCTTCTTAATAAACACACTTCTGCAGAGGAAACGGCAGACGATAAAGATACCCTCCAGTTATCTGATCAGTTCTCAATAATACCTAATGGAGCACAGACAATCCAGCTAGTTTCTTTCAGCGAAGACATTAAGGACGGTCCTATGGAATCTAATTTTTGAGCACAGGCTGCAGTACTGCAGCTGGACAGCCAGTGTTAGTCATTACTGACGGGATAGTAATTCAAAAGGCAAAGTTTGCCTGTCTAGCTCCTATGTCATAACAATAATAATGCAGTGCTTGGTGTTACTGCCATTATTTCTGCAAGCTTTGCCATGAAATTGTCATGTGGCTCAACTTAATTTTTTTTTTTGATATGTTGGTAAAAAATGTCATCTCATTAATTCAAGCAGGCAGTGAGTCATTAGCGATTGTCAGAACATGAAGACTAGTCACTATATCTCTCCTTCTTTTTGGGATTTGTGCTCCTATAGGAGATAAGGAACATATCTAAGCTGGAAGCATAGTAATGTATGGAATTGCTTACCAATTTTCAACATATCAAACAGAGCAGTATGGGAATACAACTCTACTGAATAATATCAACCCACCATTATTTACTGTATGTCTGTGTAGTAATAGTAATGGCCTGAGATTATACTCTGATATCTGGTGGGGGAGGTCAGTTCTCTCCCCAGGGCCTTAGACAGTGACTATGCTAAACACCCAACACTGAGCAGCTTTTTTTGTCTATTCTGCCAGATCACCTGCAACATAATCCCCATTCTGACATTCCCTGCACGTAAATCTCATTCTGCCCCTGCAGAAAAACTGCCATGCCTGCAAGGAGGCTGCGTGTGATCTTCAGAGAAATAGCAGCCCATGCTAACACCAAAACCCTTGACTGGGGAGGGTGGGGCCATGATGACACCTGTGTTTCCTCATAATGTCCAGTGTAATGAAAACTGGGCTTCAATGACATCGTCCCAAAGTTCCGAGTCAGACCACCAGAGCCCAAACACTTCCTTACAATGTCCTGTGCAGTATTTCCTGGGGTCAGCAAGTCATCCGAATCTCCGATTCCTCACACATGATGCTTTCACCCAGAAAAACCAAGAAGCCGTATTATTCAACTAATGCCAGAGTCGATATTCAGTGATAATTATTTTGTCCCAGCAAGCCAATTTACCCAAAGTTGCTACAAAACTGCACCATATGGACGATTTAAAATGTGGAAACACTAATTCTAAACATAAATGTCAAAATTCATTAAAATGTTTCCAATTCAGTGCCAACACTATTTCATTATTATTTGCTCCTTACATTGTGGTCAGTGGAGCCTCTCATATGATTAGAATCTCCAGTCTTTCTGTTAGAATACAAATATCTTCAATAACTGTGCCACCCTGCTGACTCACAACAGCATTTAATTAAAGAAGTCCATCCTTCCACAAATGGTTTGAGATTATGAATACACTGTTTTTCTATGTACAGTATGTTTACCTCATTTTGGGGTTAGCGGCACCTGCCCCCTCTACACAATCTGGAAAAACTGTGTAAAATGTTTTGGTTCCCATGGCGAGCAAAGTGAGCCAGTGGAGCAAAGCAGTGCAAGATCACTGCGAGGTTTCATCTCAGACGATGCCATAAATAGGCACGGCATCCCCCAAGCCAGGGGACTGTACTGCGAAGCGGGGTTAATGCCTTATCGGGGTAGCTTGTCGGATTTAAGGTAGCCTGAAAGAATATGAAGTCCATATAAACTGTGCTACCTTAAATCTTAAAGTTACCCTGATAAGCCAGTAACCCCGCTTAACAGCACTGCACTGTATTTAATACTTTTATGAACTTTTGGGGAAAGTCGTGATGCAGTAGGGGTCCACTCTTTAGATTGAGGAACAGGTCGTCTTCTGAAGCAACAGGCCGTTGAATAGTGGGAGAAGTCAGAAATGAGATTCCAGCTCTTTTTTGTAGCTGAGCCCTGGCAGCCTGATCGACAGCCTCGTCAAAAGGACATCAGTGACATGTGAGTCTCATCTTCGTCGACTCCCTCAGGAAAGCTGTCTGAGGCTGAAGCTCCCTGTCGCAGAGGAGATGTTCAAAGAAGCTCCACTGTTATGTACTGCACACATGCATTATTTCCTTATAATCTCACTGATAGCTGGGGTATCTTTTACACAAAGGTTTCATGTAGGTTTCATATGGTAAACAGCGCACCGTCTGCGAAGAAGAGAAAAAAGACTAGTAAAATGTAATTAATGTCCTACGGGCTAATGTGTTGGGCTTTTAGCTCATGTATATTGAGTGTGGATTATTTGCACATCTTAATGCCATCATACTGCATTGCTTCAGGGATTTAAAATGGATGAACTGGGATGTTCAGGAGAAGAAGAAAAAACTGCCATGGTGAACATCTCAAGTAAAGCCAGCCTAAAGCCTGCACTGTGCGAAAGCACGTGCGAGAGTTCTGGCCTCAGAAGCAGCCTCCTTTCCCAGCACACGGGGCCAGTCACGTACCTCCAGCATTCTGGGCCAGGCTGGGAGGTCAGCTCCTTCAGGACCCGGGGAAACCAGCACCCCCGGCCTCTTTCTCCCTCTCCGCCCCAGTATCTGTCACGAGCATATTTTTGTGCTTCTGCTAGCAACTTCTTGTCATGGACTGCTGACGTGTTACCGAGTGCTAAATGACAGGCGTGGCAATACAGCCGTACTGAGATTCGCAGCGATAAGCAAAGCTTATGTTCATCTGCTCTTTTCTCCCAATGAGTAATTCACTGTGAACACGCACATTTCCAAGTTACAGGCCCCCTTCCCTTGCCTGCGGTACACCAAATGGATTTATGTTGTGACTTTATTAGACATAGACATTGTATCATTGTTTCAACTGGCAAGAGAAAACTGAATATATACTTTTGCAGAGGCAGATGGAGTCAATGATGCAGATGACTGCTCTACAGCTCAGTCTGTCCTCCTGGCTTTTGCAAGGTGCCTCTATCTGCCAATAGCACAGTTCTGCATTACCAGGGCAGAGCTAAGTGCTTTTATTTAAAATGGGCCTTAACAATACTGAAACCTGCCAGTTCACCGGCCCCTGAAAACCATTCGCGCAGGTGTCCTGTATCACTTCCTCCCTGACCACAGCCTCCAGAACACCAGGGGAAGCAGCCTGACCATCCGCAGCCTTGATAGAGTCCTCCGTTATTGGCTTTGAAAGGCGACAGCTGCTCTCAATAAATAAATAAAGAAATAAATAAAACACAAAGGCTTTTTAAATCTCAGTCCGTACCAGAAACATCTGCTCCGCTATAGCGGGAATTCATTTTCGACGGGACGAGCAGTTTCAGCTCCAGCCCGCTCAATTAATAGAGTGCATGTCACATTAGCGGGTCTCCGGTAACGGCCCTCTGTGGAGGAGTGTAAAGGGTTCAGTCATGCATATGTAAGCACACTGCTAGTTCATTACTCCAAGAAACATTAATTTCCTAGACAGAATAAATTACACGGTTAATCTGCTTCAGATCTCCGTAAATATCGGACGCCGTTAACACCCCTCGTGTGGTCGGCGGCGCGCCTACTGAGTCGGGAGTCGGGGATATTGGTTTGGGGTCAATCTCACTGTCAGTCTTAAGCCTCTAACAGCAACTGTTAACTTGCAGACTCTTCTCTCCCTGTCGGCTGCTAAATAAATTAAATGTGCCTAAATAAACAAACAAGTAAACAAACACACGATTTGTTAGAGTCAGTGAACACCAGCACACAGTGGTGCATTATCGGCGTGTATTCGACACGTGGGAGCTGTCGACAGAGACAGGAGGTGCTCAGCTAAAATAATTATGTAGCAATGTTCAATTGTTTATAGCAATAATTTTCCATTGTAAGATAAACATAACAGTAAAATGTGCTAATATACATTCATAGTAATGTGATTTATTACCTCTTACGCCATGTCAAGCATTTTTCATATTAAAGCATTTATATATCATTTTGAGTAACCATGATTATTCATAAATGTCGAACAATATTAATAAAATGCGTATTAGGTATTATATTATATGAGAACAATTAACACTGTCACTCTAATTATATTGAATTATACTAAACGACACCAATCAATACACTAACAAATCACTGACAGTTACTATTAACAATTCTGAATGCATTATCGCCAAACTGTAGTGACGCCAGTAACTGACCTTGCCTGCCTGCCACCATGCGTCAGACGACACTAATTATAGTGCTCTGAAAACAGCAGTGCATAAATACTGGCATTTCACAGCCAGTACAGCAGTGACTGCATGATTCTGCTCCTTGAAATACTGCTTGAATTCACATTATTGCAGGATTGGATTGCATTCAAGGGCAGTGGGCTGGCTCCGCGGACAGGCCTGCTGCCTTTCAGCTTTGGGCTGTGCATGTGAGTCCTGCCCTGGCTCACAGTGCGTGGAGTTTGTGTCTTCTCTCTGTTTCCTCTAGGTGATTTGATTTGATCCCGCAGTCCAAAGCCTGTCTGGTGTAGGTCATTCAAAGGTGCTCATATGATGTGATTGTGTGGCCTGTGATGGATTGGCATCTTCTCTTGTGTCCTTTGCTCCCAGAGATCGAGGATGCTCTGGGCTTTATATGCCCCTGACCAAGATAATAGATTAAAAGATGGATGGATATTTAAAATGATAAATTTAGCAAAGCATTCCAAAACATTTAAGATATAATAAACTATTTAAAAACCATAAATGGGAAAGATTGAACTGAATTTTAATGCACAGTGCTATAGGGCATATTGTTACGCAGAACTGACTTATTGAAATAGTAATTGTGGGACTTTTGCATCACTTTGTGTAAATAATAATAAAATTTCAATCAATAGATATGCTCGTTGTAAACATTGTCTTTCTGAATTAGCTGCACCTGTACCACAATACAGGCATAAAGTGAGGTCAGTAGAAAGTGAATCCTCTGTGCAAAAATAAACTCAATGACTAATATTTTTTATATTCTGTTATATATAGCAATGATGTATAATATAATAACACTTTAACTGAAGTATTTTTGCGCAGAAATTTAACAGAGTCTCGTTTGTATGTCTCCCCACGAGGCAGACAAGTGTTCGGAACATGATGGATAGATGATAAAATGCTTTATGCACTTACATTTTTGGGTAGACAAGGTCTCCCAAAGGTCATTGGTAAAATTTCATTGGCAGATGTAATATACGTGCAAGAAATAGTTCATGTTGAATTGAAATTGCACGTGTTTGACTTATTACGTGACTTGAAAAAGGAAACACGAGTCTTCTGTTCATCCATTTCCCATAATTCCTTGTCTAATGCAGGGTTGTGGTGAGCACAGAGCATAGATATTTCATCGATTTTAAAGGTACGCACTCACATAAGCAATTTAGACACACAAATCTACCTAAACGACGTGCTTGGACTGTGGGCAGAAAAGCAGAATACCCAGAGGAAACTGACAGAAACACATGGAGAAAATGCAAACCTCTCATACCAGAATAGAAACCTACAATCCCGGAAACATAAGACCACAGACCTAATATGAAAATATGATTGCAGTGAGATGAGTTTAGCGAAACAATAAAAGCTGGGGAACCACTTAGATAACTGCAGTTCAATAAAAGAAAATAATCTGAGTGTAATTAATCTTAAAGGCAACATATCAATTAATAAAACTATTGAATTGGTAGGATGAGAATGGACATATTCAGGTACTGTACTGCCGATACTCACAGTCTGTAACTGCCAAAGGCCCACTCGCTTACAGTCTGCAACTGCCAAAGGCCCACTCTCTTACCTTCTGTGAGTCTATGACATGACAAGTGGTCCATCTTACTGCACAGCTTCCGCTAGTCTGGCGTTATTACAGCGACATGCGTGCTTCAGGTTGTCGAACAAACGTGAGCAGCCTCCTCCTTGGAAAACATTCGGCTTGTTGCAGTTTTGAATCCTTGGTAGAATTATACATGGCAAATGACCTCACATGCTCACACATGCTTCTGAACCTCGCCTGGCTTGATGACTGATGCTAGCTTGGCCCTTCATTTCACCATTCCTTTCATAACTGTTGGCTATACACATGTCGTTCTCTTTTAATGGTTACTGCAATGCGCTCACAATATGCTGAGCGCTTTTATTTCGTAGGAAAGATTGCTTGTGTTGCTTTATGTTTTTTTCCTTCAGGAAAAACAGCTGTGTTAAATAGCACTTTTGCAGTTTTTTTTTTTTTTTTACAATCGCTAACAAGCTTTTCTGTATACTGAAACGACTTTCTCAATAGTCTTCTCACAGTCTTAGCACAACAGCTGTGGATGTGGACTGGAATTTCTGGAGGAAAAACAGTGGCAGTGAGGGTGTGTGGTAAGTAGAAGGAGAGGAAGAAACTAACTGAAAAAAGAGATGTAGATGTCCCAGGCCAGAGAAAGTCAACATCACAGTGTTTGTGGTTTTATCTAGTGATGGTTACATGTTGCATGAGCCAGTCAGTGACCCAAACAACCCAGTTCCTATATGGAAGACCCGTACCAGCAGAGGAGAAAGCGTGAATGATAAGAAATGTGTTGGTCTTCATATTTGTATGGAATAATGTGGCACTTCACCATATTATAAATAATCATGGTGGACCTATGGTGAGCATGGTTGGCTCACACCTTTTGAGATTATAAAAACTTCAGTTTGCAGCTTCAAACTTCTGGAGACCTTGGTTTCATTCCCCATCCGGCTCTGTGCATGTGCATGTTCTCCCCATGTTATCACGGGGTTTCTTCTGGGGTCCTTTGGTGTCTCCCCCCATAGTCTACAAAATGCTAAAGTGAACTGGAGTTGCCAAATTGTACGTGGATGTCAATGTGTGTGTGAATGGTCTGTGTAATCTGCAATGGGTTGGTGCCCCAATCTGGATTATCTCCTACCATGCAACCCTGTTGTTTCCGGGAGAAGCTCTGGATCCGCAACCTAGTACAGCACAAGCAGGTATGTAAAATGAAAAAGAATTGCTGTCAGGATCAATGCCTGCTCGGTCCTGTCTGTCATTTTCCTGCTTGGCCAGCAGGGGTCCCTGGTCATCCCTTTCCTAGTATTTCAGTCTTTTCTGATTATTTACGACCCACACCTGAGCCTTACTAGTCCTAGCCCTAGTGTTTGATTTGTCAATGGCCCATACCTGATTAGTGTCTAGTCCCAGGATTGGTCCCCATCCTGCCCACTGTGGTATTCCAGTTCCCTATTTGGCCAGCAGGTGTCGCTAGTGGCTCAGTTGGCTAACCAGGTGACTTTGTTGTCTAGGTTGCGTTTTGTTGGGGGTTTGAGGCTGACCAGACACAATACGTGCCTCCCCTTGTGCCTCATTTGGTCATTGTAGAGTTTGTGTTGCCTGCCAGTACTTCTGTGAGTGTTGTAGATGCTTTGCTTGTTCCCCCTGCTTATCCTCACGTGATGTACGAGCCCCTGTTTGTCCCCTTGTAACCAACCTTCCTTTATTTTGATCCCTTGTGGTCTCTTTTGTATCATGGCCTATTCCAGTAAAGTACTTGTGTGTTGTACGCGGCACTAAGGATCGTCCTTCCATCATGGTTCACCGTGACAGTTGCAGCGTTTTTGGTTCAATCTTGTGGCGGGGCACTTTAGTGCATTCTTTAGAGTGAAGGGTGTTATTCTCTAATGGAACATTGATTTACAGTTTCTCTCAATTGCTTAGACACATTTATAGAAACATTGCATCTACAAATTTTCTCTTAACTGTGCCCGCATTTAGCAAATCTTCATGTACTGTGAGCGAAATTAAACACTGGCTGCAAAAGCATGAACACACCCTTCAAAATGTAATATTCACATCAAAATAGTAGATGCACTTACTGCATGGATTTGTTCAACAATCCACCTTGGCCACACCAAACTAATAAGTTAGAAAAACAGTTTTCAAAGTGAGTTTGTTGTCCTTGTTCACAGAGAAAGACCAAAGGCATCATAGAAATTGCACCAAATTGTAAATCATCATTTTATTTATTCACATTGGACTTCTCATCCACCCCCCAACAAAAGAAAAAATATAAGAAACACTCCTGAATGAATAGCTATACTTGAATACTGTAATGAAACACAGTAATAGTTTACGGTAAAAAACAAAAATAAAACAAAATCAAACATTCTGACAAAAGAAATGAAAATGTCACCTTTATCATGAAAAACAATAACTGAAAAACAACCGATCCGCATATACCCTCTCCTCTCTGTCTGGCCCCAAAAGTTCATCTATATTGCATGCAATGTTTGCTGTGGCCAAACAGAGATGAAAGAATATTTTGGAATGGCTTATCCAGGCCTGGCAATCCTTTACTCTAATGTCACCGCAAACATCTCCCATTGCTTTCAGTCACATGCTGGTGCGGATTGTGATCATATACTTTCCAATGCCAAGACGTGAAAAAAATCTTACAAATGGAGAACATGGCGGGAGGTACAGGTAGGTAACAGAAAACCTTGGATGGTTCCGGAACCAAGCTTGAAGAGCTTGCCGCGTGATGGAAACTGACATTGTCCCGGGTTGCAGTGTAGCGTATCAACTGCGGTTGACCACATGGATCTCCCTCAGGTTGAATGAAAATGTTAAGAAGAGGGTCAAGAAGAACCAGATGATGAGTAGGAGTCGTAAGGAGTAAATTGTTATGGTGATGGAGGACCCCATACATGCTGGTGCAGCACACACGTGCCGCTCGCGGAGCTTGTGCGAGCTCTGCGGTCAAAGATGAACTTTGGCCGCTGAGCGCTGTGACGCATTGTCGCGCGATCAATAGAAACAAGGCACCGAAATCAAAATAGAGGGAACACTTATAGTAATGGGACCTCGGACAATATATCACACAAGCGTAGAATCTTTTGAATGCGATATATATACTGTATCGTTGAAATGACAGGAGAGAGTTTTGAAAACCACGCCTACTCTTTCCGCAGAAGCCGCGCGCGAGCACAGCACGTTGAGTGGACACCGCTGTTTTTTTGAACGGGGCGCGCACAGCGCATGCCGCATTTGTCCTGTGGCCAGCTTTAGCCGACTAAGGTAGGGTTGGAACGAAAACATTCTGGCAGGGGGGGCACCAGGAACGGAATTGAGAACCACTGGTCTAATGCAAAGGTACTATATTTTGTGTCAATTGAGTGGTAGTTGAGTGGTCATGCTATAGATACTTGGTTACCAATATCATGACATCAGGATCATGGGTCTGAGTCTGTTTGCTGCTGCTTTCTTATAGCTATTGGCACCTTTTTTATACATCAGACTAATGCTGATGATTCCATTTGAACTTGCAACTCATAAATTTTGAGTTCCTAGTCGCAAACTTCAATTGAAATGCCCTCTGAAGTCGGAATTCTGACAGGTGAACTCAGGGGAATCAACAAAGTCACAACCTCAAAATTCAGGATGGCTATGCCCTTTATCAATAGAAGTGAAACTTGTGGTTTTATACACTGTTCATTAACACTGTACTAATATTACTATTAGGCTTATGAGATAAATTTCCAAAACCATTATGCCAACTACCAAAAAACACCCCCATTTCCCTAAACTATTAACAGTATACCCTGTTTTGACACAATTCTGATTTGTTGAACTTTACACACAAACACTTTCAGTTCTCAAACCCTGTGCACATTTACAAAGCACTTGCAATCAATATTGCTCACTCAAGTCAGCACAGCTTGAACCCAATTAGCACATAATTATCCAAAAGGAAACACAACAGGTAAAAATTGTTCACACACCAATCAGATCCTTCAATAGTTAGATAAAAGGGCTTTGGGTCAGTTCACTTGCTTTTGGAAAAGTGGATCCTAAAATATTTGAAAAAAGAGAAAGAGGATGAGGAATAAGAAAGAGACCAAGGAGACAAGTAGTGTCAGATGAAATCCGTGCCACTTTGGTTGACCATTTCCTTGTCCATGGTATGTCAATGAGGGAACCTGGGCGACGTGTGCAGCCTGTTCACTGTTGCCTCTTTAGTACAAACCTTCAGAAGAACCTTCATGTCACCTTCATGCATTTTTTAACAAAAAAATTGACACATGTACAGTTACATCACTACTTTTGTTTT
>JAODKE010000114.1:29570372-29583068 GCA_026779605.1 Mormyrus hasselquistii
ACACACACACACACACACACACACACACACACACACACACACACACACACACACACACACACACACACACACAGAAGCATTCACATTTAATCCTTAAAGGAGAAACGTTGCTTCATTTTCTTACTGATTGGTGCTGATGAGATGCAAACTCGTCAAAATGACCACTAAGTCCCAAGGTCAGCAGCACAATGACTGCAGCCCTGTTGTATCTCGGGGTCTTATTAACGCAGGCTCTGATGCTGCTTCACGCATTTAACACTGTGTCACCATATGCATATGACTTCAGTTTACCTTTTGATAGTGCGCATACAAATTTTGTAAGATGCGCAAAAGGGCTTCTTTATGCAAATTGGTCTTAATAAGCTGGAAATGGATGTCGGAAAGTGTGCTGCGTGTGAAGGGTCACTGCAGAAACAGCAGGCCACATGAGGAGAGAAATCAAAATTCTACAGAATCCACAGTATAAAATTTCAGAAGCAGGCTGTTTTACAGAGATACATTTTGCTTTTAAATATTCTTCCTGCATTAATAACTAAGCATGTTAGTTATGAACAACAACGTGGCTGACTATAGAAACCAGCAACTGTAATAAAAATAGGTACATGAACTGGCAAAAAATGCTTTCAAATAATATGTAAAACACAAAAACAGATTAAACAAGCAGGTGATGATTAATGACTAAAAGACCTTTGATCAATGCGAATGATGCCCTAAATAGACAGAACTGTAGTGCAAAAACGTTGGGGGTCGCAGAGCAAATAGGAATGAGAATCCAGAGATGAGGGACAGAGCTGTAAGTCCATGTCGAGGTTGGAATGCCAAAGGGTTGGTCTTGGCGATACAGGAAAAGAGAGATATATGTGGGGAGACACACTCACACTCGCACTCACAAGAGGGAGATCAGGAATCCCGTTCACCAGGCGGAATGTTAAATGCGTTTCATGAAATGTACGAAAGCAATCTAGAAAAACTGTAAGTACAGTGACTGTATTGGTTTACAGGGTGCAGCTAAACATAGACTTCATCTGTAAAAGGTCAAAATCTACGCAAACTGTTTAATTCATGTTTCAAAATCACATGGAGCATACAATCAGCTTCACTGTAATGAAGCATCTTGTTATAGTCTTTCAGGATTGCACGTTTTGCGAAGCATGCAGTCACGCGCCGCATAGCGACGTCTCGGTCAATGGCAGACTACAGAAACGATGGCGGCCCCCCATCGGCTCGTAATGAGGCCTAGTGACGTTGAAGCCATCGTAATGTCGTAGTGCAGCGCATTACTCACGTGTAATGCCACTGCTGCACAGCAGAACATCATTTCTCACTGCTGCAAGCATGCGCGAGTGACATCATGATGTGGAGATTATACTGGTTGTTTTGCTAATGTTAATCGCCATTTGAGAAATGTGCCAAGGCAATCGAGAAAAACTGTAATTGTCACTTTCGCATGAATAAATGCCACATTGTCCCATATATCACCCATTCAACAACAAAGGCCGTCACATTTCTTTTCATTCCTGCTTTCTCTGCTGGCACAAGGATAATGCACAATGTACAGCTCTTTGTCCAGTTACATTTCTTCCTCACTGGATAGATTAGATTTTCACTATATTCCAATACCATCACTGTAGAAATATAACAAACTGCAGTAATTTGGTTTAGAATGTATTTATACCAGTTTTGAAAACCGGCATGTGCAAAATGGGCCCTACGTGCATGAAGTTTGCCTGGTGGGGTGTGAATGAGAAGAGAATTCTTGAATTTCACAAGATAAGGGAAAATAAATGAAAAATGATGGTAAAACTTTACTTGTAGCATTGATCTGCAATGATTCCTTCATAATGCATTATATTGGTATGTATAAGAATTAATAAAGCATTATAGAATCTTCCATTGACAGTCATAAAGCGTTATATTGCTGATTTTATTACTTAATAACCTCCAATGAAGCTCTCATTACAAAGTTCTATGCATATCATAATGCACTATAATGATTGGCATACGAATTACGGATGCTTTGTACTGCATTTTAAAGGCATCTATAGGCATTATAGTGCAATAAACAAAGCTGTAATGTGTTATGTCTTTTGATGAGTATTTATATCCATGTTTATAATGCTTTATGAATGCGTTATTTGTTATGGGTGCGTTCATAGATTCTTATAAACATATTCGTAAAAAATGTTACCAGAATGTTACATTGCTTAGTCCACATAGGCTACTATTGTGCTAACTGTGTGAAGAGTAGTGGAAGAAGTCACTTCAGTATGGAGAAATGCTTGTTAGTGATTTGGGGAAAAAACTGTAATTTAAGAATTAAATGTACAATCAGTTAACTCCTAAATTGTGGGTTAATTTATGGTTAGTTTTGGTTGGCATATTAAATAGCATGACGAATGATCCCATTGCTACAAAAATGATTTATGCAGTACAATGATTCATACAAGCTTAATTAAAAATACTCTGCATGGTACAATTAATTGTGCACCAGAATCTAAAAATGAATGAGTAAAAATGACAAAGATGTTGTAATATGTTAAATTTCCCAATTTTGTTTTCATTGGAGCCAATTATAACTTTAAGGTTATCAATAAAATTGTTTCTGCATGATATTGTGTTTCTGTACTGAGATGATTTCTTTCTGCATTTGCAAACAACTATGCTCTGTTTTAGATTTGCATGACTAGCAATTGAATCATGTACATGACTGTACTGTGTCCATTTATCTGGTTTGGTGTTCTACGTTACTTGTGAAGCCTCCCTCTGATTCTGAAAGCAGTTAATCTGAATAACAGGCTGCTTTGGGTGTCATCCACAGCAAGTTATTTCCTTCTAGCTCAACCCACCCCCAAGCAAGTTATTTTCTAATTTCTCAGCCTGCTCTTCCATTCGCAACAGTCAAGACTGTCAGGGTGTGATGATAAACTGGAACATTTACACAGCCTGTGCCTGATTTCACCCAATAGAGCGGTACAATAATAGGTGTAATTTCCCCATTACTGCTTAGGAGCTGTGTGTTTCATTGTTATGAAACTCGGGCATATAGTGAATGACCAAAAACTGAATTTAAAGTAGAATTTAGCACAAATCAAGAATGTTCAACATGAAAGAAGAATCGAAACTTGTTGATAAAAAAATCTTATATCACCTTGCAAACTAACTGTTGTGTATTTGCTATATTTCTTGCAGGTCCCGGTGTCAGGTCCAATGCCTTCTTTAATAATGCGGGATCCTAAACTTGTCAGCTTTCATTTATATACTTGACTGAATGCAGCATTCGGCGATATTGCTCAGCGGCAGGGATAGCAGGAAATGAGGTCTTGTCTATATGCTAATTTTCCATGCATATCGAGATGGAATTACACTTGGCATTACCTTTGTGAATCCCGCTAGTCAACAAACGTTGGTTATTGACAATGATTTTAGATGTAGCAAGTCACTACCTGACGTAGACAAGTGGATGTAGAAAGTCACTATCCCCTTATCCGCCTTTTGTTGAATTTGTTGAAAAAACTCAATCAACCACAGTTACAAGAGAATAAAATTCCAAAAAATGGTGATTAATTAAATCACCACGGTAAATACCTAAGCTGTAAAATAGATCCTAGTTCCAATCTCAAAGGATCTCAAAGACTTTTACAACCACTGGTGGCACAGTAAGGACAGCGATAAAGATAACCCTCTGGTGAAGAGTTTGGCCTTGCCTAGGTCAGGTTCTCTCACCAAACCAGATAATAAAGCAAGAAGAAGGCTGATCCGAGCAGCACTTGTGGAACCCAAAAACTATCATCACGATGGCCAGAAGACAGGTGGCTGCCAACCTCAATCAGGACCATGGACCATCTGTCAAAAGCTGCTCCACCCCGAGTCCTCTATGCCTAACTCCAAAAAACAGTTCCAGCTGGCTCCCATTTGGGAAGGATCTCTCAGCAGCCAAAAGTCCCTCAGAAGCAGGCTACTGTCTTCAGCCTGGTTGTAGTGGTTCTGTGCCTGCACTGATGTAAATGAAGCCAGCGTCTCATTAATATCAGAGTGCTTCACAAATCAGTATATGGGAGACTGGAAAGAATGAAAAGGTCACTCTTCAAATAAGGACACCTCAAGTCTCATTTAGAATTTACTATTGTTTTGGCAGCCTCTGCTTCTGTGGCGGCGTTTCTCTTTATCAGGAACTGTAGCAATTGTCAGGACAGACTGGATGATAAATGCTGTAAGAAGAACTGACAGGTTCTTCAATTGAAGCTGCTGGATTCAGTCAAGAAGTTGAAGATGGGAAGATGGTTCACCTTCCTGACGTGACAATGACCCAAATCTGTGCAGCTGCTGAAGGACAAATATCCTTTGGTGGTCTAGTGAGAGCCCTGACCTCAAAAGGACTGAAAATCTTTGAGTTGACTTGAACAGGCCTGTTCATCAATGGTTAAAAATCAGTTTGTCTGAAGTGGAGCAATTTCCTGCAAATGTAAGGAATAGAGACATTTTTTCTTTAGATGTGCAGAGTTGGTCTGTATGTATCGAAATAGATTCAATGGTAGAATTCAAACAAGTATTAACCCAAAGGGCATGTTGTCGTACAAAAACCACTTACTCTTGTTATTTTTTTATTTTTCATTCAGAAAAATGCATTTTACAGTTGGGTATTACAAAGTGTAATTTATAAATAAAGCAAATAAAAATATACTTTTATTTGTTGCGTGTTTTTGGAGTATAGGTGGAAAAAGTTTTTTTTTTTTTTTTTTTTTTTAAAGTGGTCATTTTCTATGCCTACTTTCTTCTCTTTCACAATAAAGATACTTTCCAGTGTGTTGCTCAAAATGCAAAATGCATAATGTCTGTAACACTCACTGATATTATACAGTTTATAATTACAACCAGTGTGCAAATATTCTTCCTTGCATTTGGAATTTAATTAGATGTCTTTACTACGGCGGCCCAGAAAGCCCAGAGCACACCAACATTAACACAATGTAAAAACCTTAGGTAGATGCAAAACCATAAAGACGACACAAAAACATGAAGACAAAATATTAAGCGAATGTCATTTTAAATGTGTCATGTTCCCTTAATGTGTTGCGGTTTCAAAACAGAAGTGCTCCGTGCCATAGGGGGCAGTATTCAGTCTGCTCATTAAAGTTGTACAGTATTCAGCTAGAATATGAGACGGAGCGTTAGGAATGGGTGGTATATCGATATATTTTCAGAACAAGATATTGGATGACCCGATACTATTTTTATCGATTTAAAATTAGAGCTCTATTAAAGATTCCGAATAGACAAAAGTACTCCATTCTAGTTCTACGCAGCGTGAAAGCTTCAGTTGTGATGTTGTAAAGAATCCCAGAATCACAGGTACGATCAAACCAGGGTGCGTTTCCCAAAAGCTCCTGTTAGCAACTTACATAGTTGGACTTTAAACTATGTAACCTGTTAACGCAGGAAGGAACTATGATTTTGGGAAATGCGCCCCCAATCAATTAGCAACTCATGGGGAATTTGATGAAGGGGAAAGGCGAGGAATTATTGTTATATCTCACATGTGGTAAGATTTATTTTTTTTTTGTTTGTTTGTTTTAGCTAACTATGCCTACATTAATGATAACCTGATTAAAATGTTTATGTGTATTTTTAATGACCCGATTATTGTAATAATACCTTTTTTTTTTACATAGCCATGTAGACCCTATAATCATTTTAATAGGAATGCGTGTAAACATCTTAATCAGGTTATTGCATTTAAACATAGTCATAGTTAGACAAGAAACAGATCTTCCTCACTTTGTGACGTGTGAAACCACATGTTCCTTCTCTGTATGTTCCGTAGAGCTGGGCATTATGGACCAAAACCATATCGGTTTTTGTGGCAGAACAGCAATGAACAATATTTTCTGTTAAGTGTTTTGTTCAGTTTTTAACAATAAAAAAAACCAAATATGTTGTATAACGATGTGTGAGCTTCATTCCTTGTTGGCAATTATACAACTATTCAGTATAGACCTTTTCTTTATTCCGAACACAAGTCTCAAAATAATTCCATAAATAAATGTATGGGTTAGATAAAGCAGCCATAACATAAAAGTGATTCACTTACCTGTGTCCTCCAACAGATTTATTTTTTGCCCTTTTATGACACTACACTCTCAAAACATAAGGTCTAAATCTAAAACCCATTTAACACAAGGGTAAGTGTTTTCTGAATGTGTAGCGGGTCGACACTATTCGGCCACCATAGGTGTCGTTGTCAGAGGCACGATATCGAACGCTGAATGCTGCCCCCTGAGGCATGGAGTATCATGTCCTGTCGTACCTGATCCTCCTGTCTCCTCCCTGGCGTAGCTCTAAGAAGCCATCGCTGTCCTCTCTTGTTCCCACCCTCCTGTGATTCACACCAGCTGCCTCTCATTGTGCTCCCTTGTTAGTCTGGAATATAGGTGCTTCCCTGTGGTGTGATCCCCAGTTCTATTACTGATGTCATGTCTTCCAGTCCACTGTTCCTCAGCCTCACCAGTGATCCCATTTTTTTTCTTGTTCAGTTCTGTTTCATTAATAAACCCTGTTTTGTTTTTCTCTTTGCACAAATGCCTGCTCCCTCATAATCCATTCCACCTGCACTTAACACAGGGCACTTCTGTTTTAAGAACCACAGCACATTAAGGGAACACAACACATTAAGAAAACACATTTAAAAATTATATTTGCTTTATTTTCTTGTTTTGATATTTTTGTATCATCTTTTTGATTTTGTGTCTGCAGTTTCTGGGTTGCGTTAATGGACTTACAGTCAGATTTAGAGTTAAGACTGTGTTGTTAAAATGAAAATGAATCTTTATTGTCACCATACAAAGTATGAAGTACCTGAAGAAGTATTACCAAAATGTTTAAAAATGGTGTGATGCCGCAAACACTCTCACAAGTGTCTCTTTTTATTTCCACTGGTAAACTATTGCTTTTTGTTATTACTAGATACACATTTAAAACAATTTGAATAAAAAGCTGATGTAAAGTGCGAGTGGATGCTGTTCCTGCCTGCTGATCTTTAAGGGCGTAAGATGGAGCTCCGGTTAGGGTTAAGGTTAAGGTTAGTGTTTATTCGCTGTAACACAGAGTGGATGCCGTTCCTACCTGCTGATCTTTAAGGGCGTAAGATGGAGCTCCGGTTAGGGTTAAGGTTAGTGTTTATTCGCTGTAACACAGAGTGGATGCTGTTCCTACCTGCTGATCTTTCATTTTGAAAAAAACGTATGCGTGTCGTTAAGAATCTATGAATACATTCAAAGCACATTATAATGCATTCATGAAGCACTATAAACATGACTACAATGTCAATATAAAGGCATTAGACATCATAACCGTGTTTACTATGCACCATGAATGATCTGGGAAGGTCTCATCTATAATGCAGTATATATACCTAAGTATCATAATCAGCACTATAATGCCTCATGACTGTCAATAGAAGATGCTGTAATGCTTTATTAATTATTATCATGACCATCATAATGCATTATGAAAGTATCTATAATAAATTATAGATGAGAGCTTCAAGTACAGTGTTACCAATATCTCTATTTGTGATTTGTGAGATATATTTTAGAGATAGATATAGTTTTTGGAGTTAATTTGATCTGTTTAGGCATATAGCTTTATATAGTTGCATTTAAAAATTAAAGGATATCAAGTACTCATTTCAGCTACATCTCACACAATGTACATTAACGGGGTAACCAGTACCCTCACTATGCCCCAGTGCCCTCTCCCCATTAACTACTGCTCAGACCACCCTGCTAAGGGCAATGAGATACATGCATCATGGGTATTGTTAAGATGCAGGCCCCTTGTAAAAAAAAAAAAACTGAAATAACCTATTTGAACTTAAGAGCTCTATCTGTCTATGCTGAACCCCACCAGTGAAGGCATGACACTATAAATCGCTTTGCTTTAAGTGTCAGAAAGGCTTTTCCCACAATGTTAGTGTGTGACAACATTTTGCTTTACTTTCTCATAAAACAAATTGCAGTGAAGTCTTTGGGAGTATTTGTAACATGCCATTATATTCTGACAAAGGCCAAGTGTGGTTTTATTCCCTGTTTGCCTTTGGCCTGTAGATATTTTTTCCATTATTCTCATTTATAAGATAAATGGCAACAAATACAGGGTTGCTGTTTCCAGACATTGTATAGAAATGCTTAACCTGTAGTTTAATATTATTAAGCAATGGAAAAACAATACCTTTCTGGTCTGTGTATACCAGAGGAATTAAAAATGGGGTGTCATTTGGAATCAATATAACGTGCATTTGCTAAATAAACCAAACTGTGATACTCGTACACGTTATTGTTATTGCTAATGACACCTAATTACAAGCATTTTCCTAAATGGCAAAATTGAAGCATGGGTTCCTGGCTTTGGATTGTTCTTGATCGCAGGGAGCGGCTGTGGTGTTGAGCCATTGATTGGATATGTGCGGGTAAAGCTGAATCGTTCATGCATTTGCAGGAAATTGTTATCAATAGGGAAGATATTTTGGAGGATTAAAATGAAAGGTTCCTAACAGAGATTTAGTTACCAGGCCTTTAAATCCGGACACACTCATGCTAATTACTGTAGCAAACCTCTTCGATCTAACCAAACATCCCTGTCTTTTATGCAAAAAGAGGTTTATCTGCTGCACTGTTGAGTCCCTTTGCTTGTTCTTGATGAACTGGAAACAATCAAGGGTCCCTTTCAGCAAGCCCCCCCCCCCCCCCATTATGGTCTGCAGAGCCTCTGAGCTTGCAGTGGGTCACCTGGCTGTGCCCCCGAGCCCTGTAGAGCTTGCAGTGGGTCACCTAGCTGTGCCCCCGAGCCCTGTAGAGCTTGCAGTGGGTCACCTGGCTATGCCCCCGAGCCCTGTAGAGCTTGCATTGGGTCACCAGGCTGCGCCCCCGAGCCCTGTAGACCTTGCAGTGGGTTACCTGGCTGCGCCACTGAGCCCTGTAGAGCTTGCAGTGGGTCACCTGGCTGCGCCACTGAGCCCTGTAGAGCTTGCAGTGGGTCACCTGGCTGCGCCACTGAGCCCTGTAGAGCTAGCAGTGGGTCACCTGGCTGCGCCCCTGAGCCCGGGAGCTTCACCAAAGCGCCGCCTCCAGCTTCCTTTTGAGCTGCCCTCCAACTCCACAGGACGTCCTTCCCCCAGCTTCAATAATTGTTTTCCTGCTTGCTTTTCTATTAAACATTAATTTGCCATTTTTTCTCTCCTTTTTGTCTTTCTCTTTTTCGTCCTCATCTTCTGGTTTTAATATGCCAAAATTATATTTTCGGCTGACATAATCCACTGAGGCACTGAGAAAATAGCAAATCTGCAATGATATCCTGCCATCTTCAGGGTGGACCATGCTTGCTAAATTTGTGCACTGAATGAACCACAGTTATTGATTGCTTGTCAAAGCAGGGGAACTGCTCCTTGATCACCCCACCTGAAAAATCCCCAGAAACACAATTGCAAGAGTCTTTCATTTCGTTTTTTTTTATACATGCATGCTAGCGATTGCCATCTTACAGGGATGGTTTTCATCGACGTTGATAGAAGGCTGAAAGATGTTAAAAAGGTCTCACAGAGAATTACTGCCTCTCTTATTCTGGAGACCCCAGTTCGCATTAGGTCAGCACTGACAGCAGAACATTGTATGAGTATTGGTGACTTACACTCCTACCCTGGATACCGTGTGTGACTGTATGTTCACTAATTCTCTACCTTTTCAGCTCACGAATACTGTAGCTGAGACAAATCATGGATTTAAAACTTGAAAATGCAACACAACTCTCTCCAATCAGCTCCTTCATCCAGTGCTCTACAGTACCCTCTCATTTCGATGTTCTGTGCTCAGGGATGGTATTTCCAAGTTGTTCTAAATATAAAACAATTCCGACCTTAGAGTGTTTTTTTAAGAACTGAAATGCAAGGGATTCTTCCACATTATCGTGTATTTTTTTTAAGCATTTACATTAAGTAGGCAAACCCCTAGCTAATCATAGCATCAAATTAGGTGACCCACTCTCCTTTAAACTCTCCAGTGAGCCTAGAATATCGAACGAATCTCTATCTTGCACATTATGGTGGAGACAAAAGAGGTTTAATAGATGCTCAGGAAATGGCTGCCTGATTGCATCACTGTTAACGGACATGTTCATCAAGGCGATGGACAGGTTGAGAGCAAGCAGAGCAGAGAAGGGGCAGCCCGAATTCGACAAGGGGAAAAGCATAAGCAGGATTAAGTGTGTAGTTTTACATGTAAGTTTTTTTTTTTTTTTTTTGATCTGCTCTTCCAAAACAGTTCAAAGGGAATTTGAAATAACCCCTTGCTATCTTTTGTGTGGTTTCATCTGACTAAGGTAATACCTAAGTTTCCTCAAATGGCACAGATGGGCTTTGATAAGTTTACTATATGTCACATTTCGCAATGTGATGATTTATTACTATTGCAATCAATTTTATTCAATTCCTGCAGCACAATCCATTTTCTTTTTGATAAGCTGATATTTCTGATATTTTTAATATTTTTTAGATATAAGCAAGTTTTCAAGATGCTGAAATATTCTCCGGACTTTTTTTAATTTTAAAAAGCTATATCTAAAGGCCTGAAATTCTGTTACGTTTAGGTTTTATTAGACAAGTGTGTTATTTGTTCATTACATGACTTTTGTGCAGTTGTCTGTAGTATTTTTAACACAAGAATTAGATTTACTTGTGCAGAGTTTCAGTGTTCCGTAATGAAATTATGTTTAAAATGATTGTCTTAGTTGCACAGTGATCTTGAACATAAGTAGCTATGCCATAGTTGTACATTGCTTTTCATGTAGCCTAAACAGGAACTCTGCCTTGTGCTATAAACTATGTTATTTACATTCCCTGTAATACATGTGCATCACTTTTTCATATATTACTCATTCCTTTGATGCTGAAAGTCACCCACTGTGCTTGAGACTAACTTTAGCTTAAGCACTACAATAAGGGTCACATGCCAGAGATACCAAGCATCCATATACAGTAGGTATAGAAAGTTATTACCCCGTTTTCGGAATATTAACTTTTTTGGCCCGCAGCCCGAAAAACACAAAACAAATTAATTATATTATCACACTTTGCCATGTCTTGCAGAATACAAAGTGGAAAAGAAACACCTTTGAAAAAAGTAGGTTGAATAAGAAAAGAGGCCCTCAGGGCGCCCAAGAGAAGGATCTTTTGCTTGGATTGCAGCCCTGAGCCTGTTTAGATGCATCTGCCCCAAACTGTTGCATCTCAAGCAGTGTTTCTCAAACTCGTCTTTGGGGATCCCCAGACAGTCCATGTTTCTGAGGGAGCAAAAATGTGGACTGTCTGGCAAGAATTGAGAGGAAGCAAAAACGTGCATCCTCTGGGGGTCACCTACTGTAGGACTGGGTGGAGAAACACTGATCTATAGGGAGGAATTTGCTGTTCTTCTTTACAGAATTGTTCCAGTTCAATCAAATTGCTTGATGAATATTAAGTCAATCCAGAGATTTTCGATGGAATTGAGGTCAGGGCTCGGGTTGCCGTTCATGGACACTGACCATTTTGTTCTGCATCCACTCCATAGTTACTTTGGCCAAATGCTTTGGGCCATTTTCAAGCCATCTTCTCATCTTGAACTTCCTGGCTAAGGCCAGCAAATTCCCCTCAAGAGCTCTTGGGTTATAAGGTGTGTTGGATTTTTGCCAGACATACCAAGATTTCGTATTTTTATTCGTCACATGCATGACTGTACTGGTATACCAGCAGGGAAAGGAGATTGTCGCTATTACAGACTATGCAACAAACAAGGTAGAATGATAACAAAGTAATAATAAAGAAAACAAGTACCAAAAATTTAGATAAAGTATATATCAAGCAACTATTTAAAAATAAAAATTGAGAAAATCTTTAAAGTGCAGGTTGCAGTGACAGTTTATTTTAGTTTTAATCGGTGGTACTGATCCTACTGCCCTGGGGGCAGAAGCTTCCCCTCAGCCTCAGTGTCCCTGATAGTACTTAATGCCCTGGATCTACATCACTGGGTGTATATTTGGTCATGGTGATTCACTTGGCACACCATATCACCCTCTCTAGGGCTCTGTGGTCCTTGGAGCTGCAGCCACCACAGCAGGCAGCGATGCCCCCAGAAAGCACAGATGTCATAAATTTCCTCCGACTGGCCCATATCAGGCTGTCAGAGACATGTACCCTGAGGTGTCTGTACCTACTGACCCTCTCCATCAGAATCCTGAAAATCTTGAGGGGTGTGTACCGTTTAATATTTGGCTGGCCTGGCCTTCCCTATAGGGGAGATAGGTGATTGCCTAGGGCCCCATTTCAATTAGGGGGTGCAAGAGCGAGTGAAGAAAATCAAAAGAAATACGTGATATTACAGTAGCTTTTTAGTGATTTAAAGTAGTTTTTATATTTCACTACTTTTCTTGTGAAACAGACGCCAGCTAGCTGGTTAGCAGCCAAACGCTCTGTGCTGCCGAAATGTTTTTAATATAGATGAACTGACAAAATTAGTTTTCTGCTGCTCTGGGGCCTGGCGGCAGGGCGGGGGGGGGGGGGGGGGGGGCCCCAAAAAAAAAACACAGGGGGGGCCAAAACCCCCGGGCACATTGGGAAGAAGGGGTGTTTTTTTGGTTTTGCCCGCCAACGCCCCCTTTTTGCTCTTGGCCCCC
>JAODKE010000114.1:29588857-29612817 GCA_026779605.1 Mormyrus hasselquistii
CCATTTTTATTATATATTTTTTTATTTTATTTTATTCTTACTATTAAGCAAAGTCATAGCATACAAGGAGTGCTGTGTATGAGTATGTCTCTTGTAGCGTACAAGGAGTGCTGTGTATGAGTATGTCTCTTGTAGCATACAAGGAGTGCTGTGTATGAGTATACATCAGTATGTTAGGAGGCTCCCTTAGGAGGATTACTGATTCCTGATTAACTCTGCAGAGAGCGAGACGCGGGAGTAAGTGTATAGCAGCGGTGTCCATGCTCTTTGAGTTAAAACAATAAAACCCCATTTTGGTATCTCCTTACATTTCATGTAACTACTAAAAACCCCATTTGGGTATCCCCTTGCGTTGCATGTAACTACTAAAAACCCCATTTGGGTATCTTGTTACATACTAAAAACCCCATTTGGGTATCTCGTTACAGGTAACTACTAAAAACCCCATTTGGGTATCTCGTTACAGGTAACTACTAAAAACCCCATTTGGGTATCTCGTTACATACTAAAAACCCCATTTGGATATCTCGTTACAGGTAACTACTAAAAACCCCATTTGGGTATCTCGTTACATTGCATGTAACTACTAAAAACCCCATTTGGGTATCTCGTTGCATGTAACTACTATAACCCACAGTGACAATGTTTCCTATGTTATGGGCTATGTTATGTAAGTTTTGAATACGTGAAGTGTCTGTGAATAGAACATTAAAAAATTATTTTAAAGATCCCTTTGTGTCTTGTGTTCCCTCTTCCCATTCCCTGGTTGTCCCACCCTCCCTAACCCTTTCCCTGTTTTTTCTGACGATCCCCTAGACTGAGCACTCTACCTCCCGTGTAGGAAGTGGATATATAATGAAGAAAACAATGATTTTGTGAAGGTTATAGCACGGAACGACAGATAGATGCTGAACTGTATAAGTCGTCTTGCAAGAAAACTTTCTAAAAGCAAGATGACGCTGATGTGATTAAACTTAGATCTAATACGGGTTCAGATGGATGGTTTAGTTAATATTAGTGTACATTTGCAATGTTTAGCTATTTCAAAGCACCTTGAAAGTCGGTGGGACTGATAGTCCTGCTGATGTTACATTTGCTGCATTTACATTTGCGGGCGAAACGCTGGTATTTGAGCAACCGCTACGGTCAGTAAGATAACATCAGGTAACAGCTTTTTGTGTGTATGGATTAAGTTTATATTAGATTTCCCTGAATGTGCATTGGTGACAGCAAACTACGCATGAGGAATCTCTGTAGTTGAGTCTTAAATGTAGTTTGCGTACCTTTTGTTCATGTAATACATGATTTTTGTGCAATTCATGGCCGTTATATTGATGTGTTATTACTGAGAATGAATGTATGTGTGTTGAGTACAGTTTGCCTCATATTTTTACAGGTTATCTCAGGGATTGAGATAAGACTTCCATAAAAGTAGATTTCTTTTACATTTTGTTCATGTTGCACACAATTTCATAGTAAATGGAAAACATTTACATTATATCTTGTTATCACTGGAAATGCAAATGGGTCGTACACCCTAAACTGAACCAGTTGTACACAAGTTGTATACGCAAGAACAGCATACTGTATTCTGCCGTCTGATATCGTTTTATATTATTATTTAATGCTAAATGAAGCATATGCCGATATTTGTGATGTTTGTTACGATTACACGCAACTCCAGAATAAGCCCGCAGAGAGCGAGACGCAGGAGTGAGTATACTGCACCATTTTCATGCTTTTCGCGTTAAAACAATAAAACCCCATTTGGTTATCTCCTTACATTGCAGATGCTGCATCCCTATTTAAATGTGTTGCACCACACACACACACACACACACACACACACACAAACACTGTAGGCAGTGCAGATTTAGCAGTTCATCCAGACCACATGTTTTTGGACTGTAGAGATAAACCCGAATACCTGGAGGAAACTGATACAAACAAAAGCAGAGAAACTGCAGAAACGCAAAGCCGGGGGCAGGATTCCGACCCCCAGACATGCAGGCGTGTGCACGGTCTCCTCCTGCACACAGGCATTCCCTCTGCTTTCAGTTCATCCTGCATGTGATGCAAAAACATGCAATTAGGTTATTTGGTGTCTAGAATTTGCCTAGATGTGTAGACGTGTGTGTCTACCCTGTGATGGACTGGCAACCTCCTTCATTTTCTGATATGTATGAATATTTACGGATGAAAAACATGACTTATTGTGATACAGTGCCAGACAGCTCCTATTGTCTAAATACACTGAGTTATTTGAATTAGTACCTGTGTCCATAGTGGACGCACCAATGTCCTGTGCTGTCCTGCTCCTGTCCCCTGTGTAACCCTGTATTTGATAAGTGCTTAGATAAGCAGTTATGTTGCATATGTACAGTTTGAGCAATAGAATGGGCTGGTCTTTTCACTTTTCTATTGCTCACTAACTAACACTTAGAAATACTGAAATTCATATACAATAATTTCTATAATTTACTTACAGTCCAATAGTTCAGGATGTAGACACTAATCCAAAAGCTTCGGGACCTAAAAGGGCTGCTGATCTTGCCGCATATTTACCTACATGAATGGGTAAAGTGGAATTTTTTAAGTCTCTGCCCCAAGCAATGGGTTTCCATTAAGGAATTATGTGATAATACTGATAAATGTGATTTTCCAGCTACCGTCTTCCTGCTGGTTGGCAGCCTCCTCAGAGATACAGTCTCAGATATAGAGACCATGGTGAATGGCCTACAGCGATCCATTAGAGCAGCTTTAAAACTGCTCCTTGCTTACGTCCTTTGTGCAAAGATCACAGTCAGTCTTTTTGATGGGCACTGGGTATGATAAATTTTCTGATTTTGTTGCTAATGCTAAAGTGCATTTGAACGCTTTGGAGGGGAGGAGGCCTTGAGATATATGCAGGACAGCGTAGACTGGCAGATGAAAAAAAGAGGCCATCGCCCATGCAGGAGGATTCCTGGCTTGAGCCACCAGCATCTCAGTGGTAGCAGACAGGCATGCGAGTTCTCAGCTCTGTGAGAAGCCCCGGAGCAGTGACAAGGCCCTGAGTAGCTGTCATGTCACGTAATGCTTTCTGACAGATGGCCACGTCGGGATAGAGCTCCTCTGGTGATGATGGAAACCTCGTCAACAGGGACTCAAATGGCTTACAAATCCCATATATTCTTTACACTCCCCTGTCCTCTGATACATCAAGTCAAGCATTTTTGTGTTAATTAGAATATTCACGGATAACCCTCCATCATGGACATTACTAGTTGCCTTGTAATCTGTACTTTAATGTCCTTCAGCACGGAGGATTTGTATTTAAATTATTTATCAGTAACATTGCATTTGGTTTGCATCTGGTTTTGAAAGCTTCAAAATTCAGACCAGCTGGTATCAAACAACATGTAAAAGGAGGAATCGACAAAAGAATGAATTATAAGAAAAATTATTAATCAAACATTACACTGCATGTGTGTGTGTGTATTAGGTTTTGTACTACCTCTGCTCTTAAATACGTTCATGAAAGAATTCAGCAGAATGTTGCTGGCCAGTCACCAATATAGAAAATGAGGTTCCTGTGTTCTGGTCGTTGAGAAACGGCTGAGTAACCTAGATTCAAGAAATTCTAATTTCAGGGTGGTATAGAAGCAGCAAACTCGCATGCCTCCATTCTCAATCAACTTTCTTTCTACAAATACAGCCTGGTGTTATGACAGGGCACAAGGAACTACAATCCACTTGCAGCTTGCACAGCAAGAGGAACTTTATCGGGGACTGAACTCACCAAAACAAAAGGGGCCACAAGAGGTCAAACAGAAGCAGAACAATAACAGAGACCAACTAAGGCTAAAACAGAAACATCTAGCAAACGTAAAGGACATGGGGCACATGGTCTGAAGCAGGGTATTCCACAAAGACCAAGAGCACAACTCCTACAGCACATAATACATCTAAAAATGTACAGCACTAACAATCAACACTGATACCTACAACATCTACAACAGACAACAGCACATATGTACACATGAAGCGAGCACTAGGAAGTACTGGGATTGAAAAGTAACACTAAAGAAAATGAAACTAATTAGGCACCACTGAAACAATGACATTGCACAAGAACCGACACAGAAATACACTATATTGCCAAAAGTATTGGGACACCTGCCTTTACACACACACGAACTTTAATGACATCCCATTCTTGATACGTATGTTTTAATATGAAGTTAACCCACCCTTTGTAGCTATAACAGCTTCAACTCTTATGGAAAGGATTTAGTTTATGGGGATTTTTGACCATTCGTCCAGGAGAGCATTTGTGAGGTCGGACACTGATGTTGAATTAGAAGGCCTGACTCTCAGTCTCTGCTCTAATTTATCCCAAAGGTGTTCTGTTGGGTTGAGGTCAGGGTTCTGTGCAGGCCAGTCAAGTTCCTCCACACCAGACTCTCTCATCTATGTCCTTATGGACCTTGCTTTGTGCACTGGTGTGCAGTCATGTTGGAACAGGAAGGGGCCATCCCCAAACTGTTGCTGCAAAGCTGGGAGCATGGAATTGTCCAAAATGGCTGCAACGTTAAGCGTTCTTTAATGAGAGTTCATTAATGCTGCAGCATTAATGCGACCTATTCTTTCGCAAATGATTGTAGAAGCAGTCTGCATGCCTAGGTGCTTGATGTTATACACCTGTGGCTATGGAAGTTATTGGAGTACCTGAATTCAATGATTTGGAGGGGTGTCCTAATACATTTGGCAATACAGTGCATACTCAGTGACAAAAAAAGTGAAGCACCCAGAATGGGGGAAATGAATGAATTTACACGAGGCGAAAGGTCAAGTTCCTATATGGCAATGATTATAACATCAAATCAATCGGACAAATGGCCCTCGAGATTCTGCAGATTGACACTGGGTCTGAGATGACATCCCAGCTGATTCCACACATGTTTCTTTGGGGAAGGACTGGGGAACCTGGCTGGCCACGGGAGGACCTCAAGATGATGCAGGCAGCCCATAGACACCTGTGCCATGTGTAGATAGGTGTTGTCTTGCTGAAAGACCTTTTAGGACATCACAGGATGGGTAAGACATGCAGACATAGGATGTGACTGATGTAGCACTGTGCTGTCAGCGTCCTCCGAATCACAACCAGACCTGAAGTCAACCCTATGGCTCCCAGCACCATGATGCAAGGAGTAATGCCATTGTATCTCTCCACAGCATTGGCAGGATTGCTCCATACACGCACACAACAGTCATCCCTGGTAGTGCAGAACAGGGATTCATCGCTGAAAACGATACGACGCCACTCGTAATCAATCCATGCCTCCCGTTACAGCTCCACTGCAAACGCCACCATCTCTGTGCTGGTGTCAACGGCAGCCTACGCATGGAACTGTGAACCTGTAGTCCGATTGATGCCAGTCTTTGAGACACGGTGCGGGATGACACGGGGTGTTGTAGAGAGTCCGATACCTGCGTCAGGACGGCAGGCTCAGATGTCAAGGGGTTCTGTAATGCTTGGCGCACAATGCGACAATGTGCTCTGTGTGGAGACTGTGGCTTCTGCATGCCCCACAGACGGGGAAATTGCATGATATGACCCTCTGGCCTCATGCAAACCCACAGTGCGACTTCTATCCGTCCAGTGCTGGTAAGGCTGTCTAATGTGTATATTAGGCATCCTCTGTGTCCGCTGACTGGACATGCCAGCTCCTTGCAAATCAAATAATTTACATGCCCATCGCTGGTCTGCATGTGTATGAAATTACATCCAAATTAAACCATTACTTCTGGGTGTTTAACTTTTTTGCCACTGAGTGTACAAATAAGACATAATTAATATGAGGGTAAACCACACTGAAGTCTGGGGCATAAAATATACAATATCCAATATGACTGAGACGGGCCTTTCACCGGCCTTGCACTGATGACGGTAGGGATACGTGATTTCCGACAACACACTCAGCCCATTCAGCATTACGGTGGCCCAGAAAGCAGTGGAAAACACTAAAGACAGAAGAATATTAAAACACTGAGAAAAGAACAGGATGGCCAGTGACCCCTGCTGGCCAAATGGGGAAACATACAGAGCAGGACAATGCAGAGACCGATCCTGGCATCTGGTCCCTTCCAATTAAATTTACATAAAAATTCAGCTTTAGTAAGTTTTACTCATTTCAAGTGACATGTATATGTGCTCTGGGTAATAAAGCATATTGTGGTGTTTTCTCTGTCAGCATGAGGTGGTTGTTCAGCTATATCTGGGTTCATTTAACCATACTTCCTTTTCCACAATTACCTCTCCACTGCTGTGTTGTGGGCTACAGTAGCATCGCCCGCGAGAATCGGAAGATAGCAGATAGATCTTTCAGTTATTGAGAGTGCATTGGTTCTGGGTTAGAGGTTTAGCCATGCATGCAGGCATCTTGCGAGATGAAGCAGCTTTTGTCGTTGCCAAGGTAATACCTCGTATGTGCACATATATTATATGTGAGGCAAATGACACATTTCTAACATATTTTCACTTCTTTTTATCATTTGTACAAGTATATAGGATTTCTATTGTTTTTACATATCCCATCATGTGCTCCATGACATGGAGGGGGGTGACTGAAAATGACTTTTCTGAGCCCACAGCTTTAAAAGGCAGACATGGAGCCCTAACCGTCTGGGTGAGTTTGCCTCTTACCTACATAGTTGGGGTCTGTAGTGTGTGTGTGGAGTTTGCAGGCTCTCACTATGATTTATGGGTTTGCTCTGAATATTTTGGTTTCCACTCCACCTCTGCGGCCATGTAGATTGATAGAGTAAACATGTTTGCAACTTTCGATTACAGTTTTCCCTTTACAAAACAAAAACAGTAATATAAACAATACTATTCAGAAAAATTTGTTCTCTTTATAACACCAGCAGTTTAGTCAGCCGAGCGAACACATAGTAGGATATTATAAACCGTGTGTAAGCGATTGAGTGACTGGGGCTTGGTCAGAGTCAAGTCGTAGATCTGTAGAGTCAATCACACAGAAATCTGGCAAATTGTTGATCCTGAAAATGAAATCAGTGCCATCGACTGCTTGATTAAAGGCTCAGTGACTGTGCTCATCAGACATATAATCCAAGCACTTCCAGATAACGAAAAGCATGACAACTGTCATAGACTGGCTGAGGTACTTCTGTCTGTGACACTATGAGTATGGCTTTGGGCAACCAGGACGAACGGTTGGACCTCAAGATGGGAAAATCAGAAATTAGAATGAATTAATTTCATGAAAATGGGAATCAGGAACTTGGAAAGGACATTGGTTGAGGCAGTGCTGGCTTTGAGAATGTTACATTAGGGCAAAGAAATGTTCATAGTTAACAATAGGAGGGTGGAGATTGAGGCAAACAAAAATAAATAAATAATTAAATGAAAAGGCAGAGTTGGAAGTGATGCTAGAGGTCTGAGCTCATTCCACTTCACTGGACCATGAAGTACACCTGAAAACTCACACTGAAGTATCCCAGCCTCACATGTAAACAACACCCCTACATACAAATATCACCCATACCTCCAAAGCCCACCTATGACACCCTCAGATGTGCCAAGCTCAAGAGGCTTACGATTAAATGTGAATAATTACCCTTGTTACCACCAAATATATCCCTTCACAGAGCACGCAGAAAAAATGGTTAAAAAACAAAATTCTCTCTGTTAACTGTAACGAAGCCCAGTATTTCTCCATCGCTTCATCCCTCCTGCCAACAGCCCCAGAGGTCTACCAAGTGGTTAACTGCACATTCTTCACTGTAACAAGTCCCAACTCCAGCCAACGAAGCAAGCACAGCTCAGCGCACTCTTATTAGTGACCGGTCCTCTGACCGGTGATTTAACATACGCGCTCAATCCCATAAGGGTCTGAGGCTCCCTTCGTGGAGACGTCAGGCAGTGTGTAAACTACACAGAGAGCGTTACTCGAGGAGCAGCATTGACAATCGACCACTGCACGCTCTCATGGCTTACAGGCAGTTCAGCGTGGGCGAGCTTAGACCTAATGAGTCATGGCTGCCCGTCTCATTCCAGTGCACGGTCTCTCCCTGGAGAGGCTGTATCATTGTGTGACCTCATTAGACTCAGTGCGATTAAAATTCACAGCTGTAACCGGGCACACCTCAGAGAGCCCGCAGGATTAAATACTGCAGTGTGCTGGCATTGTATTAAACTGTGCCCTATATAAGAATCTTCCTTAAGTGATCTCTGGCCTGCAGTCAATGGCACAACAACAATTCAACAAACAGGAACAAGGGTGTCACTCTCTTCTCAATATTTTGTTCCACTGCCATGTCCCATGAGGCAGGGCTTCGCCAAGAACTGGTGCCACGTTAGAAGCAGAGAGTGTATTAAAAATGGATGAGCATTTATTCAGCTTGTACCATTCCAGAGAACAATAAAATGATTTCAAAAACAGCCTCTAATGAAAGAGTTGACAAACGGGCGGCATATTAGAAGAAAGCATCCGCTAGCAAAGGCTACAGCTGAATGCATACAACTGCAAAACTCGACAGTGAACACGAGACATTACCTCTCACATAGGGGGAGATTGTGCATGAAGTTTACAGCGCAGCCAGCTCAAACTTTCATTCTCCTTACCTCCCGTCTCACCGTGTCTGATACAACTGTATCTGTCTTTTATCTCGGATCTTTTATGGAAAAACAACAGCTTTCTTTTTAATTAACCAACAGGTGTAGCATTCATCGTGCTATCAAAGGCCATGCATCACAAAACATTTGCATGGCTTTTGATCCTATTCAAAGTGTGTGTGAATAGTAAGAAATTGTTTCTTTAGAGAGTTTTTTTAAGGATTTTTATAAGAATTATTTATGAAAGCAGTCAGGTAGAGGAAGGCATTAAAATGCTAAGGAGCAGTGGTCTCCTATTGAGAAGCAATTGGAATATATCTGTGTTACTGGGCATATGTGGTAATGAGAGAGTCCTTCTGTGTTTTTCTAGACAGCGAGGATATATAGGCAGGTGATGGAGTAGGCATCCAGAGGGACAAAGGGGGTCTTGAACATGACTGCTGAGCCCCCCACAGGTAGAGTATATTGGACAGACCTAAAATAATGAGTAAGAGATAAAGTGACAGGATGGATTTTAACCACCAGAGCAGCCATGAACAGAACAGTGATCTGCACAATGTTTTGGTCTGCCAGTGTAAAAACAGTGGATCAGGCATGTAACTCGTCTATTAGGCTGATCAGTTAGGTGACAATTAACGTTTCATTTTCTGCAGGAATACTGGGCTTGGCCAGTGATCCCAGTAGGGAGAGGCACATGGTTCTGGTCTCAGGTATACCACACACCTGCCTAAGGGGTCAGTGCAGAGGTGCAGAAGCATAAAGTGAAACTACTTGCATTGTTTTGACCTGGACGACCTCAGTGAAATAGCAGTGAGGTGTTCTTTGCAATCTCACAAATGGACAGGCATATGGTAGTGCTCTGTCTATATTGCCCCACTGATAAAAAATGCATACTATTCAGGGCAGTTTTGATATAAATGTCCCTGAAATAATTTGCAATAAAATTGTTCCTGCCATAATTAGATTATGCAGCTGCGATGATTTTTTTTTTTTGATCAGCAGACAAATATGAGGAATATATGAACCTGACCAGTCTCTGTTGTCACCAATTTATCCTGAAACAGACTGCCAAGACTTCGTAAAAGCCTCATATTTCTACTTTTGTGCGCTTGGTTTAATACATCTCTTGGCTATGCATTGACTGATTTTCTTTCTTATAGAGCAGCATTTCCAGCTCCAAAGTCATTTTCATAGGTAAAACGGCTTCATGTGTTCTGTTTCTGCAAAGGTCTTTTCTTTCCTGCTCTTATATCGGTGGGATATTCTGGGGTTGATGTGTTCTTGGGCAGTTTGATGGACTTGTGATTTTCCTGTCTCTTAAAAGCAGAGTCATCGACTGATGGAGGACAGTCACTAAACCAAAGCTTTCATTAGGGGGTCATTTTAATGAAAATAAATTAAAAAACACTATTTATACAAATAAGTGTGTATTAATTAGAGGTGGATACATAACATTTTATGGGCGCGAAAGTCCCTCTAGAATAGCCCTATCAACAGCCCTGAACCAACAAGATTCAGTTGCTTTTTCGTGCCTCTTGAATGCGCTCACTGATTGTGTTTCCTTCTGGCCTGACTTCATTAAATTCTTCTGCTTTTTCTGGTTACATTTTGATACTTATCTGATAAAAGAGTCTTCACGCAGGTTTGTTTTTAACAAACAGGTTTAATTTATAGCCCAGCTTTTAAAAAAAGTGTCCTTTATTCAATACGTTAGGATAACTAGCATGTCTTTGATAGAATTTGTAACGTGAAGTCTGGCAAGGTGATGCTAAGATAGATATTTCTGTGAATAGATGATTCCAGGTCAGGTTCCAAACAGGTAACTTGGGGTGAAAACCTGAGTTTAGGCAAATGGATATAAAAGCTCAAAGACCGCTTCTGCTGCTTCAGCTGACAAATAATTATTTCAATTGGCATGATTTTGGAGACCGCCTTTGATTTTATTTTACGAATGTGTGTGCGTGTGTGAAACTCCTGAGTGTCAGCGTGTGCATGTTTGTTCACGTACGTGCAGACAGGTCAGTGCGTGTGTGTGTGTGCGCTGGGAGGCGACGGCCGCCGCGTGCATCGCTGCGGGGCCTTGGCGATGCAGATGGTGAGACCGTGATCTGCAGGCTGGAGGGGATTCTCCGACGTGGGCAGAGCAGCTGGAAACCGGACGGGTGCAGGTGCTCTCGGATGATGCCAGAGAGGAAGCCTGACAGCCAGCTAATCCCCATCTGTCTTTCATCTGTCACAATACGACAAGAAGACAGAGCTGTGGATCGGCACAAAGGGTGAAACCCTTAAATGTCTTCAGATTTATTGCAGCTGAGCTCAGGCTTATATCTCCCAGAAGGAGCTGCTTCATAATCACCTATCTGTAACACCACGCCTCAGAGTAGCCCCCCTTCTTATGCTTACGTACATAGGCATACAGGCGTATGGACGTTTTGTATGAGGCAATATGAGCCCAAGTAACATTGTTTGGAGAATTCCTCCACTTTAGCAGATTTGCCCAGCTCTCATGGGATCTGTTTCTCAATGAAATTAGCAGCCATTTCTCTTCCTTTACTGTTATGCAGAAAAGCAGTTATGGATGCATTTGAACAAGCTTCAGTACCTATGCCTTAGTAAAGTCCACCGTGTGAGATTTAGCCACTAGCGCTCATTCCTTTCTAAGCACCAGTGTACAGATAACCGCTAAATAAACCACTAAAACATTAAATATGAAATAGACCAAAGTACACAGTGTGACTGAATGTGAAGAACGATTATGCTGCTGAAGGTTGGAGAAGGCTGCAGGAAGATCTCAAAGGCTCTAGTGATTCCTTGTAGCACATTGAAAATCATCATGAAGCAGAGATGACGTGGCACCACCCAGACCTTTCCTAGATCAGGCCATCACTCGAAACTTGATGATAACGCAAGGAGTCTGATCAGAGAAGCTACCAAGAGACCATTGGCAAGAGAAAAGCCCCTCCGCAAAAAAAGCCACATCAAGTCAGTATGTGTCAAGGTTGAGCAAAAGCCCTTTTCCATGAGTTTAACCCCATATGAGTTTAAGATGAAATATCTTCTAAAACCACATCCAGCTTGGCCTGCCGGTTCCTGTCAGCTGCTTCAAAAGTCCCACAAGCTAACCAAGGTTAGACGGTCTCCTTCTTAAGCCTGATAGCTTCCTTTGCTGCTGGTGTCCACAACCAGGTTTATGGATTGCCATCACGTCAGCCAACAAACTAATGTCCAGAGCTGCACTCTGCTGCTCCTGCGATGGAGTGCCCCCTCCCTTGGTTCCAGAGCTCGAGCTGTGCACTGACTATATCCAGTCGGTATCTCTGGACCTCCCATACCAGATCAGGCTCCTTTCCCACCAGAGATGTTACATTCCATGGTCACTGTTGATCGGTCCGCCGAGGCCCCAGCCTTTGATCGCCACCCGATCTACACTGTATCAGACCCACACAGTTCCCCCTGCAGGTGGGGGCGCACAACAGAGCAGACCCGTTTCTTCCTTTGGGCTATGCCAAGCTGGGCCCCATGGGTGGAGGTCTGGCCACCAGGCACTCGTTTTCGAGCTCCTTCCCCAAGCCTGGCTTCGGGGGGGGTTAGTCTCCCCAATCCAGGGGGGTCACATGGTCCTTATTGTCAATCACAGGGGTTAGTGTGAATCGCACTTAGTCTGGCCTCCCATCTAGGACCAATTTGTCCTGGGAGACCCTACCAGGGGCAATTGCCCCCAACAACATAACTTCTCGGATCAGAGCAGTGTTAATTGCGGCAGCAAATGCAATAATTTAATATACATTAATAACAAACATTACATGATTATACAATTATAATGTTATTATTATATAATATTTGTTATTAATGTTGGATGTTAAGGTATGCGTACATGAGGTTTATGAATGTTTTATGAATACTTAATGAATACATTATGAAGGTGTACTGAACATTTTATGAATGTAATATAAAAGCATTATGATGGTGCAGTTAAAGTAAAGCGTTACCAATAAGGTAGTTGTAGTACTCTGAAAATACTTTTTTGATGATTTAAAAAGGTACTACAACATTACATTACTACAACTTAATTGCATCTAAAGGTCACTGAAACCCTTATATAGATGCACTTATGTATCACTTAAGAAAGGATGAAGTATGTTATTGATGTTATTGATTGAATGCATTTTTAAGCAGTACTGCGTGTTCCAAGCGTACTTTTAAATAGTGCTTATCTAATAGCTCTGCTTCAGTAGTTCAGTACACTAAAAGTCATAAATATGTTAATACGTACTGTATAGTCATGGTGCCCTTAATCACTGCTGAAGGTTGGTCTTTTGTTGTTAAAATTATAATGAGAACATTGAGCGGTAAATGTGCAAAATTTTGCCCATTGAATAATGTTAACTATAAGCACCAGGCTTCTCCTGAACAAACTCTTTTATGAGTTTAATCGTAAAAACCCTTATGATGAGCTTCATTGTTGCATTTTCATCATGAGATGGTGCAGATGTCCGATGGAGATATACTACAAAATATTAATTGGTATGGAAGTAATTAGCGATGTTGTTGAAAAAAAACTGTAAATTTGAGTGAAGGTTTGCTGTGAGTGATCTAAGTCAAAAGACAACGAAAACGTTCAGTTATTTAAAAGAACTGATTAAACCAAACAGTTGAGTATAAAGAGTCACATTAACAGAGTATTCGACTGGTTGGTTGAAACAAAATCTTGATCTGGGATTTTACTCTCTGTACCGGAACTATCCACCTCTGCAGTTGGTGCACACTCAGTCACACATATGGTCAACTTAGACACTATAGTTCACTTAAACTATATCTTCACAGTAATAAATATTTATTGTGATGAACCTTTGAAATTTATGTCACAGCACTCGCAGGGAAGCAGGTAAGGGAAGCCGTGGATACGGACAAAGGACTTTATTTGCGGGATAAACTCCAGACACGACATGCAAAGTTAACATGCAACATTAATGACCGGACTGAGGAAACAAACTGAAACGCGGACTAAATATCGTGAACTGACGAAGAACTCGAAACAGCTGTTAAACATGGGGGATCCACAGGAGGTAACTTAAAAGTATATGTAAAGTGCTTTTGAAAATGGTGACTCTTAGGAAAAATATTTTTATTACACGTTCAGTTATTTTAGTACATTATTAATATACTCTATATAGACAAAATTATCGAGACGCATCCCCCAAATAACTGAATTCAGATCCATAGCCACAATTGTATAAAATCAAGCACTAAGCCACGCAGACAGGTTTACAAACATTTGTGAAAGAATGGGTCATTCAGAAGAGCTCAGTGAATTCAAGCGTGGGATTGTAATAGGATGCCACCCATCAAATTTCTTAATAGGATGCCACTCAGTCAAATTTCTTCCTTGGTGGGAATACAACGGTCAATGTCAGTGGCCAAAACTCAGCCGCGAATGATAGACCATGTGAAGTAACATAGCCGGGTGGGCGAGTTCTGAGGCACGTAGTGCGTAAAAGTCACCAACAATCTGTTGATTCAATAAATGCTGAGTTCCTCTGGCATTGACCCCAGCGAAAAACTGTGTGTTGAGAGCTTCACGGAATGGGCTTCCATGGCCAAGCAGCTGCATGCAAGCCTCACATCATCAAGCTCAATGCCAGGCGTCAGATGGAGTGGTGTAAAGCATGCTGCCACTGGACTCTCACTTATCTCACTTAATGCCTCAACATGCTAAGACATTTTGGACCTTTTCTGTTCCAGCATGACTGTACCCCAGTGTACAAAGCATTGTCCATAAAGACATGGTTGGGTGAGTTTAGTGTGGATGAACCTGACTGGCCAACAAAGAACCCCAGCAAACATCTATGGGATGAGCTAGAACGGAGATTGGGAGCCAGACATTCACGTCCAACATGTGCCTGACCTCACAAATGTTCTTCTGGATGAATGGACAAAAATTCCCAAAGAAGAGCCCAGAAGAGTGGAAGCTCTTATAGCTGCAAGAGGGGACCAAATCCATACTGATGCCTGTGGATTTAGAATGGGACGTCATAAACGTTCCTGTCAGTGTAATGGCCAGGTGTCTCAATACTTTTATCCACATAGTGCACGTTAGTGAACTGTTTTTTCACAAGGATGGTTGAGTTAGCAAAGCACACCTGCTGCTACTGTTTCAGTAATATCATGAAAAAGAAGAGAAGTGTTTCTTCAGAGGCAACTTAAAATGAAGAAAGCGACAACTAGCTGCTATGACATTTTTAAAAAGGAATATAAACAAACAAGGTAAAAAGAGATTGCTGGTGTTAAAGTCTGATGAGAATTGCTGGTGGGGTATTTATTATTTTATTATTGTTATTATTATTATTATTATTTTATATGGATTTCAGTTTACAGTGCTGGCATTATTGGCACTTCAGCCACCAGAAAAAACCTCACACTGGTCCATTCAGACGAATGTGGTTCTGAGGTTCACCCGTCGCATGGCGGCACTCAGCTTCTCCTCCTGGAAGTGGTTCATCATGTGCTGGGTGCGGCACCGTGTTGTAATCTTACCTCAGTTTACAGCCATTCATCGTGTCGGCATTCTCCTGTTCTGAATCTGTTGGCGGGGAATCCTAAAGGAATTATATAGGCTAATAATAATGGCTTCAAAAGTCTTTATTTTTGATAGTGATAATTATTAATATTATCTGATATAAAAAAAAATAGTAATAAAATATTTGGCCATGTTGCCCAGCCCTATGAGCAAAACAGAGTATTCAGGTAAAACACATTTATTGACTTTCACATTCCCAGTTAATCCATCCAGTACATCTAGAAATTGTGTAGGTCGGGCGGGGGGTGGGGGGGGTGGTATATGGATTATAAGTGCAAGGGGAGGAAGGGGCTATGCAGCAAATACATTGCTGTCATTCTGACAGCATCTTTTCTAGCTAAATCTTTGTTTTGGACTGTTTTGGGGTGGTTACTTTCACTATAACTGCTGCACACTTTCGCATACTAATCTGTGATATTCTGCTTCAAACAGTGCCATCAATTTTAAAAAAGAATCTTTTCATTTGTCTATTATTTTGTTGTCAGATCTCATGTGTCTCTCATGAGGACTGTGAAATCACATTTATTTAGCGTCCCGGAAGCTACTCTGATTGCATTCGGCCCAAGGACAGTCTGCATAACGGAAGCAGAGTCTCTGATGCCATGAAACCTGTGGTTTTCTAGAGAGGACTCTCACAATAAGCATTGATAGTCTCAAGCCTTAGTGATGTTTGCCCCCTCTGTGAACAGCTTCTGAGGGAAAGAGAGAGAAAGCAGGACTGGTAAAATGAAGGAGACACATACCAAAAGCACGCTCAGATGTCACAGTGGCACAATGAGGACAACAGCTTGTGAATCCACAGTAAATGATTTCTTCTGCAAAAGTAGCATAAGAGAAAAAGCTTGGGCATGAATGTTTTATGCTTGAAATTGTTTTAATAACTCTTGGGTAAATGATTGTGTGTGATACTGCAACCATCTTAACTTCTCACTGTGAACTTTGTCCCTGACAAACAGCACTTTTTTATACTTCTAAATGTCAGTATTTTAACCATGTGCCTTCATATAAAAATACAGGTCAGCTTAGTGCGGTCAGCTTAGTCGTTGCCTAAATCTGTTTGTAAATGGGAGCGAGTTGTACAAGGTATCGGAGCACAGGCATGACTAGAAGCAGAGAAAACGTGACCAAGTTTATTGACAAAACAGAAACCAGTAACATTTTTCAAGCCATTAACTCAACCAGCAGGAAAAACAACAATAGCAACAAAAAATAGTAAAGGAGAATCAACTTGCTTTAACAGCAATACTGTGTTATGGGTAGCTGAAAGTTCACACGGTTAAGATGCCTGTTTAATTGTTTAACCATTATTGCAGTGTCACCAATAAAGGGGGGGTGGGGGAGGGGGGATGTAAAACCATTCTGTGTGTGAGTCAGGGCCTAGTCACCCCGCAAAGTCACTGGCAATTCTGGGGAGCGGGTTAACCAGACACTCCTGGTTCCTATATCGACTGACTTCTTGCAGTCCTTATCACTGCTAACTGCAATGTCGACATGAGGTTTTGAATCAGCCTACACTGGAAATTATCCAGTGCTGCAGGTAAATAGCTCTTTGCCAGTCTCCTTGGGAACTGTCCTTTGGTCATGATGTCGTCCCATAACAATAAAAACAAAAACCTTTGGCATTAATTTGGATACTTTACCTTATACCCACACAAGGTAATGTATCTGTCCAGAAAAGCCCTGCGATTATTGTAAATTGTAACTGCACTTTTTGTGACTGGTTTGGTTGCTGGTTGGGCACCAAAGTAAATTGTCTCCTGTTATTATTGGTTTTAAAAGGCACTGACTCTTTACACGTACTGTATAATGCCTGAACTGGGGCTTTTTCAGTTCCCTAAGGTACAACCTAATTGAAAGTTGAATGACAAAGTGCTTCCAGAATCAGTCTTGCTGAAAAGTGGCTCTTTGGGGAAAAAAAAAATCACAGTTTGCCTAATTATAGACATGTGAATTACAGCTTACACTAGTAATGATATATGAATTAAGTGAATTATAATAATAATACTTAAATGTCGCTGGATGCACAGTTATCCTATTCAGTTAGTCCCTTTCTTTGCGTCTCCGAGTGCCGTTACAGCTAAAGAGAATTGTGATTCAGTAACGGTGATTCACTCGTGAGCACGGAGAGAGCAGCAGCGGCAACAGAGGGAGCCGCCTTTGGACAGATGCATTCTGGGCTGTCAGAAGGGCATGACAGCTTGGAATGCAGAAAGAGGGAGAGAAGGTGAGTGTTGGCGGAGTGAGTACAGTTTATATCCACCCCTCATGACTGATTTCTGTCAAGTTCCATATGCGCAACAAGAGATTGTATAACACTGTTAGATTTCTTTGTTTGTTTGTCTGTTTATGTGTGTTTGGTATAAATACATAAAGTTAAAAAAAGAAGAGGAATAAATGAACTTTACCTCCAGTAATAACGCTCTGACATAAGAGATTCAGAAACCCACATAATCTATAATTGACTCCAAAGTATAATTTGTTATGACATCATATCACATTTAAATTATAATTTCAGCTGGAACACTGCCACTTAGCAGATAATTAATGAGACTTAGATTAATGATACTGCTAGGGCATTAATTGAGTATTGGTCATACATTGTCAGGGATTCTTCTAACATAAACAGACATTGTTCTCTCATATTATCAAGCCCACAAAAAAATCATGTGCTTTTAAATCTGTATATTCTTAATATATGAATATAATAATTGATGAGTATCTTTGGCAATTTTTTCTTTATTGCGTTCAGCTGTTAGTAGATGTTAATTTTAAGAGTGTTGTGCATTTTGACTGTGTACTTTTAGTGTTCATTAATATCTATTACAGCTGGAGGGTAGCGCCGTGGTTCGTCACCTCTGGGCACCAATATTCCAGCCTGCACCTTCTCTCTGTATTGTTATCTGGTTTCCTTTAAGTTCACTGTGTTTATGGTGAATTGGAGTTGCCAAATTGCCCATAGGTGTGAATGAAAAATATATATGTGTGTGTGTCTGTGTGCACGTGTGATGCATGAGTTTGCATAGATCAAATTTGAGGACCAAATTGTCCCCAATGTGCAGAAAACCTGAAATTTCCCTACTTTTGGGGACATCTTATGAGGTCCCTGTTTGGATAACCCCAGTTTTATAAAAAATCTGTGAATATAATCAAAAAAGTAAAAATGCCAAAAGTCTTGTATTTGGGTTGATTACTTATGGTTAAGGTTATGGATGGGTAGGGGGTTAGGGTGTCGTGATTGGGATTAGGGTTTTTCCCATAGAAATGAACGGTCCCAATTTAGATAGGAAGACCAATGTGTGTGTGTGTGTGTGTGTGTGTGTGTGTGTGATTCCAGTGACCCTGTATAGGAAAAGTGGGTATATGGAAAGGATGGACATTAAATATACTTATTTTAAATAGAACACGTAATTGGTGAATCATGTGTACTTGTACTTGTATTGTATCTGATGTATTAGATTTTGCCTCCTGAAAAATTCAACACATCTGTAAGAGGACTAGGCAGTTTATGTGATCTATAGGAAATGCTGCACATTGATCTTGATTTGCAATAGACTGTAACCAAGAAAAAATAGCCAGTAATAAATAATATAAAATGAGAACAAAATAGTTAGTCGGTTGGTGTTTAGTACATTTATCTGAATAATTTAAATAAAACATTAAATGTCACTTAAACAGGGATTTAAAGCTTTATAATTGTCAATTTCAAATGATATTTTTTCTTCATAAGACATCAATGATGATTACATTTGTCAATAAAAATGTAATAATAATTGCCTTGTGCTTGATCTTGAAACTTGAAGTATTCGTAAGTTGTTATTCAACATCATTTTAACGGTATAAGCATGTACAAAGAACTGGGATGCTGGGAGTTCGCACGCTACGCTGCTGCGTGGCGGGAGCAGCGGCCAGAAGATGTACTAGGCGAGATTGACGCGCAGAAATGGGAACGGGAGCCCAATGAACACAATTTGGGCTTAGAGTCCTTTTCATTCGTATGTATAGAAAGTTCGTAAATCGAAACTTCGTAAGTAGAGGAGCGTCTGTAATTCCAAATTATCTTGCAGAATATAATAATCTACTTGCATTAGCATAGCTGGAGCACATCTGCAATGCCAAAGAATGACCGAGCAGTGATGAAGTTGAAAACGCTCAGCCTGGTAAACTCAGTGGCTAAGGATCATTGGAATTAGTGGCTAAACTTCTCCCTGGGCTGATGTGTGAGTATCTCATGACACTTTTGACCGCGATGATGAAGTGCGGGCAGCCATCTAATAATCTGTGAAAATCCACATGGAAGATCATAAAAATGGAAGCGTTTCTTGCTTCCCTGCTGCTCACCTAACAGAATTTCTTACAAGCATTCATGTTGGAGAGAGACAGATGCTTTGGTCTCAGAAATCCAATTTTAACCTTCTTTTCTTTACATTTAATTTTGGCAAGAAAGAGAAATATGTCTTGGTTTATTTGCTGATGCCACAGCAGAATGTAACCTAGAGCAAGGTGACATATATAGTAGTTTTTTGGAAAGATTGTTACAATGAATCATTGTTTACTTTGGTCTAGTGCACCCATCCATTCTCCATAGCTGCCTTGCTAGTAGAGGGGCTGCAGAGAGCCAGGAACCTATTCCAGGAAACACCTGACACAAAGCAGGGGACACAGCATGGCGAATTTAGAGACACTGGCTCCTTTATACGCATGATCTTGGGCTGCAGGAAGAGCAGGCCACGGCAAACCTGCATTAGTACGAGGAAAACAAGAAACCACAAACCCAAAAGTTGTGAGACTCTGGTGACTGCTACCCAGCCACCAAGTGTACTTCAGGATCAAGTGTCAGAATGTGTACTTTCATTGATTTATGATATAATGAAAATTAAATTGTTATTCATTAAATTAAGTATTAAGTATGATCATTTTCTTTCTTTTCCTTGGCTCCACTTTAAACCTCACTCAGCATTTGTATCAGTCAGACTGTTGTAGATTGTATGTGTGACATCATTGCCTTTTTAATTTTAAGAGAGACCATATGCTCAGTTTTCCACTCTGCCACTCTGGGACTATGCAGTTTTGACCAGCGAAGCACTTACTGTTAGCCCTGCTTATCCAACATACTGTAAGTATGTTAAAAAGGATTCTGTGAAGCATTGCAATCTGCCCTATAGAGTAGGCAAATTAGAATCCAAGGAACCTTCTGGGCTACTCTTTTGATTTCATAAGTAACGAGTAAAACTGACAAGCCTGGTGAACAAAAGAATGTCTAAAATGTTGGAATGGGGAGGTTGTGTGTCAATGAAAATACTACACAGATAAAAACTGATAAAAATGCAGAAGTACAGAATGTCTATTCATTTCTTTTAAATCTGTGATCAAAGTCTTGCTTCAAAGTATTCATGCCGATTTTCTAAAACAAGGCTAATTCGGTAATATTTTACCAAACATTTATTTGTGGGGGCACAAATAATATAGCATTATGCTATTACCTATATATTAATTTAAGCACAAACAACTTTCATCTCAATTAAATGATAATTTGTTCACGATTTATACTGCAGTAGTAACTGAGTATTTGTGCCCCCTCAAGTAAAATGTCACTGCAAATTCTAGTCACAGATTTGTGCACCTTTCAGAATAGAATGGAGGATGCCCTGAAATTCCAACTTAATTCATGAATTGTAATTGAATTTGAATTATGGTTGAAACAGAATGCAGAATTGCGATGCGAATTTGAATTTAAGGAAGTAGAATTAAAATAGAAGTAGAATTAAAATTTGTGGAAGTGAAATTGAAAGAAGCTTGTGACCTCTATAACACCAATGTGAATGAGAGCATGCTGGGATTGAAGTCAATGTCTCGTTTGTGCCGGGGGATGGGTCACACAAACAGTTTCAGATTATAAGATAAGGGGAACTGCACCTGCTGTGTTGGTACATGACCTGACCTTGAATGGCTCTCTAATTCTCCAAACTGAGAGAGGGAGCTCGAATATGGATTTAACTCATTTCATTCTGCTCATATATACCATATCCATTTAGACTTTTGTTTCACTATAACCATTTACGTATCATACTCAATGAACTCTTGATTCACTATGATTATACGTGAAACACCAAGGATGTGTACTGTAGGCATAGCAAAAGCAACAGCAATTTAGGTAAAATAATCAATGCTGATTTACAAGTATGTCATAAAACTAGATCAAGTACCAAATTAATCTAATGACAAGTAAAAATTATATTTTTGCTTTATTGAAGAAAATGATCCAATGTGGGAAAAGTATGTGGAAGTATGTACTGTCAATGACTTTTACAGCAACTGTGTCCCCCATCTGCAGCAATAACTGCAGATAAATGTCTCCAGTGACTGATGATCAGTCCTGCACATCAGGTTGGAAGAATCTAACCCCATTCCGCATTAAGGCACAGCTTCAACTCAGGAACGTTGCTGGGCTTCCTTCAACAAACTGCTTGCTTCAGGTATTTCCACAACACTTCCATAGGATTAAGGTCAGGATTCTGACTTGACAATTCCTGAACATGAAATTTCTTCTACTTTCACCATTTTTGGTAGAATGATTTATGTGTTTGGGGTCATTGTCTTGCTGCATGACCCACTTTCTCTTGAGCTCCAGTTCAGTGACATATATCTAGATATTTTCCTATAGAATTTGTAAATGCATTTCGGAATTCAATAATGGCAATCCGTCCTGATCCGGGGGCGTCAAAGCAAGCCCAAACCATGACACTGCCATCTCCATGTTTCACAGGTGGGATAAGGTTCTTGGCCATCCTAAATTTGCCGAGTTTAACATGTCCCAAGGGAGGGGTTTGTGATTTACTTCAACCAATCTCATTGTATGAGGTCACTACATTATTGTATGAGGTCACCACATTATTCTATGAGGTCACCACATTATTGTATTAATACTGTCACTGGTTAAAAAAGTGAAACAAAAGCCCCTGTTATGTCGATCCTGATAAAAAAACTCAACAAAATCAGTATGTTCTAAGGTTTTCATGTTTGGATGCAATGCTTGCCTTTCTCTAAACATAATTAGAATTTAGTGATTAATTATCGATACACCACAGCACACAACAACAAAATGTGTTCTCTGCATTTAACCCATATGTCACATAGCAGGGGGCAGCTAATTCAGTGTCCGGGGAGCAGTGCTTGGGGGCAGTGCCTTGCTCAGGGTACCTCAGTGGTGCCTTGCTGGTTGGGGATTCGAACCTGCAATCTTTCATTCGCTACCTCAACCATTGAGCCACCACTGCCCACAATACTTCCCATTCAAGCCAAAAAGCTCTACAATGGCATCATCCATACTCAGAATATTCTTCCAATATCCTTCTGACTTGTCCATGTGATGTTTAGCAAACTTTAGATAGGCAGTGATGTTCTTCTCGAGCCTTCTCCTCCTTGTACAGCACTGCTGTTCTCCTGATGGTAGACTCATGAACACTAACATTACCCTTAGATCTTAAATTCTTCTTCCTGTTATCCCATTTTGGCATCATTTAGGGTGTGGACAATTCAAATTCAAATCCCAATTCATGAATGGAATGGATCACAACTCATATATTCTGAATTTTTCACAACCCTTGATTTGTTCTTTTTTGCCCCTGCGGCCTGCCTGCTTGGCCATTATTCTCTAACCTTTCTGATAAACAAAATGTTTTCACTCACACATTTGCCAGTGACCGGATGTTTTGGGTTCATGGCGCCATTCTCTGTAAACTCTAGACATCGTAGCACATGAAAATCCCGGGAGAGTGGCTGTATGGCACTCACAAACACACCCCGTTCAAAATAATTTAGGTCATGCATCTTAGCCATTCCAGGACTAGGCCCCACAGTAACAGAACCGCTTAACTTTCTCCGCCTGCTGCATAAATTCAGTGGAAGCTGCATGGTTTGCTGTTTAGAGAGGCAGACTGTTTGCTAACAAGCTGGTTCTCCTAATAAACTCACCATGAATGTATATCCCTATATAATACACCATAGAAATATGTGAACATGTACAAGAACATCTGTGTGCAAGAAGTGCAGAAATCCTTACAGTGCTTTGCTTCCTTTTCCCTCTGGGCACAATTTTTCCACATAGCAGTGGTGAAGTTACTTTATGCTGAAAATAACAGCTTTTGCCGCACAAACATTATGACATGTTCCTCCACACGTTCCTCAGGGGACAGAACCAAACAGTCCTACTATGGACTTTGTCTCCTGGAGATTTACCTGAGAACACTATCCTGTGGACCTACAGATTGCAAACTGTTAGGCCAGATGTTTTATTTAATTTGGTGCTGAAAAAAACTGCAGAAGTCTTGCTGAATGCAACAGAAATAGCTGTGTATTATCACAGAATAACAGGGCCAGACTTACGTGACATATATCCTTTATTTACGTTATAATCCTTGGAAGGATTTTGATTTCTTTAGGGATAGAACCTTATTTCCTCTCGAGTGGGAGTCAGTGAAAGTTTCATACTGTCCGATCAATGGCTCATCAGACCTTGTTCATAATCTCTCCAAGTCACATGCAGAATGAATCCTGACACCTAGATTACATGAGTCTATACCTTTGCAGTCAGTGTGTGTGTGCGTGTGCGTGCGTGTGTGTGTGTGTATGAAGTAAGGAAGTTTCAGGGACATTTTGGGCCCCAAATATGATCCATTTATATATACATACTGTCATGATCCGCTCCGTCCGATCCTCCCGTGTGCCACGCCCACCTCATTACCTTGTGTTCCTGCCCGATTGTTT
>JAODKE010000114.1:29630621-29647187 GCA_026779605.1 Mormyrus hasselquistii
TCAGCACCTCCGAGTCTGAGGCCATGGTTCTCTAGCTGAAAAGGGTAGATTGCCCTCTACTGGTGGGGGATGAGTTGTTGCCTCAGGCAGAGGAATTTAAACATCTCAAGGTCTTATTCATGAGTGAGGAAGAAGGAAGCAGATTGACAGAGAGATCGGTGCAGTGTCAGCAGGAACGTGGATGCTGTTCCGTTCTGTTTTGGTGAAGAGGAAACTGACCTGAAAGGCAAAGCTTTCGATGTACCAGTCGATCTATGTTCCTACCCTCACCTATGATCAAGAGCTTTGTGTAGTGACCGAAAGAATGAGATCACAGATACAAGTGGCAGAAATGAGTTTCCGCCGTAGGGTGCCTTAGAGATTGGGTGAGGAGATTCATCATTAAAAAAACTTCTTAGATTAAACTTGAAAGTTTTGAGAATAAAGTCTAAATAAACTTTTACGGTTAAAGTTTTGAGGTCAAAGGCCCGAATACTCTTCTCGTTTGGATTTGTTAGATTATATTTTATTTTGCAATATGTGATGTGTTGAGATGGAATGTTATATTTTTGAGGTCTGCTTACCTATTTGCTGTCTTTTGAGTTCAGTAAGGTGAAGTCTTACATCTTGAATATTACCCTCAATTGTATAACTCCAGCAGGGGTGTGGCTGTAAATACATCACTAGCACTGATTAGGTGCTACCTTAATGACCTTTCTGCTAATATTAGCTAATTATGTTAATTATTTTGGTTTACCTTAATAAACACTCATACACGCTAATGAAGACCAGGTACTAAAATGTTAGTATTACACCGGTGGATCAGTAACTACTGAAAAGAATGTAATCCGTCCAAGTCCAACACACATTATTGTTTATATGTTTATTGCCAGTCTCCTCTACATATATTATATTTAATAACAGGGTATTGTAGTGGTTAAGGATGCAAATTATAGCAATTTTAAGGTCAGTGGTTCCAGTCCTACTGTTGTTTCCCCTTTGAGAAGAGTTTAACCTGAAGCACCCCAGTGAACTTTGTAGCCATACAACCTAATTTGTGCTGCTTTTTATGGTGTGAAGCAGCTGAACCATGTAACAATATTCAAAGACTGAATAATGGGAAAAGGTTGTACTTTTCACAAATCCTTCCAAGTTGCCTATTTGTCTCCTTGTTGTTTGCCTGCTCAGGAATAAGATGAAGCCAGTGGAGGCTGACATGCATCGCTCAGAGAGACCTTCCATTGACATCTCTGATTTGAGTCATGCCATCTTTCTTTTGCTGATACAATTTCAGTTTGACAGAGCCTACAGGATATCCAACATGAGTTTACTGCACGGATAGACATGTATCAAACTTTACTTAATCATTAGAGAATGTCTTCTTGTGAAGCGTAAGATGCCAGGTTTTCTCCTTTTTGTGTGATTTGCTTTATTATGAAGGACAGCTGAAGTTGTAAAGGTGAATTGACAATGACACGCACTTGTAAAGAAAGTTGGTGAAACCCACACACACAAACCGAAGGCAGCAGGTCGTCTGATGAAAGATAGTTAGCTGACTGATATGCAAACATCATAAAAGAACGCTTCTTAGTGGAGATGTCTGAGCTAAAACATGTGGCAAGGGACTGAAAGTGAGCCCACTGCTTTATTTTTGATGTTCAGTGTGAAGTGAGTAAAGGTGAGGCACATAAACACTGAGCACTAGGCAAGTGGATACAGTATACCTTGACGATAGTATATAAATGATACAGTATACCTTGATGATAGTATATAATTGTACCAATTTAAAAAATGCCACCAAATTTTGATTAACTATGCAGAATAATTGTCTATTCAGGGAATACATATGAATTTGGGAATGGTCTGCTACTGCTTTCTTGTTAAGACAATAACTTAGAAAGTATTTAACAGATCTTTTTATAACTTATCAGAGGCGTTGCATGGGTGAGGAAGTGGAATTGACAGATTGCACCAAAATTTAAGTGACGACACATAGTGATAGCAGAGAGAAGGGCAGTTTTGACACTTCATATTGTTAGAACAATATCTGAAAAAGTGTTTGAAGGATCTTCTTAAAACTTTGCAGACACATTATATGGGCTAGGGCCTTCAACTGAGGCAAGTCACCCAAAAACTGAAGCATCATCACTTATTGGCAGCAAAGGTAAGAGTAAAAGCGGATGACATTTGACCTTGATGGGCGGGTCATAGTGCAAATGAGAAATAAAAGAATTTAAGGTAGCAACTTACTTTTACCGCACCTTCATAATGCATTAATTACGCATTCATAGAATATTCATAATAAGCATGTATGTATGCCTTAACATCTTAAAATGCTTTAGCAGCTTTATAGTTTAATAACACATATTACATGATTATATGACTATAATGTTTGTTATTTATTATGTAACGTTTGTTATTAATGAATAAGTGTAGTTTGAGAGCTACGTGTCACAACTAGGACTCAGAACATTTAAGTAAAAATACACTTATTGGCTTTCACATTTCCGGTTGATCCATTCTGAAAAAATTCCGAGTTTGGGGGATGTGGGAGGAGTTAAGATTAGATAAGTATTGAAGGGTGACAGGGCTGTCCGGTGAAAATATTGCTGTTGTTCTGACAGGATTATTTCTGGTTTTTAATAACTGCTTTTATGTATTAACTGAAAATGCTTTCAAATAATTAAATGATGCAGTAAATTACAATTACAGCATTGTAAATATCTGCCACCCCCCCTACCGGGGCAGGGCAGTGTCATTTAGGTGAATGCATCTACCTTTTTTATAGAACACATGTCTATAGTGCCTATATGATTTCTGTTGGCGGTAGGTGTCAATCATTCTGTGTTTTTCTTCACGAGAACCATTTAAAACGTATCTGTCAGTCTCAGCAAAATGCAAAAAAAAAAAAAAAAAAAGACTGCAGGCCCATTTCAAAGCATCCTGTGCTGCTCGAAATGTCAGACTAGGCACTGCTGCTTCTAATTCCGTCCATCTACCCCCCCTCCCCCTCAAAGAAAAAGGGTATGACTATCATTTTTATTAATGATGCAAATAAATAATGATCAAATTTAAAACTATATAAGTACAAAAATATATACAAAACAACATTCATAAATATCAAAAGAAAGTAACAAAGATAAATATAAACACACTGTGATATATAATTTAAAAATTAACTAGACAACTGTATTATTACATTGTTACTCTGTTGGCTAACAAACATTCTAATGCTGTAGTAATTGTTTACATGCATAATATTCTACTCATGAAGATATGAAATAGCTGCACATCTTTCTTTAACTTTTGTGCATTTCCCCTTTTCTTCTTTCCTCTTTTTTTCTAAACTGGGCACCTGATGACTTTGACATTTTTTATCCAGTTGGGTTCATTAGGCATTCAAATATCGATACAAAATCCATCCCCCAACACTGGCAACCAAGAGTCTAAACCAATTCACCTTGCTGGTGTGCAAACTGGCTTTATATTATTCTTAAGGATTATGCAGAAACCTGGGAAAAATCCGACAGTGTGCATGTGAAGCTATTTTGCTAATTTTACTAATTGCATTAATACTGTACAAAATTAGAGGCACACTATTTGATAGACTCCTCCGCTCGGTCTTCCAGTCAACCCACCCCCACCCAATTCCCCATTTAGTACTTCTGTTTTTAGTGAAGGTCTGCCTAACTGAGAAACTAGAATCAGGGCATCCATTGCAACAAGGTTAATGGACCCACACAATGACATGATATCACTGATGCGTCATGCAGATGAGCGATGGAAAACTGATCCCGTAAATGTTACCATTGCGAATTTTTTTGTGTGTTGATGTTACCCATACAGTACCTAAATCCGCCAGTGAGACAAGGGATGATCCATTACATAGAAACAGCCTCGATCTGAAAGTCATTCTAGAGACCATACCGGAGTCTTTTTCAAGCAACTGGTCACTTCTGGATGCTATCGATTTTGGTTATTAATGGCTTTATATGCTAAAAGCCTTAGGTAACACTTTACTTAAGGCCATGTTTTTAGTAATTTATAAGCACATTCCTAATGCATCATAAACATGGCTATACTGTACATATCAATAAAAGTAATAACACATTATAGCCATGATTATTATGCATTATGAATGCTTTATAAAGCTCTTATCTATAATGTACTATAGATACCTTAAAAATGCAGTTATAAGGCATACATGATGCTTGTACTAATCATTATAATGCATTTTAAAGGTATCTATAGTGCATTATTGATGAGAGCTTCAAAAAGCATTAAAAATGCATACAGTAATACACATGGCTATAATGTGTTATACCTTTTTATAAATATTTCTAGCCATGTTTGTAATAGTTCCTGAAGGCATTATTATTTGTTATGAATGTGTTAGTAAATTAATAAAAACATGGCCTTAAGTGAAGGGTTAACAAGCTTTATCCCAGATCCAGTATCACCATTACTAAAGGAAGAGAGGCCATTGATAGCATTTTTTAAGCATTTGCTGCTTTGCCCAGCTGCGTACATCTGAAAACCTGCCCCATCACAGTGTGCATGCAAGATCAAACAACGACATTTCTATTTCAGAAAACATTACAAAGTTTGAATTGCCATTGATCAATTTTAAACTCAAGAATGACTGCAGAATGCTGCCTTGTCTATAATTTCTTGAAAGAAAAAATACTTCAAATCAACAGAGCAAAAACAAATTGTTTATGATAAATGGAATGATGACAGATAGATATATTATACTTGAAGTTTTAATATTGAATTGCAAAAATAGTAAAAATATATCCCCTCAGGTCATACTTGTATTTATTAGCAATTTTATGCATTTTATTTGCTATTTACCTTATGAATTATGAAATTATAACTATGTTTCTTGATGGATATAAAAGCTGCACTGTGTTTAACTGAGACAACATGAAATAAAACAACTACATGTACTGCGTCTGATTTGTGAGAATGCTGTGTGGCAGATTTTCTACCACTTTCTCATGCAGGGTAATAGTGAGATGTCTCCTTGCACCATAACAAAAACAACCGAAAATGAACCATTTAATGTACCTATCAACATGGCAGTTGTGATAATAATAATAATAATAATAATAATAATAATAATAATAATAATAAAAACCTCTCTTGGCATTTGTTCAGGCAGCAAAGTGTTTGGAAATCTCCAGAGGGCCCAGGCACATGACCGTTATTGAACTGGGAGCATTGTGATTTTCTGCTTTGGTAATTGGATGCATTTAATTGCATAATTCTTGGCCGTTTAGTCATAATAAAGTGCTGCTGGCCGGAAGAAATTCCCTGCACACTCAGCTCAATGCAAAATGCTTGGCAGCCTCCTGCAAACCTCCTGCTCTAGGGCCGATGTTAAGTCCTGCGGGTTGCCTATGTCATTTTCAAATATGTGCAGTAGATGAACATGTTTTTCTGATAGCCACGGAGACAGGTGTTTGCATTACTGTGCCACAATGAATGATTCATTAACCAAAAAGAATATCTAACATATGGAAGCTGCTCCTATGTTTTATATGCCGTGTCATTCCATCTAAAGGGAACCTCAGACCTGAACAGGCGAAAGACAGCAAAGACCTGACATTGTGAATAACAGACTAGACTCCACTATCAAGAAGGCGGAAGTAGAAACCTAAGAAGAAAAATTTTTCAGGGTTTTGCAAAATAATGTATGCATAAATCTTTGCCCGTTCTCATGTGAACAGCACAGATGTTTAAATGATTTCCCCTACACAATATTTTCTGTTTGAGATTAATTTGGCTAAGATGAAAGGTGTTAATAAACCAGGGCGCAATGAACTAATTTAAGCACAATGCGGGTTGCTTACATCTGTGGATATGTTTTTGTCGTGTTCTGCGACAGTAATTCTAGTTCAAGCACTTCTTGTAGGGAGGTGGGTTTGGTTCATTTCCTGAGTTATGTCTGTTAAATCACATGCCATTGTGTTCGTTTTGCACTATTATTTCTGAATTTATCAGGGTAGCACATGTATACAATCTCAGAAAAGCTCGCGTTTCAACATATATAAATGAGTAGTAACACAAAAAAATACTGAGTATTTCTTTTGCGCTCCAAAGAGTTACTGATATTTTGTTGGATGGCTAGAAGAATATTGCTTCAGTTCTCAAACACAACAAGGCAAATTGCACATTGTAAATATTCATGTGGTCAAGGAGTTGACTAGTCAAAAGTGCACCTCATCCCATCTTACAGTTGATGCCCATTTACAAGCGTAAGCAGTACTGGAGCAACGACTACACAACACCTAATAAGACTGGTCAAAACCAGAACTGCTACATAAGAACATTCAATGACCAAAGGGGGAGAGACCTGACCTGGGTCTAGAGGACCCTTTTGATTGAGATGGGTGCCTGTCCATTGATGGACCTGTAAGCCAGCACCAAGGACTTGAACTTGATGCGAGCACCAGTAGGGAGCCAGTAAAGAGACAAAGAGGGGAGTGACATGAGAACATTTAGGCGGAATGAATGTCAGACGTGCTGCCATGTTTTAAATCATATGCAGTGGTATGGTGGCATGAGCTGGTCGTCCCACTAGTAGAGAGTGGCAGTAGTATAGTCATGAGGAAACAAGTGCTTGGAGTAGAAGCTGAGCTGCGTAATCGGACCGAAAAGGTTTGATCTTCCTCATGTCATACAGTAGGCTCATAGTAGACCTTCATAGAAACAATATGTATGACCAAGGCTGAACAGTGATGTTATGGTGGATGATTTGGCTTGTAAAAGGACAAGAGGCTCAGTGTTGGTGAGGATAAGCTGAAGGTGATGGTCCCTCATCCAGGCTGTGATGTCAGCCAGGAATGCAGAAATCTGAATGGAGACCGTGGTAAAATCAAGAGAGATGATCAAGTAGACATGAACGTCATCAGTGTGGTGGTGGTAGGAGGAGTCAGAAGACTGGATGGTCTGATCGAGAAAGATAAAAATAGAAAGGGAGAAGAAGAGCGGACCAAGGACAGAGGTTGGTATCTGACACCTCTGTATTCCAAGCCACTTGGAATGACCAGTCTGATAGGTATGAGTCAAACCAGCACAGAGCAGATCCCTGTGATGCCAAGTTGTGAAGGGGTGACCAGAGAGATTTGGTGATTAACTGTGACAAAAGCCACTGAGAGGCATAGAAGTATCAGGACAGATGACCGGGATGCAGCTCTCAGAGTCAAAGTGCCCATTACTGTATGACCTCTGTCAGAACTGGACAATCGAGTAATGGAAGAAGATGCCTTACTCTGATGAGTTGCATTTTCTGTTACATCATGTCGATGACTGGGTGCGTGTGGGTCTTTTACCTGGGGAATGGATCGCACCAGGATTCAGGATGGGAAGAAGGCAAGCCAACAGAGGCAATGTGATGTTCTCGGCAATGTTCATGAATGTGACTTACATAATATTAGGCAGGTGGTTTTAATGGTACGACTGATTGGTGTATTACGACTTATACTTAAAAACTTATACTTGATAGTTTTGCCTTATTTCACATTTTTTGCTAATTTAACATATAACCATAATTAGCTAAACTAATACTTGAGTTTGAAGCTGTGAATTTTTCATTTTTATGCTGACATTTTTATGCTGACATTGGAGATCGCAACTGCTTTCCCAGCATAAGTGCAGGAGAACACGGTAATTCCTGCATATTAGGTGTTTAACATACATCTAGAGGCCACTTTATTAATTACACCTACTAGTACCGGGTATTACAGCCACTTCAAGGTTAGACAAGTTGTGCATTTGGAGATACCTTTCTACCCACCACTGTTATACAGGGTTGTTTATAGTATTTGGTACTTGTGGTCTTCTTGTTAGCTTTAACAAGTCCTGCCGTTGTCATCTGACCTCATTTATTACAGGGTTTTTTTTTGGCAGCTAAACTGCCACTGCTTGGATATTTTCTGTTTATTGCAGAATTCCCTGTGAACTGCAGGCACTGTAGCGTATGAAAATCCATGGAAGGCAGCTGGTCCTGAGAGGCTGGAGCCTCTAAATCTGGTGGTACCTACTGAACCATATTCAGAATCACCTGTGCTGCTCATCTTACTGTAGATATTCAACTACATAGCCAAAAATTAAGTTTGTATTCAGCTGCACCCATACAATTTGGTTTGGAGAAGCAGGGTGTTATGAAGCAGGAATACATTATAAACTGGCCTACAGTATCTTTGTATGGCATGTTATCCATCCATCCATCTATCCATCCATTTCTATACCAGTTCTTTCTTTTAAGGGCCACGGGAGTCTGAGGCAGGTAATAACCCAAGGTGTGGTCCCAACCCATTGCAGAAACACATATGGCATGACAATGAAGTTTAAACAGCTTATTGCAAATGTTTTTCAAACATTGAATAAAATGTACAGAGAATTTAGGAATTGGAACCTACAATGGTCTTATAACAAGGAAGAACGATTTTCTCCAAATAAATTTACTTTTATTTTTCAAAACACCTACATAATTGTATGATTCTGTCATAAATTTTTTTTTGATATTCCAAACGTTTTCATTCAGTGGGCTCCCTTTGATTTAAGAGAGGTCTCTAGTAAGAGTGCTCATTATCTGCCTGCGCTGATTGTGTATTTTCCTCCAGTGTTTTCATGTTTTTTTGTTTAAGCAAATCTCTCTTCTTTGTACTACTGAGCGTATCCCATTCTGGTATTTACTTTCCTGTCTATCTGTGTCGGTAAGTTGATTGTATAAATAGTCCATGTGACGTTTTCTGCCAGCGGAACATCTTTAAGGTGATTGCTGTTTGCTAAATCATTAAACACAAAAATAACTGGCCAAGGACACGCATTATTCAGACCATGGTGATGAGCTCCTTAATCGGTACGGAGGTCCCTCTCAATATCTGCTGCACCTCAGCTGTAAATTGTTCCTTTAATTCCTTCTGTGCCATTTGGACCAGAGGTAAATGAACTTAGACAACCTTATTCTCTCACAGAGACGATTAATTCAAATCATGACAAGCTGTTGAAATGTCTTGTTCTGTCTGTTGTGTGGTGCTCATTTTCCACTCCTCCAGCTCCAAGTCAGGGTAGTTTGCGGATCTGTGGGTTAAGACTCCTGTGTTCAGAAGGTCACCATTGCAAATCGACCGAGCGATGTCACCATTAAGCCTGGAGAAATTCTTTCTGGGAGTGGCTGACCCAGCATTCGTAATTGTATGTTGCTTTGGAAAAAAGTCTCTGCTAAGTAAACAAGTGCGACGTAAAATGTAAATTTAACAGAAATCAGGACCCTGCCCAATCATCTTTAGCATATAACCCAAAAGAATCACGTGAGGATGATTATGTTTTATCCATCACTCTTGACTGATTTCTGTTGAAACGGCATTTAAATGTCACGAGACCCGAGTTAATAGGCAGACTGATGCTGACATTACGAGAAAAGAGACCGGACCCTGGGATTCCGATGAAAGGCATTAGTGAGAGACTTTTGGAGGCTCGGGTTTGAGGGAGGGGCTCAGACGCTGTGACACCCACCTACTGTCAAGGCAGGTAGATGTACAGTAGAGCACATCGATACTTTTTCAAGGGCGTTGTCACATCTCATATTTTAGCGTGTGACAGTGTGGCACCGAGAACGAGGGACTCCACCTAGGCCCCCGTTCTCTTTGTCCTCCCTTTTTTTCTTCTTTGTTTCTTCTACTCAAACATGAAAGCAAACCATTTTAACACTTCTGTAGACATTCACCGGGAAAAAAAGTCTAGAAGAGTTTTTAGTCATCCAGATATATTTTTTTTATTTTACCTTTTATCATTTATTTCTTTTATTTTTGTTTGCAAGTTTATGGCAAGTAGAAACACAGATAGATCTCTGAATAGCCTGCTGTACATCAAAGCCATGAAGGCAGTTTACAGCAACAGGAAAAAAAAGAAAAGAACGGGATTAAAACTGCCAAAAAATTGTGTTGTCAAGATATGGTTTATAAAATGTATAGATATATAAAAATATGGCCTTGTATTAAAATTGTTGAATTATATTTTGTCATGTGGGAATCTATGTGTTATTTCGGTAACACTGAAGGCATTATGACTGCCTTATGAGGCTCTCATCTATAATGCACTATAGATACCTTCATAATGCTGTACTACGCATCCATAATGCTTAATCCAAACATTATAATGTGTTATAAAGGTATCCATAGTGCATTATAGATGAGAGCTTCATAAGGAAGTCAAAATGCATAATAAGCATGGCTATGTGTTATGCCTACTAATAAATACGTATAGCCATGTCTAGAATGCTTTACGAATGCATTATTATTTGTTATGAAGGTTTAGAAATTATTGGAAACATGGCCTTAAGTAAAGTTTTACCATAAATTGTTTTTTGGCAGTCCCCTTGGTTTTACTCACTATGTCTTAAAACTAATATGGCATTTTAATAAAAGACACTGATATCCTCCAGTTGCTTCAGGGCATTATGCAGTTCCCTGGTAAAATCCCCATACTGGTTTTAGCAGCATATTCATCATTGTCTAGATCAGTGTTTCTCAACGACGGGACCATTTTCAGTGGTTACCCCCCCCCCCCCCCTTGGTTGAGAACTTTTACTGTTGCCACTCTCGTCCCCCCAGTTGATGACTTTTTTCTTTAAAATTTTAACATACATACTGTACATAATAGCCTGCCACTATAACACATTAACACTGTTGTATATGGGCAGTTTAGCTGAAATGGTGCTATTCGATTCAGACCTACCTTCTTCTAAGAATTCTTTACAGTTCGAGGCTCTGACATTTATCTCCATTGGTAAAACGCCAACAGAAAAGTGGAAAAGTGGAAAAGTGTAACTTCAAAATGTCCAGCATTAGTGCTGCATTATTATGATACAATACCTGAATGTTTAACAGCCACTGGTGTACTGAGCTACACCGATGACGCACATGGTGCAGGCTGCCCTGCTCTCTGCTTGCACAGCTTTGTGTTGGCAGGGTGACTGACATCTGATGATGAATACCCCAGCATATCTGAGATGTTCCGTCTTTACAGAGATTTTGTGTTACGGTAGACACAAGCTTGAACACACCCTGATTTTACACACGCATCATTACCCACAAACAAACACGCACCTGCAGTAGCTCCCATAGATGAAGAACTGTTCAAAATCCTCACAAGATTTCCTCTCTCTACACCTGCAAGTATTCATATTCTGTGTGTCTCTATAGAGTCTGTGGTGGCCATTCTATACTATTCTATAATTGCTTGGAAAATATTAAAAATGTTAATGTGAAATGTGTATATGATAAGGGGGCCTTGAGATGAGACAGAGAGAAAAACCATTGGACACTGGGGCAATAAGCAGCATTTATTAGTGGAGATTGGGTAACACTTTATAATACCGTTACACAGTTAACAGGTAAATATACAGGAAGTAAGCAGCAACAAAGGAGTAGTGCTTCATTAACACCTAAATTAGTACCATTCACTACTAAGGAGTTATGCTTAATTACTCAATAGGTAATAGTGAACTAATTATTATAGTAGTATTTCATTAGGAACTACTGAGTATTGCAGGTCTCAGGAATTATCTATTAACTATGGATTATTTCTAATAGCTACTAGTTCATTACTTGTCAAATGAACAGTGTTTTTTTTTTTTTTATTAACTGGGACGTACAGGCTACTGTTCTCAATGGTTTTTGGCATTTTGGCATTTGAAAAATGAAGTCGTAAAAACCACCAGACACTCCTCATGGTTTAATGATCACACACACTCTTACAAACAGGAGTGCCACAGATTGGAGCATCAGTGGAAATCCATGGGCTTAGAGGTGTTCAAGTTGGCTGGTCCGACAGCCTGCAACAATACAAGCAAGCACATTATAAGGCAAGTTCAGCCTATTATTCTAACCTTATTGATTGAAATAGAAATATTCCTAACAAATAAGGCTGAACCTCTGCTACTGACTAATTTCAGTAGAGGCAGCATTTAATGAACTTCTTAACTGATAATATTACAAACATTCGACTTCAAACATGCCCCAGTGTCTCACAATTAACTTTAGTGCAAACGGATCGTGAACAAACATAAGAACTATACAAACGAGAGGAGGCCATTCGGCCCATTGAGCTCGTTTGGGGAGAACTTAACTAATAGCTCAGAGTTGTTGAAATCTTATCTAGCTCTGATTTAAAGGAACCCAAGGATTCAGCTTGCACTATGTTATCAGGAAGACTATTTCATACTCTGACTACACGCTGCGTAAAGAAGTGCTTCCTTAAATCTAGTTTGAAATGTTCTCCCGCTAATTTCCACCTATGGACACGAGTTCTTGTATTTGAACTAATTCTGAACAAGACAAGTATTATAATAAAGATTATATCAACCACATGTCCACTGGACCCAATCCGCACTAAGCTTCTTACAGAATCCTTGGGAGTTGGGACACAGCACTAGAACTGCCTTGACAAAAGTCGTAAATGACATAACAATGGCAACTGATGCTGACAGCGTGACTCTGCTAATGCTTCTGGACCTTATGCTTTTGACACGGTTGACCATTCTATCTTATCACAAAGACTTAAATTTGAAGTTGGATTGAGTGGAACGGTGTCGAAGTGGTTTAAATCATATTTGACTAGTCGTTATCAATATGTTCAGTAGATACTTGTACTCCATCGTCAATGTCATCGGTCTACTATGGGGTACCACAGGGATCAGTGCTTGGTCCGTTACTGTTTTCTCTCTACATGATGCCACTAGGAAACATAATGAGAAAACATGATGTTAACTATCACTCCTATGCCGACGACACCCAAATATACATTTTGGTTACACCTAATGACACTGCATCTATTGTCACTTTAGTTAATTGCATTAACAAAGTCAATGGCTGAAAACTTTTTTATCACTAAACACTCAGAAAACTGAGGTTCTGTTGTTTGGAGGCAGGTCTGCAGATATGAATATTATAATCTCTGCACTCCACCCTAATGGGCTGAACTGTTCCCTAAGCAGTTTAGTCCGTAACCTAGGTGTCATCTTGGACTCAAGCCTCTCATTCAAATCTCATCTCGATACAGTATCGAAAGCCTGCTTCCCACAGCTGTGCCCCATCACCAAACTGCAATATTCAAGACACAGAGAAATTGATACATGCCTTTATATACAGTAGGTTAGACTATTGTAATGCTCTGTTATCTGGGAGCACACACTGCACACTAAACACCTTGCAGTGTATTCAAAATGCACCAGCTCGAGTTTTCACCGGGAGCAGAAAGCTTGAACACATAACCTCCATTCTTATTTCCCTGCAAGGGCTTCCTGTTAGGTTTAGAGCTGACTTCAAAGTTCTCCTACATACATATAATACAGTTAAAGGTCTAGCTGCTGCCTACCTGACAGAATTACTTCAAGTTTACAAACCGCATTGTCCACAGAGATCACAGAATGCAGGTTTTCTTGTTGTTCCGCATTTAACTAAAGTAACAGTGGATGAAGCATTTTGCTACAGGGCCCCTATATTATGGAATCTCACTCTTTAAATCTTGACTAAAGGCCTATTACTTCAGTTTATCTTTTATTTATTTTTATCTACTATGCTTGTCTAATTATGTGTCATTGCATGTTCTGACCATCCATGCTCTATCCCTTCCCACATGTCCAGGTGGTGGCAGCCAGTTGATGTTGGACCCCCAGAGGTTTTTTTTCTCCTTACTTGGGAGTTTTTGGTTCCCCTCCTGCATTGTAATCTGGCTCTTTATTTAATTTCTCTCCTTCCATTGTCCTGTTCTGTATTACGCTCTGTAATGATGTTTAATGTATCATAACACATCCATGTAAAGCACCTTGGGAAGACTGTTGTGAAAGGTGCTATATAAAAATAAGTTGAATTGATGAATGCCCCCCCCCCCCCAAAAAAAAAAAAAAATCTCACTGGTTAAAGCATTTAAATCATTTCTAGAGTCAATTTTAATGGTTTGTAATGAGGATACATGTTATATTGAACTAGGATTAATTGCAAATCATGTTTAAAATGCCAAATATGCAGCTGTGCCAGGGGTCAGGAAACACACTTTTCTGGGCATATATCTCATATTTCTGCATTTACACATTTAATTACTACATTCCATTTTATTGCCAGTAGTGCTTAATGCTTTTATGACTAGGCATTCTGCGGATCCTCACTGAAAATGGGACAAAGAGCTCTGGAAATGCAATACATCAATATATTGATTCACCACCAATGAACATCCAAGAATGCAGTTGTCATTTGTTTATAAAATATTTGGAAGCTTTTCTTTTCTTGGTGATCAATAAAGAATTATTGATGAAAACTTTCTATATATTATTTTGATTTTGATGCTTTTAGAAAACAGTATATTGTACCATTTCTCCAAAAGAAACCATTGGTGATGAGATGTAAGTCAGTGTGACACTTTAATTTTCTTCCGCCATCTTCAGCTCTCTTTCCCGAGTAGCACAGTGAGTGCTATCGAGTACTTGATTCATTTCGATGTCTGGCTTTATTCAGCTTTTTTTTTCATCTCCCATTTAAAAGATGCTTTTGAGTGATGAGCCAGTAAGAGGGAATGGACCCTTTCAGTCCATTTAGGTCAAGACCCAGAGGGCACTGTTAGCGCATAACTTATATGCACTGATGTTTGCTGATTGTCAGCTAGTCTTCTGGATGACATAACGCGCAGGACACGGACCAGGGAAGCAGGCGAAGGAGACGGAAAGTCGGGGAATGAGGACTTTAATTGCGAGATGGAGAGGCCTAAATGGCAATACAGGACTTCAGCATGAAAGGCTTCAATGACAAAACTCGGGAAACATACTAGAATGCGGACTGAAATACACAGGACTTAATGGAAATAATATGAAACAGCTGGTAACAATCGAGATTTCACACGAGGTTGTGGGGGCGTGCCACACAGGAGGATTGGACGAGAAGGGTGTGACACACATCTCCTTAGGGCACCATTTCACTAATTTCACACAAAAAATCTCTTCTTTTAAAATAAGCAAACTGACATAAACCATACAGTACTGTGATAACAAAATTTGTCGATTTTTAAAAATCCTTTATCCACTACACGAGACATTATTCCGTATTACCACCTTCTGTTCCTTTCTGTCTTGCTTTATTTTTGTTATATTTTCATTAATAATTCTATACAGTTTAAAACTGTCAGCAATACATAATAGTTACAGGAAACAGAACTTTAAGATTAAGATTAAAGAAGTTAATGCTGTCAAGACTCCAGCAGTAAAAAGTTCAGTCATCCACGAGAGAAAAATTCAATATGAAATGTATTTGTTTCTGTAACATCTCACTGCCATGACGTGTAAGATGAAGTGCTGGAGAGCAGGTGTTTGATGAACAAAAGAGGTTTTTGGGGGTCAAAACAGGAATAGAGAAATAAGCAGTACTGCAAAGGATCAAAACAGAAAGACAAGTACCAGGAAGGACACAGACAACAAGGGGACTGGACTGGGTAATACAGGACTGGGAAGCATATATATATGGGACTGAAAAGGACTGACATGAGGCAGATGAGGATGGTTAGTGCAATAGAGTTGGGAATCATGAGAAAGACATATCTAGGAAGAAGCAGTAGGGATCTGGAGGAGGTCATAGCGGGGGATGAATGGGATGGATCATGACACTCACAGAGATTTTTTTATAGTAATATATAGTAATAGTATTAAAACACTTTGGGGGAACTGCAGTACCTGGCAGAAACCCCATGATGACATGGGGAGAACATGCAAACTCCATACCCGTGGAGTCAAGAGACTCGACCCCAGGCCCACAGGCGTGAGGCAGCCATGCAAAGCACCACATCAGCCCCAGATGGGGAAATATAGCTGGAGATTCTGTTTTCTGTACAAATAATAGCTGTCCTCATTTCTGTCTCAGATTTAGGGTGGCGTATGACTCAGATTAAGACTCTGTGCTCTGTGATTAGATGGTTGCTTTTTTAAATCATGTGGTCAGCAGATCAGCTATATTGCTGTTAGGCCCTTAAGTAAGGTCCCTAACTCCAAGGTTCTCATTCACCTGTAAGTGGGCTTATGTCCTAAAGGGGAGCAAGATATGTATGAAAACTAAAGAATTCCAGTATCCTTGTACAAATAAAGTACTGAGACAATGTCTCCTCAGTGGGGTAGCCTGACATTATCAAGGTGGCGGGCACGGGAACGGGGCATCGTGCAAAAGGAGGTGGACGACCTACTTGTGGCTCAGGAACACAAAAGGGTTTATTAAATAGAACTAAAAATAAAAACACAAGAAAGGCCAAACAAAACAAATGGACCACGGGGGGTTAAAGGGAAAAGGGATAAACTAAAACAAAATAATAGGAACCAGAATAAACACAAGAGTAACTGAAATCAAATACAATAAACCAAAAACAAACACCATCAGTCTAAATCATAAACAGCTAAATCATAAGCAACAAACCACTGGGGAACAGGACAGAAGCAGGAACTAAAATACTAAGTGGTAACGAGACAAACACAGGACAGGTGAGGCTAATTGACAAAGACCAGGGAAACGGGGCACAGGTGAAACTAATGAAAACAAAAGGAGC
>JAODKE010000114.1:29696914-29709940 GCA_026779605.1 Mormyrus hasselquistii
GAGGAAACAGAAAACCTGGGGAAGGATGCCGGTGTAACACAGGGCACCCACTTCATGGGAGGAAACAGAAAACCTGGGGAAGGATGCCGGTGTAACACAGGGCACCCACTTCATGGGAGGAAACAGAAAACCTGGAAAAAACACAAACACGACATGCAGGGAGCCAAGGGCGGCAATCAGAACACAAACCTGGAGTTTGGCCACAGTGCTGCTCACTGAGCCTCAGGCCACCCTGTTCCAACACCTTGTTTTTGCTGTGAAATTTGAATAAACACGTATGTTCACCATGCAGAGACTGCTGGAACACGCAAACCTGGGTTTATTTAGCAGAAGTAATCAGAGAAACACAATCTGCTGGATCAAAAAACTTCACCAAAAAGATGGATTGCAGTGAAGTCTGTTCCATTGTCTGGTGGAGTTTACAAGGTGATAAAGTAAAATGTTGGCCTGCATTTAAACACATCCTGCTAGAAGAGTTTTGACAGTGAAGATAATCAGCTATTATCTCATTCTTAGGGGATTTCTGTCCAGTATGCATGATTTGTATTATAAATTTATTCATATAAGTATCATGTGTATGGATAATATTGGGAGATTATGAATCGTGGTTAAGATCAGCGATCAAAGAACAAGAAAATACAAATACAAAAGCAGGTTGAAAGTAAAATATTTCTAGGATCATCAGTTATTTTCTGTCCTTTTTGAATGGACCACAAAACTTCAAGTAGCACATTTACATACATATTGTACATACGTACGTAGTATATTATATCTGTCATTATATCTATATATATATATATATATACATATATATATATATATATACTTATTATTCTCTTTTCCCTTTTTTCTTCCCCCTATTTTTTATTATATTCCAACCCCCCCCCGCTTTATTTCTAATTTCCATTGCAAAAGAAGAGAACTAAAAAACAAACATATAGCAAAGAAAAACAAAATAACAAAATGAAAATAATAATATATTAATAATAATAAAGAATTATGATTAATCGCACATACAGTCATGTTGCATGCCATCCGAAGACATATTATATACTCTATATATTCAGTATAGAAATTAATTCTAGCCTGAAGTCTCAAAATAATGTCAAAAATAAGACCCATGCAGAATTTTATCAGTTCTGCATGGGTCAAACGAAGGAGCTACAACATAAAAGTGTTTCACTCCATCGTGTCCGACAACAGACTCCTTTTCTTCTTGCTCTCAAAACAGAGGTGAAAGTTTAAGAAAATCTAAATCTAAAACTTGTTTGACAAATTGCTCTAAAAATAGAAGCCTGGCATCCATTGAAAGTACACCTAATAACCGGAAAATTCCATTTTGAGTTATTAGTCTTCAAGAAAATAAAACAAATATTGCAAATTGTATTTTTATCCTCTAGGCCGTCTGGCAATTTTTAAAATGACATGAATGCAATAAGGTTCCTTTGCCTTTTCCCTCCATCAGCCTCCCCATGAGACTCACTCAGCGTTTTGATTTTAGCTGTGAATTCTGACACTCGCATTGTTTACCATCAAGGAGAAATCTATTGAAGATCTTTGCTCTCAAACAGTTTTCTCCATTATATATTATATGTCCTTCTGCTCAATCAATTGATTGACCAATCAATCAGTCAACCAATCAAAAAGTGTGTTGTGGAAGTAAAACTGAGAGGTCCAGACTTTTATTCTAAGTGACTCTCTGTGTTATCAGAGAGGTTGATTTATAGTTTTTCTACCACAGTCTGTCTTGTCTTTAACTTCTGAAATGTTAAATTGTTTTTTAAGAGCACTATCAAAAAGAAAATATGTTAATTTTATTGGTAGGATGTCTTTATTGATAAATTTATTGACTCATCACCAATCAATACAACGACAAAAATAGTGACAATATTTGTTGCTTACAGCTTTATGAGTATATCCTATGCCATTGTTGATAACTAAACTCCCTCACATGTATAGAATACAAATACTGAATACAAATTTCAGATCCCCACCATCATGAGACGAACATGGATTTGTCATACCGAAGAAGACCACACCTGCCAGCTCTCAGATAGGAAGTGAAACTGGATCAGACATGAGGGACCAAGGAGCAGGGAGACGGGGCACCAGACTGGTCTGGGCACGCAGGGCTAGAAAGACAAGAACCAAACCATCAACAAGACCGGGACAACTGGCTCTGCATAGTTTGAAAAAGAGATTTTTTAAGTTATCAGCCTGAAACGATCAAGCATTCTTTTGCATGATGCTATGAGGTGTTGCTCCATTTTGGTTTGTATCAAAATCTGATCGCTTCCAATTTTTCGCCACATGCACTGTGTCTGAAAACTTCTATGTCGAACCCACACTGTGACCCTCTCTAGTGGCCTCCCTTCTTTAGTCGACTTGCGTGCTGGTGTGTCTGTCACTCAGTAATTACACAGCCAAAACACTAGGTGATACATAGTTTTGGATGTTGCATTTATTGTCTTCACACCCTGCCATATATTCAATTGTTGAATTATGCAATTGAAACAGAAGAAAACAAACATTTAACAAAGTGTCCATTTATCAAGTCCTGGGCCCTATTCACAAAGAATTTTATTTCATCAAAAAGAGTACTCCTAAACCGTGCTAAAAGTTAAGTAAGAGTTTTTCTTCTTAAAACCTATTCACAAAGGGGCTGCGAGTGACTTTCAGTATCAGATTCAGTTGTTCTTCCATGCAATATGTCTGCGAAGATCATTCAAATTATTTTTAAGTTGTTGCATTAGTGGGATCAAGTGCCAAAACAGGTCTTTTTCTTTGACATCACTGTGTAGCACTGGTTCAGTTTTCATGCAATCTGTCTCACAATTCGATCAGTTCTAGTTTGTCACCCAGACAGTGTTCTTGCAAAGTTTAAAAAAGATCTATCTCATAATTTCACGAGTTATCTCATTGACGAGAAAGTGTCTAATGCAGTGGTGACAGAAAGGTCCCAGAACCATATGTAATCCCCATCTGCGAAAGACAATAACATAATTCTCTTGGGAAAATTAATAAAAACTGGGCATTTACTTTGATTATGGTAAAAAAAAAGCTATACTTGAAGTTAATTCATAATAGGTACAGTGTACGGATTTGTTGATGCTAAATGTGTACACAAAGTGAATGAAGTCACATATATATAATATTAGCCATTGAGGTATAATCTCCAAATGTCCCAGCAGCTGTGCTGCAAGTTTTATGACCCCATTTAATGAAGGGCTTCCATTAGACTTTAATAACAGCATATGTAGCCCTGGTAGAGCAGTTCAGATGTCTATTAGAATGGCTTTGGAGGAAAAATGCTGGCTGATGTTCAATCACCATCATTGCCAAAGAAGGCAATGTTTAAAAACATACTCGAAGCAAAGCAGCCCTGCACAGCTGGTATTTGAGTTGAAAATTATAAATGCGTATAGTTATGTACACTATTTTTGTTAAATGGTTGTTTAGCCCTTCAAGGCTGAGTGTATTTTAGTTTGTATGTGATATTCTTTTCTAATACACAACTCATACTTTGACTTGTTCATACGTCAAATTGTTTAACTGGCTTTTTAAATGCATGTTTTACAAATGAAAGGTGGATTTATGTGTTTTATAAAACTTGCAACATTTTGAGAGACGAATGCCGCTTGTAGAACATTCACATTGCACATCTTTCCAGTTGCTGGTGACGGGAGCAAAGTTTTTGGTGGATCAGGGCCACAGTGGGCGCATGCAGCAGAAGATGCAGCCCCTGGTCCTCTCCGCACTTCACCTTTACAGCCCACCTAAACTAGTTCTCTGAAAGTCACTGTAGTGCATTACAGCTGCCTTATCCTCTATTCCAGCCCAGATCCTGCCGCTCTGATCCTCTTGTCACAGGCTAAGCAAAGGTTTACTCCAGCTCATCATGGGCGAAACGCGAAATGTGGGGCCAAGTCCTCTGGAGGCCTCAGTTGTCAGCTTTCCGAGTTCCACACCATGGCTGTGTCTGACACACCCAGGTATAATTGCTGGGGCACTATCTCAGCCTTCCAGAAGGGCTGTGTAACTACAGTCAGCAGGCCGCTGCTGTCATGTGCATTTCCTGCAGATGTTGAGGCATGATGATAGACACAATTCCAGACACCACCCTTACATATACAGTAAGAGTCCATTCAACAATGGTGAATGCACAATGCTGAGTGTGTATGCATTTGGACATTTACTATAACACTACCACACCTACTGCGCCAGTAAATGGGCAAATGTAATATATCCACAACTGCTTTTTCTTATTTTTTTATTTTAAAATTTTATTGTTTGGAAATGAGGTTTAAGAGTAATATGTAATTCAATTCAACTTTATTTGTATAGCGCATTTTCACATTACATTGTCTCAAAGTGCTTTACATTATACCCACCCAAAGCCCCCAGTGAGCAGCCAGAGGCAACAGTGGCAAAGAAAAACTCCCTAGACGACAGACACCTTGGGAGGGACCAGACTCAGAGGGGGAGCCCATCCTCCAGGGGGCGGCAGAGGAAGTCAAATGGAATGATGACAAAATCCTAATTTACACAATCCAAATTTCAAGATTTGAATCTTAGAGTTTTCAGCGGATTGCAGGCTAATAAAAGCACTCCTTCTGATGGCGATGGTGGTCCAGCAGCAGGGAAGACAGGAGAGACATCAGAGTCAGAAGGGTGGGCAGGCCGGAAGGACGTCACAGGCAGAAGTGTGGGCAGGTCAGAAGGACGACACAGGCAGAAGGGCGGGCAGGCCGAAAGGACATCACAAGCAGAAGGGAGGGCAGGCCAGAAGGATGTCACAGGCAGAAGGGAGGGCAGGCCAGAAGGACGTCACAGGCAAATAGGAGGGCAGGCTAGAAGGACGTCATAGGCAAAAGGGAGGGCAGGGCAGAAGGATGTCATAGGCTGAAGGGCAGGCAGGCCGGAAGGTTGTCACAGCTAGTAGGTGTGTCGCAGGGTACCTTGCATTTTATCAGGCTCCAGACAGCACACCCCAGGTGGTGGTGGGGGTAAAATGTGCATTAGCCAAAGTAGGGGAGACTAGAGGCAGTGCAAACAGTTAAGTGAGTGCAGTATGTAAGCTGTGGCAGATTCGGCTATGGCAGCATAAGTAGGAGGGACAGGCAGGGGGTGGGAAAGCAGGCATTGAGAGTCCCTGAAATGTCAGCACTCCAATTCCACAAGGGGGTGTGAAGCTAGAGTGACAGACTGACAGTTCAGTTCATCCAAAGCCAATGGCACCGATCCCCACTCAACACTGCACTTCACACTATAGATCTAACTGGGAGTGAGGAGTTAGCGAAAGCTAGAATTAGAGTCCCCATAAGCAAGACTAAACAAGTGTGTTCTTAGTCTAGACTTGAATTTTGCTCATCTGTAGGGAAACTACACAGCTCTACAGTAAAAAAAACACGCCAATGGTATAAATATAAATAACATGCAAGTGTAATGGCTACTGTTGAGCACAGGGAAAGGATGACTCACTGGCAGGTGTCCGTCATTTACTGGCCCCTGAAGACGACACCATAAACACGTGTACCGCATATCACAGATCGGGGCGCCATTTCACATGTGACGCCAAATGAACTCGCTTGCGAAAGTCTTATACGTTATCAAAACCAACAAAAATGATAATATCCGGGCTCTTCTTTATCTCTCTCACCTTCAGCAATGGGAAGCTGTGCTTTGAGGGGGGGGGAGAGGCATGGAAACTCAAAAGAGTGAATGGGGCCTTCTGCAGCCACGAGTTTACATATGAAATAACTGAAAACGAGATAAAAGTCACGTACACTGACTAATACTGTAAAATGATAAATGAGTGATAGAAAATAATTATAAATAAACATAAAAACCAAAGTGCATTTAGAGAAGCGATCAAGCTGGAGTGACAAACTCTGTATCAGGAACAGTGCAGTCGTTGTGTGACAAGGGATCTTATTAAATGTAGAATAGAAAACTCCTTACCCACACAGTACCAGCCATGAGCATCAGCCTGGTGGTCGTGATTTTGCAGATGACCCCAGGAGGACGAAGTTAATGTGATTTACTGCCGACTGCAAAGTAAAACAAAGGCACCGCCTCAGATCTCCTCTTTCCATTGCCACGGCCCTGGACTTGAGCTTGCCCTCATGGGAATGCTGTTTCGCGCGTGTGCAACAATAAGCATAAATGACGTGGTGGCACCAGCTGTGCTACTAGCAGGAAAGAGACGGAGCGAGATGGAGGAGTGGGGGTGCAGGGCTCGTAAAGTGCAGGCAGATTTGGTTTGTCTCTGTTTACTCATGTGTTTTGGAAATACTCTTGAGCTTCAACCTTATCCTGGGAGGTGACATGTTTCTTCTATACTAAGCGTCCCCCCTACTGCTTATGTCACGAACGTCAGATCTAGATCAGGCTGCTGATAATCCTTTCCATTGCCTGGATGTGAAAGTGCAACATTGTAGACTTTGCTGACTCGACAAACACAGATTCCAGTCCCTAAAATACTCCCACTAACAATCTGACGACAAAGAATACTGACTCCATTTTCAAGAACGCTGAGACATTAACTGAGGGTGTGCAATAGATATTATTTCATTTTTCATTGGAATATCTTTTTATTTGTAGCCATTCTTAAAAGGTGTCTAAATCTGCAGCATGAATTAAACAATAATTCTTAAAAGGTCAAATACATTAGTGTCATGTCTGATTTAACTAAACTACATCTCCAGTGGATGGCCAATAAAATCATATGAGGAGAAACTATAGGTAACAGACATTTTAGCATGAACCAAAATCGATATTTAGTGCAATACACTGTTTATGACACACGGTTTTTAGTGGTTAGGGTAAATAAAAATGTAAATTGCGTATGACAGGGTAAAAGATTGTCATAGCAAAATTGTAATGCGATCAGCATTATTGATGCCCACTGACTCAAGAAAAAATTTAAAAAAGCGATGAGACCAGGTATCATGCAGTGGCAGATGACAACATCTCCTGGAGGTCTGCAGGAAACAAGAGCACACTCTCAGGGAATGGAAGGTAGAGTAGGCCACCTCCTGATTATCATCTCCTGGATGCTACGGCATGGTCACAAGTTAGGTTATATTATTGGCGCAGCATTGATACATACCTTCAATAAAAGATAATGGAAATGACAACAAGATTTACCTCATTCATTCAGATGCACTTGGACTGATAGCGCCGGTGCCCTGTAAGGCGGTAGCAATCTTTCTGAATCCAATTACGGCACACAATACTGCAAGTTAACCCGGTTGTTTAGCCTAAATGATCTAATGCGAGAACAGGAGCCGAACATGCTGATAAAATCTTGCAATAAATGTTTTCTTCATGTCGATCTGCAATAAACTGCTCTTTGTAGGAAAATAACAATCCGTCCTGAAAACAACTTTGCCAAGGAAAAAAAAAAATGAAGAAAGCCCTGCAGTGGAAGTGCGGGCAGAAAGTGAAATGACTGTCCCCAATAGAGCTTCCCATTCAAAATTATTGTATATTATTTTATGTGGTTTAACCTAAGCCAGTTCCTACTTTGACATTATCTGTGTTGGGATGGCAACATTTACAGAGCTTATTTGACAGTGGAAAATATGCACTCTATAAAGGAATAATATGAGGTGTGCATATTGCGAATACTTGCTATATCTATGACACTAATGGCAATGTGTAATGGTTTATCATTATAATAATCGTAATAAGAATTATTATCAGTAGCTGTAGTGTTATGATCATGGTATAATGATTTTCCATTTCTTATGCCCAAAATGACCTAGAATTTTACCCATTTACATAGCTGGACACTAGCCAGTAAAATTTAGGTTAAGTACCATACTCAAGAGTATAGCAACGATGCACCTCCTGAGAGTAGGACTGATAATGGCAGATAATGCGAACACATGCCTTTTTGGGGATCATTTTGCGAGCGAAAGAAAGGCTTATGAAGCCACAAACCGATCCATCGCATCCTAACACACTATTATCACCTCGGAAGAGAATAAACATATAACAGATACCAGTTTCATCCAGGAGAGAAATCAGCAGATGGCACATTGTGACCGGCAACTATCTCTGTAAATGAAAAAAAGCTGTTGTTTCTTTTTCTCTAGAGAAAAACTTAATAAAATTATTTTTTTCAGTAAGGTAGCTACTAGAACCTGGATTCATTTGCATAAACCATAATGGAATAACAATCAGTTTGGTAACACTTTGCTTGAGGGAGCACGGATAATGTAGTATTAAGCTATTACTTATGTATTAATTAACCACAAACTAAGTATAAGTCACATACTGATCTCATGTTCATTCATCATTAATGAATAGTGATGCAACTGTTCTCCCAGTAACTACTATATTTGTTCATGATTTGTACTTCAGTAGTTTTTTTGAATGATATACAGTATTGGTTAAATGGCCTTTTGTATATCAGATTCAGTGCGAATAAACTGATCTGAAACACAACGTTAGGAAGCAAATCAATGCACAGTTACGAAAAAAAAACAACAACAGTTTTTCTATCAATGTTATGGATATTTGGGATGGAGTTACCTTTGGATGTTTCCAGGACCCCGCAGAGCTTCCTTTTTTAGATTCACCTTGGCCTTCTTTCACCTTCAAACACAGTTACAAACTGGAAAAGTCTGACAGAGAGAAGCTCATATTTGAACTGCCACGTAAATTAATAGAAGCTGTTATCTCCTTTAGGATAACCAGACTTGCTAATGCTAAAACATGCAGCAGCACCTCCTCTAGTTTTCCTGTGAGGAAAAGCTGCAAGTTTCATGTTTATTTCTTATACAGGTAACTGCTCCCAAAAATTCCACACGCGCACGAGAAATGAAGGAGATGATGCAATGAAACATTGCTAAACGGATTACAAACTCAGGAGAACACTCATTAAGTGAGGATTTTTGATTTGCTATTTGATATGCAGGTAAATTACCCTGCGTCTCATTCCCTACGCCTTAAAAATAGCAGCCTTTTGTGTGCTATTCTTAACATGCATCTCTGTGGGCAACTTAACCCCAGCTAAGCCCTAAACTGCATGCCAAAATCTCAGTGTACAAAAGTACAAAAATCATCAATTTCTTCTTTTTGCATCTCAGCTATTTTAGAAATGTATGACTCAGCATTTGATGTCTGAGAACTAAATTATATTTAGTGTGGTATATATTCCTCTTGGCCCATATTACACCCATACAACTAATTTCGAAATTATTCTGACAGCATAGCTACTTTGCGTCTGTCTAATGCACCACCTTTGTCTGCATTAAAAGTTAAATATGAGTGCATGCAAACTTCACTGCCCTATTATGTTTTGATAAGCTTGCAAGACACCATAGCTAAACATCCACAAAGGCAGAATCCATGAATCTCATCTTTGTCTCTCACACTTCATTTACTTAATAATGTTTCACACTGTGACACATTTGGTACAAGAAGGTTTCATTACCAGAAAATAGGGTCTCTCTTGGGGGGGTGGGGGTCAACTTACTGAAGAATAGAGCCATGTGGGAAAGGTAGGTGTTGCCACGGAGACAAGGACAAAACAGCTGATTATGACGTAACTGGCAGTTGTGATGAAGGTGATTCAATGGTCACGCCTGTAGCTGTAGGGCACTGTCAAGGTCTGGAAAGACACTAGATTCCTTAAGCTAAACATAGCTGCTGTATGCCAGTTGGCATATTCAATGAACTGATATCAAAAAAGATGGAGTCATGCTGATTGTGTTCCACAAATAGACGTCGCAGAGGGCGATTGACACCACTTCTACTATATAAATTGATGCCAAAGACCAGAATTAATATAAAATTAACCTCACATGCTGACGTTATGCAGGTCAAATGTCCCAATGTACTTCATAACTCTCATGGAAAACCATCAACAGATGGCCTTTCACTTGCCAGTCTGTCTTACTATAGCTTATTTTGTCAGCCATATGAATTGACATACTATTTCCTTTTTAGCAATTTTATGACCTTCAAGAATGGATTTAGGGTAGGTTGCACATTTATATTCTACAAATCCAGCATTTTGGAGGAAGTATCACATGTCTGGTTGTGGGAAGGGGGCCTTCACAAAACATAAACCAGGTTGTGTTTTGTCTCTTTAGAGACTCCACCCTTAGGCCTTACTGTGGACCAAGTACTTGTCTCGCTTCCCTGGTCATCTCCCTGTCCTGAATAGCTATCGTTTCTTTCTCCCTGTTTGTTATACCAAAAAGAATGAGAGCGTTCACCTTCCATCATCCCACACCTGTGACATGCACACCCATTCGACAGAAGCAAATCTTGCAATGTCCATTCAATAAAACAAATTTAAAAGTGCAATGCGACAAAGAGCCCCACCGCCGTCTTTGTGTTGAAGTGTAAATAAAATTGGCTCAAGCTCCTTTAGAAAAAGCAAAGCTTTAGGCTTCGAATAGAGTTAATGAGTTAAATGGACATCTCAGAACGAGTGTCCCAGAGACACAGAAATCGTGTGCGGTCGCAAATACGTCTTCTTACATCTCCTTTGGTGCCAATCCGGTTGTGTTGCTATGAAAAACCCAGTTATTTACCTCTGTGGTGCTTTCCGTCTGCCCTCAGGGCGCAGCAGATTATGAATGCCTCACAGCCTCATTGATGTCAGAGGAGACTGCCAATCACCTTCATACAGGGAGACAGGAGGGGTATGGAAGCCGGTGCTGTTGGGGGAGGGGGTGGCATAGAATTGGGTGGCGTCAAGGGGTAGGCGTGTCTTGACTCGTGGACCCTCAGATAATGTCTTTGACTCCAGGTGAAGAACTCCTTGCTATTCAAGGTGGGACTCCATTCACGGAGCAAGCTGTTGGCATCTGAAAATGACTATCAGGCCCTCTCTCTCCGAAGCACTCACAGATGGAACAGCCACTCCTGCATTATTTACTGATGTGCAGCCTGGCCTTTGCACACACTGTAGCCAGTTCCCTACCTGGCGCATTTCTTTCCAATCCATGTGAGCTGGATTTCAATGAATTTTAGGGGCACACCCCCCCCCCCCCCCCAGCACAAAGACAGAACCCACAGCGCTTCGGGTGGCACCGAGGGAGAAGTCAGCACCTAAAGCAAACATATCCTCATAAGATCAAACCCCATCCATGATGCCAGGAAGCCCCAGGAGACTTTGCTGTAGGAATTCCTGTTTCTCATTGAAATGATGCTATTCTTATATACTTCAAAGATGTATTATATTAGTTAGTTATATTAAATTAGTTCTTTCTGACGCTTTGGCAGTCAGACAAGTCAAATTAGCTTAGGCAGCTGAGACATTTCAATCAATTTCCATTCTCAATTACACTGCAACCAAAAAGCCAAAAGCAACACAATTAATTCTCCATTTAGAGTGGAATTAATGTAATAATAATGATATGATTGTTCTTAAAGTAAATAAATTCTGAGAAATAGATTCATTTGGATTTGGAAAATTTAACACGAAGGTTTACAAATGAGGATGATATACGCATATTTAACAAAGAGAATGGATATTTTATTCATTCTTATATGTGTGTGTGTCCAATGTGAACATGCTTTATTGAAAGCTATTGAAATTGATTAAACTTATTATAAAAAAGTTCAAAAAATGACGATGCACTGAAGCATTTCATAGCCTTCACATTTGCAGCTGAGAGACGGTTTTGGGGTGAGAACACAGGGTCAGCCAGTGTCCAGTTGGGGTTAAAAGTCATGCCTGGTGGCCCAGCAGTGATATGACTCCAGCAGCCACAAGGTTTGCGGACTTTCTGACTACGGGCACCAAACCCCCCCGCAAGCCACACACTGCCCTAAAAGTTTGCTGATCCTGGTGTGTAGCAAACTTTAATATTATATAAACTTTATTCCTTTCCACATGCCCAATTAGCTGTACGACTAGTTTAACCAAAAAAAAAAGTTTTGTCCGGGCACATTTACTGTTTCCTGGGAGGTGAATCTGAGGTGGCATTACCAGTCTGGGCAGTGTCACATGTCATGCTGGGAGGCAGATGATCAGAAGTGTCACTAGTTACTTCAGGGAATGATACTGTATGTCCTTTTGTGTTCACCTTCTTGTTCACTTGTTTGTTTGTTGGCCATTCATCCATCTTCCAGCTTCTTATCCTGTCGCAGGAGTTATTAACTTTTTTCCGTGTCCATGTACTTCAGACGCACGTTTTGGGTACCAGTGGGCATAACTACAGTACATAGTGAGGTGTTCACAGGGTAACTGTGACTTTTACAGTACCCAGTTCTTGTAGACATTGTGGTCTGCATGACCACATTTGTTTGCGCATAATATAGCTTGTCTGCAGAATAAACACCATCTAGCCTGATGGAGAAAGCCGGTGCAGCAGAGTGGTCTGCGCTCCCCAGGTGGTACCTGCCATTGTCTGCAGCAAAGGATGTTTCTTTTGGTGCATATTGGTTGGATAATAAAAATTTCTACTTCATTAGAAATTATACTTCTGCTAGTGATTTGAGACCATGTGAAGGAAATGATGACTATACTGTAGTTAGGATGGTTGAGACAGTCCTGTCTGCACTCAAATTTAAAAGGTGGCTTATTCTGGGATAATATACCATCTGATAGAACCTTTACTGACATTAAATTATAATCTGAACTTCACAGAGAGGCTCACTTCTTTTGCACATATCAATATAAAAGGTAACTTCTAAAGCAGTTATTTCTGAAATGCATTTACATTTCAAAAATAAATGCTTTCATCCTTTTTGCAGTGAATATTTGATTAGTATCTAGTGCAAAATTTGACAAAACAGTGCTTATTAGAATATATGCCGTTGTAAGGTTTCTTTTGGTTGCAGGCTTTGGTAGCATACTATCTACAGCACAGTTCACAATGTAGGTTTAGAAAACAGCTTAAAAACTGAAGAAGATCTGACCATATCAAGAAGATTCTTGACCATATCAATCTGATGGGTGTTATGCATGTCCATTGTCCTTTTTATTACTGCATGTCCATTGTCCTTTTTATTACTGCATGTCCATTGTCCTTTTTATTACTGCATGTCCATTGTCCT
>JAODKE010000114.1:29721911-29739544 GCA_026779605.1 Mormyrus hasselquistii
TGTGTAAATTTTTATTTTACTTTTATTTTTTTTCAAGGAATAACGGAGAGGTTCCCATGTCCTTTTTTAAAAGCGCTCAGTCAAGAAGGTTAATTCTTTGCCAGTTGGCAAAGCAGGAACAACGCACTGCTTTTACTTTATTCAGGTGGTTTAGCCTTGAAGTCCCTTATCATTCTTTGGGTGTGTGTGTGTGTGTGTGTGTGTGTGTAAGGGTGCTCAGCTGTGCTGAAAGATGCACTTTCGTCAATGCAAAATAAGTTTCCCAAGGGCTTTAGAGGCCATTGTGTCTTTTTTGCTAATCTGGATTTAATATGAAAATGTTTTCTCCAAACCGGGGGCAGATTAACAGTGTCACAGTTTTTCCATTTTACCCTTGAACTAAGTGAGGAATGAAGATTCTTAACCAATGCCACTGACATCTCAGACAACAACTTTACATAGATTTTACTCTGTGTAATTTCTTCAGTACAAATCAAACCTTTAATAAAATGTATTGATTGTAAATTAAAAGTCTTTGTGACTTGAAACATCTATCTATCTATCTGTTTGTCTGTCAATGTATATCTCTATTTTATCTATACTATTCTATTTTTATACTATTTTATAGTATAAGACTTAGCATTAGTTCTTGCATGCTCCCTTAATAAATGCTCTACTGCCTAACAGAGCCAACGGCAATAAAATTTCAAGGATCCCGAACAGACCAGATGGAGCAGAGTGAGGTCTTAATATGACAATTTCCGATTTCCATATGGATCCCATACGAAAGTAGCAGCTGGAATATAACATGACTGACTGGTCAAGAAAACCTGCTTTTATCCAGGTAACTCGGAGCAGCTGCCTAATTTAAATTCGGATACTCAGGACAAATTGACGCAGGCCGCTGTCCATAGTCCTGGCCTTGTGCCTGACAGCCATAGTGTTGAATGGACACGTCATTATTGCATAACATACAGGTACTAGACTCTAATGAAAGAGGGAGGGAAAAAAGGACACTAGCAGATATTTATTTAGGTCTTCATTTATTCTCCTCGCCCATATCCATTTTAGAGTTTGCTTGGATTTGCCTGTAAGATGTGCATCAGGGACATCACAGATTCTAGGACCTTAGGCTGTGAGAGGTCATAAATTATTGCTGTAGACTGTTCTTTAATGTTCTTTTTCGCTCTGCTCCTGAATGACTCTTCAGAGGCACACCGCAGTGGGGTGCAGTGGGCAGTAGACAGTCCTGTGTGTCGTCTACTTCATATAATTTTCATCCAACAATTTATTACATGTTGGTCTTGGAAGACAAGCCATCCCATTGTTAGTTGGAGAAAATATATATGAATGAACCCACATGTCCCAATAATGTGATAAAAGCCTGTTTTTTTAATGTTTTGGAGACCATTTTTTTTCAGCCCAAATTACATGAGCAGTAATATCACAGGATAAGGAATCAATGACTTCAGGGCAATCAAATGGAGACGGAAGACTGATGTCAGACCATTCAGGTGAATCATGAATTTTTTTGCCCAGTATTAGTATTTACTATCTATTAATTTTGTTTCTAGGTTAAGATGTAATTTTTTGATGCTAGTGATATGACTTGACTTTACCGATTTTCGATTTCTCTGCTCCACTCTCATCCAAAGCTTATGCCTGTACACGTGTTTTTCAGTTCCTCTCACCCCCCCCCCATTCTATCCCCTTCCTGACACATTTTTACTCGCAGCTGTGCAACATCAAGCTCGTTGTAAATGGTGCTAGGGGTGTCCTCATTTTATTTTTATCTTTGCATGACAGCACAGAGGATTCAAATAATGGAGCTCTCCAAGGTAATGCATAGCTTCATTACTCATACATACCCTTCTTTTGTGGGTATAATTATCACAAGACGTTCAAGTCTTGACCAAGATTCCACACTGAACAATCAAATATTATATTATATTGCCGAGGGATGTAGTGCAGTGTGGTGGATCTAAAAATAATCTAAAGAATAACACTGCATCCATTTAGCATCACTTTACGATGTCTTTTGTCAAATCATTTGCTATTTAGTCTGACATGGAACTGCATTTTGGGATTTTGCAGTTAGAAGGACAAAGCCAAAAGTACTTAACATGCAAAAAAGCAGAAATAATAGGAACTGAGGTATCACAGCAGAATAACGTTTTTTTTTCTTAAAATCTTGATCAGATTTTATGTGTTTTGTAGATATAAAGTTCAATAATGTAAACATGGTCTATGTTTCACCCTTAACACCCACTGTTATTTCTTATGTTACTATTTGCCAACTTAGGACCATTTTTTATATCCCCCTACAGGGGTTGGACAATGAAAATGAAACAGGCTAATACACTGTCTGAGGTTTCACGCCTGTGTATGCGTATGCATGGTCTGGTGGCTAGTCTTCACTGATTGCACCTTCCATCAGTAAGAGCTGAGCGTGAAGGTTGAATCAGCAGAGCAACAGCACAGCTGTACATAAAATATTGCAATCTGCACAACATAATGGGAGACATATCAGAGTTCAAAAGAGGACAAACTGTTGATGCGTGTCTTGCTGGCGCATCTGTGACCAGGACAGCAAGTCATTGTGGCGTATCCTAAGCCACAGTATCCAGGGTAACGTCGGCACACTACCACGAGGAACAGACTACATCAAACAGGAGAACCAAGAGGAAGCTGTCCGGCCGGGGTATCCGGGCACTAACCCAGATCGTATCCAAAAAATATGAAACCACAGCTGCCCTACTGCAGAATTAAATGCGCACTTCAGCTCTCCTGCTTCCACTAAAACTGCTCACTGGCAGCTGTACAGGGTCAATATTCACGGTCAGGCTGCTTTAGTCAAACCTTTGGTCACTCACACCGATGCCAACAAGGGGTTTCAATGGTGCCGGCAGCACAAATCTTTGGGCTGGGGACAATGTGAAACGTATAGTTCTCTGATGAGTCCACCTTCACCTGGGGCTTTCCAACACCCAGGAGAGTTACGGTGTGGGGAAGCCCCAAAGAGGCTCACCCCCTGGACTGTCACTTACCCAGAGTGCAGCACGAGGGGTGGATCAATGATGGTTTTGGCTGCAATATCATGGCATTGCCTAGGACTACTTTTTCTAGATTGGTGTGTCACTGCCATATTCACCCAATATTCCATACATTGTACCCTGATGGAGGCGCCATGTATCAGGAAGATAATGCAGGAATACACGCAGCAGGATTGGTGACAGAGTGGTTTAACGAACATAGTGAAGTTGAAGATCTCCCATGGCCTGCAGTCAGCAGATCTAAATATCACTGAGCCACTTTGGGGTATTTTTGGAGAAGCAAGTCAGGAAACATTTTCCTCCACCGGCATCTTGTGGTGACCTGGCCATTATTCTGCAAGCAGCATGAGTCAGAATCTCTCCGGTCGCTGTGCAGGACCTGTATCTGTCATTCCCAAGGCAAACTGATGCTGTATTGGTCACAAAAGGCCCTACACCAGATTTATAAATGAATGTGGTCTAAAACCAGGTGTTTCAGTTTCATTGTCTAACCCCTATGTGCCTAAAGCTTGTAGATTTGTACCGTGTAAGTTGACTATAAAGAATGCAGTATTTTTCCATTAAATATAAGGTTAGATAAAATATACTTTATTGATACAGAATTCTTTTGCATACAGCAGCAATGCACATAAAGCGAATAGAAACAGGCATGTAGCACAGGACAAGTGCAAAGACAGCAAACACAGTGCAAATAGTACTGATTGAATGGTGGCGTATGCAGATGAACATTAAAAGTCCAGTGTTATGAAATGCTGTCCTGCCTGGTGGTTTGGCTGGAGGTATGGGTTGGCACATGAGGAGGAAGACTAAAAACTGATTTTGGTATTATATCATACCAAAGTTATATCATTTATTCAGTTCAGTTCTATTCCCTTTTTGGTGGATATTTTTATTTTTTTTTAATGTACATAGATATGATACAAAAGGTCCATAAGGACTAAACTTTAATATCATTGTCATCCGGGAACGGAGCAGGAACATAACAGAACTTTTAGAAAGACGACTTGTATTTTTATTAGGCTGGAAAGTCTGCATGAAAAATTTGGGACTCTTTGGACTTAATGGTTAATGGCTACTGGACACAGGTGAAATACCAACAATGATGGTTGCTTTCTACATTGCTCAATGTTAGTATAATAATACATAAAGCATTTGTGTTACAGGATTTAGCCGAAAATATTACTTGAACAAAAGTAAATGGCAGGGGGCAGATCATATGTTCCGGACTGTTTCAGAGACAGTGAGAATCATTGCTCAAAGACCTCCAGTTATTTTATAATGAAATGAAACCACAGATCACAGAATGTTATTGTGCTTTGTGTTTCTGTTTTTGGCATCATTTAGTCAAAGTGAAAACCAAGATAACAGGTCCGGTCACACGATGCAATACTTGCAGGACATGATAATTGCATCATGCATGATTGGTACAACAAGGAATATTTTCATACAGGACTTTCTGCTAGAAGAAGAGAAGAGGTAATGAAAATCTGGTGGGTGTGCATTGGCTATGTTTAGATGAAGGGTTAGTCGGTTCACGTTTGTCATTCTTCTCCTGGGTGTGGAGCTGTGGTAGAAACTCCATTTGACAGACACAATCCCAGACTGCCTGCACCTTAGGTCAGGACCCAGCGATATGCCGCTTAGGTAATGAAAGGCTGACAGCAAGTATTATCGCAACCATCCATTTTCTTATAATGGCATGTTGTTGTAGCCATTTTTCCTCTCAGGAAATTTATAAATGAAATATGTAAATGACAAAATAGACACGTGAATATTCAATAATTTATTCCTAACTATTATGTTAATGTGTTTGTAATGGGCAGACTAATTTAGATAAGGTTACTAAATAATGAACTTGTTAATGCCATCTTTAAGCTTAGGGGATGACTTGTTTTGGATGTGAATGCTCGATATGAATTTGGTTGGGTGAAAGTTGCAAAAAGAGATCATGGTTATACAGTACTTAAGTTCTCTTTGTCTCACTTTGAACATTTAGATCTTTTTCATTTTCTTGTAGGATCAGTTGTTTTTACAAATTTCATTCAGGGTTTTGTTTAGAACAATGAAATACATTTTGTACGCATATACGCAAAAAGCCGATACAAATGTCATCGCCAGCCGATATCACCTGTTCATGTGGCACCTAAACTCTGCTGTCTCTTGGAATTCCAATTCTAATTCCAATTCTATTGCAGTTTGTTTTTACCTGGTTTGTCTGTAAATAGTCATAAATTCTTGTAACAAGACTAGGGGAGTCAAACCAGAGAGAAAAGACTAAACGTTAAAACCTTTGCATTAGAAATTTTCCTCATATCCCTCTTCATGCACCTTCTGCAGAGATGTAGAGTAACATACGCCTGTGCTAGCCAGTGTTGTATCCTGCTTCACAGAGTAACAAGGGTCCTTAATATAATTTCCACATTTCGTCATTTAAGAATAAACATTTAATCATTATTGCTTTTTTTTTGTTTTAATTGCAGTATCTAGGTAGTGGAGGAATTTTATGTCTCAGTTGGTGAAAGCTTCAATGAGATCTACTAAATGAAATAGCTATTAACAAAGCAACAAAAATGACATTTGTTATGTGGGTGGTCTTGCTAATTCTGCTCATTAATAGAAAAAAAGTCCTACATAAATCAGGAGACTCAAAGTGAGTCCAACAAGAGCTGCAGGTTTTCATTCCCATTAATTTTCCTGGCCTAATTGGTCTAATTAGTAGTTAATGTAGCATTTTATCTATTCCTTTCTCAATGCATGAAAAGAAAGACTTAATTAAATGAGAGACACAAAGTTATAAAGAAGAGACATATGTATCTTTGAAAAAAATCTTTGCTCAAGATTCATTATTAATAGGAGCATATGGAGCAAAATACCTACACAGAGATGGGACTTCATGAGAAACTTTTAAAAGAAACTTCTTAGAAACAGCCATAAATAATAATAAAAAGAAGAAAAATCAGAAGTTTCAAAATATGTGTGGCAGTTTGAGTTAGAGGTCTGCGACCGGAGCCAAGCCAACAAGGTATCTGTTACGGTGTGTACAGGGAGAGTGAGCACGGAGTCAGAATCAGGTAGCAGAAGTCCAGGAAACTGGGTTTATTTGGGACAAATAGGCAGACAAGGCAAAGTACGGCACAAGAAGTCAAATAACGGAACTGGGGAAATGTACTCAAACACGGACTTAAATACAAGAGACTAATATGGGACAGCTGGATACATCGGGATTTTACACAAAGAAACAAAGGGGGCGTGGCACACAGAAGGATCGTATGAGTAGGTCATGACTGAAACCCCCCCCCCCAATGGCACGCATTCCAGGCGTGCCTCAACAGAGGTGACGGACGAGACGGGACCGGGGACACAGGTCCTGGAAAACAAAAGCAGAAACATCAACGAGACACTGGGAACCGGACAGACACACAGAACAGGCACAGAGACAACAGGGTAGACAGCCACTGACAGACTACAGGGAAGGCGAACAGACATAGGGGCACCAGGCAAGGAGACACAAGGGGAACACCCACAGGAGGAAAAAAAGGACCAGGAGCAGACACAGGAGGCCCGAAAGGAAAGGACGGGGGACAATGGGAAGCCTGAGGGAACCCCAGTGGGTGAAAGGCGGCAGCCACAGGGGCAGCAGGCGACGGCGAGGCCGAAGCAGGAGGGGTCTTCGGAAGGTGAGGAGGCAGGCAGAGGGACAGGCGGGGAAAGCAAGGAGGAAGTTGGTGGGGACACCAGGGGAGGCGAGGAGGAAGGCAAAGGGGACCCCGGTGAAGGCAAGGAGGGAGGGGAAGATGCAGCAGGTGAAGGCACCGTCCACTGACGGGCTGGTGTGGGGGAACCCACAGGCGACCGACGAGTCAAAGCAGGGGAACCCGTAGGCAACTAACGAGACTTTGGAAGTGGGGCCGAAAGTGGCTAACGAGACACCAAACGGGAATCCGCAAGCGACCGCCGAGCAGGAGCCGAAGGACCCGCCAGTGCCCCAGGAGCCACTGCCTAGAAGACAGCGTACTAGCCAGGGGGCAAGGCGGGTGGGACCCAAACCTTGCGCAGGTGTCCTCTCCCCTTGCTGGGATTGACCACGCCGGGGTGATGGTTAGGGTGACCCCTAAGTAGGAGTTAGGCTGTCATGGACCTCTGCAGGGCCAGGGACTGGTGGTGCAGGAGCTGGGACAAGAACCATGGGGACTGGAGCCAGAGTCTCTGTGGGTGGAACAGTGACGGGCGGAGTAGAAACCACTGTGGGTGGAGCAGGGATGGGCGGAACCAGAGCATCAGGAGCAGGATCCTCAAGCATGGGTGGAGCCGGGGCCTCTGTGGGTGGCACGTCAGCCACCAGGACTGCAGCCTCTGTGGGTGGCACCTTAGCTGCTGGGACTGGAGCATCTGCAGGTGGCATGTCAGCTGCCCGGACTACAAGTCAGAAACGATAGGCACATCAGGCGGGTCTGGAACTTCAAGCATGGGCAAGCCAGGAACAACAAGCATGGGCAGGCTAAGAACATCAAGCATGGGCAGACTAGGAATCATGGGTCCACTGGTGCAGGGACCATGTGGAGCAGAACGTTGACATCTGCCATGGGAACCGCTGGAGCTGGAACGTCGGCCACCGAGACACTAACTGCTGGGGCCAGAATTTCGGCCACTGGGACCAGAGCCCAGCAGGGTGGCGACGCAGCAGCCGGGACTGGAACCTCATCGGGCAGCACGTCAGGCAATGCAGCAGAGGGCGATGACGAAGCAACTGGGACTAGAACCCTGCAGGAGTGTGCGTCAGCTGTCAGGGCTAGCAGGTCATGGCCATCAAGCATGGACTGTTCAGGAACATCCAGCACAAGCAGATCAGGAACATTATGCACAGGCAGACCAGGAATGTTAGGGATAGGCAGGTCAGGGACATCACAGACAGGCAAGTCGGGACTGCTGGAGGTGGAGCATCGACAGCTGATGCAGAAACCACGAGGCGGCGCTGAATCAGTCGCCTGGCACTGCTGGACTTTGCACCTTAGCAGCAGGTATTGCTCCTTTAAGGGCTTTGGGGATCCGTGGTATGGCATCCTCAAGTGACCTGGCCGCTTTAAGAGCCAGGCTAGTCTTGGAAAAGGGGTGTGCTGCTGGCAGCAATGCGGCAGACAGCTGCTGGGAAGCAGCGGCGGTGATGTCGGGGTTAAGCATCACCGGAGTCCAGATCAGGAGGGGTTCCTCCTGACATTTGTTGGGGAAAGAAGCAACGGAGAGAGAGATGGCCCCTAGGAAGATTGGCGGTTCTTTGTTTCTCCGCTTATTTTTTCCCTCCGATGGTGGAGTCAAGGGCAGTTCTGGGGGTTCCAGTAATGGGCTAGGGGATACTCCGCTGTGTAGGGCCACTTGTTGCATCATCACTTCCACCACTTTGTTCCACAGCTGCTGCAGGTTCAGCTGAACATCCCCTGTGAGGAATGCATCCTTAGTTGAGGAAATCCCCCGCAGGATATCCCCCACATGGATTGCCTGGGCGCAAGTTGCGGGGTCCTCCTGGACCTCTGGCTGTTTCAGCTAGTGTACTGCCTCGCTAACAAGATCACCATGATCAGCTTTGGTTAGCTGAGGCGTCTTGGGGAATTCCGTCATTCTGTCAAGCCGTGTGTAGGGCGAATGAGCAGGGTGTCGGGATCAGGCAGCAGAAATCCAGGAAACTGGGTTTATTCAGGACAAACAGGCAGACAAGGCAAGCACGGCACAAGACGTCAAATAACGGAACTGGGGAAATGTACTCAAACGCGGACTTAAATACAAGAGACTAATCAGAAATTACACGGGACAGCTGGTTACATCGGGATTTCACATGAGGTCATGAGGGGGGTGTGGCACACGGAAGAATCGCACGAGCAGAACATGCCAGTATCAGGTTTTGGGCCCTGACAAGGTACTAGTTTTTTATATTCAGCTTCAGGATCAGGTTGTGTTCGGGTCAGATTTTTATGCGGGATTTTTTTTTTTTTCATGTGCAAATCACATTTTGCACTGCTGGGTGCTTTTCACGGGCTTTTATTTCAGGCTTGAATATACCTTTCTCTAGCCATGAGTCTTATTTATATATTTTTAAATGAATTTGGAAATTCTTTTAAATTGTGAAAAAAGCTGCCTTCCTCTTCAAGTTATGGCTGTTGGAACAGCATTGCTGAAGGCTCAGAAACTATAATAAGATAAAATAAAAATTTGCAAAGTTTTACTGGAAATCCAGATTCCGCTGAAACCTAATAAAAAAACTGTCCGTCCATGTATTTTCTAGGCTCACTTAGCAAGTGCAGAGTTACTGTGAGCTCGAAGGAGGACAAGCAGGACTCCAAGCAGGGCACAGGTCAGGGTACCAGGTAAGGCACCAAGCAGGGCACAAGGCAGGACACCAAGTAGGGGACCAGGGAGGGCACCAAGTAGGGCACCAGACAGGGCACCAGGGAGGGCACAGCACGGATGTTGTGGCAGTTCATTATAGGCTGCACACCCATAGTTGCATAGTAATACACTCAGTAATCACAAAGTAAGAAATGCAATACTGTAAGCCTCTGTGGCTGTGATTGAGAGGTCGCCGGTTTGAGCCTGGCTTCAGCTGAACACGGCCCTTGAGCCCCAGCTCCATGGGTACTGTTGTTGGTAGCTGCCCTTCGCCGCTGAACTTGCCCTCATATACTGTATGTGTCTGTGTGTCATGGAGAGCAAGATGGGGTGGATAAAAAGAGAAATGCCTCACGGGGATCAATAACAGTGTCATTATTATTATTGTCTACCCATTTATTTTCCAACTTCCTAACTGTTGCAGTGCATGTCATTTACAAAGACATGAGATGATCTTTCAAATGTGATAGTCTGATTTTTTCAGTGTGTGTCTACAATGAACCATTTGAACATCTCTTTTCATCCAGTGAATATTCATTATCTGATTCATGGTTTAATGTTCACAGTTTATGCCATCATTGTGACGATGCCATATACACAGTCCAAAGTTCCCTTTAATTTTTCTTTTAGACCTTCAGAAGATAATAGCCACCCTTTGCTATTAATCTGCAAAAATAAAAACTTTGACCAATCTTCTCATTGGAGAAAAGGCAATAATAATTGCATTTCATTGGAGGGGGGCTGGGGTGGGAAGGGGGGGGTTGTTAGAGGGCTACTGCCTCAAATTGTCAGAAATAATTAAGTGACAGGCAATTTGCATAATGTGGATACAGGGTCCTGACTGTTCACATGAGATTCCTATGCCTGAGGCAAAGTCAACTTTTTAAAACAAAGTCACACCGAGTCTTTTGTCCATCTGGGGCTGCATGGGGCCAGAGCTGCATTGTGTGCGGTTATTCAGTACAAAAACAATATATTTCATCACCGACACCCATCACTGCATAATGCTGAACTAGCAGAATTCTAGGGTGCACTAGAACACATTTTAAGGGACACGGTTAATTGTACTGAGGCGGCGTTGTTGATTTGGGCAGTAAAAACTGCAGCTCTGAGTTTCTCTAAGTATCTCTTATTGACGAGATGAAAGCAATAAAGGAGCAGTAAACATTTTAACTTGGAAAATGAGGGACTCTAAGAAACAATAATGCAATAAAGTTAATGAGATAAATCCCAACGCACATTGGGATTGCCTTTGCAGCACCGGTATGGCAAAAGAAGCAGCTTATCGCTTGGTTACCTTTCTCACCTGGTTTGAATTATACATGAAAGTTTGTTCTGATCTTTGAATAAACAAGCAACTTCATTGGGATAAGTTTCAGTTTAATTAGATCCAAACTGCGCCTTGATTACTGCTGAAACTTCAATGCTAATGAAGACATCTTGTGTTAAGAACTGCAGGTGGAATGTGTCACAGAATTAATTGTCAAAATTTTTATATATTTGCATATTTAATTGTATTTATAATTGTATTGATTATTGACAATTGATATGATTTTCCGCATAAAAAAAATTGCATACAAATTCCAAGCAAATACTTCTGTGTATAATTTGGAATTTGTAAATCCAGTATTATGGAATACACAAATTATATTTCGTTATCAACAACACTTAACATGTTTACATATTTGATAAATTAGTTTGAATTCTACTGCATTATATATTATATTTTACTATATTAAATATACTATATATTTTTTTGTCAAGCTGTATTTTTTTTTTACCTCGATTAAATTTGTTTTTGTGTTTTTGTCCCTGCTCACACACTGTGCACTCAGGGAATTTAATAAAACTTCATTTATTAACTTGACAGTTTTTCATTTGGTGGTCCTTGAGTATCATGGGCAAAACACTGCAGGAAGCCAGCAGATGTGTGGGCATGTGGCTCTGGAGAGGTCTACAAGAAGAGAATCATAGGGCAGGTAGTGTCCCAGGATAGGGGCCCTCCTCAAAGGTCAGATGATGACATCACACTGCCAGCCAGGAGATTTAAACCCACAGGGCCACGCACAGTCCATCGTGATTTTTTGTTCTGGAACTCATATTTAATAGAGTTCCAAGAAAAACACAACTTATCCTTTAATACAACAGAGATAGCAAGAGCAGAATTTTATAGGAACTTTTCTCAAACCATTGACGGAAGTGTGGGATGAGAAATCGCATCATTTAAAAAAACAAAAAAAAATGACATATTTAACTTTCTGATCTTTCTAGACTGAACCATCTCTAAGCATTTTAGGCATAAACAATGTACCTTTTAGTTTAAGGTTTAGTTGCTTTAAAGCTTTATTTTAATTTTTTTTGTGTGTTATTGAGTAAAACCCTGATCAGGAAAATGCTGCCTTGAATTTAATAATAATAAAATGTTACATTTCACACTGGAATCACAAAGTACACTTCATGAAATATTTATGACATCATTAAACAATTAGATTTGCACAGGATGCATTATCTGTTCATCTTTGGTTATTTTCAGAAGTGTTTTACACAAAACCTAGTTAGTGTAATAAATAAACTGAAGAAATAAATACAATAAAAATAATTATTAAGTGTCCAAGAAAACTAAAGTTTAATAACCATTATCTTCCTACAAAGGGTAAGAGGTTCACACTGCTCAGCAAAGGTGACAGATGAGCCAAGCAGGAATATTTAGTTTTAAAATTTCATTTTTTACCAAAAAGCATTTTCTAGCACAGCTGGACTTTATGAAAGGATCTTCTTTTGCTATCCCCTGAGGAATCTATCCTTGCATTTGATTGTTGTTCTGGCAGTTTTGCTTAGTTAACTGTGCCAGTGGTTCCACAGTATGCATCTAAATGGCCAGAGTTCCGGTTTCATTAAACCTGAATTGATGGGTCTGACAGGCTGTGTATAGGAATAGGTAGCATGTTTCTGTTTATATTCACTTCATTTCAACCTCTAATGCAATCTTCCACTGGGCTTTTCTGAGCCCTCTCCCCAAGGTCTGAAAAATCATAATATTTGGTCAGTCTCACCTTTTGCTTGATTCCAGCTATGAGCTAGAAACAAAAATTATTCTAATAAAAGTCAAGAAACAACCCTTTGAAAATGACAACAGATCTTTCCAGTACAATTTGGAAAATTCTGTAGTGAGATGGTCTATTTAATACCTTGTTGGTAGGTTATGTGAATTAAAATCTGAAACATACTGTAAATAAGATGAACATAGCATTGATCAGTTTGTTCAGGTTTTGTAGCTTTTTATACAACGTAGCATTTGCTAATCCTGAGCTTTTCCTGGCAAGCGTAGTCAAAGAACATCTGCTATTTTTAAGGTAGCGAACCAGAGATTTAATAGCAAAACTTTAAGAAATTTAAGAAGTTTGAAGTCACTTGACACCACAAGAAATTGTTACCGTAATCTACAACTGGAGTCATACCACACATCACATGGGTGAATGGCACAGAAATATTACTATTTATGGGCTTCTTAAGAAGCTGGCTGCATCTTTTTTTAATTATGATTGTTCTTATAATATTCCATTCAAGTCAAATCACACTGCCCATGCTGTGAAGTGTAGAGTTTTGTGACCAAGAATCACACTCAATAACAAATTTAATGTTTATATATTTATAAATTTACCCTGATTATATGCCCGTTTAGACTGAAGGCCATTGGGGATGCTGTTATGTTGGATGTAGACTGTCATGACCAGCTCGTCCATTGCTCCTGTGTGCCAGGCCACCCTCATTACCTCGTGTTAATTCCCGATTGTAATCACCTGTTGCCTGTTATGTTCGGTTTGTATTTAGTCCGCGTCTGATGCCTTGCCCACACGTACATGGATATTTTTTAAAACGGTGTTTTTCCTCCTACGTTTAAAAAAAAATCCCCGTCCGCAAGAACATTGTCTTCTAAAATATTTCCGTCCACATGAAACCGCTAAAATGCGCTGTCAAGAGCCAAACCAACAGACGGCATTATAACTCTAACCGTACTGCCATGTTAGCCAAACAGAAGCCTAATTGCCAGTCCTGTTAAGATGAAAACCATGGCGCACATTCTGACGCCTGTTTTGATCAATATAATGCGAGAGTGACTCAACATTTATCTGTACACATGTAAGAAGTCCTGTCAGCAAGGTTAGCACAAGCACTATTTCGGCCACCATTGCTCAAACTCGCCTAATGTATAAAGCAAACAGTGTACGCTCTGATGTTAAACAAAGTGGACAACGGTGCACTATGTGACGTTTCGAGCCAAAAACTCTGTTTTCCCTGTCTACATGTCGATGCTTAAAATCTTCACCTTGGATGGAGTTTTGCAAAAGCTCTGTTTTCAGTGACCTGAGACGCCGTTTACGTGTGGACAAAAGCCCAAGATGTATAGAAAAAGGTACGTTTTAAAAAATACCCGCGTACGTGTGGACAAAGCACGAGTCTGTTTTCGTCAGATCTGTCATTGATGTCCGTCGCCGTCTGCCCTGTGCGTTTCAATAAACCCTCGTATCCTGCATCCTTGCCTGCCTGTCTCGTCCTTCCTTGCTTCCTGCCTGTTCCCTACCAGTGGTCACAACGTAGACTATGAACTCAAACATTTCAAACAAGTAAAAATAACCTGTCAGAACCAGCAGAGATTCTTTTGTTGATTTTGGTTGGTTCATTTTGGGTATTTCTCTATTAAGCAACTCAAGATCTTAAGATCTTAAACCTGAATTAAATTCTCAGCATCACACAGCCTGGGAATTGTTTTGTTTGTGTTTTGACAAATGCATTGTGGCAAGTGCAGAAAAATGGTGCAGTCAGATGTGGTCTCATTTTAGAACATTTATTATGGTTACTTGCAATTCATGCATGTGATTTTAAACTCTCCAATAATTGGTTTGTGTTATATTATTTAGCTACAGGAGATTACAGGTAGTAATTAAACTGAATTTTACAAAAAATGTATTATAATATTACGCAGTATGTTTGCACCATGAATGGGTTTGCTATAATAAGTGTTCAGTTTTGTGTTTCACAGTATAGTCCAATAAAAGGATAATCATATATACAAGTAGGACTTAGGGAATTTTTATAAATACCAACAACTGAACACATTAAGGTGAGAGTATATTATTCAATGTTTATTGCCTCCAGTTAGAAAATGCTACAGCATCTTGAGAATGTCTCATTAAAATATAATTGAATGGCAATGCATTAGCCTGATAAACAATGTCTCATAGTTTCCTTGGACTAGTGTTAATTAGCGTTCTCTTTTGTCAGTAAATGGAATTTTAAAATAAATCATTAAATAAAAGAAATATGAGACAGACACTGACTGTAACTTCTTCCCTAAACAAAGTTTCATCCTTAATTTTTCCATGCCCTCTTGTTCCCTGCAGGATTGTTGGGCTCTGGAATAACGCAGGACAGACAATAACCCAACACAGACAATTCACACTTGTAGATGACTGGCATCTCCAGTTGAGCTTAGCACGTTTGTGGAATGAGTTTGAAAACTGGAAGGACAACACTGAGACAGCGTGCAGGCTCCGCAAAGGGAGAGTGTGCAGGTTCCACACACAGGGAGAGCGCGCACGCTCTACACAGGGAGAGCGCGCAGGCTCCACACACAAGGAGAGCATGCAGGCTCCGCACAGGGAGAGCTTGCAGGCTGCACACACAGGGAGGGCAGAGTGTCGAATGCTGTTCTCATATGTATGAAGCCACAGGGATAAATATTGCAACACTCCAGTTTTTTTATTAGCCTTTTTTCGAGAAATTAATCTAAAATTATCAACTGGAAATATTACCACAATCGCATGTGCTTTGCCTAAAAACAGAAAATGTGTGGATTTACTGATTTTATTGTGTTTTTCAAAGCTTGATCTTTTTTCTAGTGCATAACCCATTTAAATGCAAGTATACTGAAAGTCTCCAGTTTTAAAATTTAATTAAGCATGTTATGTGCACCTCGCAGCACAGGTGTGCAATGGTTACCACTGTTGCTTCACACCTCTGGGACCAGAGTTTGAGTCATATATTGAGTTTCCATGTTCTTCTTGTGTCATCATGGGGTTTTCTCAGGGCATTCCAGTTTCCCCCGCAGTCCAAAAACATGCCGAGATTAATTGGAGTTATGAAATTGCCTATAGATGTGACTGTGCCAGTCCAGTGAGCACAGTCACACCAGACTGAGCGATTAGTTGGTATTCCATCGTGGCTAGTTCCCTGCTTTGTACCCAAACCCCCAGTGATCCTGAATAGGCGAAGTGGTTACAGAAATTGGATGGATGGATGGATGTATGTATGTATGTTATGTGCTGCTGAGCTACCTACGTCTTGCTAATTCATTCATCTACCTCAGCTCTTCACCTGCTTTTGCATTCCGGCCCATATACTCCATTTCAGATTTTCGCCTGTTCCCTTTGTGTGTGTTTGTACTAGGGTTTAGGAAGTGATTGCTGTTTTCTGTTCAGTTATGCTTGGCTTTGTTTCTGTTAGTCAGGGAGTCGGGGGATTTGTTTGTCTTTTGTTTCACCTTCATTTGCAGTTAGGAAAGCTAGATGGGAGGTTGTCACAGTTAGTCTGGGTTCTGTTTGTTATTTTTGCTGTGGGTCACTTCTGCAGTCCTGCACCGGTAGATCATTGTCCATTTGCTGTGTCCTGTTGGCGTTTCCCAAATAATCACTACCTCTTACCATCTGCCTGTCTTGTGTTCCCCTTCATTCTCCTGCCCATTTTCACTACACCAGTGTTTCGCAATCCGGTCCTTGAGGACCCACAGCCAGTCCAGTTTTTTTCTGTAGAATAAAATGCAGCATAACACAGCAGTATCTACGTACGAAGTGAAAAAAATATTTGTTGGAAAACATAATTGACCCTATAGATTTAATAAGTACTGGCAGAACCTTTAGCACTAATGATGTCACGAATGTTGTTTTTTCATATACTTTTGCACAGTTCATTAATCTTACAGATTATTGGGGCTCTTTTCCCTTTACAGAACTGCGACAAAACACTGATATTGATATTTTGGATTGTCATGCATGAGCTGCTCCAGCTATTACAGATGGGTTAAAGTCAACATTTTGACACCAAATTTCTTTCACTTCAGTCACTCTTTTGTTCTTGTGCATTTTAGATTGTTGCTCAACATGATCTGTTTTGTGTCAGGCTGCAGCCCATGAATGGATGTTCCGATTTCTCGTCAAAAATTTGCCAGTACATTTAAAAACGGTCGTTATTCACTTCGTGATTGAAGGCAGTATAGAATCTGAAGATTCTACTTGAAGTTCTAAGTTCTTCTTTTTTTGATCACCAAGGAAGAAACGTGCTCCGTCTTTGGTACCCTCGCGTGCCTGGCACTTTTGTTTTGTGTGAAAAGGGTTACAGTACTTGTTCGGCGGCCTGATCTGATGCCCGAAAGGCCCACAGGTGACCTACCAAGTACCATCGCACCCATTTGCTTCATGTCCTTTGTTACTTCCCAGGATGTCGTACGCCAGGGTTCCCCAGTTCCGGTCCCGCAGGGCCAGTCTGTGACATAGTTTGCAGATTTCCCTGCTCAAACACACCTATTAAATCTGGCAAATAAGGTGTGTTTGAACAAGGAAATCTGCAAACTGTATTGCAGGTTGGCCCTCCAAGAATGGAACTGCGGAAGCCTGTTATACACATTTATACTTGACAGAGGCCAAAGTTCTTTAGAAATGCGCTCATTCCAGCCCCATGAACATCAGCTCCGTTTTATTGTGAATGGGGTATAGTTTACTTGCACAGGCCTGTACTAACTCATAAGTATAATTGTATTTCTAGGGTGCATTATAGACGCCTACAATAATGCATTAAAATGCTTTTATAAAATATGATAAACATGGCTGTATCTTTATATATATTTTATTAAAAATTAAAAAAAAATTGGGAAATCACATGTACATGAGTATTCACAGCCTTTGCTTTGATGATGCATCTTTAGCAGCAATTACAGCCTCAAGTCTTTTTGAATATGATGTCAAAAGCTTGGTCACCTTTCCTTGGGCAGTTTGGCCCATTCCTCTCTGCAGCACCTCTCAAGCTCCATCAGGTTGGATGGGAAGCGTCGGCACACAGCCATTTTAAGATCTCTCCAGAGATGTTCAATCAGATTCAAGTCCGGGCTCTGGCTGGGCCACTCAAGGACGTTCACATTGTCCTGAAGCCACTCCTTTGATATCTTGGCTG
>JAODKE010000114.1:29782175-29792691 GCA_026779605.1 Mormyrus hasselquistii
AATGTATACCTGCTACATACAGGTAAGTGTCCTTTGCCCCCTGCTGTCTGTAGAATGTATACCTGCTACATACAGGTAAGCGTCCTTTGCCCATTGCTGTCTGTAGAACGTATACCTGCTGCATACAGGTAAGCGTCCTTTGCCCCCTGCTGTCTGTAGAATGTATACCTGCTACATACAGGTGAGCGTCCTTTGCCCCCTGCTGTCAGTAGAATGTATACCTGCTACATACAGGTAAGCGTCCTTTGCCCCCTGCTGTCTGTAGAATGTATACCTGCTACATACAGGTAAGCGTCCTTTGCCCACTGCTGTCAGTAGAATGTATACCTGCTACATACAGGTAAGCGTCCTTTGCCCCCTGCTGTCTGCAGAATGTATACCTGCTACATACAGGTAAGCGTCCTTTGCCCCCTATTTTTAATGTATACCTGCGCCCCGCTTCCCCAGCCAAACTGTATCATGACCTTCCTTCCTTAGCCCACTCACTTGCTTCAGGGATGGTCTGTCCGTCTTCTCTGATCGTCGGACCACAACCTGCCCGCGAGCAGGCACTCAGGAAGAACTCGTACTTGCTGACCGCCTCCAGGTCGCTCACAACCCACTTGGCACTATCCGGCCCGCTGATATTCACGGATCGTGGGCTCAACGAGCCCGTTATGTTGTCACCTGTAACACAGCACATTACAGACCTTCATAAATCACTAGCGCTAGGTGAGAAGAGCACCACGAGTAGCGGGTAGCTTAAACAGGGCGAATTCGACATATACAGTGACAGCTGGCATCTGGAATTGTGGTGGAGGTGGGGGGGGGGGCAGGTTAGAGTCACAGTGTAGCAGCATCTGAGATGAAGCGTTACACTGTGGCGGGGTGATTAGCCTTCCGTGTTTTAGTGCAAATCTCTGGGACGTCAAGCTCCCGAGGCGCCTCCCAGCAGCTCTCAAAGGCCGGCTTCAGCCTTTGAAAAGATTCATGCACAGAGGCTCTAACGAGTCCCACAGTGACGGATGCAGGCATCACTCTTAACATTTAATGCCTGGCCATCTTCTAGGATGCTGAAAAAATGTGAGGGTGTTTTTTTTTAAGGAGAAGAAGAAGAACATAAAAAAATCTGCTGGAAATGTGTAATCGTTGAGGATGAAAAGTAAGAGAGTTTGGTGCTAAAGCTAAACCTGACTTGCATTTTTCCACGTTCCCTATGGCGATAACTGTAATTTTCTTGCAGAACTCTGCTAATTTAAATACCCTTGGGATTGCTATGCCATGAAACATTCGAGGTACTAGACTTATTGACTGTGAGAACAGCACCACCCAGTGGACAAACTGATAAGACTAAAGTTTTAAACCACCGCTCTTTTGGCTCAAATACGTATAGGACACAGCAGTCTCATAGGAAATAGCTTGAAAAGGCGTGCGCATACTTACTCATCTGGTACTGCAGAAGATAGCCAGTGAGAATACCGTTGACTTGTAGAGGAGGCACCCAGACCAGTGTGATGGAGTTTGACTGGGCATTTGTTGCTTTCAGTATGGATATTTTTCCTGGAACTACAAAACAATAAGCTCCTTAAGTGTAGCCGTATTGATGCTACTGCTAAGTAATCCAGTCTGTGTCGGAGGTCTGTCCCCTGGCCAGCGCTCACCTCCCTCTGGTGTCCTGAAGGTAACAGGATTACTGGCAGGACCGGTGCCTCGCCCATTGAAAACGCTGACTGTTAAGTTATACTCAGAGTAAGGGACCACACCGGGGATCAGGGTCTGGTTGCGGTCACCGTGTACTGTCAGGGACTGTTTGTCTTTCAGGGTGTGGTCCATATTTAGGAGATCCAGCAGCCTTCTTAAGTGAATCTGAGAAGGCAAAAAGACACCATAAGGATGAAGTAATGGGCACAGGGGACTGAGATAAAGAGGCGCCGTGCACACCTGTGCAGCAGGGGGCGCTGCAATGCAGGCACTCACCAAATAGCCTCGCGGATGCCCTTGCAGGTGGTGCTGGGGAACGGGTGCCCAGGTGACTCGGATGAGGGTGCTGTTCATCACCTCGATGGCCACATCATCTGGAGCTGCTGTAGGTACTGTGAGAGCAAGCAAGCCACAAGCAGGAACCATTAACTCCACCCAAGCAACGTTCCTGGTGAAGAGCTTAAGGTTACCTAATATGGCAAGGACCACCCATTCTCAACAAACTATCTACCTAACAAGTTCTTCGATAGCGATTGTCACGCAAATACTTCTTAGCATATTTTCAGAGTGACATGTAGTAATTGACGACTCTTCCAGAGCCTCTTCCTGTTGAAAAACACTGTTCCAATCAATGACACCTGATGGAAGCACCCAAACTAAAGCAGTGGTAGAAGGAAACAACATTTTCCACACTGCAACCCGTTGCACAGAAGGATTGACACTGCAATATGAAATGAATCTCTGCAGGGGGCAATTACGTGAGCTGGACAGAACTGACACGCTGCACTCCTCCAGGGCACATAATGGGCTTTCCACAAGATGCCACATTTATCAAAAATCGGCGAATACTCACTGGCCTCCCCTGAGTACAGTGTAAAGACTTTGGGCTCCGGGGCCCAGCCAAGGGCATTTCTGGCCTGGACCTTGACCTCATACGGCACGAACGTTGGGGTGTTCTTGACGATAATTTGATTCCTCTTCACTGTGTGTTCTCGCCAGTGCTTCTCTACACCCCGTCTTCTGTAGCTGACCCTGTACTCCAGACCAGGCCCATTATATTCTATTGGTAATAATGGCTGTAAGAAGCGGGATAAACACAGAAAGTCATTTAAATGCATGTTTCATGTGGAAAATGTCACCAGAACAAAGGGCAGCGACTGTCAGCATCATCCTGCCTCATGTGCCATCAATCCCCCAACTGCGCTACCTGTGCTCCGTTCCACCTATACAAGGAAAACAAGCGAAACTCTCCTGTATTTACACGCTACCTCCAGTTTACATCTGTTATAATACTTTATAGGAGTAATTCTCCTCTCATTCTGCTGTCATGCCTAAGCACCATGAAAGCGACTGACCAAGAAACTGAGCTGTTCTAGTTAAAACTGACCTCATTTACAGTTTTCTACTTTTCTAGATTACCTGAAAGTGTCAAAAATCAAAGATTAAAAACAAAATGCTAAAAATCTCAGGGATGGTCTGGTTCAGATTTAAATATTTAAATCCAAAGATTTAGTAAGTAACACGAAAACTCAATTCCTTACCTCCCAATGAATACTCATTTCTTGCGGTGAATTGCCTTCACTTTTTATAGCTTTTGGATTCTTGTCTGGAGCTATTAGCAAATAAGGAAAAAATATTTTTCAACTGTTTAATGCTCTGCATGTTGTGAATAATGGAATAATGGAATTACTGTTTGGCTTGGCAGAGTGCGAGCAAAGGAATCAATCAGGAGATAAAATGAAAATATAAATAATTCTCATTAGTGCATTCAGATAGTCAGAGGATCTGCAATTTATGCTAATTTTAGATATTTTCTTTTTCCTCATGGAAAGAATTAAAATGCCGTAACTATGTAATTTGTGTTATTTTGATTCAAACCACATAATTTAAAGAAAAGCTTCGAGATAAGTGCATGACGTTGTTTTAAAATAGTGTACTTTAAAGTTGCATAAAACAAGAAGCCATTGTGTTAGATTATCTCTCAGCTTTGAGTCAGACTAAACTGATTTTGAAACCGCATAATGTTACTGCGGTGACGGAGTGACAAAAAAGGAGGAATAAATGGAGTGACAAAGGAGGAGAAGGCGAGCGATGAGTGGAGGGCGACGGGAGCCGCACCCGCCGGGGGGGTCAGGTATCTTTCAGTGGGCTCGCTGGGTGCGCCCCTCCCCACAGCGCTGACGGCAGACACTCGGAAGCGGTAGTCCAGGTGTCCCTGTAGCTTCAGCCTGGCTGAGGTGTGGTTCCCCGCCACTCTGCTCAGCTCTTTCCACCGGCCTGGTTCCCACTGGCTTTCCTCATACTCAATGATAAAATCTGCCCAGGAAAAAATGCAAGAGTCCAGAGTCTCATACACAACGGGCTTTTGGCCCCGTGCGGCGATCTACACACGGAGACGTGGATTCTTGTCAGAAATCAAGAGCTTTGGTCACAGCAATGTGTGTCCAGCAGAAGGAGACGTGTCTCTTACCAGTTATGGTGGTGTTATGGGCATCCCCAGGAACCCAGTACAACTTCACACTTCGATTCTGGTGTTCCGCAAGGAAGAGGGCTAACGGCCTACTGGGGACGTCTGAGGAAACATGATGGCAACTTTAATCCCACAATCAGAACACCACTGGCACGTCAACACACAATGGTATGCTATTTAAAAATATAATGATACAAATAATGGTTTGTTTCAAGGGCTATAATTCTTTATTTATCAGATTCCTTTGTTCTTTCTAACGTGGTATAGAAGTGACGGAAGCTTGGGGTCAGACAGCAGGGTCGGTGGGTGTCCCTGGAGTGCTTGGGGATATGGACCCAACGGTAATATGATTACTTGGCCAGCCATGGGATTTGAACCCATGACATTCCGGGTTTGGACACAGACTCCCCTGCATTATGAATAATGACAGCTTTGACTGTCTAAACCAAGGTACCCCAATTGCTGTCCTGCAGGGCCAGTCTGCAACACAGTTTGCAGATTTCCCTGCCCAAACACGCCTACTAAACCTGGTAATTAGTCGGTGGGATTAATAAGGTGTATTTGAGTAGAGAAATCAGTAAATATGTTGCGGACTCAAAGACTGGAACTGGGGAAGCCTGATTTAATCCAAGTGTATATCACAGAATTTGAATTGCCTCAGTTTGGGACTGGCATGCAGGTTGTCAAATGTTCATACACACGCAACATTTAACATTAACAATGCATCTTAATTTTAGTAAATTAATAAATTCTGTGTTTCACTGCAGCTGTAACAAATGAACTCATTTACATTTATGAACCGATTGACCGTACACAGACTGTTACTTTAGCTTCCGTTGTATATAAGCTAAGCTGTATTGTGCTATTTTCTAAGCGAAAACACAGCTACAACCTAGTAGTTTGTTTCCTGAGACTGAGTCAAGCAGAGAGTAGTGAGGGGCCGCAGCATCGCTGAGCAGGGCTGCCCTCCGCCCCTTATCATACAGCATACAGCATCCTGCCGTGTAACACGGGACCCAGCAGTTTACCTTACAGTGCAGGACATTCCCGTATTATAAGGGACTGCTGGCAACCCTAGTGCAGAGTGAGCGAATAACTCACCCAGTACTGTGAGCTGGCCCATTGCGCGGTCCTGGTCCAGGCCAGTCCGGGCCACGCATGCATAAAAGCCTTGATCACTGTGACTCACATTGACAATCTGAAAGACTCCGCCCTCCACAATGTATCTGCCCAGAATCATAAAAACATTCATTCTGAAGTAACTCATAAATACATATCTGACACCCACTTATACAGTTCAAACTACTCCACAATTATTCTAAGTTTATCAGAATTCCTGTATAATTGAATTGCCGTCCTCCATTATGTAAGGTATGGTACTGAAATGCCAACCCGATGTTGATCACACATGTTTCTAGGGCACTTTACCTAGGATTGTCAGCAATACGGAGGGATGTTCCTCCTTTCTCCCAGTATATCTCAAAGTCACGCCTGAGAGACTTGTCATAGTCTGCCTGGCATGTGAAGTTTGCCGTCGCCCCCTTAAGAACTTGCAAATCCTGTGGTGGTTCCATAATTTTGGTTGGATCTTACAGAAAGGAAATAAGCAGAGGAAAATACTTCACTGAAAAGACAGCAAAACTGCCTCTGCAGAAATGTGAACTTCTGAACCTACTCTCATCTTAATTCAGACAGATAATGTTTCAGATGTTTGCTTTGCAGGAAAAACATTTAAAGCACCATGTCATCATATCCAGTTTACACATGAATTTGTACCTTTTATGTGCAATGTAGCAGAAATCGAGGCTCCCCCCTCAGCGTTTGAGGCAAAGCAGCTGTACATCCCAGAGTCCGTCTTCTGAACAGAATGGATGCACAACGATCCGTCTTTCTGAATGGAGAACCGCTCTCCCTCTACAGAATTAATCCTTTCTTTATCTTTAGTCCTGTTGGTCAGTGGAGGCACTCTAGTGAATCTCAGTGAATCTCTAGTGAATCTCAGTCAATTTCTAGTGAAACTCAGTTTCCTACTTCTTTGGATGCAGTAATTGTTATATGGTCACTCAGGGCTTATGCACTACATGACAAGCAAAAAAAGCTATTTGAAAATGACTAGACATCCTGATTTACGGGGGGAAATTTTGTCATTCTTTGTCTGGCATGTTCGAAGGCCGTGTTCTAAGGTCCTCTGATCAAGGATTCATTTGTGTTCCATGGACAAGACCACAAGTGTGCAGTGATCAGGCATTTCAGGTTGTTGCCCCAAGGCTGTGGGATGATCTTCCTCCACCACTGTGTTTTGCAGACTCTGTTGAAGGTTTTAAAGGGCAGCTTAAATCTTACCTTTTTACTCAGGCTTGAGGTCTTATGAAATCATTTTTTATCATGTATTGTATGTCTAGTTTTCACTTGCTGTGTATTTTAATATTGCTGTTTGGATTTTTGTTGTACGTTTTTCTGCATATTAGTCTTGTTCAGATGCTTGGTAAATAAATTCTACAGTCCTAAGTAAGTGGGCAATTTATCTTTGCATCTGGAATGTAGACACGCTTCACAGAACTGGTAGAGAGGCCCACCAAGTGATGTCAGAAAGGAGAGGAGCCTGGACCTTCAGGTCCTCCTTGACTGAAGGGAAGGCTGAATGACCCACCAGGAGATTACAGAAGGTGGTGAGCTGAAGGTCTTGCAGTGCAGAGACACTGTTGCTCCCATTATAGCTTCATACTCTTGCTTGTCTTCTGTCAGGATCATGGGGGCGAGATCTGCAGTGAAAGCCTAGTCAATCCAAGCATGTTGGGCTTCACTCAGAGCAGCTGGACTCTGCAGTCAGCTTACCATTCGACCCATTCGATGACAGGGATGCCCACCTGTCTTTGCAAACCTCCATTGCGGCCCCCAACCCCCCCAAGCAAGGAGAGTGCCAGACATTTGTGGGGAGGGCGGAGAAATGAAGTTTAAAATTACCCTATCATATTGAAGTACTTCTCCAAACAGGAGAAACACATACAGCTAAAAGTCACATAAAATTTAAACACAACAATTTCTTCATTTCTAAAGTGGTGCATGCAGTCCTATCTGAGCTTTCTAAATTTGAGCTTTCTAAATCCCAAAACCTGTCCATAGTGGGGCACGTGCCTCGCGAAGCGAAAAACCTGTTAGCACTGTGTTGGTACAGGAACCCCATTGGTGAATGTCAGCCTATAATCATGCTGCACTTGGGCCGCAATCCACAATTGGCTGCACTGACCGGGCTGCACAGACTGCACTGCACTGACTGGCTGCGCTGAATGCACTGCACCGACCGGTTGCACAAACTGCACTGCACGGACTGTACTGCAACAGCACAGCACTCTGGCTCTGCAGTTTTCTACAAATTAGCAGCTGTTTGCCATCCTTTATCAATTACGTGTCAGCCTGTTTCTCCCCACTACCATTACCACAGAATGAATAAAGGATGAAAACAGCTGGCAGTGCAGAAGTGCAGACAATGGCCCCAGGTTTGTGAAAGAGACACTGAAAGAAACTCATTCAGTTCATTCATTTCAGCACAGGCTGTGAACATGACTAAGGCACAATTACAGAAGATAGGTGTAGTGCTATCTGAGAATTCAGGATAGGTTGTAGCATATGCCGTGTGGTGCCTGTAATAAGCTATAGGCACCAGCACAGCCTTGTACTGGATGAGCAGTCAGGAGAGGCTGAAATATACATTTGTACAGTCAATTCTGTTGCCTTTGCTGTGTTTTTATTTCTAAAGAATACCAATGTATCAATACTGTGCTCACAATCCATTAAAAATGAATCACATCAATTATACAAGAATGCTGGTTCTATGAGATGTTTACTTGTTATGGAAAGAGACTTTTAAAATATGAAAAATGTTTCAGGTTCGGCTAATAATTATAAATACAGAGCTGTAAAGTGTGTAAAATGATCAGAATAAAAGTTTGTGCTGAGTAACAGAATAATGTAATTTCCATGATGCGATTACTCACTCAGGACCATGACGTTAGCGTTGGCTAGGATGGTCCCGTGCCTGTTGGAAGCTTGACACTGATAGACGGCACTGTCCTCTGGTCTGACGCGGCGCAAGAGCAACTCGCCGTTCAGAATCTGCCTGTGCGACGCTGGTAGATCTGAAAGAACGGATTCAGCCGGTTAGCTTCGCTCCAGCTTCCGCACAGGGGTTCTGGGAGACACTTCAGGAGAAGCAGATGCCTTAGAGAGGCGAGCGCCTATCTCAGCACCTTCGAGGACGTGTCCGTTCATCATCCAGGTGATAGTTGGCGGGGGTTTGCCAGTGGCGGCGCATGAAAGCTGCACATCGGACCCAGGCGTACCCAAGACATTTTCGGGTTTCCGCACCCAGCGGGGTGGCTCTTGACACAAGACAAACAAAATAAATAAACGTTATACTCTATTCTAGTTGTAGAAGAATGACCCGTATTCCCAGATTGTGGAGGTTTTACTTACAAAAAGATGTTCTGAGGGCAGAAGGAACAGTGATTGGTTCAGAGAGATAACCATGTAGAGGAGCTGGGTCCAAGCAACTAAAGAAGGTGGGACCAAGACATCTGATTGGATGGTCCCGCCTCCTCTAGTTGTTTGGACCCACCTCCTCTACAGTCTGATTGTTTACCTATACACATGAAAATGTCCATAAATAACAGCACATGTCTGGGTTTTGTTTATAATGACTGGGGAGCAGCAACTTTTTATTTTGTGATGTGACCATTTTCACTTAGGACTTAAGAAAAATACATTGCTTCAATTCATGAATAATTCTGAAATTGTGTAAGCAGAAACTTACCCAATTACAAAATGTCATGTGTTGTCTAATTTTGATCGCTACTGTAAAAACGTGTCTTTATAAATATATGCAAACTGTTGGTAAGTAGTTCCTCACCTTCCACTATCACGTGAAACACATGGGTGGTGCTTCCTGCGGAGTTCCCCGCCTCACACGTGTATGTCCCGTCGTCTTCCGCGCTCACCCCGGATATCGCGAGGCGCTTTCCATAGTTCAGCAGCTTAGCGTAGAGTGGCAGTGTGTCTTCCAGCTTTGCCCATTGAATCATTGGAGTCGGACTTTGTGCGACCCAAATAAGAAAGCATATGTTCTACTGATAATGCTATTTTTACCTTTTCTGCTCCTACTTCTCACATAGTACCTCTAGTGAATGGTGGTTATATGAGTAGGATACTCACAGCCCCTCTGCTATGCACTCTAGGTGCAGATCTTCCCCATCAGCCAGCCGTACCAATGTCTCAGCACCAGGGGGAGACATCAGCCTGGGTTTCCTCAGTAGGGTTGCATTACCTTTAAGGTGGATAAAAAGTTCTTTCATCAAATGGTTTTGGATATACCACTAACCAATGGATTTATACATAAAATGTATTTTAAAACTATTAAATGAAGGGAATCAAATAAAAAACACCTCTCTGGGCAACATTTTTGCTGTTTCAATTTAATTCAGTTTTTAATTTAGGGGATGTGATCACAATACTTGTAGCTACCAGTTCTTGACTTGAATACAAATCGCATAAATTAATGTTTTAATTGAAGTTTAGAAAGAGTAACAGGGATACTTCACTTACTGACAGCTGCTGTCTTGTCTGAGTCATTTGTAGACTTTGCTGGGAAAGCAAGAATGTATATAACAAAGAAGAATAAATAAATATAATATGCAAAATATAAATTACAGAGATCAAAAATGACCAATAATACTGGTAAAATGCATTGAAATGCATGAAATGTCACACTAGCATAATGAGAACGGCACAGTGAAGGAAAGTGCCAGTCGCTTGCATTGCGTACCGCTGATGACCACCACAGTCATGGCGGTCTTCTGGACTATCGTGCGTATGTTGGGAAAGAAAGCAAAGCAGCAATAGTCTCGGCGACTGTCCTTCTCCACGGCGTTGGCAAAGTAAAGGTTTCCGTCCAGGCCGACAGACACCCGATCGTCCTGTTCGATGTGCCTCAGATCTGATGGCAAAGAGGGCAGGCACCACGGTGCCATTAAAGACGGAGCAGGTCCGTTAGCACAGGGTCATAGTGTATCTTCCAGTTCTGCCCAGTGAACCACGGAGTCCTACTTTGTTTTTTTACAGTAAATTATATCAGCTCATTATTTTTACATATGTGCTTCCATCGATGTGTCTTTCAAAGATACATTTTGTGAAGCTGTAGGTGACTACGTAGCTGACATGACCTTGTTTGCATTCTTGGACTGGGGGGGGGGGGGGGGGGGGGGTCAAATTTTTAACTTTAACTGATGAAGACTGTTGATGGCTTTTTTTTTTATTTTTTGTCTTTTCTCCAATTCATTTTCCTTTGAAGATATCATTCCAGAAAATTCCATA
>JAODKE010000114.1:29792791-29806639 GCA_026779605.1 Mormyrus hasselquistii
AAAATTCATGATTTAGAGGCTCTTATCTCATCGTACTCTTATGATATTATAGTAATAACTGAAACGGGGTAAAGAGAAAAATATGGACAAGTATATAATATGGATGGATAAACATAACTCCGTAGAGACCTGCAAGGGTAGGGGGGGGGTGGTGTCAAATTCTTAACTCTAACTGATGAAGACTGTTGATAGCTTGTTTTTTTAATGTTTGTCATTTCTCCAAGTCATATTCCTTTGAAGATATCATTCCAGAAAATCACATAGTTTCAACATAGTAACACTGTTCACACTAAAATACCACCAGCTGAAATCAAACACATACCTACTAACACTCCACAATATGTTTTGCTCCACCTTTCGCGTGTTTCTTGGTTTTTGAAACCTGCGCTAGTTGGAACATGAGCCATTTCTACAGTAACTGAAGTAATTGTGAATGTTTAGGGTCTCACTCACCTACAGTCATCCAGTAGATATCTCTGGGGGGTATTCCTGTAGGAGGGTTGCATTCCAAGACAATGGGCTGGCCCTCATCCACCACAACAGGTTTGATGGTTTCTTTTGGGAATTTTGGAACATCTATCCATGTAAATGAAGAACAAGGATTTCTGTTTGTTTGCATTAATAAGGGCAGGGACCATAACAGAAACCCGACCTGACACACAAATCCAGTCCAAGTGTCTGAATTGATTCAAAACAGCCAATCTGGCTCAAACTTAAAAGAAAATCAGCCAAAACCAAAAAAGCTATCAAAAATCAATATACCTATGGTGTAATTTTTACTAGATGTTACTGTAAAAATAGTTTATGAAAAGATCTTATCATTTACTTCAGTTAATCTATTTAGTTGTAGTGTACACTGTATATACTGTAGAAAACTGTATGATTACAGATGATCTTGCTTTTTATTAAAAGCTGCCTGGAGATAAGATGCCACTTAGCTTCCTTGTAAGACCTTTAAGTGGCGAACAAAATGAAATCATATCTTATGAGAAATCTAATGTGATGTGATGTGTGACAGAGGACATGCACCCTGCGAGTCATATGGAAGATTTCAACTGAAAGACTGAACAGTTCATTCCTCACTGGGCACTATGAAGTCCGTCTCCCCAGTTACGGCCATCCCAAGCTTGTTTGAGGCAAGGCAGCGATATCTCCCTCCGTAATGAGTGATGTTTCTGCCATTGGGGATGGCGAAGGTCCCAGAATTCCACTCTTTCATCAGCCGGGGATCCTGGTGTGGGTTGAACCTCTGTCCATTTTTTGTCCAATGGTATCTGATAGAGGGAGTGAGATCATCGACTATATCCCTGGACATGACACAAACCAGACTAATGGTACATTCCTACAGGGCAATGGACGTGGATATATCGATAATAACATTTAAGATTGAATGCTTTAAGCTTCAGTCAAAAAGAGAGCTTCCCGCTGAGGAGACGTCCCTCACTAGACGTCCCTCACCAGACTCCCCTCACCAGACGCCCCTCACCAGACGTTCTTCACCAGACGTGACTCACCAGACTCCCCTCATCAGACTCCCCTCACCAGACGTCCTTCGCCAGACGTGACTCACCAGACGTCCTTCACCAGACGTCCTTCACCAGATGTCCTTCACCAGACTCCCCTCATCAGACTCCCCTCACCAGACGTCCCTCACCAGACGACTCTCACCAGACGTCCCTCACCAGACGTCCCTCACCAGACGACTCTCACCAGACGCCCCTCACCAGACTCCCCTCACCAGACGACACTCACTCTGGTGCGGGGTTTCCTTTGGCCTCACAATGCAGGGTGAAGTTGTCTTCAAGTGGAAATGCGATGAGGGAGCTTGGCGCCTGCTTTGTGATGGTGGGCGGCTGTTCAACTGCAGTGCAAAAAAATTAAAATGAAAAAGCTCCTCCATATTGCTTTAGAAACAGAATGATATTGTAATACAAATAGAATTATATGTACATGCAAAGACAACAATGACAACATCAGGAGTTGAAGTGGAAAAGGTGCAGGATTATTTTTACATTATGAGGTGATGAAAGATAAGCCATTTCCTATGTGCTGCAGCCAATTCATTTTAACTTAGAGATTAAAGTTATGTTTATCGACGGTTAGGTTTTTGTACATTTGTACATCTAGAAGCATCTGTTTCAGGTCTAGTTACCCTGTCTAAAGATTACCATTTGTAATGCCAGCCAGCAGCTTACTAGTGTGATGACACACAGCCTCAAAATGACGTAATTGCCTTCACATCGGGGGAACATCTTGACCGAAGTTACGGAAGAAAATAATCATTTTCGGGAGGAGCAGGGGGGCCTCAGATTTTGGTTCCCACTCCCTAGGTGTGAAGTCTGCATTTTCTCCCCAAATTTAATCCAGGGGCTCCACTTTTCTCCCACGGTTCACAGACATGCCGTTATGCTAAACTACCCGTAGTCTGTGAATGTTGGTGTGCGTGTGTCCTGCAGTGGAATGGCACCCTGTCCATCATTTTAGTCCAGCCTTGTTCCCTAAGCTACTGAAGAACTTAGTACCTGATAAAGTATAAAAAAACACATGCACTTTGTTTTAAAGTCAGTGTATTTTTCAGTATTTTGTCATCAGTAATGAATTAAACTAAATAACTGCTTTATTGGTGTGGCAGAAACTACAAAAAAATAAAAATATGTATGTTTCACAACTTTATAGCAAAATTATTAATGAGTCAAAAGAACATTAACAAGCAGTATGTAATCAATGAAATAAGGTCAGGCCTTGCGAGAACAGATACACATGTTGCTGATTTAGAGTTAGACTTCAGTTCAAATGAGTCAGTTTCAGAAAGTTGTGTTAGTGTTTAGCTCAGCTTACTCTCCAGTGGAATTTCCAGGCCGCACACACTGAGGCACACAGTGAAAATGGCAGATACACCCAGAATCCAAGGGGACCCCATGGGACGGCTGCTGATGGGGGTGATGAGGTCTCTGAGAAATGTGACACGTGACGGCACCATCCCACTCACAGAACCTGCAGAAGCAGCAGACACACAGCTGTCAGTGCAAACTGACCTAACAGTGAGTAACATAAGGCCCCTGAAGACTCTTTGTCTCGATGAATCTAATCATGTTCCTTTGCGGCTTTTAATTTGATATTTTACTGTTGAGAAGCAAATGGATTCCACATGAAAAGTCAGATATAATAATAATAATAATACTCGTTCATTAATAATATTGACATCCTACCTCTTTAGTACAGCAGCCCTAGTGCTATGGACGAGACCAAAGAGAGGAGAGTCACTTCGACTGGCGTTCAGGGCTCACATTTAGATACCATCAGTATACAAGACAAAGAAGCTGGCATGTGTGAGAAGTGAGGGACGGGAACACAGAGCGGTTCACGGGTAGAATTATCGTGCAATGATAAAATGTGACGTGTGATTTTCTGGCCCACGCCCAGCGGTCTGTCCCACCCGGACCACACGGCATGGATGTGCCATGTGTGATGTGGGCTTCTGCAGAAGCAGTGAATCCCAAAGATCCCAACACCCCGACTGACTGGGAGGCCAAGATCATACTGATGAGCGGTTCTTCCATATCTTCATGTTTCTGAACCATTCCAGCTCCATCCAAGAGTAATTAGGTGAAAAACCAAAAAGTGCAGCCTGACTGTTTGGTGTTACGCTAAAAGCAGGCTGCCACATCCCAGCTGTCATCTAGAGGAGTTGTTTATCAAGTAGGGTTGCAGCAATGTGAGATTTTCAAACACGCCAAACTTATTTCAGTTTAGAGTGAACCAAAGTATACCAAAATACCATATCACTTGACAGCAGCAAATTCAACTAATGTAAATATAAAGTCATATTGCAGATATGGGATATTTGGGTAATAGTGTTGAGCCAAAAACTGTAAATTGACATCCGGAGTGACCACTTAACCATCAGGAGTTTGAGGTCTCTCAGGCACTTTCAAGGTAGTCTGACATGCCTTGACATTTTAAAATATTTTACCCATCTAAAAAACATTTATTCCAACACACTACAAATGCTTTTATCAAGCACAAACTCAACAGCAATAATCCGAGACCATTTAGAATGTCATTCTTTTATTTTTTGTTTAAAGCAACTTTAAACGATCCTACGACAGACATCCTGTGAGAATCACGCTTCAATTCACTGACCTTTTCAGAACAACCCATTCCAGGTGCTTGATTTTATATACCTGTGGCAATGGGCCTGAATAAAACTCCCAAATTCAATGATTAAGAGGTGTATCCTTATATGTTTGACCACATAATGTATAATTTATTTTTGGCAATGAACCAACCTCTCCCCCAAAGCCCCAGTATTCCACAGCCTGGTGGAAGAGTAGAAACAGTTGTCTATGTCTATGCCCTGTTTCCGGTCCAAGTGAAATCCACAAAAATAGATATAAAGAGACTAATGACAAACATCCACAGGTGATGCCCCTTCTGACGGCTACTAATCTGCCCCATCTATGCAGTCAACACATCACATCCTTTCATGTGGTCCCGGCTCACCAATTTGCCTCATTAGACACGCCGATATGTAAGGCACCTCCCCATTCGGTGCTGAGTCGAAAGAAACATTTCAAAGCATCACGGCAACAGCGGAAATGCATACGCACACAAGAAAACTGACCTTTATATCACCTCCTCAATGCATTAATTCCGCAAGCCAAAAAGTCAAACGCAAGACCTTCAGAGTTAAACTTTTTTGTCCTGTGCCACCGTGACAAAGGTCGATCTGGACAGTGATCTGACTGCAACAAGATGGTTTATTCAGATCAGGCAACAGCCGTCAGATTCCCTCAGTCACAGCACTGCGCAGCCGCACAATGCGCTACCTGTAATGTCGAATAAGGGCATTTATAAATGGCTCCAACCAAGGATGAGAAGATAATACTCTCCTAACCTTACTTATCTTGATAATAATATGTCCAAAAACACTGTTTATAAAAGAGGAGTTATATTTTATGTTGTACAATTTATCTGTTATAGTATCTGTTATAGCCTGTTCTCTGTTTACTTCATTAAATAATAGGTTTACTCTTTAATGTTTTTAATGCATTTAGTAAAGTTAGGAAATACTAATTACAAATGCCCTGACTAATCATCATGTCAAACATGTTTAATAAACAGAAAACAGCTGTGTTAGTCCACATTACACAGCAATGCCTTAGACCCTTTGGCTCTGTTTGCCTTTTTCTGGCTTCATTGTTAGTTTTTGGATATTGAAAAGAACAGACTGACTATTTTAGGTTAAAATATTTAAGCTTCATGGGCAAAACACTGGGAACATCTTTATTGCTTGTGGGTACTGGCCTGTTCCGACAGCTATGGATCCTTGCTTCTTATAGGTTTAATTCCTATCTTCAAATGCGATTGTCATGACCTGCTTGTTCGATCCTCCTGTGTGCCACGCCCCCCCTTCGTTACCGCATGTTAATTCCTGAATGTAATCACCTGTTTCCTGTTATTTTCAGATTGTACTTAAGTCCACGTGTGAGTCTGTATCCCTAGACCTGTCATCGTAGTCTTGTTGCTGTTTCGTGTTGGTCCCTGCTTTGGCATGAATAAACCCCATTTTGCTTGTATCCACGGCTTCCCTGACCCGACGTCACAGCAATAGAATAATCAGTTTTATCACTACAGTTAGATCTGTAAGTATTTGTAATTTACTCTCTGTATATCACTCCAATGGATCTGAAATTAAGCAATCAAGGGAAGTATAGATTTCCAGGTTTAATTTAGGGCCCTTCAACAAAGGTATCAAATTAAGTTGCCAGAAATTACAGCCATTTTTCACAGAGCCATTTTCAGAGGCTAAAAAGCAACAATATAATATAAAATTATGTATTGTTTTAAAAATTTTTGTAGCCAATGACTGCCTGAAGTGTGGAAGCCACGGACATCACCACAAGACGAGTTTCCTCCCTGGAGATGCTTTGCCAGGCTTTCACTGCTGCTCGTCTCTTAGTCTGATTGTCTTCAGTTTTGTCTCAACATGCTCTGTTGGGTTGAGATCAGGCAATTGACTTGGCTATTGAAGAATATGCCATTTCTTTACATTGAGAAACTCTTAGGTTGATTTTGCAGTATATTTTGGGTCATAGTCCACTGGTACTGTTAAGCACCTTCCAATCAGTTTTGCAGCATTTGACTGAATCTGAGCAGAGAGCACAGCCCAGTACACTTCAGGATTCATCCTGCTACGTCTGCCAGCAGTCACATCATCAAAAAACACCATTGAACCAGCTAAATGGGTAGTAGTACACACCCATATCATAACACTGCCTCCGCCATGTTTGACATGCTTCCGATCATGGGCTGTCCCTTTCTTTCACCATAATTTTCTCTTCCCATCAGTCTGATACACGTTGATCTTGGTTTCATCTTTGCAAAGAACCTTACTCCAGAATTAGGTTTTTAAAAATGTTTTCTGGCAAAGTCTAATCTGGCCTTCCTGTTCTTCAGCGTTACCAGTTTGCATCTAGAGGTAAACCCTCTGTATTCATGAAGATGTCTCTTGATTGTAGACTTTGACAGTGACACGCCTACCTCCTCAAGAGTGCTCTCGAGTTGGCTACATGTTGTGAAGAGGTGTTTCTTCACCAAGGAAAGAATCGTGCAATCATCCCCCTCCTGTGGTCTCCCAGGCCATTTAGGTTCGCTAAGCTCACCAGCGATTGTTTCATTTTAAGAATGAACCAAATTGTTGGTTTGGGCACTCGTCAAGTTTCAGCTATCGCTGTGATAGGTTTTTTTTTTTTTCAGCCTAATGATGGCCTCCTTCACTTGCATTGACACCTCTTTGGAATGATACTGAAATGCCTGGAGGAAACCTACAAAAACAGAAATCATCCCAATTCCACACACACAGCCAGAAGTCTGTGGGGCTGCCCAGTACCCACACAGCTACAGCGCTGTTCCGTGTTAAAGTATAACCTCATCAAGAACAGATCACTTCCCTATTGGCTCGAATTAACTTCATTTTCATGCACGCCTGCATGCAGACATCTTAATTGTTCCACCATCACCTCCGAGTAGGTGAAGAGGCCCAGAAGAGGAGACACTGACGGATGGAGGGCAGGGGCCCAGAGAATAGTGGTGAAACTGGAGCAGGGATGAAGATGGATGACAGAGGATCAACGAGGGAATCCCCCATCAATGTCTGTGGGGATCGACCAATCGTGCCCATGCTTGAAATGTGTGTGTGTGGGTTGCCGTGCACGTGTGCACTCGCAAGGCTGGCCCTGGTTCATGGTTTTTGACGATATGTTAGCACTTCCACACAGTAGTGCAGTGGGCTGCTGACAGACAACGTAAAATACAACACAGTTGAACGGCACCCACCCAACTGTCCTGGACAGCCAACATGCAGACTGTCTTCTTCAATCAAAATACTCAAGTCCATGATTCTTGCATGTTGGCACGAGGAGCACAACCACATTTCCTTCTCCTGAATCTAAACCCATAAGTGGCCTTGCTGTGTTTCTCTAATCACCATGGACGTCTTTCATCTGGAAACAGCAGCCCAGGGTATAATGAACGTGGGCCTGTGGAGACGGGTGTCCTCTTCAATTTGAGCTAAAGCAGTCAGGTCTCTGGCAAGTTGTTTGTAGGAACTGACTACCGCTCCCCTTTTGAACAGACAATGCTCTGCTACAGTGAGAGAAGTAGAATGGGCTTGACTTATCCTCTTTCGTGGCATAAAAAAGCGACAACCCAAGCCAAATATAAGCCAACTCCCAGGCCACAGAGGTGATGCAGAATGAAATCCGACGCTAAATGATTTAGCAATAGACGACATGGTGATGAACACGACCAGGAAGCAGGCTGCCATTGTTTAATTTAGACCAGATATACATATAAATTCTAAAACTTGTTCTCTAAGCTATAACAGGTTATCTTGGCAATATCCATCTAAGCATGTTTGACAAATAGGTGCATAAATCATGCCCTTTCTCAGCACTAGTTGCGTAAATGTAACACTGTATTTGACAAAGCAGAAATACTTACAGTACGTTCAACTGTAAACATTGTGTCAAAAACAAAAAAGTCTTTGTGTAGAAGCATCTCTGAAGAAATTATATTGAAAAACACACTGAATATCTATCTGGCAATCTTTATAGTATTACTATTTTACCTTTTATTTTAGATTATTTTCTATTTTACAAATTTATTATAATTATTTTTTCAGTTTTATTTTCTATTTTATTTTCTATTTATTTTGTGTATCTGTTTCATTGTTATAGACTTGCATTGCTTTAGATTTCTTTTCAAAATGGGCAGACCTTTTGATAAGTGTTTCAAAAATTAAAATTTATTCTAATTATAACCATTGCAGGAAGTTTTCAATCTGCATATAATTATCAGGAACATTTGGCAATTCCATCATCCTTTAACTTAGGAGTGTTCAGCCTGGAACAGCAGCAGGAGGTGCACGGAAAGGTTTTGCAAATTGACGAAATGCTGGTGCAATACAAGAGAAAGAAACAATGAAGTCAGCTCAGTAAGTCTTAGCTACTTATGTGATCATACGTTATTACTGGGGGGGCCTCCAGCTCTGGTCTGTTTCATCTGGGGTGTGAGGTTGAAGAACAGTAGAAACCTTCTGCTTTAAATAACACAATTTGCTGAATTTCTTAGAAAAATTAATTTTGAATTTCATTCCAAATACGTCTATTTTACACTCCCAGTTCTGTTCTGAGAACATTCCTGCTGTGATGATGTGAGAATCTTGAAACTTCACCAACTATAGTTACCATTAAGCACCTTTTCTTTATTGTTTTATTAACATCCTTGCTGCTGTCATGCTGTTATTATCTTATTTAGCAGACATTCTTAGCCCACGTGTTCAAGTCCCTTTGTGTTGCTGTGTTCTTCCCTTTTCTTCACATAATTATGTTATTTCCTCTAAAAAGGACTAAACTGCTGGAAAATCAAGATCTGCAGGCTGTTTAGACTTAATGTCAAACACAAAGGTGACGCGTATGCACACGTCTTAACAGGGTGAGAGGGCCTGCCCCAAAAAGCTAAGCGATTTTCTTTTTTTTTCAGTCACCATTCTGAAGGCTTCAGTGGCAATTGTGAAGACATGCACAGAGGAATGAAGACAGAGGAATGCCTTATCGATGCCCTTCACAAGTTCAGTCACAAGATGTACCCTCCTCTTGTTTATGTTTTGAGACCTGGGGCAGGGAGCTAGAAGCTACGGTGAACAGAGTAACCCAGACTTTGAACCTCCCCGGCCTGTTATGTCCAGTATCTGCTATCTGTAATTTGGTATCCGTGACATAAAAAGCATCCTCCGTGCTCATGGACTCCTGCCAGGAGCATTAGCTGGCCGGTGTTACTGAACACAAGGCAGCACTTCAACAATCACTGATATCACTGCTGGCTGTAGATGCAGAAAGCTCGCATCATCATGTGTGTAGGTGCATCAAACGCAATTTGCAGCATTTGCCGAGATTCACTGTGAACACCCTAAGTGAAGAGATGCTGTCAGTTTATTTTTGCTTTGATGAAAAACAAACAAAAAATCAGTTTCAGGGCAATGGGGCACCTTTGAAAAATCTAGATCACATAAGAGCACCAGACATGTAGTATAAAAATAGCTTGGAGTGACTGCTGTCTCCATAGCTGCAAGAGGAAAAAGAAGAAGCTGAGCCTTTTCCAATATCACCTTATCAGCTGCTCAGTTCCACAGATCTGATCAGGACAAACACAAGCCTATAGGATTAAAAGTGCTAAAATTCTTGTTTTACAAATCACCATTGATATCATTTTCCTTTAAAAGAAAGGAATCACCACGGAACCTCAAAACAAGCATACAAACACAACACAGAGAAATCAGGATCTTCATCAGAACTTCACTGCATGATAATACAAGTATGCCAATATTAATTACCTAAAAGTATTTTTATGCAGTTTAGGACAAACCATACACATATACATCTTTTCTTTAGTAATCTACAGATATTTAGCCTCCTGTAATACCTTGTATACTGTATTTTCTATCATTCTCTTTCACTTTACATTTATACTCCCAAACTCAACCCTATCAAGTGTCTTTGACTCTGCTGTAAAGGGAACTATGCAAAAGTAAATTGAATTGGAAAGGGAGACATTCTAATCATCAAATAAAAAAAAAATATTTATTTTTAATATTAATAAGATTTCAGAACAAAACCCAATAATTAAATGTGTGGAATCAGAATACTCCCTCAGTTCATACTCCCTCAGCTATATGAAAAATGAGAGCAACTTATTTATTATTGTCGCGTATTAATCGCTCTTCTGATTTACTTTCATACTGGACGAACGCTGTTGCTATTTTGAGGCTTACAAGGGAAAGACTTTTCCTTCAAATGACATAAAGGTCACACTGTCCCTGCGGTATTAGGACACATCAAACCAGCTAGCAACATTTTGCCAAACAGCATCTTAGTGAGAGAGTAATAACATTCTGTTTGATAGAAGTCCAATAATTTCTGCTTTTTAATCTTTTCACTAGTTAAGATCTTGTTTGCTGGAAGGATGTGACAAACATTTGTTTTTCATCAATATCAGTACTGTATGCTATGTATTGCGACAGGGTATTCAGCTGAGCTGAGATTAGAATTTAGAGATTAATTGTCATTGTTGACACACCACAACAACAGAATGTGTCCTCTGCATTTAACTCATATGTGCCAATGTGACATAGCAGGGGGCAGCTAATTCAGCACCGGGCGAGCAGTGCTTGGGGACGGTACCTCAGTGATGCCTTGCCGGTCAGGGATTCGAACCTGCAATCTTTGTATTACAAGCACACTTCCCTAACCACTAAACCACCACTGCCCACACCACATCAGGCCTGGATGGTATCGAATTTTTCATATTGTACATACGTTTTGCCTTGGAATATGGTATTTTCAAAAGCCAATCTGTTTTGCAATACTGTTCCATCACTTTGGATTCTTGTTGTTCGGGGTGGTGTGCTCATACTGTATATCAATATGTTTCACTAAAACAATTTCATTTCGTCGCAGTAAACAATGTTTAGCATGCTTTGCAGTTTTAACGATTGATCATCGATAGTTTATTGCCTATCCTCTTGCATGAGCTCTGCATGCACTCTCCAAGCCAATCCTAATCATTTTTCTCCTTGCACTCAGACTCACTCGAAAACAGTATGGTGCATATGTGAGAATTTTTACAAAAATGAGTGAGGTTGAGAAAAATGAATGTTACGCATGTTAAACACTCCTGGCTCAGGCATGCAGTCCAGACTTGCCATTTTATTGACAACTACAAGAATAAACTTGTTTATGTATGTTTACGTTTGGCCCCTTTCCTCTCAGAATTTCCCCAGAAAATGTTTGTCATACAGAGGTGTATTTCGCCACAGGGGAATTTCACATATTGTAAAAATAATTACTATCTACTGCGCATCTCACAACTAGTTGCTATTTTCCTACTTACATCATAATTGTAACTCATTTTAACTTTAGGCGGAGTAATGCTGTGATTTGACTATTGTCCTTATGCCTTAAGGCAGACATGTTAGAGCCCTGACAAAAACCACTCTCAGATCTTGGCATCAGGATCACCGTTCATTAACACTTACAATTTCAGGGGACACATACCTTAAATGTGGCCTCTAAGAAGCTGTATGCAGTCATCTTATGACCTATTAATCTACTGAATAACTTCAATTTATTTCCCAAAAACATTTAGAGAGAGCTTGAGTTTCTCTCTGATACAAGCAAGACTGACAGCTTTTACCCACCTCCGGCTAAATCCTGAATTCCATCTAAATATACTTTGATATACCTATTATTGACATCCGGCAAATGTCCTTAGAGCGCTATTTTGCTTCTCAGATACATACAACTGATCTTTTTTTTTATCTTTTTCTTCACAATATGTATTAGCATGTAATTTCAGGGCACATTTGAATGATATGAAATGGCTGCCCAATATGTGACCTAAGTCACAGCATTACATCGTTCAGTTCTCTACACTGTACATTATAGTAGCATTTTTCATAAAATGTGTGTGGGGTTATGGGAACAACTGATCATTTCAATATTTTTGAATGCAGATGATCTGAATTGCATCTGGTGTCTGCATTTTTTCTTACATTACATTATCTTTTCTTATATGATTGATTATTGCAGTTTTCAAAAATATATTTGTTCTTCTTGAGCAGCATGCACGGAATAGCCCAGTCCAAGCCTCCTTATTCTTTAAAAAGGCAGTTTTTCTGACCTCTGACAAAGCGATGATTTTACTGAGAAAATCCTCAGCAATATTTACTCTTGTATGACAACTACGCTAACATTCAAGAATTTAAACTACATGAACATAGAATTTCAAAACACTATGATGAAGAAAGTTGGGGTGGGAAAGTGCTATTAATGTTACATCTCAGCTGAACGTGATTTGGTGAGTAATAGTCTGACGGAACTCACAACCAATAAAGCAGAAACTGATGCAGATATGCAGAACATTGACCGAGATACCAGGTCTATGCGGCATAACCACAATTCACTACTCAAATTTCACCAAAAGCTTGAAAAATGTTTTGGTCAACATCCCTGAGTAGTTGTGCTGGGTAATGTTTATATATAATGTTTATATATAAAAAATATGCGCGCGCACACACACACACGCACACACATGCCTAAAAACCACTGTGCTACTGTAGTTATTCAGCCAAAACCCCTGGAGGTGTTAAAAGCACATAAGGTTAAAACGACAGACAGAGTCCCACTTTGAAAAGAAAATCAACAACAATGCACATATCTAATGAAATTCCAACATTACATAAATCAAACACCAGGTCTTGTAAGTGAGACAGCTGCATCATGCAGCAACAGTAGTACACTACTGTATAGCGTGAGTCCTATCTTAAATACCAGGTAACAGGTATCTTCTCACCTGTGCTCATCACTCCAGCTACAGGATCTTAATTCATTCTCATCTCACCGTTCCGTCATTATTTTCCGTCTGACGATTATGTACATGCAGCCATTAATGTTATACTGGAAATCTCAATGCTAAGGCTCCGTCATCCCACTTTGCTGACAGAACTGTAGCCTGTAGTTCGCAGTAAATAAGTCTCAAAATGTAGCCAAACAGAAGCGCATGCATGCTCGAGTGCCAATGAAGAGAACAAAAAATGTGAAGCATCTCAGATTTCAAAAACAAGACTAGAGCTGAACAAAATATTACACAGATGCTGTTACAACATATGGGTTTAATTATGCCGCTCTTCTCCTCTTGCTCAGTTTTCAGGTCGGCATTATTGACAAACAAAATCCAATATACTGTTAAATTTTAATTGACCATTTCAATGCCTTAACCAATGGTGTAGGGGAGATTTTAGTATTGGGGGAGGGACTTTAGTTGCATAGGTCTTAATATTGGGGGGGATGAATAAAGCCAAATACTGCAGACCCATCCCTCTGCCGCCAACCCCCGCCCCCCAAATCCTACGCTCCTGATCTTAATGTATTTTCACTGTCACCTGACTGTTTAACAACATAGCATACCTGGAAAAATAAACTACAGCTGGCATAAATCAGTTATTATATATACTGTATGGACAGGAGATTATGGAGTCCAATCTGGACGCTGCCTCCAGTCACCGTCATGGACATGATGTTTATAATTTGTTTGGAGTTAGCTGGTATACTTGCCAACATTTAAAAAATGACAAGTCACTGAAATCGTACAATACAGTAAGTTTACAAACAATTGGGTGCATAAGTTAGAGGTATTATGTTTGATTCTCACTGCGAATGAGTGAACATGTGTCAGAACCAAGGTAACGTTATGTTTGATTCTAACCGCGAATGAGTGAACATGTGTCAG
>JAODKE010000114.1:29812097-29834896 GCA_026779605.1 Mormyrus hasselquistii
TGTGTTTTTGACTTGTCATCATTTAACCAGTTTCAGCCTCTCTCTCTCTCTCTCTCTCTCTCTCTCTCTCTCTCTCTGCTTGAGGAAACCACTGGCCACATGAAATTATCAGCTTGCCCTTCAGATTTTATTCCACCTATTTCTATGGTCCCACTCCTGTCTTAACTCTAGGAAAAAAAAATGTTCTCCTTCAACTACAATCTTACTTAGACATGAATAATATTACTGAACCTTGTCAATCAGGTTTTAAATCCCTCCACGGTACTGAGTCTGCTCTCTTAAAAGTTTTCAAAGACCTTTTATTAACCACTGATGCTGTCGATTGTGCCATTCTGGTTCAGTTGACCATAACATACTTATTTCGCGCCTGGAGCATAGTGTGGGCATTAAAGGCATTCCACTGGGCTGGCTCAAGTCATATCTCTCAAACAGAACCTTTTCAGTTAGCATTGGAGACTGTATTTCCACTTCAGCTCCTCTCCTTGTGGAGTCCCCCGGGGCTCTATCCTGGGGCCTATGCTTTTTTCCCTGTACATTCTCCCTTTAGGTTCAATTCTAAGAAAACACGGCATCTCCTTTCAGTGTTATGCAGACGACATTCAAATTTACTTCCCACTATAGCGATCCAATAATAATCAATTAAGACCTTTGCTAGACTGTCTGGAGGACATAAAAGCCCGTAAGGCCTTGAATTTTTCACATTTCAATGAAAGTAAGACTGAAGTTATTGTTTTTCATCCAAATGGCAACAATGAACCACTTAACCTGAATCTAGATTGCTTGGAATCTTTCGTTAAGCCTTCTATTAGGAATCTGGATGAGATAATGGACAAGGATTTTAAAATGGATAAACAAATTAGGTCTGTAGTTAAATCAAGCTTCTTTCAGCTATGACTTTTATCCAAAGTTAAGCCCTTTCTGTCATTTGAAAATTTAGAAAAGGCAATACATGCATTTCTTTCATCGAGGCTTGACTATTGTACTGCACTGCACTTGATGCAGGTATTAATCAGACCTCCCTTTCCCGTCAGCAGCTTGTACAGAAAGCTGCAGCACATCTTTTAACAGGAGCTACAAAGTGTACCCACATTACTTCAATACTTGCCTCTCTCCACTGGCTCCTTATACTGTACAGTTCAGAATTAAATTCAAGGTTCTCCTGTTCACTTTCAAAGCCTTAAACTGGCCCCTTCATACATCACCAAACTCGTAACTCCTTACACACCACTAAGATCACTTAGGTGAGCTGATCACTCTTTATTGAGTGTCCGGGCTGAAGCAGAGGGGTGATCATGCCTTCACTGTCCTAACTCTAAACTGTCTAATGCCTTACCTCCAACTGTCAGAATGGCCCCTTCACTGTCTGTTTTCAAATCCCGTCTTAAAATGCCTTTTTATTCACTGGCTTTTAGCTCGCTGTGATCAATCCAGGTTTTACTTTCTTTTACAGTGTCATTGTTTACTGGCTGTTTTTATTGGCTTATTTAATTTTATTTTAGTTTTATATTGATTTTATGCTATTTACTTTTCGTTCCGCACTTTACAATCAACTCCTGTTGTTTAGAAAGTGCTTTATAAATAAATTTGATTCAACTACATCGAAACAAGTGCACCTCAGGGGACAGCGTTCAGATCTTCTCTAAACTATAACAGACAGGTTCTGCAAAGGCTTGTGCTTCCAGTTATACATGGGTAAAAAGAAGAAAGAAAGAAAGAAAGAAAGAAAGAAAGAAAGAAAGAAAGAAAGAACCTTTGGTTTTGGTTTGTTAAGCATGCGGACGTTCAGCATGCAAAAATCAGCAAAGCATAACCCAGACAGAGATGGAGGTCCTTTCTATGCACTGAAATCGTAGAACTCCACTCAGCTACTAAAAATTCGCAACAAATAAAGAGAAAATTCTGACTCTTCCTTCAGGGCATCACATTAAGAAGCAGGTGATTAACAGAAAGCTTTTCAAGCTACACAGAAATTCTCCATTATCATTATACCCCCAAGAGGAAAATTAAGATTGACATGTTATTCAGAGAAATCATGAGACAGAAATTGTTTAGAAGTGTAATTCCTTTAAGAGATCTGTGTGACCTGTTCTTTTTGGACATAGTCCAGTTTCTTCTTGTCAAGTCCTAAGATGACACAGCAATGCAGTTGCTAATCAAGATTGACATAAACATTCTTAACTATAAATTTGTTTTTACAAAAAACACAATGTAGTGTTAACTTTTGCACAATGAATGCAAAGAGTAATTTCTACTTGAATAATATTTGCAATTGCCCAACTAATGAAAAAGATGAAATAAATTAGACAAATGTTCGAACTTTGAAGTGCTGATCCAGGAGACTACACCTACCAAAATACCTATTGTTGTCTCTTGTCCTGGGAATCTATGAAGGATTGTTTATCAGCAACGTGTTCAGGGCAACAGCGCTGTCTAAACATGAATAAAGCGGAGCAGAGGAATTCTCACGATTATGCCACAACATGCAATTAAATATAAATCACTTACCGTAAATGTCAAGATGCTGAAATCTGCTGAATAGGTTTGTCAATATGTGCAGTACCCTGTGAACCCAACCCCTCCCCTTTGAGGTGTATCTGCTTATGTCGGACAGCCAGAGGATAGGGCAACGAAGAGGAAAACAGCTGTGATTAAACATGGAAAACTGTTCACGCACCAGTTTCCTTGAAGATGTGGATTTGATGGGAACCATCATTGTTTGCTTTTTAAAATCAGGAATTCTGTCCACCTGCCACGTCATGAACGTGCCTGCTGTACCTTTCTGTGTTTGCGTTCCTGGTCCTTATAAAGCAGGGGTGGGGAACCTGATCCATGGAGAGGGTTTCTGTGACGACCTCACAACCTGCCAGTAATAAAGCAGAGGTTCTCAGCTCCAGTCCTGGGGCTCCACTGTTATTGGCTGATTGGGAGGGCATCCCAAAAACCTGCACCCATCCCAAAAACCGGCCCTCCATGGAACAGGTTCCCCACCCCTGTTATAAAGTATAAATAACTAATAAAAATAATGATCTCCTTAAGCTACTAGTGAAGCAGCCAGTTTTGCTTCTCAGTCTGCATCCATTTGAAGAAATATTGGGCTTTAATACTCATTCAAGCAGTTAGTCACTCATCACAAGCAGGTTATGCTTCATTTCTGGCTTATCTATATCACTGATTGTCGGTTTGTTCAGGGGACGAGTGTGAAAGAGACAGGGACAGGGTGGGAGGTGGGGGGAAGGAAACTAGAGAGCACCCTTACTCGACGTTTTCTTCTCTGTTTTCATTTAAGTGAGAAGATTTGCCCCTGGAATGTGCCCAGGCTGCAGAGTGCACACAAGGCCAAATAGACAGGAAGCACTGTGCTGAGGTGGGGCTCTTAGTAAGCATGTCCCAGTTCAGTGAGAGGATGATTTCCCCAGCGAAAAGAGGCAGGCTTATCAGAGTGTCCTTCCCATACGGAGCAGGGAGCGCCGGCTCGCTAGTTCTCTGGCCTAATCAGCTTGCTGCCCACATGCTTTTGGCGGATATGAAAGCTGTGTGGGTGACGGTCCAGAACTTGCTGTTACCTAATGTGATATAATATTAAAAATATAGCAAAATCCATAGTATGATATTAGGAATGAGTGGTGTTCTGTTCTTTTGATGGGCAGCTAGGAGGGCTGTGTTGATATGGCGCTGGAAATCTGGAACATGATGGGCCAGAAGTAAAACACACATCAGGAAAATGCAAAAAAAAAAAAAAATCAAAACCATGAAAAATGATACCACATAAATGTACAGTGCCAGTAAAAAGTTTGGACACGCCAATCTGTCTGCAAAGGAGAACAGTGTTGCATCATATGTCCTGTCCACCTGATCTTAACCCCTGTAGAAATGGTTTTGTAGGGGTTTGACTGGAGAGTGAAGGAAAAGCGGCCAATGAGTGCTCAGCATATATGTGGGACCTCATTTAGGACGGCTGATAAAGTATCCCAGGAGGTCACCTCACGAATCTGCCGTAGAGGACACAGTAGGGTCAGCCAGTCCCTGGCCAATTAGGGTTTTGTACAATGTTTTGTCTTTTTAATTTTTTTCTTTTTCTTAAATGTTTTTGTGTTTTCTTAAAGCACTCTCTTTTGCACAAAGGCGATTCCGGGCTAGGTCACTTAGGTAGAATTCAGATGAATGAAATAAACGGTTGTGGATGAGCTTATGGAACTTGCTCAACACTGACTTCCAACGCCAAGGATAAAATACATTCGCAAAGGTCACTCGCGCTCTTTCTGGTGTTAAATCGTATCTCTCACATGCCCTTAAAAAGCCACTTATGAGCCTTCCAGCAGTGACACGGTGACAGAGACCAGGCGTTCTCAGACATACAGGGGGAAACCATCAGGCTGACAAGGAGCCAGAGCTGGACTATGAAAACCATCCCTGCCTCATCTCCTTCTAGTTAAAAGACGCATTTCTCCAAGACCCCTGCTCTGAATAATTGTTCTTCTTTTCTTTTTATATTCAAATCCAGCTGGACTGGACTGGGAAATTAGAAAGGAAGGATTCAGGGTAATGGGAGTCTAATGGTCACATTTAAGCATAGTGGTTCTGAAGCTTGCAGTCTTTTGTTATTATTTTACAAAGTACAGCCCAGTAATTTCCCACTCGTTTCTGTTCTTACATATGCATGATGAAGTTATGTGTCAGTTATTTATAAATTATAAAATAAAATAAATAAATAACCTACAAGATAAAAATCAATAAAGCCATGTGGAAGTTACCCATGCAACAACCACTATTCTAATGCAGGGTCACAGAGTGGTACAGAGCCTATTCCAGCCGTCGCAGGGCACAGGGCAGAGGCACAAACTGGGTATGATGCCAGGCCATCACAGGGCAGAGGGTGGGGGCACACCCTGGACATGCCAGTCCATCACAGGGCACAGAAATACATGCAAACACATAATATTGGCAATTTATAAGCATCAGTTCACCAAACTGCAATTCTTTGCCTCAGGAATCGTTCATACTGTCGGAAACCAAAATGCCGCAGGGAAATAGGGAAACTCCACACAGAACGAATGTGAGGTGACAGAAGAACCACCGTCACACCATGTGTAAAATTCACACTTTATTAAAAATTACTTTATTCATCAGAATAATATTTGCTTACTTTTTGTTTATAAAAATCCCCATTATCCTATCCAGTATGTGTCATGCAGGTTCCCTGTATAATGAATTTACAAATATACAACTATTAACAGTGAAAACCAATGACGTGCAGTTCACTGAACCAGCACTGTGTGGCCTGTACACCAAGCCGAGAAAATCCCACCTTGGCCAGAGTCATGTAGGAAAACACTGGGCATCCGTCTTTGCCTGTATCGGGGTCAATGACGCGACGCTAATTTCTGTGTGCCCATACAGTATGGATTTTAAAAGCTTTAAAATTTGAGAATAGTCTTTCAAATTACTTGCATACATAATTTCTTTTGCTGACATAGTCTAAATGTTCTGCTTTTAATAAGCTTTAGAGAATATTTTACAGATGATGGCAAAAACGTAAATGTGGTGTAACCATTAAAACTTCATACCTAATACTTAAACTGAAATTCTCAGCATAACGATAGTTTGGCACCTGCTACAGTAGTTTGCCATAATCTTACATTAGAACTATTTAATAGGAAATAAAATTAACAGAACACCATTGCACTGATTATTATAACTAATTTGGGGATTCACGTTACTCAGTGCCACGGTGCTGTAACCACCATGCAAGGAGCCCCCATGTTCATATATACAGCCATGGAAATAAAAAATGAACAGACCACACCACAATTTTTTGTTACATTCGTATTTCAATTTATGGGTGTGAGCCAGTGAGAAATATATATATGTATATACTTTGCAAGCTGCAGCCTGGTTCTTCCCTGTTTCTCATTAATGAAGGGCTTCTTCCGTGCTTTATGGGACTTCAGTCCTGCTTCTAGCAGTGCATTTAGTTTCCCATCCTCTTGAAGGTCACTTGAGGTCATCCCCGATACATGGGAAACTGTTGGATAACTTAACAGTCATCTCTGGCATTAGAAAGTCGCTTCCACCATTCATCTGGCCGGTTCCCGGTGTCTCCCGCTTTACTTTATTGTTCTGTACTGCTGTCTTAGAAATTTTGAACCTGGAAGCATCCTGCTGTTCAGCATAGCCTTCTGCTAGCAGAACCACGATTAAACCAGGATTTAAAAATGCAAGATTTGTTTTAAAATATATAAAAGTATCTTAGTTTTTGTATGGCTAAATATGTGATTTTATAATGTATCAGAATCAAAGGGCCTAAAACTCCAATAATACAGATGTCACTTTCAAGCAAGGAAAAAGTGACTGATCACAGAGCAAGGATGAACACTGATCCTGCTGCACGCGCGCGCGCACACACACACAGTGTCGTGTAATTATTTTTTTTCAGGGACCGCTCATTCATTTCTATGGGAATGACAACCTTAACCCTAACCCAGCTCTAACCTTATTTAACCATAAGTGACCAAACAGAGTACAAGACTTTTTGCATTTTTTGTTTTTTCATTGCAGCCATGGATTTTTATAAAATAAAAATGCCTTATGGTGACATTTGGTTGTGGGGACATTTGGTAAGGTATACCTGGACCACACACACGGACACACATACGCACGTATTCTGGTGTGATCCATCTACAACAGATTTCTGCAACCTACCAGAAAACCTCTTCTCAACATCTACTGATTACAGGTTTATTCTGGACAGATATGAAAGTAAGTCTTTCATAGGATAGATCACACAGGTGAAGGGTGAAGAAGTGCAGAAGAATGTTTTCACCTGGCATCAAGCACCTGATCTCCTGTTCTATTCTATTATGAGTCCGATGTTCTGCACATAAATCTCTAAGCCAGACCCTTTGATCTGGCGTCATTCAAAATTCATGATGGATGACTGGAAACATTCACAAGCACGAACAGCCTGAAAAGTCTATTCTGTCACGCTGGCACGCTTCTGTAGACAGGAAAAGGACTTACCAGGAAACATGTCAAAGCACACACGTGACCTTAAACACACGTGCTCGTCCCTCTTGTCCTGCCCCCAAACACACACACACACACACACACACACACACACACACACACACACACACATAACTTTAGAAGACGTTTTTTTTTTTTGCCATGATTTGCTGTTGCTAGATAGTTTCTGAACTGAATTTCGACAAAAGACATGAATTCACAAGTCTTGCTGACAGATGTTTTTCTACATTGAAATAAAAGTTCAGGTGACCTTGTTGACTGTCATGCTTGATTTTCAGTGTCACTTTCTTCAACAAACAATGGCCTTTGACTGTAAAAGCAACATGGTAAGGTGGTGCAACCAGTTTGTTTCAACTGGGCTAACCAGTATTTCTCATGAAATATGATTTTTTTTAAAACTATTGAATAATTTGTCAAAGGTAATATAGGAAACTGGTGTTTTCAGCATATGTCCCGCTCAATATCGCAAAAATGATACAATTTTTCTACTTATAGAGACAATCCTAATAAAATCTGTTTAGATGATGATCGTATGTCAGTGATCACTGTGGGGAAATTCTCTTTTTCTACACCTTCCTCTTGCTCCCTGGAGGTTAGAGCAAGCTTGGCAGTGAAGGGCAGCCACACACTGCAGCACCCAGTGACCTGGGGATTAAGGGCTTTGCACTGCGTCTGGGCTCAAAGCAGCGACGTCCTGATCACAAACACAGAGGCTCAGCCCACTGAGCCGCACGCTGCCCCCACGGATACTGTCACATGACATTTAACTAATTATTTTAATGCGCACACTTACCTACACTCTAGGTTGATCAAATATTTAACATTTTTCTCTTTTTTTTAGTTACACCATTTCCAGTTTCAGGCACATGTAACCTTTCAAAAAAAAAATTGCAAATGTCAGTTCAAATTACATTAAGCCAGCATGAATACGAAATGTACATTTTCACAAATCTGATACGTGCCTTTAAAACAAGCTTTTAAGAGATTTTTGCATTGCTCATCTTGCCAGCCCTTATTTGTCACTGACCCAATTATGGCATCAGAAGACAATCTGTACCTTCTGCAGTGGGATGGTAACCAAAGCAAGTGCTGGGCAAATCATCTTAAGACCTTTCAAAAGCAACAATGTCAGAAGTAATGACAGCACAACGGCATAAAGACATGATGTTGCCCGGTTCAGCTCTGGACAGAGCTGCTTATACCAGCATTGCAATAATAAATCAGAAATTCCTAAAAGTACCTGAAGTACGTTCAGATGAACGTACTTGTCTAGAGTCAAGTGAGGTGCATTGTAGGTTGACAGAACTGTAGATGTCTATTTAGACTTGGATTCGTTCACTAATCCTAATGTCCATTTAGAGATCATAAAATAATCTTTGCAGTGATAGGTAAACGTTAAACATTGGCCCAATATGCAACTCAATTCCTGTCATTGAGTAATCTGGGTAATGTACAATGCATTAGACATGCATCAATAGAGCTGCATACAGTCAATAATTAACTTATTTTCCCAAAGCTTTAATTAGCCCGACATAATTACTGAAATTATTCAAAGGCTAAAGCAATTAACTTTGACTTCATGAGTAAGTCATGCAAGAACATCAGCCCTACATACATTAAATCACTGTTAAAAGTGTCTTTACATTTAAATGCAAGTTCCCAGACACAGACTTCTATCCTAACCATAATTCAGCAGGTTAGAACAGGGGGTGTTGCTAAACCCAGATTGGGGGGGGGGACACATGCCCTGGTAAATGCTATTATATCCCCCAAAATCACAGAAAACAAGTATGCAGAATAATTAAGCCTTTTTTCATTTTAATCTTGGCTGCTGGGTTAAAGTACACAAGCATTAGGAATAGCCAATCCCAGCCACTACATTTCCCATAATGCCCCTCTATCCTATTATAAAAGAAGACATAGGCAGTATGAAAACTAGCCTCTATGAAGATGGACAAGTCCAAATATTTAACAGGAGTTAAACTACATAGCAGAAAAAGTAATGCTAACACAAACACTAATGCTAGCTAGGTAGCTTTACAGCTAGGCCTAGTCAAGAGGCTCACCATTACAAAACGTACATTAGCCCATTAAATCTAAAGAATTACTTAAGTTAGCACCAAAAACATCACTAGACATTTTAACATAGTCTTTTTATTTATGTAGTAAATTGCACAAAAAAATGTGAGCGACTGGATTTTTTTAAGTTTATTTGCATCTATAAATGGGGTCTAGCTGCTCTCAAAGGCAGGCTATGGAAAGGTTAATATGTGGAGGCCATGTGTTAAACATTTTTCAAACACACAAAACCACAAGACGACTTATTCCTTGTACATAAAGACATTATATTCACGTTAACAAGCCTAAATCTCCAGTGATTAAACTTTCCTGTTTCGTTTCTGCTATGTGTGGAATTTTAAATAACACTACTTAGAGTTAAAGATATTATCAGTGGATTGATTTACTGCTGTTATTCACCTGGCTGGCATTATGTGGGCAGTTACAAAAAGTTGATCAACACCTTTCAGACCAATCATATTCGAAAAGGGTGTCATCATCGCAAAGAGATGGGGGCAGCGATTACACTGGCTACAAGCATTTTGGATGCAGTTTTGGTTAATGACGCTGTGAATAGTAAACAGAATAAACACAGTGTGAGAAGATTACCTATATTTCAATTTTTCATTGTTGTAATGCATGACAGTGTGGCTTTAGTTACGCAGATGAGCTGCTGCTTCTTGTGTAATATATACACACATTCACATAAAAATAGATTTAAAAGTTATTAAAGTTATGCATGTAGTGCATATACGTTATATGACTAGCGAACTAAGAACAACTGGGCTGTGCTCCCTTAATTTTGTGTACCCCAGTACAACCTACAGCCTAAAAACAGCCCAGCTTCAGCATGTAATAAAACTGGGCATGGCACAATATCTGAGACTAAGATCTCTAAATGTTAAAGCGTGTAATGGCAGAGGTACGAATAAAGAAAGGTTGGATTGTTTGAGTGACCTTTCTTTAAAGACCACACCCTTCCGCAGAGCGAAGGAAAAGAGATGTGAACACACATACTTCTCAAGCTCAGTGCTCAGAATCACTTGCCCTGTCATGTTTTGGAGGAGATAGACGGCGTGTGAAAGTCCTTCAAGAACCGGTGCTTGCGTACCATAAAGAAAATAATATCCTAATATAATAATGCCTAAGAATTACATATAGTTAAAATATAAAATGGAAGTCTAGGGTTCTCTATAAGAACTCAACCCCTCATCTATGGTGGGATGCAGATTGTGGTGCAGCGACTGAGGCTTCAGAAACTTACAAAGGCAGAAATATGAGTGGACTGCCGGAGGAATTTTTGACTTAACTCGTCCACAGTGCCCAGAGGCAGCATAGTCAGGTGAACGCGATCCAGCCGACCTGCTATCGCTTGCCCCGAAAACAACATGCCTGTCGATATTGACTCAGCAGTCAAGCCTTCTGAAGAAGCTTCTCTTCGCTTTACTCAGTGGCCAGTTAATCAGGAAGACCTGCTTGTTAGCACAGGGTGGCTCTTCAAACAACAAATCGTGTGGCTGCAATCAAATATACAGAGCAATACTGCCGAGGTTGAAAGACTCCGTTTCTGCATAGCTAAGTATTATGGCTAAAATGTGTGATCTGAATGATGTTTAATATTCGGTCATACGGGGTGGTTTTCAGCACAATGTTTGGAGTTTACTGAGAATCCTTAAATAAACAGTCAGCAGCATCCAGTTATGTGGGCAAAAACACCTTGTTAGTGAAGGAGTTCAGAGGAGGATGGGCAGACTTGTTAAAGCTAACAGGAAGGCCACAAGGGCAAGACAGCAGCTTAGCACAAGTGTGCCAAGGCTCTCTGAACACACAATTCAGCTACCCCCAAGAAGCTTCTGAGGGCAAAACAAGTCCAATCCAGTACTAGTTATATGCACCTAATAAAGTGGTCAAAGTGTACATATGTACTGCATATGTCAGCACAGTTGGATCCTCTGTATATGCAAGATAATGGATGCTAGCTTACATCACGAGTTACACTCAACATTTAACACGCATTCTAATCTACATGACAGAGTTCAGATCCAGATATATTGTCTGAAGTACAAATTTGCATTTTGGGTTGCTCACTTTGTCAATTTGCAAGCAAATTTAAAGCAGTAATTTAATACCCTTCTCTGTTCCATTTTCACTGGACCACTTGTGCTTTTCTAGTAAAAAGGTTTGTGCAACTATTTTCTGACACTCCTTGAATATCTGTCGCAGCAATCTTCTCTATGAGATTACGTTATGTGAAAGAAAAAAAAAATGTCCGTTATATGTTTATTTTAGCGGGTTGAGTGTGAACGAATACTTCAAAATATTTGTGACTTATCAAGGCCTTGCAGCAATTGTTCAGTACGTCCCTGACAGCCAGATAATCAACTGTGACCTCTAAACACCCTGTGCATTAACTCCAGTTGATATCAGACAAATACACATTCCCTCTATCATCAAGCTACCCATCCTTTTCCAGCAGACCACCTACTGAGTGAAGGATGCAGTGATATACACAGGTCATCTCGCTGCACGCTCCACCTCACTGTTCGGATCATTTTATATGGTAAAGATACTGCGAATGCTGCATGGCTGCAGGGGCACCTCGGGGTAATGTTTGCATATTATACAGATAATGAAAGGTGGGATCGTGTGAACAAGCCTGAGAACCAGAACCACAGAAAGAAGTAGGGCATATTTCAACATCTTCGAGATTCTGCAAATGCAAAGATAGAGTGGCACACGGCCCTGATGATTCAGACGGCTTGGCAGCCGGGCTGAGAGCAGCAGACCTCCCCCTCCCGTTCCGAGCTCGCGGTTCACGGTAAAGGAGCTGTGACCTAATTCTCAGTAAATCGTTGAAGGGCAAAGCAACGGATCGTGTCCTGACGATCCGATAGCCTGGCTGCCAGGTGCCGGGAACATACAAACACATAGCAAAACTATTATTACAAAGAACGGGGAAGATATCAGTGGCCTCCCTGAATGTCTACCCTACATCTGCTACAGTTCCAATAAGCACGTCGTATTTTTTTGCACAATGACGACTTTATTAATGGTAATTGTCATTGCCTTTGAATCATAGCTGAGGATAAACTTTATTCATAATTTAATTTGGGCTGGGGTTTTATCGATTAACATTTGTTATAAGTATTACTGCAGTGTGTCCCACACATGTAACCATTCGCACAAAAGGCATGGGTTATTGGAAAAAGGTAAGACTTGCTTTGGTACAAAGAGTGGATAAGAAGAGAGAATATGGACTATTTGTGAAGTAGAGTGTAGACATGCTCAATAAAAATACTAAGGAGGGAAGATGGTGGACAGCCATTTACATAATATATAAGATGGCCTGACTCTAAATTTAAGAAGTTCGGATATGCTTACGGCAGCCGATGCCCCTTCATCTGCCCCTGGCGCTAAGGCTAATTTTGAATTTTTGCATACGTTCATTTCATTGTGTTCACGCCACATCGGTTCACAATTCTGTCTACCACTCTGGCGGTATAGTGTGAAAAATATGACACATACTGTATGTAATGCTAGTGTAGTATGTTTGTGGCATTTTCTTCTTCTGTTGGGATACTTTTGGCCAGTTCACTTTGTGTACAGTGAAATAACCGATAGCCCATCACTACTTCAGTATGCAAGGAAAGCTGGCTAGCTTGATGTCATAAAGAAGGAGTAGTCCATTATAACCCGGATGGGGGTGGGGGGCAACTTTCCTGAAAAACTGGTGTTAAACATGTAAATAACAGACATGATGCTATAATTGAAATGATCATATTATCTGATATCCATAAATGTAACTTCTGGTACTGTAAATGTGCCTTCGTGGGCCTCTAGCTCTCGGGGGGGGGGGGGGGTTAGTGGCTGCCTCCACTCCGGTCCAGGCAACCTAGACTCTGCACATATCTTGCTTGCTTTAGTTTTTTAAAATGTGTCACTGAATGACAATTTAAAAAGTATGATGTCTAGTAGAGTCATAGATTTTAGCCTTGGTGTAAAGTCTATAAATAGACTCTGGTGGTGGGATGTAACACCCTTCATTCAAAAGAAACTCCAACACTTGGTGTTTTGTTCTTGCTGATAGAAAAGACATCTCAAATACCATTTCATAATCAACCATAAGTGTTTACATCAGTTGAATACTGGTGACCAGGGCTACCATAGCAAATGGGTTACATTTTTTTACTACCCATGCTTTGTGAAAGGAGTGACAGACATCCTGAAAGGTCTTACATATAGCAGAATAAAATGCTCTGTCAGGGGATGAATGTCATCGCGCAACATGTCTTTGAGCGCCACATACCGCTCCCTCTGGGGGGACATAACCAGGGCAATTAAAATGCATCCCATACCATGTAAAACCCCCAGAACCATACAACGCCTGCACTTTCATATGTTTGTTAAGCAATTTCATCTCAATTTTTTTTTCCCCATTGCATAGTAGGCCATTGCTAAGGGAATTGTTTGATATAGTAAAGAGTTTACAGACTGTGTCTTGATCATATCTTTTTGCAAAGTTTGTCTACTTTGCCTCAAACCAAAACATGGACACTGTGGACAAAAAAAAACCCTGTTTCATCTATGGTTGTTTCAGTTTCACAACACGATTCATGCCTTTCTCTGTTTTTCACCCACACTTGGTGCCGCTATCACTTAAGCCGCGGCTCTTCCTGAAACATCAACACATTGAGGTGTCTTCATCACTGCCGTTCCTCTCAGACACACACCTACAGTCACCCCTCTCAGAGAAATCCTACTGTAAGAATGATACCTGGTCTGCTATGTAGCAAATATCACCAAATTCATTTGGTTTGCTTAACTAATTTACACCACAATTTTTACATAGCTAAGTTTTGTGAGATAGGACCTGCTGGTTTATGAATCATGGCTCCAGGACTTACATAAAGAGCATGTGTAATATTTTGAGGATTCTCCCAGGTGTTTAAACTTTGTTTATCTTCTCTTCCACAATTACGTAGTTTCCTGTACACCATAGTCAAGAGCTCCACATCAAAATGCCATTTAGCCTGACGTCTAACAGAGTAGTTCTGATCAACATCTCAGTTTAGGCTAAGTAATAAATCATTGAGTTTATCCTATCCAGCATGAACGCTGTACTGACTATAAATATGCAAATCTTATAGGTACATCTGAAAATGTATATACTGAATGCCGTATCAAGTGTTTACATTTAGCAGCTATTGGTGAAGCACATCAGCTGAATAAATGAACGTGTGTGATTGTGAATAATTTCCATTTGCAAATTGACTACACCCTAGAGCACTGATTTCCAACACATGGCTTCCTCTCAGCTCCCACTGCCCTAGAGTCACTATGCTCTTTCCCATCCACTGGACATCTTGCTAGCTTGGTTAAGATAATTGCTATACCCACTTGTTCCATTCACGGCTATGGGGGGTCTGGAGCCTATTCCAAAAGCCGCAGGCGAAAATCAGGGAACAGCTCAGGATAGGGCACTAACCTATTACAAGGCACACTCACCATTCACACCTACTGGCGATTCTGTGACTCCACTTCACCTCAGCATGTTTTTGGACTGGGTGGAGAAATGAGAGCAGCACAAGGAAACCCCACGATGGCACAAGGAGAACATGCAAACGCCACATACACACCGCCATGGCGGAGACTCAAACCCGAGTCCCAGAGGGGTGAGGTAACGGCGCTATCCACTATGCTGCCACCAGCCAATTGGGCCATTACCATCTACCATTATATACTAATTAACAAACTTGCATGTCCTGCACTTATACATATTCATATGTCGTAAAGTTGCATATGTACAGCTAATAAAAAAAACTGACTTCTTCACAGGATTTAAAGCAAAACAAAATATGCAATTTGCCTACCTTTCTCCTCTTTGCAATCCTGTTGCCTAGGGTTTTCTCTGATATCTCTGCTCTATGCCTGTTTTCCTAATAATTTAGAGAACTCTGCTTGAGGAAAATGTTAACCGATGGTATTTATACAGCCGTAATCGTAAATTTCTCTTAACGTGTATCCTGACTTTTCCAATATAGATAACATCGTGATGCGCCGTTGCCTTTCCTGCGCTTTCCTTTGCCAACTTACTTATCATTTATCAGTTTCTTAAATATTAGCTTATTTGGTTTGCAGGTTGGTTTCTGTTAGGGTTACGGTCATGGAATTAAAGAGGCACACATATTATTATTAAGCATGAGTTGAGTTTGTGGTTTAAGATCCTGCTATTTCAAAAAACAGCCGCAGTTTCATTAATTAACCCACATTTCGTAAACAAATCCATGAATGACGAAACAAACAACAGACGAACAAGAACTCAAAACTTTTCTTTTACAAACTGGAATGCGTGAAGACTTTCAGTACAAATTTAGTGACCATATCTTCAATGTAATTATCACAACCATAATTATATAACATAAACTACGCTTCAACTCCTACCTTCTGCAAAACGTTAGTTTGTTTCGGCGAAGAACATTTTGGTACTGCTCGCATTTGAATATCTAGGCAACTTTATTCGTCGTGATAGTTACTGTAAGTTTGATTTATCGTACTATATTGCATTTACAAAACAAATGTTAAACTGTCTTAAAATAAATACAAAAATGCCACATGGGTCCATCTAGTAAACTACGTTCTACTGACATCAGACAGTAAGAATGCAAATCCTTTATTAAACTGGTATCAGATTAAATGTAAACCAGAAAAATGAAATGTATTTCACTGTTTCAAAGTTAAACTGAAAAAAGTTACCTTTTATTAACTTTAAACTATAAACCAAGCAAAATCGCCAACAGTTAAAATGAATAATTTTCCTGTAAACTGGATGCGGCAAGATGAATAAATGCATATATGAAAAGTTGAACACACAGTTACTTACTGGACTTGTTAAATTCCCCACGGCCCCCAGATCACGCCTGACTTTGCTGCACTTCGCCTTACAGCAGCGTGTCTCTTAAGGGGAGGGAAAATGCATCGGGACGCGTTTCACCTCAAACGCCACGGGCCATGTAGTGAATTAACGCCACCAAAGCGGAGGAGGATGTTTCCCGACGCACTGAACAGCCCTTTGCTGAAATTAACACCCGAGGCGGAGTCCCGAGGCAGCCTGGTTCCTCAGTCATTCCAAAGGGTGTATATGTTTACTGGTCAGTGGACAAGCAGAAGAAACTGTATACTGTATGTACAATATTGTGAGTGTATGTATGTGACAAATTTGGTCCATTACAGATCTCGGTAAGACTTTATTTGGGTGGTCTGCCTACAGAGGGTATGCAGAGGATTTGCTACATTTCAACAGTTTATTAGTTGAGATTCAACAATTAATATAACATTGGTTGAGCGAGTCAAATTCAATTAAATCATTCTAAAAATAAATAAGTATGTTCATGAATCGTTACATATACTCTATACACTGTGTGTCCAGTTAAACATTTACAGACACAGTGGCACAGCAAGTATTGAATCTCAACGCAGTTCCTGAAATGCTGCAAATACTCTGTAGGCAGACAAAGCAAATGAAGTGTCACCCATATGTATGGATATTAACACTATGCATTAAAACAACTTCACATGCAGTGAGCAGCGTAATAGATGAGCATCAGCATTCAGGAGCAGGGGCCTTCCAGTGCTTCCTGTGACATTGATGTAACACAATACAAAGAGCAGTGAAAGTTGGGACACGGCTGCATTTTTTTAAAACCACTTTTGAAGTCCTTCACTTTCATTTGAAATAGGAGAGAACATAAAGGTATCATCACAGGAAGTGTTAAAGACCGGCTGAAGGACTGGGACACGTCCAGGGTGCCCTATGCTTTTTGGGAAAATGCCCATTTGCAAGGAAATACCATGATAAGCGACATGAGGTGTTACGGGACAAGGTTTTACGAACAAATGACAAATTTGTATTTAGTCATTATCAGGCTGAAGCGTGGAGGTGGTCACTTCTGGAACAGCTTCAATGGCCTTTATCGGTGACTAAACTGAATATAACTGCAGTAAGATGAATTTGGAGATAAACACATCTTGTTGATGATTCTAAGAAATAAATACCACCCGATTGAATGGGGTGGCGCTAAGCAATGAGGAAAAAAATAGTGCACAGTGAACACAAGGGAAATTTATATATGACCAATATGGGCTTCAGGCTGAGTGTGATATTACACTGAACAGGCAGTTATACAAAAGAGATGGATGGATGCTGTCCCAGGGCTCCACAATGTCATTATCAAGTAAAATAAGGAACAGCTTAACTGTGGAAAGGGACAAATATTGTGGAATATTGCTGGAGAAATTATTAAAAGAATTTATTAAGAATCTTTTTATAGCAAAACACTACACACTTGTAGATGAAGCCTATATTTTTGATGTAATTTAAATCTTGGCAGAGAATTGCCAAGGTAACTGTGAAGACTGTAAAGGGTGTGGTAATACGGAAGTTGGAATGGTTTTCTCTAACATTCTCCAAAATACATTCCTAGACAAACAATGTGTGAATCAGTATTGACAAAAAAAGATAACAGAGGGTGCACAGGGGTGTGGAATCGGCAGGAATGTAGCTTGAGCTTGTTGTGCTTTGAAATCTATAACAATGACTTTGCCTTGTTTCTAGAGCATCTTATGGTCCGGACTAGAGACGGCACCAGTTCGATACCCACTAACAGTATAGGGCCGATACCAGCAAAAAATTATGGATTTAATATCAGGGGGTGGGTGAGTAAGAAATCGGTCCGATTATCTATCAGAAATAGGTCTAGCCAGAAAAACTGAGAAAATGTGACATACCGTAAACAGTGAGGGTCATGTGATGGCTGGTTGTTAAGTGATGCAAGTGTGACAGGGCTGTCATGGACTGTGTGGAAAGACGGTAACTGTACTTTCTGCTGAAGAAAGAAAAAAGCAAAACTGCAGTGTCAGGCTGGTGCTAATTTTATTCAAGCCTGAATGCAGTAAAATTTATACAAATTACGTCTTCAGGCTTGTATTCTTTTTTTAAAAAAATATGTTAATCTTTGTGAAAGTTGTTACTGAATAAAACAAAGACGCAGGCTTCTGTAAATCCTTTTGGTGCTGGGTTTCCTCCAGTAGCGTGGTTTGAGTAACATGAAAACATTTAAAGCTTAGTTGATAAAGGGGGGAAATATCAGATTGATATTGGTATTGGCAGATTCGCAAAGTTTTAATGCCACTATCAGCATCAAACCAGATAAAAATGGCATTATGCCATCTCTAGTCCTGATCTCATTTTGCACCAGGGTCGTGCCCATTCATAAACAAACTCCTCAATTTCTATTCAAATCAGAAAATGGAATTGGGAAAAAAAACCTACAAGATATAGAACTGGAATTGAATTGGAATTTCGGGGAGTTTAATTGAAGTCAATGAAATTCTGTGCTGTTCCATGTATTGTGGGTTTTTAGCATACAGGTATATCTCAGATTACAAGTAGTGATATATATTTACATTCCTGAATATAATTAAATATTTAAAGTACCTTTTAAGTAGTTCATGTACTGTAAAGTAATGAAAATAAAAACTTTATTAAATGAGGAATAATGATAAAATTGTAGAACTGACACGCTTGAAGACGTCCATGTCTACATCTGTACAGGAATCGTTGAACAGAAATATTTTGACCAATGCAAGCTATTATACTGTATGTGGAGAAAGTGTTTACTGCCTTGCTTGCTTCAGTAATACATTCCAGCTCAAATCTTAAAATAATGATCAAGTGCTATTGATTGATTGATGTCCTTTTATTGATTAAATTCTTTCATTCATATGATTACACTTATTTTGCACCAAACCATCATTACCTGTTCAGTTATCACATTGCTAAGATTACATCTGTCAGGCATAAATATCTTGTCAACAACACTGAAACTGTGTACTACGGGTGCTAATGAGGTGGGAATGGTTAAGTACTGTATATGAATGCATGTTTGCCCAAATACTTAAGGGAACTAGTGTTTAAGTACTGCAGAACATCAACTTCTCACTGTGGTATGGTAGGTTCAAGGAACTTGTTACCTTATGAGGCACTGCTATGTGTTTGTGGACAGAAACAGGGTCTTGTTCGTCATTATTTGCTTGATATTGTCTCTTACTCTACCCATATACCATACAGTAGGTTCAGTGTGCCAGCCATCGGAAACCACCCAGTATCTTCAAACACAGCCAGCCCCTTTCTCAGTTGAAGACGTCATTGTCCTGACCATTTTGCCCGGTTTCATTACTGCCACACAGCAAAGATCTCTAGCACATGGATTGACATGGAATGACATCACTCGCAGTCACACATTCATCGGCTGGGCATCGATCTGCTGCTCCAGTGTCTCACAGAGTTCTCTGATTAGCTTGATGTCATTAGCTGTGAACTGAACAGGGGCTTGAAGTTCTGACGTAAAACATGAGGGCAAATGAAGAAATGACCTCGTCATATTCAGCTGGCTGTTCCGGCCCAGTTGCACTTGTATCCTGCAGTTTAGATGGCCCTTAAAGATTCCTGCCGCCTTTTCTGTTCTGTGGTAAAATGATGTGAGCCTCTGAACTTCGTCATCACAAAGTTCAGTGAAACCACTTGCTCCAGTGCATCACAAATAGAGCCCCCTGGGCAGTCTGAGCTGTCAGAGCCCCCCCCCCCCCTAGTCTTTGTCAGTCTGGGGAAACAACAGTAAAAGTTGGTGGTGAGGGTCTGGGGGTGTGGATGGTAAAATTTATTGAACAAGGATAGAGGCTTATATTTAAGGGAGACTAAACACCACATCGTGGATCACAAGCTGGCCAGTGGCCTTTTCTCAGGTGGCAAATAATTCAATTCACCACATATACTGACCTACACAAGATCACCCTGCTCACTTCATCGTCATTATCATCTGTACCACTGTCACGAACATCCTCTGCTGGGAAACGAGTGAATTCTGTCACCACATTCGTAGTGTCATCACTCATAATGACAGAGATTTTGTTGCCGATGTTGAAGATGGCAATGGGATTCTATTATTTCTGAAAAATGTTTTCTGCTGTGTTTTTTCCCTTGAACCTTTCACAAGCCAACATTACTGTGTAAAGTGTGAAATCCAGAATGAAATGACCAGTTATACCCCAAAATGAGTGCATATCCCTGCTGGACCACATATCTGCAGTGAGACATATGTACTGAATTTTCTGCATCTGGAGTCTTAAGTCATCTCTCAATAGCTTGCCAAGGTAAGTTGGGGTTCGGCTAAGGAGAGAATTTCGCAAAGGTCCTTCTTCTCAATAGTTTTCAGTGTTTAATCATATATTCCACAATGCAATCTGTAAGCTCCAGGTGATGACCTGGTGGCTGGTCATGTATCAGGCATTGTTGTGTGCATGATACTGCAGAAAAGATGGAACACGACTCAGATGTTCAGTGAAATGATTCAGGTTTGGCAGTCTCATGGAAAATATCAGAGATGCAACACGAGAAAAAAAATAAAATCGACTGATGCCAGTTTCACGGCATTCTCAAGTGTATCCTGTCCCACAATGATATGAATTACATACTCTAGTATCATATTCTAGTTCATCTGCAAACAATTTGATTTACTGGTTCAAATGACTAGGTCCAGAAGCAGTACAAAAGTTGCCTTTTAAAGTTGGATGTTGCTTGGTCGGATGCATTATCAGGTATACACAATGTTTCCAGGCTTCTTCCCTGACGTTGTTGGAACCCATTCACCAAAATGCTCCTTCACTGAGGCATTTCCAGGCATTTTAATTGGTATGCCAGCTCTCTATGTTAATGTTTCTGTCCAGGATTCACACTGAAATCAGGTTCTCAAAACAGCCCAAGGTCATGCACAAATAGTAATCCAGATGTCGATAAAAATCAAATCAAATTCAAACTTCCACAACTAAAGCAACAATTTCACAATTTCAACTTTTTTTAAAGTTTTTAAAGTGTGGTCTCTGGGAAATGTGTTTTTAATCCAAAACTACAGAATTATTTTGGAAAATAGTTGTGCAGCGTGAACAATGCACAGATTCATATTTTCATAAGACTGAGTCCATTTATATGTAGGCCTGAGACCGGACTTCAGTAGCATAACTCTGATTAAAATAGTTTACAAAGTCAGGTATTGATTAGCCATATGAGGTGCTAGTGGTCTAGTCAAAAAATTCATGGGTATATTGGATGGTTGAGGCTAATCCTGGGGTGACTTTAGGGGAGGTTTTGAAATACATGATATTGTAGTTTTACACTAGCAATATAATTTAAACATCATTTAAGACTTTTGCACAGTACTGTTCTAAATATTACATGTGTAGTATTTAGCAGTTTTCTCGAAGTTTAGTAGAATTCAATTTCATTTACTGTAATTCTAGTTCCAACTCTAAGAACTGAACCATGCATTCCCAATTCAATTTATACACGAGTACTGCTCTGTTTTATACAACACTGAAGTTAGATTTTGATCTAACAAATGACATATATACACTCAGTGTTTTTGGACTTTGGTAGGAAACCCACACAACAGGACCGACTTGCAAGGCCCATGGACACAGAGGACACGGGATTTAAACCCCCAATTCAGGAGGCATGAGGCAACAGTGCTATACACTGAGTGGTCATGTCAGCTGAAAGGAGAAGATGAACATCAAAGGGTCATCTTTTCAGAAAGGTAGCTCGTGCTATACCATACATGATGTGCTACTATTGTTTCAGGCTGTCATTATAAGAACATGCTACAGGCAATACAAATATTTTCCTAAATAAATACTTACTTTGTATTTTCTGGTTACTGCAGCTCATCCTGCTCTACTGAAGAGAAGTCAAAAGGTCAAAAAGGAAAATTTTGCTGAAATGTTTTCTGTACACATCTGTAAAGCCTGTTAGAGTGATCCAAGTGCGTTCCTAATGGCCTTGTTCCATTTCTGTTGCATTTAGCATTGTCTCCTTAGTGTCTTACTTTCACTCAACACCCAACACCTGGATCCCCAGCAGAATTGCTTTGGTGGCAGAAGAATAGAAAACTACATGTATGTGCATGTAGTAATGATTGGCTAAGTCAGGAGTGTCAAACTCCATTCCTGGGGGGCCGGAGCCCTGTGCAGCTTAGTTCCTTCTCTGTTCCACCACAAATAATTCAGCTCAAGAGCTGTGTGGTAATTAGCACAAGGAGTTGAATCAGGTGTGATAAATGAGGGGAAACCCAAAAATATGCAGGGCTCCGGCCTCCAGGACTGGAGTTTGACACCCCTGAGCTAAGTAAACGCAAAGAAAATCTTATACTGTAACTGTATTTATTCTGGAAAGCTGGGATGCTGTTTATCTCTCCCACACATATCTTCTTTATTTAACTCTATTAAACTTTAACTTGACTTTTATCTATGTGAATAGGCATTTAATTTTGTGTTTTCATAGCCCTACTCCAGCTCTCTCTATTTATTGTTTGCATATTTTTCCTATGTTTGAGCAGACTACTAGGAACTTTAGCTTCCCTCCCTAACCCAAACACACATATTCAGTTCAATCAGCATGTTGTTTGATTATGTGCCTTGTAATTAACTGGCACCACGCCCAAACCCTTTGCTTCCTTGCATAAGCTTCCTTGCATAGGCTTCCTTGCATAGGCTTCCTTGTATATACTTTCTTGTATACACTTTCTAGCATAAGCTTCCTTGCATATACTTTCTTGTATACACTTTCTAGCATAAGCTTCCTTGCATAGGCTTCCTTGCATATACTTTCT
>JAODKE010000114.1:29880480-29901825 GCA_026779605.1 Mormyrus hasselquistii
ATAGATAGATAGATAGATAGATAGATAGATAGATAGATAGATAGATAGATAGATAGATACGATCTAAACAAACATTAAAATGTTCATTGTTTAATATTCATAATTTAAAGCCAATTAGTCAAAAAGCTGACAATTCCTGAAATGCAATTTCTGCTTTATTTCATACTCGGCTCCAGAAAAAAATTGAGACCACAGTAACATTTTTAGTTTTACTCCTTTCTCAATTTATGAGTCTATGTAGAACATACTTTTTTTTTCTTCTGCAAACTCCAACCTGGCACTTCTCTGCTTCTCACTGATGAAAGGCTTATTCATTGCTTTATGGGACTAAAGCCCTTTTTAACATAAACACAGCCATGGTATAAATTAAGAGAGCACAGCACAACTTTTTGTTTTACCCATTACTTCATTTATGGATGTGCCTCTGTGAATTCCTGTCAAACTCTTCTGCCCTCTACCTGGCTAGTTTTTGGCGTTTCCAATGTTTCCTACTTCACATTGTTCTTGCGTACAGTGGTCTTAGCAGTTCTGAGCCTGGAAGCAGCCTGTCTCACAGTGCAGCCTTCTGCCGGCAGAACCGGGATTAAACCAGAATTGAACTATGCAGTGGTCTCTTAATTTTTTTCCTGAGCTGCATGCGTTGACACCGGTTATAACTCAGAAGCACCCTCTACCTGTAGGTGTGACAGACATGTGGCCTACAGACTGCCTCGGTTAACCCCAGAGTCACGCAACTCAGCTGATGGAGACCTGCTCAGGTATGATCCACCACTATCAGAAATGTGGGGGAGGGACAGGTCGAACACTGAGTGGTGACACAGAGGCTACTGTCTCAACGCGTTGGCACTCAAGCTTACATGGGCTGCCTCTTTAGCAGATTGACCCTGAACAATAATGTGCTTCCTCAAGGGTAAGCAGGAGGTTCCCAGAAGACTCACACTGACATCCAGTTCAGCGCAACAGGATCAGTTAAGAGGAAGTGAGCAGGGCACCAACACAACTCATTGAGCACTGGGAGGGTTTGCCTTGCGGGGGTAGCACATGTAAGTCTTGTCTGAGGTCACTTACCATCTCAGAGGTCGCCACGTCCTGCACTCAAACAGCTGGATGGCTCTGGAAAGGTGGAATGTGGCTTTGAAGGTTACAACTCAGATCACCAGTTGAAATCCTTCGGCTGACAGAGTGATTTCACCACTGGACATTTGAGCAAAGGCCTTTAACCCCAATTGCTCCATGTAACCTGCTCTCTGATCCTCACTTGCACGCATCTGCTAAATAAGTAAACGCAATGGATAGAGTGCAGGTCTGGATCAGGTAAACAGGCAGGAGGGAGCCTTCGCCTTCAGCTCCTCGGGGCTACGCCTCTGGGTTATCGGAACCATCTCGCAAATGTCTAAAGGTGCTATTCAACCACAGCAGCTAACATGCGTCTGGTATGGCGCATTCCTTTTTACACTTACTTCTGGTAGAGGACCAGCACCAAAAGTTCCAGCACGTAAAGTACCAAATCAGCTGGGGCACTCCTTTGATGCTTTGGGGTGGGATTCGCAAACTATTTCTTTGCCGATTGGTTATGCAAATAACCTGCCTCTGCAAGGTCATACAATATAGGCAATGGAAATAGGTATGAATTCAGAAAACAACGATAAATGAAGTAAAAAAAGTAATAACAATGGATGTGTGGACAAATGAAGGGATACAAGCTGTAATTGCAATCTGGTCAGAAGAACAGATACAAGAAGACCAGGACGGCATGGCAAGAAATAAAGTATTTTGCATAGTATATTATAGGGCAGCACGGTATTGGAAGATTTTCAAATGTATTTTGTTGTAAGACAGGGAGAAGGAATTTTAGAAAGCAAAAAATTGAGTTCAACATAAATTTCTCACAAACCCGTTCAGGGATACCAAAAGTATGGTACCTCGTGCAGGGGAAAAGTGCCCTGAAAGTGTAAAATCTCCGATAGTGTCCTGTACCTGGTTACCATCCAACCACACGTGGCCCTGGATGTTTCATTTAAGCTGTCATCAAAGCAGAGGATGTTAAAAGTGACATAGAATCATAGCATGAAGCAGGGGTGCATTCCCCAAAACCATAGTTGCTAACTGTGTTAGCAGCTTGCGTGGTTCGAACTATGTAAGTACGACGCAGGTGTTTCCTGAAACCGTAGTTCGAATTACGGAGGTAACGATCCTGCGGACTTACGTAGTACGATGCATTGTTAAACGACGCAGGCATTTCCCAAAACCATAGTTGTCCCTATTGCTCACTACAGACAGTTACTGTACAGTACTTATGACCAGACACACACACCCAGAGAAACGCACCCATGGTTCGAACTACTGTGGCACGACGGTTTTGGGAAACAGTCGTACTTTGGATGTTGCTTAGTTTGAACTACCATAGTACGATGCATCATTAATGCTAACTTCCAAAAACACAGCCCAGGTCAGTCAGTATCGTAAAATCAATTCTGCTGGGAGGTTTGAGCTGCACAGGCTAATCGCAGTGTGTCAGACTTTCATTTTATTCCATTTCCTCTATAATATTCTGACAAATACATTCATATAATGTTGGTCATCATAAACCCTGTGCACTTTGTCTTCAGAGGCATAGAATACTAATTTAAAATTAAGAATCAAACTTTAAAGAAGGCCATCAGACCTGTATATTGCAACTGACCTAAAGGCACCGCAGGATCTGCGTTGCTGTGAAGATGCCATGTCTATGCAGGAGATAGAGAAGAGTTTAAATATCAGTCCAGAGCATCTGCGTAATTGGCATGCATATGATGTCGGCAACAGCAAACAAATGTATGAATTCCTCCCACTCACATTAGACCCTGATGTCAGTCAATCAATCCAAGAACATTACAATCAAGCAGCTGCACATGAATAGCGTCCCTGTTTACATTCTGATTCACAGCCATTAAAAAAAAAGATAATATAATTTTCTCTATTTCTTTTTATTGATTTTAGGTCAGTTTTGTTGGTTCTAATGATGCCCGATGCCTATTGAGGCCTTTAAAATTGTTTAAATGTCAAAAATGGTATTTTTAAATTATAATAGGAAAACGAGAGGAGTGGATTGTGTGGTTCTGCCACACTAATTCGCAAGTTGGGCTGAAACATGTTGTGAAGGTGCTTTGGTACTCTGGGACACGTTATTCCTTATGGTTTCACACTAAAGTATGGATCACTAAACATCTGCAGTAATGCGTTTAAGCAGGAAAGAAGCAGCCTAATTTTCCGTTAAAGCTGGCAAACGATTCATTTGAAACACATAGATAAATCAAGAAAAATTGGTTCTCTCTCTCTCTCAGAGGGCATCATTGAATCTTTCTTAGTTAGAAGAGCGCCTGTTGATAAAAAGATGATTATCTGTGCCCGGTATTCCCTTTCGGCTAAAGGCATGCACCTTGCCAACATCTGTGACACAGAGAATGCAGTGACTTTCTAGGTTTTGACACTGAACGCACCTGGCTAAAAACGCCAGACTCTCCTGTGCAGAATAATTTATTCTAGATGCAAGCATTTGTGATGGCTGGATGAGGGGGTTGCTGCTATCTCAGGGGACAGAGTCAGGTGATTCAGGCTGCTCCTTCTGATTCGCCCCACCTGTCCCTCATTAATGTCTGCCGGTGTAAATTGATTGGTTTTTCTTCTTTCTATCTTAACTCCCGTCTCATTCCATTGTTCCCCAACACACACACGCCTATTCTATTTTTACTTCCCCTTCTCGCTGAAACAGCTCTTCTAGTTGTTTGTGTTTCCCTGCTATGTTGTCTTGACTCCATCTCTGTCAAACCCAATGTCTGAAAAGCAGAACCCCATCAATAAGTGGCTCATTTTCAAACTTCACCCCTGACTCCTACCACATGTCCCGTGGTTCTATTCACTGACTCGACAAGAGCCTTTCAGCATTTCCTCTTAATACAGCAGCATGTTTACAGAATTAATTTACCACCACAGAATGCATAAGCATAAGATGCCCTTTAAAGTTATAAAGTGTAGCTTCTGCTTGTGCGCTCAGTCCAATGTCATGGGCTGCCATACAAAACTCCTCACATGTGCATCTGGGGATTGCTGTGGTACTGGGTCCTGGTGCCACCTGGCACCAGGAAGACGAGATGGATTGTGTTGTTAAAAAGAGCCAGTCTTTCCATCCGACCCCTGGGAACCATTTCGATCTGTCTACCATCGGACTCTTATGCTACTCAGAAATGTTACAAACAACCGTGCTCTGCTGGGAATGTCAATGAAACCTTTATCAAAATACTTCTAAACATCGAGGAACGTATTTTACTAAAGAGACTTCAGCATTTTCCCCTGTACTTCATATCAGGATTAAAGTAAATGTACATGGGTGGTAATGTGCGGTTCTGATATTTAAGCTGTGGTCAATATCAGGGATGATCAACTTTATCCGCAAAGGGCCGGTGTGTATGCAAGTTTTTGGAATAACCTTTAGGTCAGCTGTTCAAACCCAGGTGTGTGTACTTTTCAATCAATCCTCTAATTAGTAAATAGGGAGTTGCAGCGGAAACCCACACACACAGCAGCCCTTTGCACATGAAATTGCCCATCCCCAGGTCTTCATCTTTTTATATACAAATGCACAGAACCAGTCATAAGTTTGGACACGCCAAGCTGCCTACAAAGGAGTGATAGAGTATCTCATCATATGACGTGGCAATCTAACCTAAACCCAACAGAGATGGTTCTGGAGGAGTCTGACAAGAAAATGAAGGAAAAGCAGCCAATGAGCGCTCTTTACAAAGGCATATAGCATTCTACCCATCAGCTATACAAAGTGAAACTGAAAATCACATGAGACACGGAATAAGGCAAAAAAAAATATCAAGCCCATTCGAACAACATATGACACCAGAAATGATCTTTCAATTGTTGACTCCCACCCATTATTCCCAACATGTTTTGGATTCTGTCTTGATCATCTCTATCCATTCCCTCAAGTCAGGCATTATAACAAATTTCCAATGTCATAATACGATCTGGAAGCTGTTAAAAATTCTGCCGTCACTGTAGCATCACTATCGGGGTTGTAGGTCCAGTGTGAGCCCCAGCTAATTTCCTAAAGCTTGTGCTGGATTCACCCATAGCACATGCCCATAGCACATGCACATATGTTCCCACTTATTTTCGACATTTCCAGCACAGGTCATTATTAATTAACCTCTTTCTTTTAAGCCTAGTTGGAGTCCAGTAATACCTGTACAATGTTATTATACCGAATGACTTTGCCCTTCACTTCTCTAACATATCTGGCCATATGACAATATCGTTAACCACCTCTTTTCCTCCAAAATACAGCCAAGATCATTTGCCAAATTGTCCTAAGATTATCACATGTATCCCCTACAGTAGTAGGTGATTGAGTAGGTTTTATAAAACTGAGAAACCTTGCAAGTCGTGATGTTAAGACAGTCATTCAGGGGTTTGTCGCTGAAATGTGGTTTACTATTAATGCAGTGACTTGTTTGCAAGTACTTCCAGAAACTCCTCCAAAGTGATACTTTCCTATTTTGTCTAAATATCACATGAAAACCTCATTGTCAAACAAGTAATCAGTGTTCCCCCTTTGGATCGCCATTGTTTCCAGAACACAGTTTCTTTGCCTATGCAAACTTCAGGGTTGTGCCAAAGTGGTGCAAATGGTTCTCCATATAATGACGTCCCTATTTTTGTACGGATTTTGTTCCTAGAGTAAGACTGAATCGGAGATGGAGTCCCCAAATTCCCAGTCGGCTGTGAAAGAATATCAATGGGCCGAAAGATTGATGATGAATTCCTCTGAATGGCCATTTGGCAATTTGAAATGATAAGTTTCTAAACATTGTATAATTTAACATCCGGTAGCCCTAACCCTAACCATCACCTTAGCGGAACATTAGCGGAACCCTAACTCTCAACCTAGCGGAACACATTTTACTCATTTTAATCCTTGGATTCCTCCCTTCCCAAAGAAAAGCGTTCCAGGAAGTTCTGGGTTATTTGAATGCATTAAATACAGTGAGATCAAGCAACAATTTTTGGTAATTGATATAGTCAGCAAATGCATTGATTTACAATATTTATGTAGCACACTGTTATGTGTATGTAGTTACATTAGTATGCTTATTAAAAAGTAAAATTTGTTATTAATGCCTAGGTGTCGTGACCTGCTTGTACGGTCCTCTTATGCGCCACACGCCCCCTCACTAACCACGTGTGCAATCCCAATTGTGACCATCTGTTTCATGTCATTTCCATTTAGTCTCCTGTATTTAAGTCAGCATTCAAGTCTGTTTCTCCAGTCCGGTCATCGACGTTGTTTTATCGTGTGATTCCTTGTCCATCAGTTTACCTGAATAAAACCCCATTTTTTGGATTTCTGTCTGCCTGATCCTGCTTCCCGCTCACTGCTCGCTTGTCCCGGCACACGCTCATAACACTAGGGTTACCTGCCTCGTTTAACTCAGGCTTACCTGCGTTAAAAAGCATACTGCTGCTGGTCATTGTTTCTAAAAATTCTTCATTTTTAATTGTCATGTTCTTAAACTTGTACGATAGTTGACTAATCATATTGATACATGTAGAGAGAGGAGAAGGGAAGCAATGTTTCAAAATTCAGATCAGATTAAATGTTTTAAACATTTCTGTCATTCATGGCGGTTTCAGTAATCCCATGCTAATCGAGGACTTAAATAATCTTAATCACTTAATCAGAAATAAACTCAAATATGAATCGCGTGCCAAACTGCCTACGCCTTTTCTTCCACGTTGTCCCTGCATATCGACTCCGCTATGGTTTGCTGTGCTGCATGTGGATGCTACAATCACTCAGCTAAAAGGGTACAAATGTACAGCTTTCCCAGTGTCATGGAGTGGAGATGAAAAACACTTGTCACTTGCCTCAAAGCAGGCAAGTGAGCTAATCATATTCAAACTCTGCATTTGCACGTTTTCACAAAGATCACACCACTGGGGAGCTTAATGTTTGGTTTATTAAAAATAACTAACAGGGAAAAGCTTGCGAAATCCAGGGAGTTGAGATCACACAATCCAATACCAAGTTGAACTAATATTTAACTCCTGCCAACCTGGAAAAAATATATTTAGAAAACATTTTCTCTAATTCTACAACGTTGGGTAAAATAGCACTGAGAGAATGGAATTTACAATTAATAGGTTGTTTCTTTTTAATGTCACATGTCACTAACTTTAGTATTTTAGCTTCAGTTATCATCTCATAAATATAGTCATTCAGTTGAGGGGATAATCTGTTAAAATGTGTTAAGCAGTTGTTAGTTTGATACTGTGGTTCTGATAATACACAATCAATTTTTAAAAAACTTCTTACCCTTTCAAAGTGCATCAGTCATGTATTGAGGGATAGATGTTGGATGATGGTGCATTAAGCAACTCCATTGCACTTCTAGTATTTGGCATTAACTTCTGGGGGCTGTTCAGGGACTCCACAATCCACCACTGCTGTAAAAGGATGGTCCATTGCAGTGAACAGAGTTGAAGTGACTCTCTTTCTATACGAACAGTTATATGTCAGTTATATGACATGTGTGCGGGTCGGTTACAGTTTGCATACTTTGCAATGGAAAACTGTCAGCTTGTAGTATAGATCAGCTAAGGCTCTGTTGCTGGTGGCAATGGAAAAGCACAATTAACCAACTAGCCATTGATATAATGATCAGCCACATAATGATCAGTTCCCCACTCCCTCCAACATGCCTGTACTATAACCTCCATCACTGTAATTATTTCCTCAGAATTATCTTTATCTTTTTAGTCCTTTAACTACAATGTTCCTTGATAAACTTCTCAGCTTCCTCACTGGTGGTGAAAACCCCCCATTCCATGTGAAGTAGAAACATGCAGGATGAGTGAGAGAATACGTCCATCACCCCCATGGCTTGTAGCATCTCTCAAGCAGCGGTGAACGATTCGCGTTTTTGAGCTGATATTCTTGACAAATCAGGGAATATTGAAATCCTGCAATTCTCCGACACAATCCTGCTTTTCTGCCTGGCCAATCTAAGCACTTTTTCTCTCGCAGAGGAACGTATCTTATCATCACTGGCCTTGCGGCTCGTTCTCCGCCAGCTTGGGAGTGGCGGCTCGATGTCTTGTCTGGATCTCAAGTTTTGTGGTCGGGTCAGTGCCGAGTCCCTTGAACAGGACCTTCTGCACAGCATTTTTCATCCCCGGTTCCAAACCTTCGCTCAGGTCCACCATCCCGATATTATTTCGCCGACTCGTGTTCTCAAGATCTTCAGTACGATTCCAAAGATTTTCAATCGGTTTATCATTTTTCTCTCTTTTACCCGCAGGCTGCTCAGTGATGTCATCCACCTTTGAAATATGGCCTTCGGCCTCCGATAGCCCTGTTCCGGGTGGCACTCGCTGAATTTTTCAGCCGGAGAATAGTTTCTGTTATTGTGGTCACATCAGCCACCACACTGCACAATGTGGAGTTTATGCGACTGATCTCCGCTAACAGATTTGTCATCATGGAATCCCTATTTGTATGTGATTGTGGAGAATCATCATTTGGTGGCAGACATTGTTGGGTGTTGATGCGGCTTCGAAATATTTCGATGTCATTGTCGACTTGTTTTTATCTGTAACCGAATCTACATGGAGAGTTATCGCAGATATGAACAGTAATGTGGGATGTTGGAGTTTGTCTGGTGTAATACAATCGTGTTGTGGCTCATTCTGGCCACAAGCTCAGATGTGCTTGTGTCACAGTACATAGCCATTGGCCCTCAGGGGCAGTTTGGGGGTTGACACAGCCTGTGTGGCTCCCATAATTAAAGTTAAGCAACCTCCGTTTTCTTAAATAAATATTTTCAGTGTAGCAGTGCTATCATAAATGCCTTCCTCTTCTCCACATACTCATTACACCATTTTACCAAAAGAAGGTTAAAGCTGTTTAATTTCCAATGGTTTGCCTTCTTTCAAAACCCTTTATCACATAGTTTGAGTACTTAATTGCTGTGCTCCTTTTCCCTTTGTTCACTCTATTCCAGGCTAATTTTCCCTACAAGTCCAATTTAGAATTTCTTTGTTTGCTAGATGTGTCTTTATCTGTGTTTGTAGACAAGGCATTTACAAAGCCACTATGATCCCAAGCTTACAGGCCTGAAATGTTCCTGTTTTTTTCTTTTTGTGTCCCTTCTTTTATCATTACAAGAAAGGGTTATATTAAAGGGTGTCTTTCTTTTTGGATGTTATTTGCCTTTATTCCCCATGGTGCGTTTGCCATGGTTACGAAATGATTTGACCACCTAAATGATCCATTCTGGTATTCCAGAACTGTCATGGGCCTTCAAAGGCTATGGTTATTGTCAAGGGTTCTAAAAAATAATAACACAAAATAACTAACCATGCGAACAAAAGGACATTATGCAATCTTGTACGCTGTGTTAGGATGCAGATATAAAAAATAGTGCCTTTGCTGTATCTTTCAGTTCTCATCCATGAACTTGTATATTATACAGTAGGTTCCTATGAATATTAATCAATGAACATTTTAATGTTTGTTTAGATCGTATTATGTATCTTTATCTATCTATCTATCTATCTATCTATCTATCTATCTATCTATCTATCTAAAATCTATATTATTATCTTTCTGGCGAAGTAATTCCTTTGCCACAGTTATTACAGAGTTATTACATTATATATTTGATAGGTTCTAACTGAAAAACTGTTTCGTTCCATTAGAGAACAAAATGCCAAGGTTGTGGTCTTCTGCAGCACAGATCTGCAAAGATTAATAAGAGGATGGAGAGTCAGAGGTGGACATTTCTGGTCCAGAAAGTAAAAATGTAAACTGTTTCATCCAACCAATTGAGTATAAAGAGTTGCAGTCACAGTGTGCACAACTGGTTGGTTGAAACAAAATCCTGGTTTGGATTTTTCTGTACCTGAAATGTCCTCTGTTGAAAGTGGATTGAGTGGTTCCAATAAAGCAACTACTATATCTGAAATTTCCACTATACTCTGCACCTCACCTACGTATGAATACCAGCACAAAAACAATAACAGCAACTCAAGGGAGGCAGCGTGAGTCCAGCTCTGCATTTCTTTGTTGGTTTGCATGCTTTCCCTGCCTTCCATGTGACCTTTAGGATTCCCTGTCTTCCTCTACCAAAGATGAGAAATTCAGGGCAATTCCAAATGGTTTCCTTGGAGTGTGACTGCTTTGTATTCAATCCCAAGGCCAGAAGTTGGCAGATTCAGGGGACCCACACTCAGGCCCCTCATTCGGCAAAATCTACTGCAGAACCTGAATTTCTTCAGATTGAAAGTGCCAAACCTACCGGGGGGGGGGCAGCTATGTATCTCTATGTACAGCTATGTAGCCATTATGTAATATGCTGTCATTCTGGCCACAGAGTAACCTTAATTTGCCTTAAGTTCAGGGCTTCCTGCAATCATCTTGTCCCAAATTATATAAGCAAATATTAAAGAGAGATGTGTAGTTACTAACACACACAGAAAAGCATCAAGTACTGCATTTGTAAAGCTCTTTCCCTGTTCATCTGATCCATGACTTATTTAATGTTATATTCCTACCACTCTGTCCACCCCACACTAAACTCACTTCTCTTTGGTGATAAGCAGGCAAAAGAATTTCCCCTCATATAAAGAGTCAAATCTTGACATTTTGCCTGCTGTATAAAAGAGGAATTCACAATCAAACAGAATTTACAATGTAATCGTTCCAGGTTGAATGCATAAAATGAATTGCAGATGGTTCATGTTTATAATGAGTTACATTCCGTGATGTATAAGAGATAAAATATATTACCCATAATACATTTATTATAACAACTAAAAAAGATATGGCCTGAGACTGTTTTTTCTGCTCCTGCTTGTTTTTAATCAGAAAGAGAAACTATTCAGTTGCCAGAATAAAACTATAAACTGGATTTGGGAACTGAGGAATACTGTTTTCACTATATATAATAACTTTGCTGACACCTTCCTCCAAAAAAAAAATCTGCTCAGGTACACAGCAGAATATTTTACCAAAATCTAATGATGTTTACTCTCTTCTCTTAGTGTAACAACACACACATCTAGAACTTTGAGAGCTTTCCACTTTTATATTCATCGCTGTGCCGAGTATGGCTGTAGCTGTAGGTAAAGGCAGACCATTGAGTATTTCATTGTAGAGAAACTGTGAAATATTCTTGTTTAGGCAGAGTTGTTGAAGTTGTATACCCCAAGCATTCAATATGAATTTACACATAGAATTATATGTTCTTTAGTCCATGGGGTCGGAGACGGAACGTGCAAAGGAGGAAAGTGAAAATCCACCACAACACTGAATCATTTACATGTAATTCCTGAAAGGACTATTGTGGGGTAAGAGGCCAGTCATGAGGGGTGGAGGGGGCAGGGAAGGTGGAGAAGATAGGGATGAAATATTTATCAAAGTTTTGCATATTCAGCCAAGTCCTTTGTGGTGCTGATGTGATCTGCGTCAATGTGCTCGCCAGCTAAATATTTATCATTCTCTAAATAAACAGGCCAACACTGGCCTCTGAGGAGCGCCACCGCTTCCAGGATTAAAGGTGCACAGAGCTCCATGCTTTCTGGGCTGAGTTGCAGTCCATGGAGGCTGGGCTGAGTCGGTCATCTGCACTTCTGTCGTGGCGACTTTCAGAGGAACTGATAAATAGCCTAGCGACCTAGCATATCAATCGAATGCAGTCGCACTGGGGGACGAAGGTAGACATGAGCTATGCTCTAAACCCAGAACTGGTGACTGAAGGACTGGTTGCATGTAACTGTCAGCCCAGTGGTTTTGGGGAATTGTCCCACTTTAGTTCATGAATGAAGCCTGAGAATAAAATTGAGAAGAATGGTTGATATTTTTTTTTTTTGAGGAATAAAAAGACAAGGACACTGCAAATCAGGATGGGAAAAATTCTGTACTTGCACCCATCTATCACAATCACATATACAGCAGACAAAAGCGGAGACCAGTGCATATCAGAATACACACTCACAGACAAAGGGTCATTTCTGAGACAGCATACCGTATCACCTGCCCACTTGCTTTTGTACTGAAAAACATCCACACAAACAAAGGGACAGGATTTAAACTCACAAGCCTGGAGGTGTGAAGCCACAGTGAGCAGACATTTCAAACATGCAGCACTTTCGTAAAGTATTCTGTGTTCCTGTAAAGCGCTAACTTACCACACTTTAGTAAGGTATTAATGTTACTTAAAAATGCCACCTACATACCCACACAAAAGGAAAAAAGAACTGGATAATTAAAAATTAAAGAATGGTTTCATGTCGCTTGAGTAATCATTCAATCCCTGTGGTCTGATTGCTCAGAAGTTGCCTGACCAGGATAAAATTGCTAAATATCAATCTCTACCTGAGGCTCTTGGGAGTTTTACCTACAAAAAAATGTTCAGAGGGCAGAAGGTAGAATGATTGGTTCAGATAGATAACCAATGAGATTGTAGAGGAGGTGGGTCAAAGCAACAGGTAGAAAGGCATTAGTTAAGGGTCCATCTTTGAGATAAACCAGGCCAGTAATTTGTTATCTGTACTACTATGACGTGACCCAGCTGAGGCTCAGCAGGTTGTAAAAGACAGATGAGCTCCAAAGCCTGTGTTGATGCTCTCGGACACACATGCATAACCAGATCTGAATCCCTGTACCCTCTGGATCACTTCACGTGACTGAACTCTGCAAAGTGCTATTGGTAAATATCCCATTCTTTGAATAATGCAACACTTGCAAATTATGGGTCCAGGAGACCAGCAACATTACATTTTCTCAAGCAAGCTTTGGTTATACAGTGTCTAGCAACATGGGTTTCCTGTGGTGTTTTGGGAAATAAGGAAGTAAATCAGCCATTTTTTCAAATCCTGATTTTTGTAAGCCAACTATCATTGCACTGGGGACAAGGTACAGTAAGTGTATATTTTGTGATAAAATATATAAAATTACAAGCTATTGATGTTGCTTTGAGTCAACAATAAAAAGGCAAAATAAATACGATAATAAAACTACCATCAAATAATAAAATAGGAGCCAGTTCACACTGTTTGCGTTTAACCCTTAATCTTATAGTTATTTAAATGCCAGCTCTCAAACCTTTTATTCAAACACAGTATCCTGATCCACAACCTTTAAATTAAATAAGCCTAATCAATACACTTTATTTCAGGGCAATTGCATTTTAATGTTTGATTTTGTGACCGATTAGCTACTGAAGCTATCGATTGCGGAGAATGGGTTGTCATTGTCATTTATTTAACGTGCATCCGATTAATAAATTTAGCTCAAGAGGCATTTAGTAATCCCTTTCTGTCTTCGTTTATGAAACACGTACGAAAAAAAACATGTCAATAATAGCAGGTGGCCCGATAGCAATGTCAGTACAAGTAGAAAAGCAGAATGAAGAACAGAACCGAGCAGAAGGAGCTGATGCTGAGCTCTCGGCCGCTATAGGCCAGACTTGGGCCGACTGTTCCTTCCTGACTTTTTTCACGGCAGCCTCCCAGGACCTTGCCAGGGATGCTATAGGCCGCGGGAAGCCTCCAATCAGGAGACAGTTGGCTGGGGGCTAAAAAACAAAGACGGATTCCTTTCATTTCCTTCATGGCTGACTTCTTTTGGGGGTGGGGGGGGGGCGGGATTATAGGGAGGATTTAGGAAGATTTACGCTTTGCTTAGCGTGACCCTGGTTGGGACTACAGTAACCAAACAACATCATAAAACCATGGGATGAAAAAAAAAACATTTGAACATTGTAATATTTTTGTCGCGATGCAAAACCTAGAGAAAACAAGACATCCCATTGTTCCTGATTTGAATATAGCAAACACAATTCAGAATAAATAAAGTCAGGGAAAATATAATTTTGGTCTAACTGCAGAAATGAGATTCCTTGACGAACACACGGGGGTGATTATGGATAGACCTCGTGTATCCTCACGGGCAAGCCTGCCACCAGAAACAGGCTCAGGGCTCAGTCTCTGCACAGCTTCCTGCTGTAGCTACATTGCCGGCAGAGGGTTTGTCAGCGTATCATGCGTGTCGCTCACCACGGCCTGTTGCCATGCTGTGTTACGCAGGTGGCAGCCACCTGTTCCACAGGCACTTTAATGAGGTCTTCTGAAGGCGCTCCAGAGTGAGGGGACAAAAGGAGAGAAGAAACTCCTAAACGTCGTTGTCTGTTTGCACTGAATGAATTGCTTCTGGTCACCATAACTATTGACCTCATTGATTCATTAAACAATTGATTACCACTCTTGCCTGCCCTGGTCCATTTATGACCTGATCAATGAGCTGACAGTAGTTTGGAGAAAGCAAAAATGCCACCCCCCCCCCCACCTCAAAGGGCCATTTATAAACAATACAAGAATTCAAACAACTGATACTTCGGTATGAAGCCATTGCTCATTGCTCAGATTGTAGAGGAAGTGGATGTCAGATGTCTTGGTCCTCTACAATCTTATTGGTTATCTCTCTGAGCCAATCATTTTCCCTTCTGCCCTCAGAATGTTTTTGTGTAAGTAAAACTCCCATAAGCAAGTTCAATATACATTTTAGGACTTCAGGAAAAGTAGTTTTCCCAACAGAAAAATTAAGCATATATAAATTTTTGCTTCAGCTGCTTGCCCATGTTCAGAACAATCCGTTTTGTGGTGCCTTGCCCATGAATTAATGGTACTAATAGCACAGCAACTTTGCTAATGAAAAAAAAGAGTAGCATATAACACAACGCTGTGAGAATCAGTCCATTAAATTGGGTGAGGGCTGTGAATATCCAAGGCTGGGCTGAAGCCTGCTGAGTGCATGTCATTTCCCACCCCAGACGACTGAGATCTGTGTTCCTGTCACAGAATACACACCCAGATGATGATGTCCAATCCTGTACCCCAGTGGTGCCCATTAAAAGACCCAACAGCTGTTTTCTTTTTCCTGTGTTGTCCTGAAGGCAGGACAGTGGCCTCTTTTTTGTGTTGAATTAACCCGTCACCATTTCTGAACCCAAATTAAGTCGCCATTACTTCCTCTAACGCTCATGTCACATAATATTATATGATGTCCTGCCCCAAGTTCACACTGTAATAAATTTCACATTTTTTCCCTCGTAGTGATGTTTATGTGTCAATCACTCAGACGCTTCTGGAGCCATTGGAGGCCAGGCCTACAACCTAAAAACCAAGCAAAATATACTCATCATGAAATACACTGCACGGACAGTGTTCTTTGTATTATGCACAAATTATGCACATTTATAAGATCACATAAAAGTTTGGGGAAAAGTCGAAACAAATTAAACTAATTAAATTACAAGTACCATTTTAATAATATTAATTTAACATGATTATTTTTATATTTTACATGCATCCATTTTCCAACTACTTATCCTGGTCAGGGTCATGATTATATTACATTATGTAATGTTATATTTATAATTTCATTATGTAATGTCATATTTACATTACATTTTAGTATTTATAAGAGACCTGATTCCTTTCAGTGACCTTCAAATGTCACCCAGAATTCAGCAGATTGCATTTCTGGTGAACAGCAAGATGTTGAAAGAGGTCTGACATCATTTATAGATTTCACTTCACACATTTGCAATACGTGTCATATGTGTAACGGCCGTCACTTGATGTACAAAGTGCATGTTTACGGATTATCCCCCCCACCCAAGTCAATTTTACATATTCCAAGGTCCCTATAAAGTGCTGGGCCCCCCGAATCTATTGAGGTGCCCTTGCCCCTCCAACCTCACTCTCAGACATTTTGTAATTCACTATCCTGATAGGATCTGTTATTAAACACAATTATCATCTGGGGAAAATCAATCAATCAATCAATCCATTTCTTTAAAAATGTTGTCCCTAATTATATTTTGTGGACAAAATAATAAAAGATAAAAAGTTTGATACATCAAACTGGCTTTAATCTGAAATGACCTTGCTGAACATCTATGAAGAGAAAAACTTTTGAAAAAGGTACGACAGCAATTCTAGGTTTGCAGAGTAATATATCAGTTATTTACTACTCATTATTTCTTCTGGGAAGAGATGGGGCTGTTCACTGTGTGTCTTTCAAAGTCATCAGAATATGTTTTTCTAAACTGTTGTTTCTGAACTGAGGCTCTCAGCTAAACAAATGATGGCTTTTCAGACATTAGAACAAAGGGCAAAGATATTCATAAATTCAAAGGAAAAATGTATATGTATGTGTGCATGGAAGAGAATAAGAAAACTATAGTTTCTGTTCATTTGGGCAGCAAGTTATTCTCTGCTTTAAATTGTGCTCTTGTCACTGTTAGGAATATATATGTATATTTTTGTTTCCACCAGGCTCACTACAGTAGGTTGTTCTAGCAGTCAAAAGGTATGCTGGTTAAATTAAAATAGTAACTCTAAATCACCCCTAATGTTTAACCATGTGACCATATGCCTGAATGTCTTGCAATACACCGGTGTGCTACACTGTGGGGACCCTTTGCCTCAGGGATTTAACTCATAAGCCTAATTGGGTATGTGCTTTCCTTAATATGAGGACACTGCTGGCTGAAAGAGGTGGTCTGTGTATCAGTCTGCATTCTGCCCTGTTGTGGTTTGTACCTGTGCCATAATGTAGCTGGAGCTTTTTATTTACCATATCCAATCTACAACCATGAGAAGAATTATCCATACTGTACTACAACCACTGTTATGCTTCAAAATATCCTGTCTCAGGTTTCATATCACTGCTGTGCCAATAACAATGAATTCTATTTCTTTTTGCTACATTGACACAATGGTTAGCTCCTTTCTTGCTGGTCTCTTCACTGAGATGACCAACAGCTACTGGAAACGTGAGATTCCACGACATAGATACTACTCATCTTCTTCTGTGTCTCTCCCCACGAATAAAACATTGCATGATGCAACTGTTTTGCCATTAAAAGCTGCCTATACATTTGGAATCACCATTGATGAAAATCTATGCAAAATCTTGATTATCTTATCCTACATTATTCTTCCATTGATCAGCCAAAATAAAACCCCCCACCTCAAAATAGTGTATAATCAACTGCAGCTCTAGGCAGACTTCAAACTTGAAGCTACTGTACATCATGCCACTGGTTAGAATTTTGGTACCATATCGAGTTCAAAACCCTAATACTGACTGGCAGGTGTTAGGATCAAGAGGTTGTTGGACTATGAAGAAATCTAACACGTCCCTAATTAAAAGGCTGCAAACCGCAACACCTTCAGTTTCAGCCCCCCAGGTGGCTTGAGTGGTGACCACTTGGGTGGCAGTACTGCTAACTCACTTTCCCACTTCATTCAACAATTGAAATCCATGCTGATAGATTAATGTTTACCCTGATGACACTGGGAAAGTGCTTCATTCTACCACCTGAAAAGTAGCAGTCAGTAGAATCATATTCTTCTGCAGATCCTTAGTGTTAGTGGAAACACATACAGATCATCCGTTTACCAAAACACACATTCTCTACTTTAGATAGAAGTTTCAGCTAAATGTAGTGTAATCCATCCACCCATTTCATAAGAGCTTACCCAATACGGGGTTGTGGTGAGCCTGGAGCCCGTCTCAGGAAGAACAGGCACCAAGGTAGGCGACACTCTGACAGAGCGCCAGTGCAATGCAGGGCATACATGTAATGTAATCCATTCATCTCTTTCATCGATTTTCCATAACTGCTTATCAAGGACAGAGTGGTGGTGAGCCTGGGGCATGTCCCAGGAAGGAGAGGGCATGAGCGAGAAGCGTCTCGGATTCGCCATATCAAATCTGGCCTCATCTATATCTAGGTGAATTCTCTCCTGCCACTCCAGCCACTGTGTGGTGAGTGTATTAGTGCAGAAAGGTGGCCATCCTGGTGGGGCTCCACAGTGCTGGTGGTGGAAGTGGCTCCCTAGCATTTTTGAAAGCGCTACACAAATGTAACACCCATTCATAAATGTAACATTGGGCTTTGTAAAAATGAAGCATGATGTAGTGTATGTCTAGTGGGACACCTGCCATGCAAAACTGCAAAAAACTGGAACCTCACAGCTTTTCTGACTATATGCTAAGAATAAACCTTCATGATGATTTATATGCATGTATTCAGAGCTGCAGTGCAGTAGTGAACGCCACATACTTCGGCCACAATAGTCCCAAACATTTCCACGATGTCACTGGCAACTGTGCAACATGTCTACAGCCACACATCCAGTGAAAAACGCCATTACTTCATACCGCAGTGTGGAAGGGGGGAAGTACATGGTTTCACATGATAATAAAACTATTAACCTGGCTGATCTGACAGCTTGGACAGAATACTCCTTGGGGCACCTCTGTGCCATTAGCTCTCTGTCACAGGACATTAATAAGCCACTGGGGTAATTAAATGAATGCCACAAGAAGCATGAAGGAAACATGATTAATGATGCTGTAGCTGGGCTGAAGACAACAGCATTGGTAACCGAGGAGATGCAGTCAACACTCTCCTTCCCGTCTTTTATTATTGACCAGCTATGTAACACTCAGCAAACTCATTAATCAACCCCCCCCCCCCGCCCGCCCCCATTGCATTTTCACATCCTGAATGTGCTCTTTAACATGAATCTGAAATTGATAATTTATATAATGACAGCAATCACCTTAGGTGGCTACACCTGTTCAATAATCATTTGTTGTTTGTTTTAGATATGAAAACATTGCCATAGTTCCCAGGACCATCATCAGGATAGGCAGTTAGGGGATGGATGGATGGATGGATGGATAGAACATTGTCATTATCTGAAGATACTGCATGACCCAAAATATTCAATGGTGAATGCAACTATATATAGTAGCTTATAGAAAACAGATTGTATCTTTTCTCCTAAGAATTTTCTACCGTACTTTACATAACATCTATTCTATCTGTTATATTTCATATTTATTTAATTTTATCTAATTTTTGTTTTTCATATATTACTTTTTTCATCTCATCACATACAGCGTTTGTGGGGTCCAAAGGTGTCTCTGACTACCTGTGTAGTAGCAAAAGCGATTTCCCTCAGGGAGCAGTAAACATTTTTTCTGATTCTTATGTTTGAAAAAGTCCAAAAACAATTAGAAAAATTAAAAATAGTTTGGATGTTATAGCACTATATTTTTGAAGATGTACTTCATTGTTTTGCTGCTTTAAACAGAACACTAAGACCACACATAGGTTGTTTTTTATATTACAAGAACATAAGAAATATACAAATGAGAGGAGGCTGCTGAGCTTTGTGAGATTTAAGTTTTAATAAGCAAAAAAAAAAAAATGCAAAACAATAGGCTGATGTCGATGTTACTGATTTATGTATGAGCAACAGAACAAAAAAAATAAAACAATGGTCTCACAACATTTTCCCTTGGTGTATTCATGTAGGTGGCTGAAGTAGGACACACGTGCTGTTCACGCTGTGCAACACAGAATCAGGATTCAATGTGAAATGATTCCAGCGGTAACAGATGTTCAGGGGCCAAGATGTAGGATCATACAGTAGAATCCTGCCACAGTGCTCTCAGCATGTGTTCTGGAGGAGGACTGAATAGACTTCAGATTCTCTACCACTGTGTGATTTATGAGAAACATCATCTCCACTGGCTGGGCTCCCAGGGAGAGACCTGCTTCTGGAACTTGTATCATATCAGCTCTCAGTGCTCAATCTTGAGTTCGGTGCATGTGGGTTGCATTTCAGAAAAATTTCCAAAACAGTTCATACATTGAAAATGAGCTGTGAAGGTGGACGGTCCCTCTGATGTCCAGGCGTTTGCTGTTCCTCAGACCTCGACTGAAAGTGAAATTAAATTTACAAAACTCAGCCAGTCCACAGGATATGAATTTGGTTCCCAATACTGTAACATATGATGAAGAAGCCGGGCGTTAAGTCATTGACAGTCTCATCTCAAACATAACAAAAAATGGACTGAGCGAGATTGGAGATTTGTTCTTCAGCTGAGGTCAGAACAAGGATATGTTTGATCTAAGTTTTCATTGAAATAGCAGGTTGCTGGTGAAAACCCATCTAAAAGCGAAAGGCAGTTAGACCTGAAAGACACCGGGCCTCAGGCAACAGTGTTCCCTAACAATTTTTTCAGTTGCTTCCAGAGCTGTACCGGGACATCAAAGTCCTCGACATTCCTGATGGCACGCAGTGTGGCTGGCAAAGGTATGCCAGGTGATAGATATCCAAATAGTGAGTAACTGCATGTTTTCTTCCAGCTCAAACAGTCTTTGTTGTTGTTCTCCATCATTGACGTGAAAGTCGCTGAAAGCAGTGATGCTTCCCAGAAAAGAACTGACTGCTGACATTGCCAAAAACATGCTTTTGCAGAAGAGTTTTAGCTGGTTCCTAAAATCACAACACAAGAGCATTATTTTTACCTTTAGCTTTACATGCATACGTCTGTAAAAACATAGCAAATCCGAAAAGTGACATTGTTTTTCCGCGCATGACTCTATATTAAACGACTCCACCATTCACTTTTCTTCATCCAGGCTCACGACTCAGATAACATCTGTCCATAATTTTAAGGAAAAAAGGAAGCGTTGTACAAGCAAACATATGTTATACTGTACACGCTGCAGCAGGACCAGAAAAAGGTTGTTGGCCCTCATTGTAAAGCTGAAAACGTGAGACATTTAATATTAGCAGATGTTCAGTACACTGTGTTGCACTTGCCTATACCTCATAATATACCCATGCTCTTTACGGAGATTGAATCACAATAATGGAAAATACACCATTCCACAGGGTTGCAAAAAGCCTCATTTGACATGAAATTTGGAAGCCATAGTGGCCCACACAGCAGTTCTTACTAAAAAGATTGGGATCCAGTTACGTCTATCTAACTCTTAAAAGAACTCATGGAAATAACATGTGATATCTACTGTACCTGGATTACAAATAAACAAAACAAAAACAATGTGAACATCTGGCAATGCCACGATTCTTACCCTTCTTGCATCTGCTTTGATTACCACGTCGTGTTGAGTCTAACCACTCATTTTGAGTGAGAGCTACTGTGCTTGTTAAAAATCTCCAGACCATCATTCATTTCTGCTGCAGTAAATACTACTTGAAGACCCTTGCCAAGCTCAGGAATGCACCAGCTTAAAGTTTTACTTTATAAACATCCACAAACATCCCTGGAAACTTTGACAAGTTAAATTTCATTGCAGGCCAATGTTATAAAACATAATTGGTGAACAACTAAAACTTGAATCAACATAACCATAAATCCAGCTTAGACCTCCTGTGCACAAAAATGTATATATGTAT
>JAODKE010000114.1:29962072-29989027 GCA_026779605.1 Mormyrus hasselquistii
TCTCTCTCTCTCTCTCTCTCTGTCTCTCTCTCTCTCTCTCTCTCTCTCTCTCTCTCTCTCTCTCTCTCTCTCTCTCTTTCTGTCTCTCTCTCAGCCCCAGCACAGCCCCCCATGAACGTGGAGTGGACGCTGATTGGCGCCCAGCTCACCCTGCACTGGGACCCAGTGGTCGCTATGGAGACAGAGTCCGAAGTCACAGGATACCAGGTAAGCATCGGATTTAGGTTTCCCTCCTACTCCCAGATTGGGGAGTGGCTAATTACCCTATAACATTCTCCTGTTGTATATGCATGCGGCGTAGTGTCAGCACATCGCCTTAACCAGCTTATAGGGAACCAACACAGTAAACAGAGGAGCAACTGCAGGTGCATGACGGCTAAGAAAGGGGCCTTTTCTTACTGACAGGTGTCATATCGAAGACACAGACACAGTGAAGTAAAGACCTTCATGACAAACAAGACTACAGCCGAACTGACCCTGCCAGCCAATGATGACTATCTCATCCAGGTCAGGGTTCTGAGCGAAGGAGGGGAAGGTGGTGCCACGGAACCCATCCGAATTCACAGACTGAGTAAGTCCTTTCACCCTTTACTTGCACAGGGATGAATTACCAGGAATTAGTCATTGGGGCATTTTGGAGTCTCATTTATCAACTGCGCATGTGAACAGTTTTGTCCATTTTTATATGCACATTTTTACACACGGAACGACATCTATCAATTTTTTCTTGTGCATAGAACTGTGAATATATTTACGAACACGCCAAACAAACCCCTAGTGGCAGAGAAGCATAACTGAAGCAAACTGCTCGGCACATAGGATATGCAGGAAACTCCACTTAACTATCAAACTAGATTGACAAATAGAATCATCTAGTTGTGTTCACGCAAAGTATGTACAGGTAGGTCATGTCCATGATGAGGAACCGTTCGACAGTCATCTCAGGTCCATGGCCAAAGACATAATGTGTCACTTTTACTAAATACAGTCTAACATTGACTGATTGAGGCACGTGCGAATACATTTATATCCGAGATCGCCAGTACACAATACGCGATAGAGAGATGTCTGACAGTAGATGCAGTATGAGGTCAGTGGGTGTATCACTTAGTGTAACTGGTTCTGGACGATGGGCAGCACTGCCAGCTGTATGATGACATGCTGTCCATATCTAACTTGCCAAACAATATTTTTGAGTCTTTTTTTCTCTATTATGTCCGGCAGAACTTCCATCTCATTCATGGTAATGTTTGGTTTTCGTTCCTCTGTAAGTTTTTTTTTCTAAAACTTTATTCCTCAGTAGCAAAATACACTTAGTAAATAACAACACAAGCATAACACGAAAAATATATTTCAATGAGGAGTAAGGAGATAATGCTATATGTCTTTTTACAGTTATAATTTATGCAAAATATTGCAGCATGTATTATGTGGAAGCTATATGCCCATAAATGGATCATTGTGGGCGTTTATTTATTTAGAATCGGCTTGTCATGCACATACAATCACATTTAGACTGTGTGAGATTTATCAACCTTCACTTAGTACAGCTGTTCATACAGACGGGTGATAAATACCCATTTGCCTGTGCGTACTGGCGGATCTAGACACACATTTAGGGACTTTTTTACGTGCCCTTTGATAAATGACACCCCTGGTCTTCTATGAAAATCTGTATGCAGAGCAACCCACCTTAGAATACAGCAACTCCAAGGGGAATGAAAAACGCAGGATGCATTGTGGGATGTGTCCGATAGCTTGTGGCTCTGGGAATCGCGAAGGTCATTTTTACTGACAATATAGAAAAAATAGCACAATATTAGTGGCTCACAATATTTGTGCCAATATTTTTTTTCCCAGAAAATATTTCATTTTTGTGTATTTGTTTATTTTGAAATGACTATGGTTATAGGTATGAGTGCCCGTGGGTCAGGAGCACAGCGCCCGGATAACAGCCCCTCATCTCTGGCCGTGGCCTTTGCATTGTCTACCTTCTGCTCATCGTTATGGTGACTGAAACTCCGTCCAGCACAGCGCTGTCGAAGATTTACTGGAGGATCCCATCTCCCTCTTCAGGGGATCGGTGTGGATGCGTGACTAGCTTCCGCAGAATCTTCTGGAAAACTTGACAGCGAGCATGACCGAGAGGGGTAATCCGTACTGTAAACATGAGGCAAAGAGGGAATTATGAGTTTGAATTTGTGTGCATGCAGTTTTCCTGCTTATCATCGTGGGGCATAAGTGCCGTTCAACTGTGGAGCCGTCCCAGGATATTTGTATACATATTTTCATGAGGGAGCACATGTGTACCTGTTACTTAGTTATTAACCCCAACAATCCTTGAAAAATGATGAAATGCCTTAATTGCATTTACATACCAAAGTAGGTCAACGCATACTTGATAAATGTATCATATTTGCTCACACTACTAACGTTTTTAGTTTGTCCAATTCCATTTTTAAATGCTTAGAAATGCTTTTGTGATATATAGTTTTGTTTCATTGAAAAAAAGCCAGAAGCCAGCACTATTGGAAACTGTGGGGGGGGAGCAATCATGGGTCCAGCTACTTCGGGCTGCCTGCTTCCGGTGAACATGGGTGGTGGCTGGGGCTATATTACATTTATCTGTCATTCCCACCTTACAAGGCTTTGCTTTCATTCTCTCGAATGCTCAAATGTTTGCGTTTTTATTGTGAAAGAGTCCTGTCAGCATACACACTTGTGTGTCTGTGAAGTTGTGCAGTTCTGTCAGCATACACACTTGTGTGTCTGTGAGGTGGTGCTCATTAACTGAGAAAAAAAGTAAAGAAAGAGGGCTAGATTTACACAATTTCACCAGTGCCTCTCTGGAAACACACGCTCCGTTACCCACAGTCATTAAAGTCCATGTGTCTTGTGAGACTGGCAACACCCTCTAGTAAAGGACTGTGCTCCCTAGGGATGTGATGCTTTGCTATTACTAGTTTACATATACCCGCAATTATTACCTGTGGACATTTGTATTAGAGTAAGACTAATTTTCTTCAGTGGATGAGATGTTCGTAGAGAAACGGCTTGGTTTCACGATCAAGCGAAGCATGTTTACAGAAAGGGCGTGTCGAGCAAGAAAGTAAGATCCAATCAAAGGGCTAGGCTAGGTCGACTTGAATGCAGCGATACTGGGTGCAGAGTGATTTGGCAGGACTGCTGCACTGGACCCAGTTTGCTGAAGGGCTGGAGACCAGCAAGCAAGATGTGGAGCAGCTGGCAGGCAGGCATTGAGATGACAGAGTGTGCATCTTCTCAACCCTTAGAGCGCTTCACCTCAGCACAAGAATAATACGGATTGGAATTACTTGAAATCCATCTGGTGGTCTGATATGTGGCGTGATTTAGGAGCTAAACGGACATGTAAATAAATCACAGCTTGCTGAAAGGGATCTGAGGAGTAGAGAATGGGAATAATGGTTGTCAGATCAGCAGTAGAAGATTAATGGATTGTCACTCTCAAACAGAGCTGTACCACAACTGTGCCCGGAGATTTTTATTTGTATATAATAATTTATTTATTTTTATCTCTCTGTCATTCTAAAGGCCGCAGGTCTGCTTGTGAAGTGTCTCGTGGTCTGTTTACATGAAGGACACCCATTTTGTATAAGGAAAAAAAAAATCATTTTATCTGTGCTGACTTGATTGCTTGGAACTGGAGAGGAGTGAGGGATAGGTTTGCTTCAGGGTCTTACAGAACACCCCCCCCCGCCCACCCACCACCACCGGTCACAAGTTATTTTAAAAGAGTGAAACAAACCAAGCGAGTCCAGCTCCCCGTCCCTCTGCATAGACTGTGGAAGCAGAGCCTTAAGCCCAGAGACCCACTGCATTTCCTCTGCCCTTGGTGTCGCCTTCGGCTCTGTGTTCAGCCATTAAATTCTGCTGTATCCAGATAAATAACGAATTGATTTTTCCATCACAGCATAACGGCCATCGTAACTAAGAATGAGCCCGATTGACTGCTGTTAGTCCCAGTTCTTTTGACATATGAAGCATCCTGCTAGTACCTTATGGTGAATCATCAAGCCAGTGATCAGAAGTTAAAATCATTTGAGATGTCAATCTTAAAAGTAAGATTGCTGACGGCTGCACAAGTGCTATTTCGAAATGTTTTATTGGTAAAAGAAATGAACTGCATTGCTATTGTAATTACATTATTACTATTTAATTGATAAGATTTTTAGTAAATTGTCAGTACAGAAACCTTAACAGGTTATGGTCCCTGTCTTTGTATTTACTTTTATATTTGCATAGCTATTGAAAGGTCAAATGTTGTACTAAAGGAAAATATTTCTTTTAATTATGAATGTTATTATTATTATTATTTATTACCATTAATATACACGCATACATTTCTTTTACATGCCTTGGTTTTTTATCATAAAAGTTGTATCCCCCCCTGTCTTTCTAGGGCAGTGACAATATACTGAAATTCTTGAGGGCAATTTACACTAAAGGACAAGTGTGACTTGATGTTGGAGTTAGTAGGACTGTAAAAACAGAGGAGTGTAGTTTGAGCACTTTGTTATTTTCAATGGAATGTGCCTGTCACTTTTTATTGTAACAATGGCTGTTTTTGTAATTTATTTTAGTATTCAATATTGTGTTTTAATAATGCAATCCCTGTTATACATTTATTAAGAGCGACTTAGCTTTATGTTTAGTCTGATGAGCTCATTTGAAAAGGCTTAATTAGTCATGTGTCAGCCCGGAAATCTGCATCCCAAAACATTGACAGTTTACCCACAAGGAATAACACGTGTACGTAAAATTTGTAAAATATATATATTTTGTACTATCCGCAGTTCCAAAAGCCTGTCAGATTCTTTTGATCAGACACGGTTTACCAACGCAAGACGCGAGTCTATTTTTCTTTACAACATTTGTCCTTTGCCTTTAATACTACCACTGCGTTAATGAAATGGTTTTGTGATCTCAATGAGATGGCTGTGTAAAACAGTACAGTTTTCATATTGAAAAACAGTGAGCTCATCTTGTGTTCTGAAGCTCTGCATGTAGGTTCTTTGGTGCATTTGTGTAAAGTTTTATATTAAAAAAAAAGCAATGACGATGTATGTTTGGGTCTCTTTTGCGCATTGGTGTATGTGTTTTGCTAGGTTTCAGAGAAGCAACACTTTCAAAAGCAAAATGTGACATTGTAATAATGAAAGATTACTCCAATTCATTCATTAGTAAGGATACTCCTCAAAAAACCACAACACAGTTTACACTCACCTCACAATCATTAACACAATTAATATGTAACTTTTTATTGACCTTCTTGTCACATAAAAGATTTGTGAGCCAATAGAATTTACACACCAGTAACCCTAGAAACCTGGTAACATTGGAGCACTTTGTCGATAGAGAAAACACAGCAAGAAGGCTGATGTTAATGCAGCCAGACGTAGCTCCATTACAAGGTGTAACACAAGATAGATGTGGGGAGTCTTCAGGAGGGCTGTCTTGTTGTGAGGAAGATGTTTGGGGTTTCATTATATATCAAGTTCAGTTGTTTGCATAGCTTTCAAAGAGCCTTTCCTTACTGTGCCAAATAAGCAATGCTGGCAACATGGTCCACAATGATTTGTTTATATTCCAAGAGCTTGATTCCTTGTTGTGATTCTCTCAAAATACTTGCAAAGTGGTAACTATGCCAAGAGTTTCTTAGCCAAGAACTTCTTAGAGCCGTTTTTACACCGAATAAGATTTTTCTTCAGCTAAGAAATTTATCATACGATGTCAAGTCAGTGGATACTGGCTATTCACATGGATAGTTATTCAGATACAGATATGGCAAATGTGTGGGAAAAGCAGAAACATCTGATTTCATAGACATGCCATACTATAATCTAACAGATATGCAAAATTCCAGTCCAACTGAGGGCAATGCATTTGTAAGAAAACAGTAGCCCACCTTTTACATTTTGTATGTGTAACCTGCTGATCTGAAATGGAAATGCAATTACAATATGTTGATCATACATCTATATGGAATCTCTTCACCATACTTCATATAATATAACGTCAGAAATTGCATTTTTACAAAATTAAAACTTTAAGATTTTTGCACAATGTGCAGCCCTCAATTGAATAAAAGCACAGTCAACTTTTTTGTGATTAATTACACCTAAAACTTTGTTCTAGCTAATTGACTTTCCTTTCATAGTGCATTCAATGAAACATCTATGAGATTTTCAGCGGGACTGTCCAGAAGACCTGAGAGGAAATTCTCCTAAGAAGCTCTATTTAATGTGATGAAGTTTGTAGCTGACGAGTAAGACTCACATACTGTAGTTACAGGTATTAATCAAGCAGGGTACTATGCTGCCAGTACCTCCCTGTAAATGCTGTAGAATTTACTATCAAGTTCAAAAGCACGCCTACATCTTCTTGTGTTTGTTTTGTTTACGTCCAGAATTGGGTCTTGCCTTGCATTCTTGTTTTATTGTTGAAATAGTTACTGTTAGTTGTTCTTGCGCATTTTGCTTGCAAGCCCAGACCTACATGATCCGTTCATCACTCAAACTATTTCTCTGGAAGATCTGTCTGCTTTTTGACTATATATGATGATATACGTATCTGTTGCCACCAAGGAAAATTTGAACCCGAACTTACAAAATCAATACTGCATTTTTTCCTCGACATTCCCAAATTCAATCATCATTTATCGATGAGCTTATGACTGCATTTGTTAAGCAGTGTCATCAACGGACACAAACGTTTGCCATTTTGCCACACAAGTCAAGTACAATCAAGTAAAATGCTGCTAAATTGTCTTTCTAGCCATTGTGTACAGTATCAGCACTAGGATAAAGTAATTGCATGGGGATTATGTCAGCACTCATGTTCCCATGGCAACTCATTACCAGTCCCAGATGCCTGTGTTAATGAAACCCATCTAGCCTTGATTGGACTAAGCTCATTAGGGCCTTACCATGGGTCAGATGGATGGATTGGACGCTGCTGGAGATCAGCTGCGGGAACCATTGAGACATCCTCCAGAATTGCAGTTTTCTTGAATTTTGTTTAGTGGTATTAAACTTCCAGAGGATTTCTGCCCATCTTCTCAGTACATTACATTTTGCTTTATTATTTCAAATAATAAAGACCATTTTTCTCAATTCAATCTTGACTTTGTCATGGTATAAATGTGTTTTGTCTTGATTTTTAACAAACTAACAAACAAGCAGATCCACCCCAGATCTTTGGTAATACATGCTTTGTGGGACCATCCAAAATTAATATTTCTTAATATACTTGCAACGCTTTCTGATAGCATATTTGCTAAAAACAATCAATTGATAGACAGACAGACAGACAAAAAACAGACAAATGCTAGATTTTGTATTTCATTTAATATTTTTAAATTAAAGTATGGATGTGGGCAAGTAACTTACTTTTATCCCTTTAAAATGAGCTTGAACACCTCCGATCATATATTATGGTCAAGGGTTTAAGCTGTGATAAGAGTAAATATATGAATGTTGGTGTATAGTATAGTCTAATAAGTGTAAAGTCTGATACAATAAATATCCCCAAATAATACGCTCCACTGCTTCTACCTGAAACAGATTCCTTGTAGATGGAACAAGTGACTTTCAGTCAATATTACCCAGAAAATCTGTGTTCACTGTTTATTTCATGCGTGTTACAGACACCTTTCTTCAAAATATGTATGTACAGCATAGCAGCTTGTTAATTCGCTAGCCTGCCAAACACGTGATGGTACAGTTAGCAGTTTGGTTCAGCAACAAATACAGTTTTATTTCACACATGCAGCAAATAAAATCTCACTGCATTAAGCTGTATACTTATATATTACTTATTATAAGATTCTATTTGATTTTTTAAAACAAAGCGAACAGTTTTTAGTCAATTGTGATTTACAGAATACAAATGTATAGAAGTGATGTTAAAATATATTATTTAAAAGTATGGTATAAATAGTGACTAGCAAAAGTTCACAGTTACACCATAGAGGTGTTTGATCAGTTTTTGGCATGTTATTTGTTCTATGCTTTTGCCACCATCATTGTGAAAAGCACACAATTTTTCCTTAAGAACGTCCATGAAGTTTGCATAGACCAATGCCAGAAATCTCTGCCAATGTTACGGCAAGTAAATGACGTTGACCATACTTGACACCGTTTGACTGAGTGTGTAGCACTGCAGCTTGACCTGAGTGACCTCCCAGCCTAGCTGCTCAGCTGCTGTCCCAGGCTCAGTGAGTGTGCAGTTTCCGTGTTTGGTCTGGCATGTATGAATTGTGCATTGTTTGTGATTGTGTGTGTGAGTGCACGCTTACGTCAGATTGCCTTCCCATCCAGAACGTCCCCTGGGATGGTCTCCAGACTCATTAAAACCATACTGGATAAGCTCTATGGAAAATGGATGGATGGAACTTCAGATGAATAATTCAATTTCAGTAATGAATGAACAGAAGGGCAGTGCACTGGCTATGGCTGTGGACTCACACCACCAGTGCATGGGTGTGATTCCAGCCTCCTGTTTGCATTTTGCACCTTTATCCTGTTGTGTAAGTTCACTGGCTGCTCTGCTACAACCCACAGTCATGGCTTAAGTGGAGTAGAAACCTCTACATTACCCTTAATATATGTATGTGCCCAGTGGTGAGTGTTCAGGACATTCTCTGCCTTGTCCCCAGTGTCTCCTATGACAGTGTCCAGGCTGACTGCCACACAGCATTCAATAAGCAGTTATTCAATATGAATAGATATATGGATGGAAATATATAGGCATTTCTTTTGTCGTCGTTGTTGATGCTGTTATGCATGTACCCTGACTAATAGGAAGCTCTACGGTCTATTGACACTGCAAGCCATCCAAAAATTATTGAACTGACTGATTGAACTGTTTCCACTGTCTACATCTTTTTTATCTGGGGATTTTTTTTGCTCTACTTATAGACCCACAAAGATCTGCTGTTTGAACATTTGAACTTGTTTACTCTTCTATCCATCAAATGAATGCAAATCCAGAGATGTCTTGACACTACCCCACCCCCAAGCTCAGAAACTGACATTCACCATTATTTCATATTTGTACTATACCATTCACTCATCTTAACATTATTATTTAAAGTCTGGCAGTGCAGTAAATGGAGCTTCTATTCAGCTATGCTTTTTGACTCTCTGAGGAGCTGAGGACATTTGTGGGATGAACTTGATCTGGGTCAATGTGCTGGTCCTGTTCCATATCTGTTTACTGAGGCACAAAACAGTACAAAAATCAAAATCAGAAAAACAGGCAGGGGTCGTAATGAGATCAGAGCAGGTTTCTAAAGCCAAATCCTCCTTGACACAGGTGTACATGAGCAAGGAGTCAGCAACAGGATAGAGGTAAGAATAACACTGTAAGACTGCTCAGCATGGGGCTACTCACTGGCAAGAGGAAACAGTTTCCATCATGATAAAAAATAAGAAGCTGAGGCTCTTCTACTGTAAGTTTAAAACACCTTTATTTAACGCAGAGCCTGAGTAGCACAGTTTCCTGTCTGGTTCACACCCTGCTGTAACATCCTGCCCGACATGTCCGCCTGACCCTCCTGCCTCCCCATAACATGGCCCTGATGATCCACGCCTGTTCCCTGCTGCCCCTAGTCAGTCTTTGTACTAAAGTACCTTTTTATCCTGTCAGCCCCAGTCTCTTCATCGGTGTCTACCTTCCTGTTACCTGCACCCTTCCCTGTGCCAGTCCTTCTGTTTTTGACCCCTCACGTTCCTGTTTGTTTTACAGCCCCAGTTTAGTTCTGTTGAATTTTGGTTTAATAAAACCCCCTTCGTTGGCCAAAAACCTGCCTTCAATTCCTTCATCTTGCATGTCATGACACTTGCACTTTTACAGGCATTTTTATATGGACTGAGCCAGAGATCCATTCTCCTTCCGTATTCTTCATAATGTGCCAGAGTGGTGGGTGTTGAAAAGGGGCTTGTCTCCACAAGTTTTTGATCAATACTTATTATTGCAATTTCATCACAAAAGTTCCAGTGGCAATGACAACCGGTAATCAGAAAAAGGTGATTTTCTTCTGCTGTGATATCAGTATTTTTGTTCATGACATTAACTCTCTTTCAAAAGCATTATTTGTTCCAAAACATTATATACATTTCAAAGTTTATTCTTCAACAAGTTTATTCTTCAAGGACAAGAAAGCAAAATATAAGCAAAGATCATTAGACTCATAACTACCGCTGCTATTTCAGGATATCAGCAAAATCATTCTCTGTGCTTATTGATGATGAGCGTCAAAATTAAACGTGCTTTATTAGCACGTGCAGTGGGTGCACTGGAATGCTTACACATCCAACCACACCCAGCAGGAGATCAACTAACAGGATATAAATATATAGACAATAGATGTGCAATAGACTGTGCAGTTTTATTTGCCAATGCAGCAAGGTTTAGACAGCATGTTTCGAAAGAGCTGACTTTTTAAGGTCAAGAAAGTTCTGATAAGAACAGGGCTTCTTAGAATTGTTGAAGACTGTAACAACCTCCCAGAATTGTTCTATACATTTTATGTGGTTGATAGCAACTAGTTTTAGCATGGAAATCGCAAAAAAACCATGCACACATACACGCACACATACAGCTCTAGAAAAAATTAGAACACTCAGGATTTTTTTTTTTAATTTGCATGCTAAAATCCTGGTTTAATCCTGGTTCTGTTGGCAGAAGGCTAAGCAGAGATTTCAGGAGGAAAATTTCTAAGATAGCAGTACACAAGAAAAAAAATGAAGCAGGAGATACTGGTATTGGCCAAAAATCAGCCAAGTTGAGTCCAGAAGCAACTTTCTAATGCCAGAGATGACCGTCAACTTATCCGGCAGCGCCTTATAAATCGGAGGATGACACCAAGTGACCTTCGAAAAGAATGGGAAACATTAAGTGGTGTGAAGCTAGGACAGTTAGGACTGCCAGGATTCCAAGAACCCCTTAAAGTTCCATAAAGAAGGCTATGAACACTGACAAGCAGGGAAGAGGCAGGCAAAGAAAAATTATATTTTACACAGACGGATTCCCATGAACTGAGAAATAAGCAATGCTGTGTGTGTGTGTGTGTGTGTGTGCGTGTGTATGTGTGTGTGTGTCTTAGCCCAGTGTTTCTCAAACCAGATGGTTCGCGTCGTTGCTTCCTCGCGGTTCCCTGGGAGCTGGAAGGGGGCAAATACATGGACCATCTTGAGCTCCCCAAGGACTGGACCAAATGGGAAACGCTGTCTTAGCCTAAAGAAATATCCTAGTGAGTCCTTTGCTGACTACAGCTATTATACCCACATGATTGTGCAGGCAGTTAGCTGATGTTCTCCTACATCTACAGATAACATTCACTGGGCACTGTACAAGCTCTTATTACTCCAGACTCTTCAAACCTGTCTCACACACTGCACTCACATTTGGGCTGATACCAGGCCTGGACTGGACATCCAGCTTACTGGCATTTTCCCGATTGGTCAAAGGGTTTGTGGGCCAGCAGAATTTATTGTGGGTCTACCACTGTATGTGGTTGGCCAGTCTGGGCAAGAGCCCAGGGCCAATTTCTCATCCCAGTCCAGCACTGGTTGATAAGTGTTCTATTTCTTGAACACACTGGACAAGCGTAGATATTTATCAGTCACCCTGTTAACATTCATTCAAGTAGGAAATATGAGAAATACCATATATAGATTTAGAAAATATTAACAAAATAATTAAACCACTCTTTCCTCATGCTTTTGTATTCATTAAGTTTTAATTTTATACCTAAATCTCAGTGTGAATGTTACAAAATTTAGGCAAATGTTAATCTCATTCAGCTATCAGGTGTGACCTAATGGTATTATCTCTGAAAATCAGGAGGTTTCATGCTTTCATCACACAGGGTGATGAAAGCCTGCCATCCCGTTTAGTCTCCTGCCATTCAGAGTATTCCTGCATGTACGTGAGTGTCGCTGCTCATGTGTGTCGGGAGGAGTCATAGGTACTGAAGAGGACCATCAGTGCAGTCACCTCTGCCGATGAACATTGGCATTTTTCAGCTTTGGGTGCTTGTAGAGCACAGAATTTTGTTTTTGTGAAAAAGCCAGAGGACTTCTTAAATTTCTAGTATCCAAAGACATTTCAGGTAAAAACATATGAATGAGGTGTAAGTACAGCACTGCGCTGTTCGTATGAATACAGTATCCTCCCATTAGGTTACAAACCTATTATTTGTGAACCGACAACATAATGGTGCTGTCTGTGATAACACACAAGAACAGCAATCTTACATCTGTGACATAAGTGGTTCGATTTTGCAGCAGGTTGTGTTTTTGATAATGTGGAAGGCCAGATGCCTGCTTAAGATGTTTGTTCCCATTACATGTCCGCACGCACAGCAAAACAAGAGACCAGCTCTGAAAAACCAATATATTGGCGCAAGTAAAAACCTGCTCTTCATGGCCACAGCCAGGAGGTGCTGTGAGGGAAAGAAAGACATGCGGCGGTGTCTTCAGCTTTACCGCCAAGCCTGCAGGATTCTGAATATGTGTTTAAAGCAGAAATGACTGTAAGTCAAGTAGTTTGCCCCCTAAGGTGAATTTTATCACCCCAAACGTGCAGGAAGTCACAAGCAGAGTCATTTTTCCACAGTTCTGAGCTGTGATATGCAGGAAAGCAATAGCATTGAAGACACTTTTTTATCTACTTGCTGTTAGTTCAATATTAAAGTAACTTTGTTGACTTTTAATATAATGTAATTATCTTTACATTCCAAATATGGCTAAATACAGGATACAAATCAATATATAATCACATGAACATAAATGCTCCGATACAGCCGGCTGTTCCCTTAAAGACATTTTTAAAGACAATGTTTTGTGTCAAACACAAATAAAGACGCAAATGACTAAAGAAGCTGAGCACAGAACATCATCTCATTGGTGTCTTTGTCAGCATAACAAAAGTGTTTCATCTGTCCCGAGATCCCTGAGTACACAGAGCTGGTTCGTGTCTCATGTCCAGTTTTTTTTTAAGCTAAGAGCTTCACTGGCCGTGATTATGAAGATCTGCTCTGATTCAGCTGTGGATCCTCCTACTGGCAGGAGCACAGGGAAATTCCCATGGGCAGCAGCATTTCCCTGCCCCAATGGTGCCATACTCAGGGTCAACTGGAGCGACTCGCCACCAGATGCCGCGCCCACACTGACAGGAATGAGAGCGTGGGCACATCTGCCCGGACACATGGGGCCGCTGATCTATTCCCAGTCCTTTTGGCAGATATTCCTGCCATTTCTGTGCTGGAATACATGGAAGACATAATTTCATCTCGCACAAAAACTGGCTGCTTTTCTCTGCTTAACCCTATATAACACACTAGATCTAACACAGAGTTTTCATTGCAGAGATTGATGTCACAGGTGCGCGGAAGTAATATCTCTGCAGATAAAACTCAAGAAAAGCAGAAATCTGACCTGCCATCTAGCTTCTGATTGGTTGTTTGATACGGGGTAACAAGGGAGCAGAAACGCATGAAACAGCAAATTTTCTGTGGGTGCTAAATGGGCACTGGCTGTTCATTAGACGTGACTTACTGTCATATGATGCCTTCTGAGATCGACAATGTAATTGCAACATACAGCCTTTTACTTTGCAGTTTGATTTATATTCTGAAGCAGCAGTTATACCGTATGGCACACAATGAAATAATCTAGTATGTTTATGAGATTTCATCATTTTCAGGAAGTATAATTACAACCAGTACGATTGCACAAAATATGTGAGCAGACACAGTATGGAATCATTAACAAAATAACAAGAAGCATAAAACCCTGTCAGATCCCGCCCGTGACTGGGGACCAGTACACAGATCCTCATTAAGTTGCCTTTTTAGTGGTTTATTCAAAGCAACTTTTTTAATGAAATTGCACAACTGGATATTTCACTTGGACATTTACAAAGCATATGTGTATCCACACTGTTAATTTCACCCGCAATTTTGTCATATATATACGGAGGAGATAGGCACGGAGCCTTTCAAGATAAATGACATGTGGTGATATTCACACTTGGATGAGATACCCGGCTTCTCCGACATCTTACAGGAAATAAACACCCGCAAAGACAGGAGAGATGCTCACAGCATGTAGGCCCGTGGGCTGCCGCTGGTTTAAACAGGAAATTTTGAGGATCTGGAAGGTGTCATGTGAGTCCCTTCCTCTGCTGTTGTGCTTCTGTATCTCCTCACAAAGCCACTGGATCTTCTTCCATCATATTGTTGAGAGACAATAATGATACCCAGAAAATGGATGAAATATGCCGCGATTGGCTACAGCGTACCATCGATGCATAAGCAGCCTTTTTGGAACTTGGATTTGTTATTATTATTGCTATTATTATTATTTTTAACTATATATATATAAACAATATATTTACTAACTTCCTGTTATCTGAAATCCTGGAATCTTTTGAAATTCACATCGATCAGGATTTTAAGTGCTCTCTAATCTGAAAGAATTGAAAATAATAGTGCAAACTATGACCCTTTGTCTCTTAATTATTTAAAAGTTTAACATGCTATTATTGTCAAACACTGAAGATGTATACATAAGTGCTAGGGATGGTTTCACGAAGAGTGAAACTCCTTTCCTGATTTAATCAGCGCTCCATTGAGCTCTTAGCGTAACAGAGATGGTCCGTCATGCCTGGCACCATCAATTCACTATCTGCCGGAATTGAGTTTCCTAGGAAACAACAAGGAATTAGGAATACTGTAAGTCCACTTAAGTGTGAAACATCACTATTTTTGGCACTTGACAATTAATTTGCTATGCATTTCTCAGCAAAAAAATGGGGTTACTCTTCACTTTGGAAAATCTGAGGCAGGTGGCACGGATGACGAGCACAGACAACAAAATGATTTATTCTGGCTCAGATTCACGTTCCATGAAATCTAGCATTTGTCTCTAGGGACTATTTTGTTTCTACCTTAGTGGAAAGTGGCATATTTGAATGTCTCTGGATTTCTGTCAAAAACACTGCAATTTGTCAAAAACGGCCGCAGGAGCCAAATAAACTGTTTTCTATCTGCTACAATGAATACGGTTTTATGTTAATGCCAATGCCTTTCTAGAATAAGCAAGTGATTTGATCATATAATCCTATCAATCAAATTAAAATTTAAACAATAAAACACTGAAAAAGAAAAATTTACTGCTTGGTCTGTATCCTGGACAATACATCAAAGTCTTTTACAGTCAATTTTTAATATGAACACATCATTTTTGTTGATAATACAATGATACCTTGGTACACGAACTTAATTCATTCCAGAAGGCTAGTCGAGCTGCGATTCGAGATCCAAGTCAAACTTCCCCATACAGTGAGATATAATGTGAATGAATTTAATCTGTTCCAGACTGCCAAATGATTGCTTATTTAAACGTATCTACCTACCTAATGATAAGAAACATTAACAATCAATATAAAACTAATACATGCTTGAAAAAGCAGGCAAACAAAAGCAATAAACATGAAATAAATGACAATCCCACACTTCAAAGAGAGAGCAGACACACGCACCGCTTTCACGTTTCTCAAGTTCCACAGTTACTTTCACTACTTTCCACTTTGCTACTATCACAGCTTAGGGGCCATTATTACTGTATCACTAAATGTACTTAAATAAAACACAAAAACTTCACACCAAACACAGGAACACAGCTTTCACACATTGAACTCGCTCGAAAGGTACCTCTAGACTGACGGCAATTCAAAGACATACAGTAAACAATCCAGTAGGTCAGTTTGCTTTTGTTTCAGGCCATCAGATGCGCGTCTCAATCTGTACAAGTTTTAGCAGGTCTGTTTGGTTTTGTCCTGTTCCAAGTTTTGGTCCAGTTGCGGCTAGATTTTTCTCTGGTACTCTTGAACGCGTCTTGACACATACAGTACAAGTTTTAGCAGGAACATTCGAGTTCCAAGATTTCGGTCGAGGTACAAGTCGAAAAAATTCAACAAACCCCTTCGACGTCCAAGGCGGTCGAGTTAAGAGCCAGTTCCAAGGTTCTACTATACTGTGGTTTTATTACCTTTTAGACACCAATTTAAAAGAACTATAAAAATTCAGTCTTTGATTGTGAGCAGATACTTAATAAACAGACCATAAAAATGGATGCAGGGGCAAATTTTATGAAGAGAACATTTTGTACTGCTAAACGAGGCTTCCTCATCATGAGCTGATTTACTAAGTACTCAGATATATAAATGCGGCTTAAGTTTGTTCGAAGGCTGGTTTTCTTCGTTGCTTGTCATATTTCCTTATCATGTCCGGCGCAGGGTTTATCTCAGGTTAGTGAAAACTTGCCACGTCTCTGGTCTCTGGAGTAGCCAAAACAAGCTCTTCAAAGGTAAATATTAAGTGAACAGATGGAGCATTCCAGGAACACAAAAAGAAAGCAACCCCTAACCCCACAGGGTCACACCCCTCTGTTCCTGAGTTATGTTTCTGTTTTGTTTGAGTTTGTTTTTATTTATTCACAGAATGTTCGATTTGACTTTTACTCAGTCACTTGTACTGGAATGAAACAGGCCCTTTAATGAGACTTCATTTCTAAAGCATCACACCGTTTCTTTCTCAATAAGCCCCCGTACCAGTTATTTGAAGATCATACCAAGGAACGTGAAGCAAAGAAAGAAAAGCCGGCATAACAGGCCGTGCAGCCGCGGGTTCAGAGGGTCCACCGAAGGCCAGGCTTCTCGCGACTCCCAGCAGACGGTCTTCAGCTTGGAAACGTGGCCAGACCTCCTCCAGCGGTCCGTGCGACCGAAGCCTCAGCCCCATCCGAAGGTCGACGCTGCCGTTAACAAAGCTGCGCGCTGAAGAGCAAAAGGTTTCAAAGAGGAGTATTAAACAGCACAATATCATTTCAGTGCTACAAAAACAAGACATACATCTATCCATCCAGTCAATCCAAACTTTTCTCAAGAGGTGGATAGGGAACTTGTACAGGTGAGTGAACATAAAATTGCAATATTGATTCTCTACAGTTCCAGGAAAATCCCCATGAAACCCCAGTGCCACTTGTTAGCTGAAGGCTTGCTACAAGTATTCATTTACCATGTTATTCAGTAAAGAGTGGGTCTTTGTCCCATCGCTCAATTTTTCCCTGAACAAATATAAACACAGATATCGTAACCCATACTAACTATACCTCAGTTACCAATCAATGTGGCTTTCCATTTCACATTCCACTTACCTAGGATAAGGTTAGAGTTCAGTCTGCTGCCCCGTTCAGTGATTTCCTTGCAAGTGCCAGATTTACAAAAGCCATTCTGCAGATTTTACGTGCCCTGGGTTGTCCTGTTTGATGTTTACAAATAAGGAGGCCCACCTTTAATATTGCACTTTAATATTTATGTGAAATTGTGTGGAAGTATGCAAGTTTATTTTACCCCATCCAACATCTTTTATTCTGGCAGCACATGAGACAAAGTCAGTCCTACTCGTCTTAAAAATAAGGGCCCTTTATTCATTTATTTTCATCTCCTGAATGAACTTGTACATATATTTCAAAATCAGTCCTGCTATAAAGACATTTTTTAGGTTGGCTGCATAAAAAATAGGAAGGTACTATCTCTAGTCAGGTATAAAATAATGTGAATCGCTATATTAAGAAGACATTGTCATTAAACCATTTTTCATTTATACAGTGCAGTGTCTCATCTATTGAGAAGCTGCTTGAATCTTTATCCTCCACAGCTTTCTATTACCATCAATTCTCATCCTTCCTCTATTGCTTTTTCAGCTCGTTCTCAGCTCTCTGACACCTTCTTCATGCACTCTGTCTTCTCCTCGACGCTCCACCAAGCCAAAACATCTCTGGCTCCTCCATGGGGCAGGAATACGGAGCGCCACAAGCATCCGCTACTTTTTGACAGCACTCGGTGCATACAACGGCGTCTGAGTCAGCGGCTAAATTCAGCCTTTATCAGACGCAAACAAGAGAGCAGATATGGCAGAACCACAGGCTTGCTGTGTGGAGCCCGAAAGTCATATAACCAGTGCTAATGACAGACAGACACACACACACACACACACACACTATATATATATTTATATGTATAGTTCAGAGGGTAGACAAGCGTGGTGGTGCAGAACGTTTGCAGTATCGGGGAAGAGCATGAGAACATTCTGTTGCCTCCAGCCACCAACATTCCAGCCTCCTGGTGCGAGTGCTGGAGGACTTTCTGCAGGCGGACACCGGCCTCGAGGATGGGGAGTGCAGAAGCGAGTAAATGGGGGGGGAGGGACTAGGGCAGAGCTGCCAATGTCAATTAGGGTTCCATGGTAGAAACTGGGCTGCAAACAACAGCAAAGATGGCCAGTGAATCTTGGCATGACGTGTGTGGGGTCTGGGAAGTTGCCAGGGATGCTGGCAGCATGGGAAACATAAAACGCCATGAGAGGCAAAGGAAACCAGTTTAGATGGATGGGGAGCCATTGCTTCTGGGGCATTCCGATCCCACCGGCTTCGCAGTTCCGATTTCAGGATGGACTGCGGAACTGGCTGAAGAAACCAGCCATATACAGAGCAGAGAAACGAAATGATGAAAGCAAAAGCAGAAGACAAGGACTGCCGATGCACAGGGGGAAATTACACAGGCCGCAAGCACATTGGAAAAGTAATCATGACTCAATAATATGTAAAGTTCCTATTTTCTGTGGTGGATAAAAAATTTGCTAAACAAATAAGCATCATCACAGACACTCACTGCTAGCTTTGTTAACAGAGGACATTTCCTGCTCAGAAACATAATTGCAGAGTTATACCCTAAGGCAAGAAACGGTCCTCTATTGCAACCCATGGCAACCACTGAATCTCCTTTTCATTCTGTCTGATATCTGCCTTCTGAAACTGCTTACGAGGTGCTCTGCAGCCCAAAACACACCACTGTGCTGATGCAGAGAGAGCAATTAAGCTCTGGGGTCACCGAGGTTGCTGTTCCAGTGAGAGACAGTGGTGGACAGCCAGCCTCGGCAAAGCCGGGAGTGCAGCCGGGACGAGCGAGTCAAGTGACGCTCTAATCTCATTAGCCTCACATGCTGCTGCAACTCAAGCCCCTGTTTCCCTTACAGACACGCAGAGCACAGTGTGACATTCGCCCATCGCCACAGAGGGCCCGTTTATGTCCGAGGGACACGGAAGCCGCTACACAACCTCCGGAGGCGCAAAGCTGCTGAAAGACGCCATTTTCAGCGTAGAGAGCAGCATACGGTGCCTTAGCATGTCCAAAAAAGAGCGAAGACGAAGTTTAAATATACACAAAGCAATAAAACAAAAGCATGAAGAAAACACATGGATAAGTATGTGTCATGTAAAGAGGAGGAGTCAGTGTCAGTTAATGGGACGACGACGAGCTTCGCACTCACATGAATGTGAATAGTCAGAGCGGAATTCACGTGGGGTTTTTTTGACTATATCCATGCACTGTCATCGCCACTCAGCATGATTTTCGTTGTTGGTGATGCAGATGACTCAAAAAAATGTATCTTTCATGTGCACATGCGAACTCTTTGGGAAGAGAGATGCATTCACATTATAGTCAAGTACAGGTCACTTGTAATTATGACTGTGAACCTTCAAGTCCAATCCGAGCAAAAAATCAGAATTGGACGACGAGACTGATCATTTCAACGTAGACGCCCTAGTCTGCAGGAAGTGTCAATCAACAAAAGGGGGCTTTATCACTGGTTATCCTTCCGCCATCCGTAAGTATTGTAATTGCTCCTTTCGTATTGTTTCATACAATTACAGTTACAGACTCCCCACCTCACTACACTTGTATCTTGAGTTCAATTCAATTGCCAAAAAAATGACAGAACACGCAATAAATTTTAAAATGAATTTGACTGGTAGCATTATTATAATTATTTTTGTATAAATATAGCAAAAATATCATTATTGTCAATGTAGTGAAAATGTGATATCATGACAGCCTACTGTAGAATATAACATTCATTTGCTGCATTGCATCTTTTCGCCCCGCCGTTCGCTTCTTGAGTTCCAAACACAGGTCATCAAGTCTGGTGGGACTTTTCAGCCTGAAACATTTGTTAGAAAAGCAACAAAAAGTAATCAAATGTAAGTCATTACTTTGATAAAGTAATCGGCTTGTTCCCAGCTCTCTGACACTTTCTTCATGTGCTCCTGTAAAAAGAATTACATTACTTATCACATTTTTACAGGTTAACTAGTAATCTGTAACTTATTACGTTTAAAAAGTAACACTGCTTAGATAATCGTGTTGATCCAAAAATTGGAACTAGATGACTGGAGTGAGTAAACACTCAAAATGACAAAGAAAATGGATTTTATTTCAACCAGTGGAATCATTAATTCTAGGTGCCTGTATCACAAAGCCGGATCTCTGGCTTATCCAGATAACTTGGATTTAAAGTACCCCAGTTTAAACAGACTTTATCTTAGTTTACTTATATTTAAACCAGAATGCATTGATTCTTGCAAGTTATCCAGTTTAGTTTGTTGGAATTGCAGAAGCATTTAAGTTCTTTGTTTTTTCATTCATTCATTAACCTTTATCTTACAAGTGAAAGCATTAAAAACAGTTTCTTGTTTACAATAACACCATCCAAGAGCCAGAAAGGTCTTGTACTGTATAACAAAATGAAAATGCACAAATAAATAAACAGACAAACAAACAAACAAATAATAAAGAACCAGACAAACAAACAAATTAAAAATATACGTGTGTGTGTGTGTCTGTCTGTCTGTGTAAAAAAACTGTAACAAAACTGATTAAACAGAATTGGATCAAAGTCATATGTTTTATGTTATATTCTATTCAAATTATGTCATAACATTTTTGTTTTATTACAAAGCCTGAAAGGAAAACAAATGCAGTTTTTATTTATAACATTTATTTGTTTATGAACCAGTGTTTAATCATCATAGTATGTATGTGCATTAATAGTGTTATTAAACTTTGATTAGGCTATAAAATAAAGCGAAAAAGACAATTCAATTGTTAATGGCAATTATTACACAATTATTATTAATTATTATAAACGTTCATGATTGTGAGAGTCCTACATCAGGGTGGATCTGTGTTGAGTTATGTAGGTAAATCAGGGGTGGGGAACTTGACCATGGAGGGCTGGTGTAGGGGTGGGTTTATAGGACGACCCCTCAATCAGCCAATAACAGAGGATTGGAGCTGAGAACCTCTGCTATATTATTGGCTGATTAAGGGGTCATCTCAAAATCCTGCACCCACACAGGTATCACTTAATGAAATAACATCCTTAGATTAAAACATTATATGTGCCTCTGGTTTGCTTTGTCTAAATCTCTTCTGTTGAAAGGTATTTGGTTTTCCACTATATTTTCCCCAAGGAGACCATCAACAAACATGACAGCGGACTTTTAGTTTTATACATTATTTTGTTTCTGCTTATACACGCAAAGCATTACACTGAATTGCCTGAGCAGAGCCTGTTTCACACACCCCTGTCTCTCGGCAGACTTGGATTATCTGCATTTTCACTCCCTAAAAAACAGAATTGCTGTGCAGATTTAAGAAAATCAGTACTGCCACTGGCCAGTAGAGGCCTTATGACACACGCCTGGAACAGGCAGAGTTTGGAGGACGATTACACACAGAGGAAGCTACACACTGAGTAAATATTTTCCTGGTAAGGGCTGAATTATGATGACATGTCAACAATAACTTAGCATTAAGTTTTTTATACATAACAATTTCCTCATAGTGAAAAAGTGGGTTTGCTTTCTATTGGACAGAATGCCGATGACCCAGAGCAGTTTAGTAGCTAAAATAATTATGGTGCTGCTTAACTAGTGAAGGATCTGATTAATATTAACCTTGTTTTTAAAAATCCCACCCATGATATTGATTGTCAGTGCATTTTAAAAAGACTTTGTGTTCCCTCCTACTGTGCAGTATATACCGTAAGTCCTCCCTTAATACCAAGTTTGTTTCTGTACGCAAAATCTGCTGCACCCCCATTCCATAACCCCAACAGCATATCCTTTCCACTGTTGTTCAGCAGTTTTTTCCCTCTCGGAGAAATGTAGACGTTTCCGCTTGGTGCTGCAGTTGTATTAATGTTTAACGCCGGTTCTGCAGCCCCACATCACACAGCCTGCAGAGACGTGCAGCCGCTGTCGCTGCGGAGCTTCGCACCGTGCCGGGCTCCTCTGCGAGGTGTCGCTTTCGTTTCATAACTGCTCACGCCATGAATTATTCTTTTAATTTCCTTTGCAGGGCCTCTCCCGTATCGGCCCCTTTCCAGCTGAATCTGAACTGTACCAGACATCCGGATGCTCTCTCTCTCTCTCTCTCTCTCTCTCTCTCCTGCTTTCCTGTTACTCTGAACTGTGCCACAGCCTGTTTCCTGCTGGCCCATGCAGCATAACGCCCAGATGTTCCTTCTGAGAGCCATGCATTGTTTTCTGGGTGACCTTTCAAGTCTGATACCTCCGTTAGTCTTCTTATGGTTCAAAACCATCGGCATAAAAAAGCAGGATCGATTAAAACCTCGAGCCCAAGTAATCAGCAATTACTATTACAGTGCTGATGGAAAAGGTCTAATTTTAGTCCCTCTATTGATGACCTGTTTAAATGATCTATTGATTTTCATGTCCAATTCTAGACTGGTTGACTGCCCCGCACTGAAGTGGAATATGCCAGACGTCAGCAGGGATGGAATCTGGTTTTCAGTGAACCGCAGGGGTGGGAGGGGGCAGATTGATTATTTGAACCGTCTTCTGATGTCTCTGGATGATCACCCACTAACCTCAAGGGTGACAGGTCCATGGCGCATTTGTGGGGAGGAAAAGATACACTGGCTCCCGTTTGATGTGGTCTGGCTCCATAGTGTCTTGGACCAAAAAAAAAAGGTTTTATAAACTAGCATCCATGCATCCATCCATAATGGGGCTGCTGCGACCCCGTCCCCCCTCCGAGGCAACGCAAGGCACAAAACAGTCTATTCTTGTTATATACAGAAATGCATTGTACGCATAATTATAGTTCTGTCTCACAATAAGAGATCCCACTAGTCTGAAATATGCCAGGAATGGAGGAAGCACGCAGATACTTGCAGCCCCTCATTCAGATTCTGGACACCTTTCCAGCATCGCTGTATCGGGCACAGATACAGTAGGTCTAACCTTGGGCAGACTCTTCAATAGCCCTGATTGCATCTCACCACTTGTGTTGCAGTGGTGGTGTGAGGTCACGATGATGTACCTGTGCTCGGAGGGTCGTGGGTTCGAATTCCGTGGACGGCAGAGTGATTGCACTATTGGGTGCTAATGTAAATCACTTAACTCCGATTGCTCCATGGACCAGTTGACCCTGCTTTCGCAATTATATGTCGCTTTGGATAAATTAAATATAATAAAAGCAGAGGAGCATTTGAGGGTAGCTCTGTTAGTTACTTACCTCATAAAACAAAAGAACAAAGGGAAGGCCTCAATACAGCAGATGTGGCTGAAATACGGAGCCCTTTGCTGTATGTAAGCAGTGTGTTATCATCATATGCATTCACTATGACAATTATCCTTGACATATTTTACCTGTGGAGAGAGGGGAAGCACATTGTTACCACACATTCTGTCACTTCCTGTCAAATCCAGTATAAGCACGAGACAGTGGGAGCATGGCATGATCTGGGCATGGAGCAGTGTGGTATGGCATGGCATGGTGTAGGCATGGGACAGTGTGAGGATGAGATGGCGTGGGCATAGGACGGTGTGAGACTGAAACGGTGTAGGCATGGCATAGTGTGGGCATGGGACAGTGTGAGAATGAGACGGTGTGGGCATGGCATCTTGTGGGCATGGGATAGTCTAAGAATGAAACGGTGTGGGCATGGCATCATGTGGGCATGGGACGGTGTGAGGAAGAGACAGTGTGGGTATGGCATCGTGTGGGCATGAAATGGTGTGAAAATGAGACGTGTGGGCATGGCATGGTGTGGGCATGGGACGGTTTGAGCATGACACGATGTGGGCACAGGATGGTGTAATGGTGAGACCATGAGCATGGCACGGCGTGGACTTGGCATGGTGTGAGCTTCCTCTGGGCACACTGGTTTCCCTCCGTCTTTCCAAAGATATGACTTCTGGTAAATTATACTCAGTCAAAATCACTTTTAGGGTAAAACTGTCTGATGACGTAAACATGTGACTTGCAGTCTCTCTGGGATGGTGAATGGACACACTGGAGTGAGGCGGCGAGTGAGACTCACTGTTAATGGTGAGATATGTCATATGTTGTCACATGTAGTCCAAGTGCACCATTTATTCCTAGAAATTCATCTTATGTACTCCCCAGTGACACATTTTCATGCCCCCTGGGGGGTACAGACCTCTCAGATGAGAACTCTGCATTCTATTACCTATTTATACTTTTATGTATCACAGAGCAAAATCAGAGAAATAAATACGGCTATAAAGATGATGGAAGTGGGATCATGAGCACATTTTGCAGATTGGAAAACAATAAGGACTCTGAGCCAATATATTTCTCTCTTGCAAATGCAGCAGCTCCGGTTCCGCTGTTCCTGTGACTCGCCCCCATCGCCTGTTGTGCTGTGAATTGCCGCCAACGGCCCGAACTCCAGGCTGAAGCACCGAGGATGCGGATGAGGTTCAGACTCGGGGAACGAGACGTCCCCATATCACCGCTCGTCAAAGAGGAACGTCACATGGCTGACGTCTGAGTGCCATTTCTTCCCTTGTTCTGATTTTCTCCTGTGCACCACAGCTGTGAGAGAGGTGGCCGTGCAAAGCTGGTGGCGAGAGGCCGTCTCCGCTGCGCATCCCAGTCGATCGCGGCCGGCGGAGGCAGGAAGCAGCACTAATAGGAAGGTGGGGCGAGTAACAGCAGGTGAAGGAGCAGCGCAGAGCTGAGCGCACGGGGAAGTTAGACGAGTCTGGGAGGAGGGGAGGAGCAACGCCGCAGCCACCCTGCAGGGGGCGATGATGCTTAATGACAGATGGTCATGTAAGGAAATGAGATGTTTATTTGGTGAATCGACCCTTTCAAGGGGATGGACAGCACATGACAAGATCACATCTGCTGTTCTGGTGACAACTTTGTGGGTAACACAGTGACCTTTCACCTATAGCTTTGAGTGTGTTTGCGTGTGTGTGTGTGTGTGTGTGTGTGTGTGCGTGTGTGTGTGTGTGCACGCGCGTGTGTTGCATGGGTTTGCATAGATCAAATTTGAGGACCAAATTGTCCCCAAAGTGCAGTTAACCCTGAAATTTCCCTACTTTTGGGGACATCTTTTGAGGTCCCCATTTGGAAAACCTCAGTTTTATAAAAATCTGTGAATGCCAAAAGTCTTGTATTTGGGTTGATTACTTATGGTTAAGGTTAGGGATAGGTAGAGGTTAAGGGTGTCATGATTGGGATTAGTGGTTTCCCCATAGAAATGAATGGACGGTCCCCACTTAGACAGGAAGACCAACTAGAGGTCTATACTGTAGCACAATACCACTAATCCCTTTGCTTCCTTGTGCTGTGCTTTCTGTTGTTAATTTGATTCATATTTATTAAATCCAGAAATATATCCGACAATACAGATTTAAAGAAATTTTACAATATAATACCCCCTTATATAGCCTTGCTGGGTTCAGAGAAATCCAGCGGTATATTAATTAAAGGATTCCACAGTAGGCGCCGTGTTAGTCCACAAAGGAGTACCTGCCTTGAATATAAAGCTGACCTGGTTTCAAATCTTCCGATGAAAGTTTATAATGAATTTAGGGAAAAAAAACATCACCATTCTCACTTTGTAGTGTACGTCATGCATGGAAAGCAGCTGTCAATCACCCTGCTCCCTGCCAATCACGGGAAGGCATGTGTATTACACAGTGCACTGCCTTGACATTTAAGGGGGGGGCGTGGCTGACCTGGACTTAAAGAGGGGATTGGTTCAACAGTTTTGGCTGCAGTTTTTTTCGCAATGTGAATGTTCGTACGTTGAGTATGCAGATCATCGCTACCTCTTCACTTGTTGAATCAGCTTTGTCAATGTTACAATACTAACGGCAGAGTCCCACAAAGGCACTCCAACCATGGTTTGCAGAACAACTTTTCTTTCAAAAATTCTCATTTTTAGCACAAATATGGAGGAAATCCAGGAAGTGGAGGTTAGTAAAAGCATAATTAATAGAGATATAGCATGAAATTGAGCAGGACAGCTTTGCTGGTAATTGAATATCCCTTTGGTTCCAAAACTTCTCCTGCTAGGCCTCGCATTTTGTGGATACAGTTCTCCCCACCCGCAACACACACACACACATACACACACACACATACACACACACACACATACACATACACACACACACACACACACATTTGGTCCCTATATCCTTTCTATTGATTGCTGAAGGAAACATCCATAAATGTTATTGTGGAACTCTAAGGCACCAATCTTGCACATGTAGTCTTTAAGGACACAGAGGCTGTAATATGAAAGGCTGTAATATGAAACACTGCACTATGTTTAAAATGGCTATACAGTATTTAACTATTTATATTTAGTAATTTAACTTTATTTATTAATAGATGATAAACTATCAGTAAAAAAAACAGCTATTTGTTTCTATTAATTTCAGAAAAGCATTTTGTTGTTGTTTTTTACCTGTAACTGAGGCTCCACATGGTTTGTACTGTGAATTGCTTTCTTTCACAGCAAATGTGAAACATATCCATATGTCAGTGTGCTTCTTCTACCTAAAGCTGACTGCAGAACAGACAAAAATCACAAAGCAGTTTGCAGACAGACTTGATAGACAGAGCTCCATGGTTTCTACTTGTCTGATGGATGCATGGTTTACGCACATGGTTTACGCACATGGTTTACACACTTGGTTTACACACTTG
>JAODKE010000114.1:29989127-29999879 GCA_026779605.1 Mormyrus hasselquistii
TTTCTACTTGTCTGATGGATGCATGGTTTACGCACATGGTTTACGCACATGGTTTACACACTTGGTTTACACACTTGAAGTCAATTATATAAACGTTATCTGATGATGTACAACCACAATTAGCTGTAAGTAAAGATGCTACTCTGATTGGATTAGTAACAAATACATTGTTTGTTTTGTCTCGTTGTTAATCATTGACAGAAGTTTCAATGCATTTCATCATACTGTACTTTATGGCGTCATAAACTAATTTCTATTTTATTCATTATTTTGATTTCATTAATGAAAATTCTCATCATGCGAATTAACACCAGTCCAGCTGTAGGGGCACGACCCGCGACCCCGGAGGTGAATTCACAGATACAAATACATCCCGAGAGTTCGAACCTCTGGTTTCCAGTCACAATCACCAGCAAATATTTATATTAAAAATACATGCTGTAGACGTGAATTCTTGCAGTAGCTATTTCTTTGTCCGATTAACCAGTTGACTTTGAACTGACTCTGTGGGGCTGTGCTGACATTATTGTGGGGAGTTAAAATTAGCAGAGAGCAAATTCAGGAGAGAAAGAAACGTAACTGCTCTGCTAACATCCCTCTGCTTAGAGTGAGTCCCACTCCATGTAGGAGCTGGAGAAGCTTGAGTGGTTCCTATTAAAGGGGTTCACATCAATCAGGTTCCTGCCCCTGGGCCTCCGGGCCCCACAACATATGCAGCCGCAGTCAGGGTGGATGCGCCGGCAGCAGCCACCGCAACAACAAATTGCCCCCACACTCATTTTATTCATTCCTCAAATCAATTAAAACTATAATTAGCTATGAGTGCCCCACCCCCAGCCCTTAAAGTCATTTTTAAAGGTACGCATACACACATGCTCGTCGCCAGTACAAGACTGATTAAAATATTTATATATGCGGTTTGAAAAGCGAGCGAGGCATCTCTCTTAATGGGGTTAAAGGGTCAGGCCTCGGCACTTCTGCTCTTCCAGGTTCCGCTGCCGAGACGAGGCCCTAGCCGAAGTGGGCGATTACTCTGCATTCAACGGCACGACCCCCAGCTCCCATTGGTTTTACATTTACATTTATTTATTTAGCGGAAGCTATTATGCGGAGCACCTTGCAAGGCAGCCAGCAATCACACCATCAACTGTGTCCTAATGCATCACGGCTGTCTGTAGATGACTTGTGAGTGCGGCCCAAACACAATATTTCATCATTTCTGAACATATCTACAGCAATATGAAAGTGGCATGTTAACTGTGCTCATATCTGAGAAGTAATTTCAAAAGTTAGTCAAATTATTAGAAACATCTGTTAGACACATAGATACAAACAGACAAAATTAAAATTCTGGTAATAGACTGATTGAAACTGATTTCCTTCTCTATATAAAAGAAACCTGAAGCTGCTATCAATAGGGATTTGCATTACAATAGTCACTGCGTCCAGAGACTCCAAAAGGAGACATGTGAGAGAGATCCTTGCTTAATTAAAGAGTCTGGTAAGGATATCACAACTCATGTCCTTGTCTGAAGAGTGGAATGAGTCCTGTGGTTCTGGGAGCAAGAGAAACCTCGGACCTGTGGTTCTGGGAGTAAGAGAAACCTCGGACCTGTGGTTCTGAGAGCAAGAGAAACCTCGGACCTGTGGTTCTGGGAGCAAGAGAAACCTCGGACCGATGCTTAAAACACACATACTCCTCATTTCAGAAATTGAATGCTGCCCGTGAAACTCACTGGAGCAGTGGGCTGTATTACATTTTCCATGATTCCCCTTTGAACTTTAGTGCACAAAATACATCATTTAACTCTCACTTCAAGTGGCTGACAGAGGTTACGAGGTGGGCCAGGGTCATCTTGTTTAAATGCCAGCGTATTCCAGTACGAAACCACTCCGACCAACAGCCAATTCTCAAGTCACTCCCGGTGTGGCTCTGTCGCATTATTCAACAGCTGAGCCAGAGATCCGCCGGCTTGGGTGGACAGAGCCTGAGGATGCAGCTTCTGACCAGCAGAAGAAACCCACTGGGACCAGCCTTTCCCTAAGCCGCAGCACATATAAGGCTGCTGACAAGGATCAGCGTCGCATTGGAAACATTGTGGAAGTCGCCGCTGCAGCCAGATTTTTCTGCTTGATCAGCCGTGGCGATGCTCACTTTGTGTGCAGCAGCCGGAGAGGGACTGACACATGGACCCCGGAAATACCTTTTCTCCTACTGAAATCTGTGAGCCCAGTTGCATAGCAGAAGCCCACTCTCTGAAGGAATTGGATAAAAGTGCAGCGGACAAAAGCACAGCTGAAATTGTGCAAAGAAATCAGATTATCTCAAAAAAATCAAAAAAAAATCAACATATTCACTCACAACCCAGCCATTTGAAAACACTCAGGCAGTTCAGCGAAAGGCAAACCAACAAGTCTGTTGCAGTTAGCAAACAGTTAAAAACACGCAACCGAACCAGGCAGAGGTGCAGACGCTGTACTAATTTAGCAATTAACAAGTAAACAAGTTTGCTGGAGCAAGAAAGTTTAAAGAAAAAAAAAGTACTGGGACCCACCCCTGGAGCTCGGCCTGGGGGCAGTGTTAGCTGGAAAGCAGCAGGCTAGGCTAAGCTGGAAATGGCGATGCAGAAGCTAAGGGTTAGGAGCATGTGCTGGCAGGACCCAGAGAAACGATAGCAAGTATAACGTAAGTGGCTGAAATCAAGATTCTCCATAGGGAGGCCTTCGGAGATCCGGAGGTAACACGGCCGCTTCGCACTAAGAAAAATCAACTGATGTTTGGTGCTTATAAGGATGTCGTCTAGATGGCCCCCAAGGGTGCTCTGCCAAGTATGTTCCACTAGGCGGAGGCCCTGGGGAGACACATTTGGGAACATCAAGAAATCCACCACACTGTGGTAGAATCTTTGGCCATAAAAAGGAGAAATATATGATGTTACTTCTCAGGAATATATATTATTTTTTAGCACTTCAAAAACAGTCCTTTAACAGACCACAACGATATGCCACCCCAGCCACTTGTGTCCCCCCCTCTCCCCGGCCATCTTCCTCTCTTTCTTTCTGTTTCTAAAACTCAGAGAGAAAATCGATCCCATCAAGGTTTTGACATTACCCAACACTGGATACACGACTACAAATGGGCACACACTGAGATCCTCTTTTTACTTCATGTAAATGTTAACCCTATCAATTATAAGCCCACAGGAAATATATTTTTAAAACCCTCAATAATTTGACAGAATAACACACTTTGCATTATTGGGTTTTGATAGCAAGATAAAGAAAATGCTTACTATACCTTATAACAGAATGCCAGCATGCAATGTACTGAACAAACCATATATTTTTAAAACCTATATACCATACTGTATATTGTACATTGATTATGTAATATCTCAGACGTTTTGGTATTGAGTAAAAACACTGCAGAAATACTATAATCCAAGTTATGTATTATCATAAATAGTTTCAGCAAACTGAAAAAAAATCTTAGCTAAATTCTAATATGGAACTAATAATAAGAGCCACAAGCAGCTCCCAGCTGTCTAAATTTAATAAATTTCTACTCTCTAACTTTGGTTACTTTGGGTTTTTATAATTAAACCTCATAGGTAATCACATCAAATTATTGAGCAACCCAGTAGGTTTGGTGGGATACTACTGATATTTTGCATTCAGGACTGCTGTAGCGTAACCGGCCTCTCCGATTTAACTGCAGACATTCAGAAAAGCGCAAGAAATCAAATTCACATTCACAAGCAGGGCTACACAATCTTTACTATTCATTCATTTCTGTTTGCCAAACTGAAGACACTGAACTGACCATGGTAATGAGCCGCGATCATTCTGTCCATAGCCAATACAAAAGCCAGGAAACATCACACGTTTGAAGTTCGTAGTCCACCGTATTTCACAGGCCTTTTTGTTCTGAAGAGCAGACAATTTATAGTCTTCTGTGGGAACCGCTGATACAGTACATGACAGATTTGATGCGGCTCCAATTTAATTAATTACCGTACCATAAAATGAATGCTAATATGTCAACTGTGATTTGTGTCTACCTTCCATGTCAAGTACTTCTTTACAGTTTTTCCAAGAGAAAGGAACCATCCATAAATTGAAGACGAGGTTGACTTCAGACAACACGTTGGCAACAAAATAAAAATTATGTGCCAATCTGCATCTCTGCTGAACCACTAATGCGTTTTGCCTGCATTTTTGACAGAACGTCAGCGTGCGTCAGAAAAAGGTTGTTTAATCACATATCAAGTCATGCATTCTTTCCATCAGTCATTCAATCACAATTTACAGACTGTGCCTAAGCTTCTGTGCTTCAGCGCGTTCAGTCTCACATTCTCGATGCTGTTACCAGTGGACATCGCATCCTGCATGGTTTCCTGCAATTTTGTCTGCCTGTCTGGCTCAATGGAAGTGTCTACAGTGAATATAACTGGCTTTGTTATGGGGTCTTTAGTCTGTAAACTACAAGAGGTGGAAAGTTCAGGTCCAACTCAACCAACCAGTTGAGTATGAAGAGTCACAGTCACAGAGTACTCAGCTGGTTAGTTGAAACAAAGCCTTAGTTTAGATTTGTACTTTCTGGACATGAACCTTCTACCTCTGTACTAGAGCAGCTTAAGACATACTGTGAAAACACAAGTGTCTGAAGACTGCAGGAAAATGCACAGCATACAAATCTGGTTAAGGGAGCTCCTATTGTGTCTTGCTGTGGATTTTCTAACCTTGGTAGCTTCATTTAACATCTAGCTATATACAGTACTGTACATCAGTGTTTTTCGACCTGGTCCGCAGGGACCCCTTGACAGTCCATGCTTTTGCTCCATCTCAGCTCCCAAACGGGATGTTGCCTGGCAGGGAACTGGAAGGGAACAAAAACGTGGCCCATTTGGGGGTCTCTGAGAAACACTGCTGCTTATGCTGCATTGTAAGCTTTGCAAATAATTCTCAACATGTAAAAAGCACAACTAAAACAACTGAATTTATTTATTAATACCACTAGTAGCAAGTTATCGACTGTGACCAGATTTAATGCATAATTCACAACAGGTATTTTCTTCACCGTGTACCACTTCATTATTTCTTTTTTGTATGTCAGACTTGGCTGATGCAACATATACCTCTTTGCCCTTTTAACACCTGGTGGGAACTGTTGATTTTACACTCTGAGAATTGACCTCTATTTGTCACACTCCGAGATCCTGCAGGAGAGAGAGAGGAGCAACAAGATCGTTGACTCACTAACTGTAACAGACTGATGACTGAACACAAATAACCAAATGATACCACACTGACGTCTCTTTCAAGACTGCCACGTCACAGAAGGCACTGGTATCGTGCTTGGTTGACATACCAACACCCATTAACTTTTTCTCTCTTTTCCATCCATCCAGGGGTAGATTAATGTACAGATTTTCCTTGGCTGCCTCCTAGGGGCCCAGAGTGATCAGGGGCCCCAATTGGCCATCTAGTTAATTGTTTATTAATATTTTTTCTTGAGTGATTGTTTATTGGTTGTTAATTTCTTTGCGAGTTGGTGATTGGTTAGAACTGAATGGAGAGACCAGTTCTTGTTTTTTGTAACTCTTTTTACTATTGTTGTGTATTTTCTGCACAGGCTTTTTCCTACATAAAATGGATTCTATCAGCCTGATCCATGAGTTTTCTGTCACGAAAGCATGGAGAAAGACATTTTTTTGGAATTTGCTCTTCTCCGTGAAGTTATCTATGGTGTACGTGTTTGATAAATGTGTCTTTAGCACACATTGTGGATGACGCACTGGATCTGTGTAATGTTTTAAGGTTACCGTTATTGAGATGCATTTATTCAATGAGGTCTCCACTCTGGTTGCTGCGTATGTTTAACGTGAAAGTGTAAGCTTGCCGGTTTGTTGTTCTTCTGGTGTCATTTCTGTAGTTTGATACGGCACCACATTTACTTTGACGTTGCAGAAATTATTTTATAGTTTCTAATATTTAGTAGTTTTATAGCTAATTGTTGTATTGTTTTGGGGAGCCTACGGAACTTGTAGCTAAGGGGCCCTAAACTCGCCACTGCATCTATTCATCCTTCCACTCAAATACCCATCTGTCTTCCATAAGTGATTAATGGAGTTCATGGTCATATGAGGCACCAGGAAGGAGAACCTTCAAACTATGGGCAACATAGAGGCATTAGCTGCTTGTTTTTGGGCAGCATGAAGCAGTGGGAGGTGTTTGGAAAAAAAAACCTGCAGAAACACAGGAGGACTTTCACCTTCCACACCAGAAAGGTGGCGGCAGGAAGGACACCTCCAACTGTGAGGAGGTGTGAGCCTACAGTGCTGTCCAGTGAGGCACCATTCCTCCAAAGCCATCAAGGATCAAATCAACTTACAAATTAGTGTAATTGTAGCATGAGTCCATATGTCAGGTATGAATTAGACCCTGATAAGAATATCATCTCAACTGCTATTACACAATGCGTTTTCAATGCCGATTGACTGTTTATTTTTATTTAATAAAAAAGAAGAGAGACTTCAAGCTTGTCACACGATACAGGTGGGCAGCAATGACACCTGCTAGCTTTGTAATCATCAATTCCCTGTTGCTGAGTAATGGCACAGTAATAAAACATGCCAATGTCACCAGCACGGGGGCCACACAAACTTTCTTGTAATTGTTTCCCTGTATGCAATGACAGCGTTACACCTCCAGTTTGAGGGGCTGCTGCAGATGGTTGCTTTGCTGTGGGGACAAGTGGCTTCTCTCAATTTAAAAATAAATGGATACAAACCTGAGAACACAATTACCGAAATTATACCATGTACCACACTGAGAAATTTGCTGTAAATGTCATTGACCTCACTTACAATATTAATTTCACAAATATGCAGCATGACTGTCCTGGTAACACTGAGCTTTCCCTCATTATAGCTGCCTACAAAATTCATACTTATGAGTCATTGTACACAGAAATAGATCATTGTTTACATAAAGGTACTTATGTTAGATAATTTTAGCTGTGCTGTATTCCTTATGCTTTTCTCTATAGTCTTATTGGTTTTGGAACATGCTGCTTCGAAAATTGAATGAGAACATGGATGCATCATACACATGTGCACGGGTCTCACGACTACACAGCACAGAGTGCCTTTATAAAGCAGCTGAGTTTACACAAGGAAGCGTGATACACTAGAACTTGTTTCTTTTCAAACGATTGTGAGATACATAGCTATTTTCTTTGTTGGGCATTTCCGGTCCAGAAGCTACAAACCTCTTTATGCTCAGCTGGTTGGCAAAAACAAAATCCTAATTAGGATTTATAGCTTCCCGACCCGAAATGCCCAACTCTGCCTCCATATCCCATCCACGTACATTGTGACCTCTTCTTGGCCATGATTAGCTCTCGGCGCTGTGGAGTGACAAGCAGCCCAGGAAGGTTCAGCACCATGTCACCGGACAGTGAAAACAATCACCCATGTGAAAAACCCTCAGTGAGGTACAGCAGGAGGCTGATCAGACTCCCCCAGCCCTTTCAAGGAGGCGGAGAGGCATGCTGGCCTCATTCAGGGTACGGGAGAGAGAGGAGACCGACTCATGCAGATGTGTACCGGAGTGCAGGCTCTCTGGACCTGACCCTGCCTACCTATGCTTTGCTCTTTCCAAGAATCATGTCACTCTGCCCTAGATACAGACCCATGCTCACTGTAACTTAAAGGCACAATGAACACTCCCTGCGAGCTCACTAGCGCCTCTCTGTGGCATCCTCAGTCCCTGTCCTGGGCCACATCAGGTTATTGCAGATGTTCATAAAGAGTTCAAAGTGATTTAATTTTATGCAGCATCGTGGTCTGTGGTCAGCACTTATCCGATACGTTTTACAAGCCAACATGTGCAAAGCATGGTGCCATATTGAAGATACAGCTGAGTGTGGCTGAGTGGGTAAGTATGCTGGTGAACTGCAAACATGCATATTCAACATGACACAGCAGTCACAGCCCTGCCTGTCACGAAGGAGGGCCACTCGGCGCACGCTTCTATATGTCACTAGCACAATTTTGTGGTGCAAATGTATTTCTGGGCAAAATGACGTTAAAAAAGCGAAGGCGTTTCCTGCAGAGCAGCCACTTAATTTTCACGCCAGGTTGAAAGATATCATCTGTGAAATGTGACACCTTATTTTCGTTTTTTGAGAGCAATTACTTTGAGGAATTTGAAACTTTTTAGATGCTGGCGGAAACTGCTCAGCCAATCATTAAAAGCCAGCGTTTTGTTTTCGAGTTGAACGGCCCTGCTGTCAGGGAAGTGATGCTGACCCGGATCCAAATGTGCATTGTGCCCGACGTGCTGATCTATAACAGCACGTGACAGAGAACGGAGAAGGTGCCGGAGTGGCTCTCTGATAACCTCTAGTGCTTTCCCAGGTATTATTTATCTCTCCCTTCTGTCAGCTCGTATAACTGGTGATTTGTGACGAGCCCCATACCTTTTAATGTGGCTTTAAGACCATCTGGAGGACTGTATGACGTCTGGTAGCTATGTCCTGCTTTGTGGGGGGCTATGCAGCATTAAGATTGATTTGCTTTCAGTTGAAGAAGTGTATCTGAGGCAGGGTAAAAATGGTTCATTTCAGACCTCCTTTAATTTGGTTATATTAATCTAAACGAGGTGCCTTTTTGGAGATTTATTGTACTGTGGCATGAAATGCGAAATGCGTATAATAGAATCCTTTCTCCCAGTTTATTCCTTTCAGATAAGAGGCAATTTTGTGCAAAGGGTTAGCTATAGATACCGCTGCCCAGAAATCCTGAGGTCATCAGTATGTTATGTGGTCATGATTGTGAATATCACACTTCTTTGCATACCAAAAAGTCACCATAATTCATTATTGATTTTGTGTAGATTTTATAGAATCAGTCTTGTTCTAACGCAGGAGACGTGCAGCTGAGTGGAAATAGCTGTGATCCCTGCCCTGCAGGGCCGTGCATCCTGGCCCCAGTGCTCTTCTGTGGTATTTCTATGCTGTTCTTTAGCAAAGAAATGTAAATTATTCCAGATATGTCATATTTAATAATGGATGTTTTTAACAAACAAGTTCTCTAAATCTGGCTAATATTGTACTGAATTTGATTTGTTAATGTTAATTACTGTTAATATTTCATCAAGAAGTCATTACACATCAGTCCGTTTCTGTAATGATTTAATCCTAATTAATAATATTCTTAATAATGATATTGCAAAAGATAACAGCCTCCCATAACTATCACGTTAGATGCAGTGAAGCATTAATTACCCCCCAGATTAAACTGAAAAATCACTTTACTGCAGTTGGTATATAAATGAGTTTGCATTAATTAAACTAGGAACTATCTCACTAGCTAAATTGCTTCATTAATTCATACACCATATATCTACTGCATTCCAAAAATGAAGGCACTTAAGTACTGGTTATATTTTAGTGAAAACCATTTAATTACCTAGATGATCAGGGTACAAAAGTAATAAAAGCATATTAATTTGTGTGCGTATGACATAACCAGCCACACAAAACATTGCTGTTAAAAACATATAAAGGTAGGATATGAAGCGCACAGTTTTTCTTTTGCTAAAACTTAACATTCTGCCGATCAGCTGAGTAAATTTAAGGGCTGGCCGTCCTTTCCTCGCTATCATTATATTGTTATATGTACATTTGTCTGTAGCTGGATGTCAAGTAATTAAGTAACATCGATCACGCAAAATTATAAATTTAGTAGCAGTAGTGGATGCATACAATATTAGTTGTAGATTGGATTATGTGTGAAACTTCCTACTTTTTGTATAAGACTAGAAGATGAAATCATAATGACACAGATACAATCACAGATGTCTTTAGAAAGAAAATATCCAGCATCGCCATCAGTGGTTCATAACACTGAACCATGGTGCCTAATTGTTTTTGATTCAATGTCATCATTAAACTGATATTCTAATGGTAAACTTGCCTTTCTTTCTTGAAGACCTAGAACGTAGAACACATTGTTTTTCTGTCGTTAAATTTCTTTTTGCTTCTTTTCCATTCTTCCCGTTCCTTTCATACACTTTGTGTTTTGTGTTGACCGTAAACATTGATTTAATTAATGAAAGAGCTGCATGGGTGAGGGTGTCAAACTGAAATAACCAGGAATCGACTAGCAAAGACATCATCTTCTCCCAAGCAGGCCTCTTGAGCTATTGAAGCCAAAAGCAAAATGACATGCAAAATACAATAAAAAGTGATATATTGTTAGTAATCAGCTAATCAGCGCCGGGGGTTACAAAGTCGAAGATCGATTTATGGGGCAGATTTCGTAATGAATTAAAAACATGTTGTAGGCCATATAAAACTGTCTTGTGGCTCACATCAGGCCTGCAGGCTCACAGTTGAAGGATGGATGGATGGATGGATGGATGGACTGGGATTTAGATGGATGGATGGATGGATGGATGGATTGTTATTTAACTTCTAGAAAGAATGGGCATTATGCCATGAATTAACACTAAAGGAAAACAGATGTATTTTATTCATTATTTACCATTTTATTGTGGGATAGATTCATCATAAATGGCATATTTATCTTCTTGAGGAAATTTTAAAACCAAGGCTAGTGTACTCTTTCATTTACAGATGTCTAAAAAGAATTTGTTTTTAAAGGTCAATAGAAAGTGAATTCATTATATACAGATAAGTGGGGGTGGTATGTTGGTATGGTGGTATGGTGGTACGGTGGTACG
>JAODKE010000114.1:30005873-30019946 GCA_026779605.1 Mormyrus hasselquistii
TAGGAAAAATATTTTTTATATATATACTGTATATATATATATATATATATGTGTGTGTGTGTGTGTGTGTGTGTGTGTGTAATCCCTTATATTAATTCAGCAATGCAAGGAAAGATAAACTTCGTTCTAAGGAAAAATCAACAGTGCTAAACATAAATTGTGTTTTGAGCCTCTATAATCACAGTGGGATGAATCTCAGAACCTCTGGGGACGTCAGCCAGTGTTTACACATCTGCCATGAATAAGGAAGGTATTCAAATTAAAGCAAGGGCCAGCAAGACTTTAAACAGCAGTGTTCAATGCTAATATCCCCATAATTCCTCTGGAGTGTTTTTTATTATTATTATTTATTATTTATTTTCTTTATTTGACAATGTATTTGAAAATCTAAAACTGACAGCAGTTTTGCAGTGGTTACTATTTCTGTGATCTAGCCATGTGCAAGAGAGGATTTTCACCACTGTGAGCTCTGAGCTGCTCAGATGAGGGACTGGGGGTGACCCTAGAGGATAGGACAGAGGGGAGAGTAATGTCCGTTGGCGGGGGCGTGCTAATTTCCAATCTGAGAAGTCCAGGGAGCCTAATGAATGCTCTTTATAGAAATGCCACCCATTGAGCAGAGGAGACTTATTGTAGACATGTGCTTTGCCTCAGTCGTAGCCTCATTTATTAAAGCTCACACGACATAGGCAGGGGGCTAAACTGGAATTACTGCCCGGTGCTCCACTGGTATTTTCACTCACCATTTTTCTTTATTGAAAAGTCTATCCTGAGCTGTAGAGAGGGTCAGGCTTGATTTAAGAGTTGCCAAGAGACTAAAAAAGAGACAAAGAACGAAGAACTCAGGCAATAAGAGTGGATAGATGGCCTTTGCTAATGAAAATGGATGTGTGTAAATGGCTGGTGCTCGGAGCTTGGAATGCCGGAAGTGTAATAGTTGTTTATTGGTACAGATGCATACTTTGGGTTCATCCTAGTTTCCAATCATATTGGTAAGAGATCTTTTCCTGAAGCTTTTGAAATTCAGGCCATTTAGGCTTTCTGAGCAGCCAAACCAAATTTTGGAAAACAATTTTTTTTCAATTCAGCAATTTGCTAAAAGAAAATGTCTTTGACGGTGCAGCAAAATATGAAAATAAAAAAATTGAAAAAACCTAGATGAGACCCACAGAAACACAGCAGGAACAAAGCACCCCCCCCCCCCCCACACATACAGTATACACACTCACTCACTCACAGCCAGGGCAACAACCAAACCAACCACCCTGGAGGTGTGAACCATCGTTCCATTTGTAACGTAAACTAATTTTGAGTAATTTGTGACGATGTAGCAGAGAAGCAGATGCCTGCGCAGCTTATTTATTCATGAATTTATCTCGTATTTATCTGGTATTTATCTGGTATGCTCAATATCTCCAAGGTGCCAGAGGCAAGACCATGACAGCAAAGGGCTGCACTGTTATCTGACAGCCAGAAACGTGGCTTGTTACACAGCGGGGGATAAACTCTCAAGACTCCGTAAGAAATGTTGAAGCTCCGCACTCTATCCAGTCTGCAACTATTAAACACATCAATGACGACTGAATGATGTGGCAGTTCAGTAGTGGCTTAGACACAGCCAGAGCCAACATAATTAACTATGTAATTTATGCCTCTATATATTTCTATTAGTCTTCTGAAATATTTTGACATTATAGCTTTAAAAGCATCTGTTAAATGCATACTTTACCAAGAGAGGGTATCTATCAGAGCAATATTTAAACATTCAAAAACACAGTCTTTTCCAAAACTGTTGGAGCAAGGACCTGCCGTTTCTTTTCACTGTGCACTGAAGACATTCGAGCTTGAGATCAGAAGATGAATATAAGTGAGATTTCAGAATTTCAGCTGTTTATGTCCAGATGTGTTAAACAATACAAAACATAACATCTTTAAGGCACAAATATTGGAATTATGCCATTTATGAATGAACCGGTTTTCACTAGCAGGCATTTCATGTTACAAAGGTGTCTTTTGTTACACTGATTGTTTGAACAGTATATAGCTCTGAATGTCTACTCTTGGTTTTAACCTTGGGTTTCACCTATGAAGACTTTATTTTTTGTTAAAAAAGGATAAACCAATATGTAGACCAGAGAGCTGTCTATGAGAGAAAGGTGAGCCATTTTGAGGCTGAGAAAGGAAGGGAAAAGGTACTGCACAAACATTGGGGATTGACAGTACGGCAATTCGGTAAAAGAAAGGCACCACTGGTGTAATAAGCAAGAGACATAGAACAGGTCAGCTATGGAAAATGACAACAGCTGGTGTGAGGACGACTGTGAGGAATAGCGGATGGACACTGGCGCAGTTCAGCTCTGAGTGATCAAGTTTTAAGGAAAAGCACAAAACAAGGAGTCGACAGTGCGAATCAGACACTGAGCAGCAAACACAATTCAAAATTGCGAGGCTGAGGCAAAGATCAGATGGACAAAGGGTCGTGTGGTCGATGTTGGCGATCGGAGAGCCGAGGCAGTGCTCATAGGGGGGGAATCAGACGGAGGTGAGGAGATGTATGACGGCAGTCAGTGGGCGTAGCAAAGCTCAGAGTCTGTGAAATGAAGCAAAGTCAGGCACACAGGTGGGGAGAGGAATACACGGGAGTGAACACTCCAATTCTAAAACAAAAATAAGCAGATCTCACATCTGGCCAACATGCCAGACACACAGAAATAGGGTAACTAGAGAGATGAAATGGGACACAACAGGGAAGAGGCAGGATCCCAAATAAGATCCAGCAGTGTAATTAAGGAGCTTACTGTACACGGCTACCCCAAGCAGGCGGAGAGCAGTGGTCGCTTTAACGGAGATGGCATTTCCTTGGACAGGTGCCCCCTGTCCGATGACTGACTCCAAGTGGACAATCCAGGACCCCATTGTGGTTATGGTAAAACTGGTCAATTAGGGAGAAGTGCAAGACCGAGCATACTGTACCCCTCCCAGGAGACTCCTACCCCAACAACCGACATCGAAAAAGCAGCAAGTGGTAAACGGGTCACTCTCGTCAATCAATCATGCGGAAGGAGGGCGGGCAGCACAGTACAGGAGAGGTCAGAGGGCGGGCAGTACAGTACAGGAGAGGTCAGAGGGCGGGCAGCACAGTACAGAAGAGGTCAGAGGGTGGGCAGTACAGCATAGGAGAGGTCAGAGGGCGGGCAGCACAGTACAGAAGAGGTCAGAGGGTGGGCAGTACAGCACAGGAGAGGTCAGAGGGCGGGCAGCACAGGAGAGGTCAGAGGGCGGGCAGCACAGTACAGGAGAGGTCAGAGGGTGGGCAGTACATCACAGGAGAGGTCAGAGGGCTGGCAGTACAGTACAGGAAAGGTCAGAGGGCTGGCAGTACAGGAGAGGTCAGAGGGTGGGCAGCACAGTACAGGAGAGGTCAGAGGGCAGGCAGCACAGGAGAGGTCATGGTAAAACTGGTCAATTAGGGAGAAGTGCAAGACCGAGCATACTGTACCCCTCCCAGGAGACTCCTACCCCAACAACCGACATCAAAAAAGCAGCAAGTGGTAAACGGGTCACTCTCATCAATCAATCATGCGGAAGGAGGGCGGGCAGTACAGTACAAGAGAGGTCAGAGGGCGGGCAGCACAGCACAGGAGAGGTCAGAGGGCGGGCAGTACAGCGGAGAGGTCAGAGGGTGGGCAGTACAGCACAGGAGAGGTCAGAGGGCGGGCAGTACAAGAGAGGTCAGAGGGCGGGCAGCACAGTACAGGGGAGGTCAGAGGGCGGGCAGTACAGTACAGGAGCGGTCAGAGGGCGGGCAGCACAGTACAGGAGAAGTCAGAGGGCGGGCAGTACAGTAGACGTCAGAGGGCGGGCAGTACAGCACAGAAGAGGTCAGAGGGCGGGCAGCATAGGGTGAATGGGGCTCCCCCGTGCAGGTGGATCTTGCTGGCAGGATCTCCCAAAAGGGCATGGGTGGGGCTTCCTTGGACCGGTCTGTAATAACAAACCCTGTGAGTGCTGTAAAGAATGACTCAAAAACAACAGTCAGTGACATCACCAACAACCTCCACAGTGCAGGGGTGAAGGTATCATTATCCACCGTTCAAAGAAGAGCAGAAATGTAGAGGCCATACCACAAATACTATTCAGCAGTAAGATTCAGAAAAGCCATACTGGAATTTTCAAAACAAAGTACAGAGAGCCACAAAAGTTCTGGACCAAAGTTATATGGACTGAAGAAACCAAGATTAACCAAATGCCAAAGTGTGGAGGAAGAAAATATCTGCTATGTTCCAAAACACAACTTATGATGATAGCAGCAGAGTGAATTCATAAGTCTATAAAAACATGTTGTATACCAATTTGCAGAGGAATACATCCAAACTAATTGGGAGAAACTTCATCGTGCAGCAAGGCAATGATCCAAAACCAACTCAACAAAGGACTTCATTTAGAGGAATGTGGAAGATTTCAGACTGGCCAAGTCATTCACCAGTCTTTAAGTTAACATACCGATATACATATCTCATATTCATCTTTTGATCTTAAATCTAAATGTCTGCAGTATAAATCAAAAACGAAAAGAATCGGTCTTGTCGTTCAGATAAGTTTGCCTTGGACTGTGATTGGGCTTAAAAATTCAAAAGTACAGACATGCCTACTACATTTATTGATATCGGTTAATATAATAATAATAATAATAATAATAATAATAATAATAATATATTTTATTTGTGGGCGCCTTTCAAAACTCTCAAGGTCACTTTACAAGATAAAAGCACACAGTACAAAAGATAAAACAATACAATAAGAAATAAATAAAAAATAAATAAAATTAATAAAACAAAAATAAACAAAAAAAAAACGTATGAATAGAACAGATGAAACAATACAATGAATTGATTTACATATTCTGTACAGAATGATATATTTCTAACATGTGTATTTAATGTCTGCCGGGTAAATGTGTCCTTGAGCAGTTTTTGTATATGTATTGTATGTGAGCATTATATACACTTTTTATGGTGACAAACTCTGAATTTGATTAATGATTTATTGCATATGAAAGTAACATCTGCAGAGGAACATAAACTGTCAGGAGATTAAAGTCTGACTGGGCCTAAGTGACCTGCCAAAACGTTGTTGTCAAGTTGCTCTGGGACAGAGATGGCAAAGACGATCGAGCAGATGTCACAGACAGCTCCAGCCACCAGGCCCAGTGGTCATGGAATGGGGACACTCTTAAGCCTGGTGTCACATCCTGTGATTCTCCCCACGGCAAAATGAGTCTTTCAGAGCACAGGCCGCGTTGGACCGTGTGTCGTACGTGGGCATTCATGTGCGCACATGCTTGTAGTTGGGAGCAGAACAAATTGTTCTTGTGGTCCAGATCTCTGGAGCTCTGGTTGGAGTATCAGACAAAAAAAAACTAGAAACCGAATGTGTGGCATTTTTATATTCCAATCAAGGAACAAAATTTCTTAACTACAACACAACCAATACTGTATCGCTTACAACTCGGGACCCCTTATTTTGGCATTTTGAAAAATGGCTTCTGCACCAGAGCCCTCTCCATCATTTTACGGAGCAGTAACTTTTTATTTTAATTAACCCAGAGAAACCAATGATGGATAACTCAAGTAAGCACAGCTGCTGGTTTGCGACTGTCCATGAGTCAAAGCAGGGTGTCTAGCCGTTAGCGCTACAAGTTCCTCCGGTTTCACTGGGGCACTCGTAAGCACGGTTTACATGGAGGTCTCCCGAACAGCCAACATTTTGTGAAACGGGGCACTTTCTCCATCGAGTGGTATCCAAGATCAGTGTTTGGTCCACATAAAACAAACATTTGTATCTATAACTAACATAAATCTTTTTGGCTTAGTAACGCTGCGCATAAGGAAAAAACTTCAGCTAAGAGTGATGCTGCCTTTACTTAGACAAATACTAGCTGTCAGATTATTCAACAACAAATGAGTTCAAGCAAATTGCCGTATAATATGTCTGTTGTTTATTTTAGCTTGATAGTTTGTAAACTATTATTTCATGATTAATGTGAATTTATGAATAAAGAAAATTCATCCATCCTTTCCTCTTCGTACTGGTTCTCCTGGTCAGGATCATGCTGGATAAAGAAAACATGAAATATATAAAAAGAGAGGAAACTGAGAGTACGTAGAAGGCGGCGTTGTAAACATGCACTCACCTGATGTGTGCACTTAGTGCTCAGATGCAACTTGTTGTAAAAAGACCTTTCCTCACTCCCTGTTCCTACATTTCTGCAATCCTGATGAGTCTTATTTATTAAAAAATAAAAGCCTCACAGTGTATTACTGCACATGAATTTAAATCTGAATGCTCGGATGTAACTAGGTTTAGAATTGGTCTCAGTTTAGTGAATGCGTGGTTTTGAATGGATATCAATGGACTGAAAGGTGCAGGTACGGAAGCGCTAAGCCAATAATATTTGTTTTTATAGCAAAATAAAAACATGTCACGCAATAGATTTTATAATTCTCGTTCGAGAAGCAGTCGGGTGCAGCAAAAGAGGAAGATAAGAAAATTGCCTCTAAATGATCATTAGTCAGAAACGCCAATCCAGGCTTATCACTAAGGCAACATGGGCAATTTGTGATAGATTAATTAACAGTCATGCAAGATGTTCCCCTGCTATTTTGTTGTATATGGGTTTAATGATAAGTGATAGGCTGTGCAAGTACTCAGAATGTTGATAATGTGAGGTAATGATCCAATAGCAGAAATGAAACATGCATAAAACCAAAGCAAGATGATGAGCTTTAGGAAACGAAGAAGGAGATGTCCTGCTTGTCTCTGAGTCGCATCCTTTAGGGAGCTATATGTGGAGATGTGTTCCTCAGCCTCACCCTCTTGCAGGCTAATTGGCCATTGGACTCTGGCCCAAGACCACCGTTCAGTAATCGGCATACTCTGCTGGTGTCCTTGCTGTGGAAGGAGCAATGAATAAAATATTTTACCGTGTCGAAGGAACGTGCCTTTTCCATCAATAGGATAATTGGACGGGGGCGGGGAGGGGGGGTGGGGGGGGGCATGATGTCGAAATGGCTTTTGAGATGAAAGTTAGTTGAACTTGACTTTACTCTTGGACTTGAAATGGCTTTTCCCATTGAAGATGCCTATTTTGCCTGAAAGTTTGCTTAGCTTACTGTACATTATCCTTAACCTAGAATGACCTGTGACTAGATGAATAAACCGTAGTATGGTGGCCTTTGACACTGAAATGACTTTTTAAATGGAAATTAATTTGGATTACCAAGGACCAAAATGCAAAAATAATACAAAAAAATCTAAATTGAAATCACTTTCAGAATTAGCATTTTTAAAATTTAAATAACCTTTCAATTTGTGCTTTGCCACTTAAAAAAATGCTGTTGTGGAATTTGAGCCAAACGCTTAGTTGATTTGCTAAGTGCGTGAGAGTCCCCTACATAACTGACAGGTCGTTTAAACCTCACTTTCTGCCTCTCTACTGAAACACATGGAGAAAATCAGCGTCTGAAATATTGACACAACCGCAACATTATAGATGCTTCTGAGAAGATATGAGAAGGGCCCTTTGTGCAAAGATCACAGCCAGAAGGGTTTGGAGACAGAAGTCCCTTTTTGCACATCACCACTCAAAAATAATGAGATGTTTTTTTTTTGTCAGTCACTGCTAGGTTTTGCTTGTCTTACTCGGACCGTCACTGACTGCTGAGAGCCAGCACAGAGCATTCAGTGGCGCTCGTCATTTGAGCACCTTCTGCTACACATATTTTATCTTTGCGGCAAGCTGCTGCTGCAGATGCTATAAATGTTTACGGTGTCCTTTAAAATTCATTTTTAAAATCCCATAGCAGCTGGGAAGGTGGAGAACACCTCGATTTGCACTAAAAAAGGTGCTGCTGTCTTACAGCACCTACTCATGATGTCACACTCTCCCTTGTGTGAGTTATTTGATAAGGTTTAAACGTGATAGCATTCTATTAAGCATCCCGAGGTCTTGTATAATACGCTCTGATTTTTAATGAATTTTTACCTCTTTGGCCTTGAGTACTTCCTCATGTCAGCACAGTTTGGGAAATTCAGACTCTGATTATAAAAGGTTTTATTTTATTGTTATTCAAAATTCAGAATATGAATAACATTAACTTCACTGACAAAAATTCCAATGGTTAATCTTAAGCTTAAAAAGTAATGGGTTTTTTTGCTTGAAGAAATCAAATTTTTTAGCAAAGCTGAAAAACTAATTTACAGTTTAACGTACAGTAGCTTAGAGAAATTCCTACACCTGGACTGAAGTCTGAACTGTGACTTTACGATTTAAATAACCAAATGACATATGCTTGCTCTTCCTCATTAAAGAATTGATCAATTTAGACAGAAAAAAACTGTGAAGAAATGCAGTGACTTACAGAATACCACATTGCCACAGTGATGACAGGTATTGTGCATTTTGTTTACAAGTTTAAAACACAAACACATATTTCACTACCTTATTCCAGCACTTAGAAGACATGTTTACCCAAAATAACATGCTGGTCAATGGCATTAGACAGAAGTGAAAGGTTGTGTTGCATAGAAAAATGCAGCAGTTGATCTATGGCTGGTCAACCCTGACAAGGGGAGGACCATGCACTCAGCCAACTGACGAGGGGGGGGGCATGCAATCAGCCAACTGAAGGAGGGGGGGGCCATGCACTCAGCCAGCTGACGAGGGGGGGGCCATGCACTCAGCCAGCTGATTTCACCTCCATGTGATGTGCGCTGTCTGAGACAAAGTTACACCTTTATAAACCTTCTGCCCTCTACGGGGCCAAAACAGAAGAACTTTGCCACGCAGCAGGAAGCAGAAAGTGACCAAGGACACTGTGAGGTTAGCAGTGTGATGGCAGCTACCTGCTTGCTTGCTAGTTATACCCGTATTTTATTGTCATCTAAGAAATCAATGCTATCTAGACATCTGACATGTTCATAAATGCTTTATGGACAGATCACACATTTATTCAGCCTGAAGTTACTGTAATGTGGGTGTACAGTATGTGTGTGCATCTGTGCCTGTGTCTGTGCGTGCGTCTGTGCCTGTGTCTGTGTCTGTGCGTGCGTCTGTGCTTGTGTCTGTGCCTGTGTCTGTGCCTGTGTCTGTGCGTGCGTCTGTGCTTGTGTCTGTGCGTGTGTCTGTGCGTGTGTGTCATTACCTTGTGGAGACATGATTATAAACCTGCTATTTTGACCTTGTGGGGACCAGATTTTATAAAAATCTGTAACCGCTCTCATAAACCTAAAGATGCCAATAGTATTGCATTTTGTTTGGTTACTTATGGTTAAGGTTAGGGCTGGTGGGTGTGTGTGTGTGTGTGTGTGTGTGTTGGGGTGTTCTGCAGTTCGGCTTTCCAGACCAGTTTGCATAGTCACCTCACTGCCCCCATGTGGCTTTAGCAAAATGTTTAACCTCATTTACTGTGTCCATCTAATAACTCAGGACTACTTACACTTTCTAATATTTTTATCTCTAAAAAGGGGAAGCAATTATAGCTAATATATGCCGATTTGAGTTAAATTGTATAAGAGCATTTTTTATACTCATTGCCAGAAAATGACTTTTTCCTCATTAGTACAGAAGGATTTTACTTCTAAGGTGGTGAAGGTTAAGTGTCTCGTTCAGCAGCAAAACCTTCTTGAGTACTGCTGCTTACTCGCTTACAGTGACTTATTTAACTGTTTGTCAGCCTGATGGCTTCGCCCGTCCGGTGGGCGTCAGGAAGAAGAGAGCTCACTATCCACACTTTGATGTTGCAGATTCGGATGTCTGTGCCTTAGAAATGCTGACGGCAGTTGCTGGGAGAGGGAGCTGTAATCCCTGGGGGGACAGGAGCTCCTTTGGAGAGACGGGATGTGCAGCGCCGACGTTTCACACGCGGAAATTAAGCATCAGGTGATATTCAGACCAGGTATAAATATGTCACTTTGAACTTCAATTACTCTAAAATCAGTGATCCATGTTCTTCTGTTCCTCAGAAGTCCTGTTTATTCAAAATCAGCTTGTCCAAGTTTCAGACCCATCTTACTGCTCTATTCAAGACCAAAATAAACGCACCATCACTGGACATGGAACAGAGAACCTTTCCATTAGCATCACCGAATCTTCAACGCATCCAAATTTAGCATAAATCCTCTGAAATGTGGATTATAACTCTGATTTTCTTTAATGCGTGTAGTTCCTAGAAAAGAGCTGGCCATTTGATAAGCTCAGCTGGCGTCAAAAAGCTCCCATCACAAGCTTCTCCCCAATAAAAGAAGCCTGGTGGGTTCAGTCCTGATCAGATTATGTACAACTTTGTAATGTTGTCCTGAGGAGTAGCAGTTTCATCATCTTCTGCACTAAGAGTCGTCTTTCCCTCAGTCTGCAACAGTAAATATGAGACTTGTTCTGGAAGAGACGGTTATGCTAAATGTAATCTCATGATATGGGGACTGGATGAAGGAGTGTGGGGGTGGCAACCGTGTTGATGGAACTGTGGTGAGAAATACGAAACCATTTCATCTTCAGCAGAAGGGAAAGACAGGAAATCAAAAAACGTATTTGATCTTGGCTCCAACTGTAGTGGCAGACAGCAGGGTCTGGGCATATGTTAACTTTATAGGTACAGGTGCAGTGAATGAGTGACACGCTCTAGGATTTCCACACTTGCCATGATACAGACAGTCCCCAGGTTAGGAACAAGATTAATAATAAAAGTAGCTATAGACAGGACCGCTGCTGCTGCTCCTCTATGCTTTTCACACAATGGAATACAAATCAATAAAGAGGTACTCAGAAATGTGCACCTTCTTCTTAAATAAAAGGATTCTGATGACTTCTGATTCAACAGCTCAGTGTTTTGGAAGTAAACAAAAGGAAAATATTTCGCTAGAGCAAATGAAACTCTGCGGTTCTATGTTCAAAACAAGACTGAAGAGTAATATTACATTCTCAAGTTAAATGCACGGATTAACTTAAATTGTGTAAATTCACTTTGCCAGGAGCTAATTAATTAAAAGTTCAGCAAGAACCAAAACCAGCATGTCCTCCAACTAACCTGGAATTACCCAGTTTGGCTGAGGAGCTGAGGGAGAGACCAACCTTCTGACTCACTCATCACACACATGGGCTCATTTTGCCTTCTCCGGATCTCCTCACCATCACTGCTGCCCAGCAGAATTCAAACATGTATCTCCACAGTAGTAACACACCTTGCTTTTACCAAAGTGCAGATAGTTATGCAAAAATAATTTTCCTTTGTTTATTTGCTGCCTTTGCTGTATTAGACTTGAATCCTACATTTTTTCCCAACCTCTGTCTGCCACCAAGGTGCATAAAAAACATCCACCAATTATCATTTTCATATTCATTAATAAGATCGTCATCTTATCCAACATTGCAATTACAGTGATAATTAAAACATCCGCTGTGAAATTATGAATAAGAAGTACCTCAAAACATCATTTTAAAACTCTCTGGAAACTTGAAGCAACACTAATATTCCCAGCTACACTGTAGAAAATTGCTGTCATTGCACATGCCTGCAGGGTTAATTTCATTTCACCTGATCCAACTGAAATAATGGAATGATACACAAAATGACTAAAATTCAAATAATTATTCCCAAAGTGCTGAAACAATTGTTAGCACCTGAACACCTGGTTCACCTCTGAGAGCATAATAAATGCAATAAATTAGCTGAAAATCTCAAGACAGAATCAGACATTTTTGCATGCACAAAACTGCACACAGAAACCAAACATTAAGAAACCACAGCAATTTTTTTTAGTTTCATTCATTTCTCAATTTATGGGTATGCGTCTGTGTAAAATATACTTTTTCTTGTAAATTCCAGCTTGGCTCTTCTCTGTTTCTCATTAATAGTGGGCTTCTGCCTTGCTTTATGGCATTTCAGTTCTGCTTTGAAGAGCATGTTACAAGCTGTCCTTGCAGTGCACTTCACACCTGCACTTAATGTTTCCCCTTCTTTTCGAAGGTCACTTGGTGTCATCCTCCGATTCATGAAGCAATGCCGGATAAGTTGACGGTCATCTCTGGCATTAAGAAGTCGCTTCTGCCCTCTTCCTGGCTGGTTTTTGGTCACTCCCAGTGTCTCCTGCTTCACATTGTTCTTGTGTACTGCTCTTTTATAAACTCTGAGCCTGAAAGCAACCTGCCGCTCATTCCAGCCTTATGCCAGCAGAACCAGGATTAAACCAGGATTTAACAATGCAGATTATTTAAAAATATCCAGTGTTCTCTTATTTGTTTCCAGAGTGCTATATTCAGTGCCAAGTTTAACAATCGTACTTAGAGTACTAATTAGAGTAATACTAAGAATTTTTTAAATGAAGACCTATACAAGTTATAATGCTTAGGGTGTTTATGTGTATTTTTCAAGCAGACTTTTGCTGAAAAGTCTTTAAATCTTTATATGATAATATCTATCACTATAGATATTAAATGGGATTATATAGATATCAAATGGGATTAAATGTCTACTATCAACTGTAACATATATGATATAGACTAAGAAAACCTAATTAAAAAAATTATTATAGATCTATTGTTGGGAAGTAGTGTCATGCAGAGACTTTTTGAGGGGCAGGTGTTCAAGGGTAAAACAGGAGCACTCATTGCCTGTAAAGGGAAGCACTTTAAATAGTTAAGGCGAAAGGATCAGATTCTGATGCATGTGAGCAGACTGCTAACACAGGCTCTGCTCCATCCTGCTGACCAACCTGTAGCCCCACAGCTGCCAGTTTGTTGCTTCCCAGGCTCTCGTCTTCAGTATATTAGTTATATCATAAATTGGTCCAATACTAGAAGCTGAATGACATCCTAAATGTATCTTCATGCAATATTTGTCTCTTGTTGCTTGTCTCGGCATGTCATTAAAGGTCAAATTCCAAGGGCCAATAACTTTATTGATCTTGATATAATAATCAATAATATAGTGGACAGGACACTGAACTTGCAGCTGAAGTTTACAGCTGGTGAAGGGCCAAACCAAAGCTGCACTTTACATGTGGATAAGAACAATTATTAAGGTGTCAATATATATCTTCCTTGTGTTGGACTGGCATCCCATCCAGAGGTGGAAAGTTCAGGTCCAGGAAGAACAAATTCAGACAAAGATTTTGTTTCAATCTATCAGTTGAATACTCTGTGATTCTGACTCTTTATTCACAATTGGTGAAACAAAATCTTACTCTGGTTTTGTACTTCCCTGACCTGAATCTTGTACTGCTGATCCCATCAATGGTGACCCCTGCCTCTGTTTTTGGGGATAGATTCCAAGATCACGCTGACTCTGTAACGGAGGTAAATACAGAATAGTGATGCTCTGCTCCCTTACGAAAATTGACCATGGTTTTACTATGATTTAATAACCATGGTTTACAATGGTTTGCCGTTTTTCATGGTTTTTTTGGGTAACTATGAAAACCATGCCTATGGTTTCATCATGGTTTCGCTACAGTTAAACCCTAGTATAGTCCTGGTCATAAACCATGGTTTTTGTTTTACCATGGTCCTTCCAAACCATGCTTTTTACAAACCATAGTAGTACCATAGTTACCATGAAGTGCTATGGATAAACCATGGTAGTACTATGGGTAGTACCAAAGTATCATGAGGTACAATAGTAAAACTGTGGTTACTGCATAAAAACCATAGGAAACCATGGTGAATTTTCATAAGGGTTCATCCCCATGGGGAAATAGCTTTTTTGCATATCCTGTCCTGCTCTCCATAAGACACACATACATCTACAGGTGATTACCAATCTTGGGGTCAGAGCACAGAGTTAGCCAGTGTTCAGTACTTTTGAAAGATTTGAGGGTGAGGACCTTTGTTAAGGGCCCTGCTTTGACATCACATGGAATGTCAGCCATGGGATGTAAACCAGCAACCATCTGATTGAAAGTTCCATCCCGCATAGTTACATACCGTCCCATATATGACATGCAGAGGCCCACAAACATGGTCAGAGGACCCAGGTTCTGAATGCTGCTGATCAGAGGCCCACAAACATGGTCAGAGGA
>JAODKE010000114.1:30048743-30067521 GCA_026779605.1 Mormyrus hasselquistii
ATACCTCTCCTCACATTATCATACCTCTCCTCACATTGTCATACCTCTCCTCACATTGTCATACCTCTCCTCACATTGTCATACCTCTCCTCACATTTAATCACCCCCTGCTGCCTCTCATTAGGTCCGTTGTTAGTCTTATATATACAGGTACGTGCTTCCCAGGCCTGCGTTCCCCAGTCCGGTCATTGATGTCGAACTCCTCCTGTTTTGATCTTGTTTATATCCAGTCCATGTTCTTTGAGTTCAATTACCCGCCTTTTGTTTACCACAACGCCTGTCCTTGAGACATTCTTTCCTCACGTCACGACAGTATAGGCCCAAATGTTTCGCTTCATTGTACTGCTCAGCTGATAAAGCAGAGAATGTCACTGTTACTGAATGACCTATTAAACTGAATATAGTGAGCTGTCCATCAGAAGTACAAAACTCCCAAAAACTGCTCTGATTAAGCTACACTTAGTTTACTGCTCTTGGTTTTATGTTCTTAGTTGATTTTTTTGTAATATATAAAATAATGATCATCATCATCATCATCACTTTATTAATCCCCATGGGGAAATTGTCTTTTATGCCTCCCTCAACTTGCTCTTTTTGTAAGCAAGCTGTCTGCATATATATATATATCCATCCATCCATCATCTACCACTTTTCCGGGTCAGGTCACGGGGACAACAGTCTAAGCAATTCTGTCTGCGCCTAGAAATTCTGTCCATAAAAGTTATGAACAGAATCGGTGACAAAGGGCAGCCCTGGCGGAGTCCATCCCTCACTGAAACGAGTCCGACTTACTGGCAGGCCTGGCCACCAGGAGCTCGCCATCAAGTACCACTCCCAGGCCTGGCTCCGAGGGGGGCCCTGTGACATTTTTATCCATCATAAGGGGCCTGATGTGCCGAACATCGTCTGGTTCCTCACCCAGGACCTGTCTGCCCTGGGTGACCCTACCAGGGGCATAAAGCCCCAGGCAACTTAGCTCCTGGGATCATTGGAACACGCAAACCCTTCCACCACGATAAGGTGTTGGTTCTGGGAGAGATATATATTTATACATACATATTGCATCTTGGCATCAACAGGCGTCTGATAACCTTGTATGTCCTGTCTGTGTATTTGGGGACGGTGCTCATTGGTTGCCTGCTGTGGTCCTTCTATTCGCACTCGTACGCCGGCCATGGTGGGACAGTAATCTAATTAGAGGAAACTGTTCAACCAAATTTTGTATGCGAACCAAATTGTTCGTAGACCACAGCGTTCTGAATGTGAAGTTCATTTAGGGTTTGCTATCGTCACCTATTACAATGAGCAGCAAAACTGACCTAACTGGTCACTCTCAGTCCAAATTCACAGTGTAGAGGTTCAGTCATTCAAGCCAGTTCATTTTCACTCATGAGTTACATTTAGATGGAGATCCCTGCATGTCCCTAAGGCTAAATCCTGAAAACCTACATTCTGCCAAAGACTGCTTTTACAAATAAATGGAAGCTTCTCCTAACCCTATGATAATATGACTAATACTCACAGATGCCTGGCAATTCCTGAAAATGATGGATTGCCAACTAGACAGCAGAACCAACAGCAAAGCAAGCCTGCGACCACCCCAGACACAGAAACACCTGTCCGTCTGTAGTCAGGATTTTTTGTTGTGCTGTTACTGTGACTTTTTTGATCACCATGCAGTTCGGAAGCATTTTCAGTATTCTGGGGGTTTAAACAGATGCCTCCATTTAGTTTTAGCTGTGCACTGAGCCCTTTAGCAGACCAACCTGAGGCTTGGGCCGGGCCGGATTGCCTTTCATGAGCTGGGTCTGCCCTGTTCGGAAGGCGGAAACAGTGCCTCTCTTGCGCTCCTGGAGTTTAACAGTGTCAGCTCTCTGGGGAGAGAAATGTGTGAAATGCCTTTGACGAGGCAGTCAGCACCTTTCACTGAAAGAAGCTGTTTAAAGAAAGTCCCATCTGATGAAATCAGGTTGGGACAAGCTCAACAGACTGTGATTTTGAGTTTGAATTCGAGCTGTTTCCAACCCTGATACATTAATCTTCTTGGACTAAAGCACCTTTGAAAGCACAAGTTTGAACTTCTTGTCTTCAGAAAATAAGCATTGGAGTCCTCCCACCTGGGACTCAAATCTCATAATCTTCTTCACTGCTACCTTAACTGGCATCCCAACCAGCACATCAGGAACCCCAAAAGGATTTCATCTCCTTATCTAAGACATAAGGTTTCATCATGGTAAATGTGTCTAGAAATGGATGATTGTCTAAGCCTTTTGGTTATGGACTATGAGCACATAAATAACATTTCAATTCTGCATTACCATGGAATTAATCCTCCACAGAGCAGAACAAACACACACAGAGCAGAACAAACACACACAGAACAGAACAAACACACACAGTGCTCACAGAAAGTTGCAGGACACTTGCTGTAAAAATGTTGCAAATTGCATTGGTTAGATAACAAAAGTTCATTGACATGCAATGTTTGAAATATTTGCTTATATCTTCCACACAGACATTTTCTTTTTATTAAGTGTCAATTTTTTTTGACTGACTCATTCAGTTCTGTTCTTGTCTTTCTGCTCTTAATTGCAATTTTAGTCCTTGGCTGCCAAAGGGACACCAAACACAAATGTTTTATGTTATTTCCATTTCAAATAAAAAAAAGCATCCAGTAGGACTCTTGTCAATGAACTTTTTAACTCAAACAGTCCATTTAAGGAGTATAATTTGGGTTTCAGTGTATTACTACTTGAAATGAATGGCTTACCTAAAACTTAAAACTACTGGTTGTTTCTAATGTGATTGCAAACATTTCCCCAGACCTTCTGTGAGCACTGCATCTGACTCACTAAGACAGCACAATTTTTTATTTTAGTCCAAGTCAGTATATTTAACCAGCCCATTGATTTCACTGACTGTACTGTATTTAAAAATCATTCACATTTATTATGCTCCACCTGATAGATTGTAAGTCACTGCTAGGGCCAATGTCTCTGTATTGTCGTCACCAAATTGCGTGTCTAATGTCTGCACCCTGTGTTCCTGTCTATTACTACCTCATTATTATGTCTTAGTTTGTATGCCACTGTCCACATACAGTATATTGAATCCATGCCCTAAAGAATTCCCTCCAGTGGTGGTCAAAGCTGTGACAATTTACAGTAATACTTCACCCCTGATGGGATTCCTCAGTCATGTTCATGGCCTGGTGGCCAATGGTCAGCACAATAAGGCCGGCAGCTAGGTTGTCAGGTTGGAGAGGTCTTTAAAGGGCAAGGGATTTTGGTCTTATCATTGAGTGCAAGATGTCTTACAGCTCTGTTAAATGGACAACCTATGCCAACCAGCTGAAAGAGTGACAATTCACCAATACTCAACTGGTTGGTTGAAATAAAATCTTGGTCTACAATGAAACATTTTGAACCTGAACTCTCCACCTCTGTGCACATTCCTGTAGAAGTCAGATGCTACCATTATTTGATCTCATTCTTGGTTGAGTGCAGCATTACAGAGAAGCCTGAAATCTGGCCTTGACATCCCATATGTCCATATGCCACCTCACACAGCTCTGTTGAGGTAGATGGCAACATAAATATGACTTAACAAACTTTGGGGGGTTACAGAGAAATCAGGAGATTTCAGGAGATCCAAACATACTTGGTAGTAAGCTCTGTTAGACTAGCACAACTAGCACAAATTTTAAAACATTTCCTGATATTACTTATAGTTATTTATTGTTTATTTAATTCTTCTATCCTGCAGTGTGCTGGTAAATTGTTCCATTGAAAATGCGATTTCCAAAATCCTTTTGCAAGCTATATAATTAATTCAGTGTAACATTATACATGATTATTTGCTTTTTCCTTAGCTGAACTGCTTTTGCCCTGCTCACAAATGGACTGTCATCTTAACGTTCTGTGAGGCATGTAGTTCAGTATTCTCCTTATTCCTTCTGAGAGTGTAGGTCACTCCGTGTACCAGTGTACCACCTCATCTTTTTGCCCATGTTGTCAAACCAAATATATTTCATGGTCCCTCTGCTCTTATAGGTCAATCTTTAGTCTGATCCCTCGTCCTTTTTCCATGTCGGTCAAACACTTATTTCGTGATCGAGTTTGGGAACCCAACTGAGGTCATCCTGGAAATGCAACAGCTCATGTGACACAAGGAAAGTTAGTTGGTGTACACATTTTCTTCTTTTCCTCTTAGATGCTAAAAGCTCATCATAAATACATTTAGCTGCACCAACACACCAACTCAAGGACCCAAGCAGGAATTTTCTGATTAGTTATCTGAAAGTTTGTTGTTTAATTGTTTTCTTCCTCCTACACTGTGAACTGAACTTCACATGAACCCGAGTTACAGCTTTTTGAGCTGACAAAAAGGACAGAACATTTCCCATACTGTGTAACGTTAATGAAATATATTTTATATTTAATACATTCTAAATAAGAAATTGCTTGCACATATGACTTGGTGCTGCATATTAGTTGTTTTCTTCCACATGATCGTGAAGTCGTATAAGGAAAACTGAGCTTGGGTATGATGGCTATGTGGGCACACTGGCTAAGTAGGTATAATGGCTAAGTGGGTAGCACTGTTACCTCACATTTCTTGGATTGGGGTTGTTCTCCTTGTGCCGTATGGCTTTCCATCCTTAGCCCAAATGCATACAGTTAAGCATGCTAATCTGCTGCCTGGGGTTAGCGTCTGATGGCCCTGACCAGGAGGAGTGGTTTGAAGATGGATGGGTAAGATGCAGTCAGTTTGAGTTCTGAAGGAACTCAAAATGGGAAAAAACAAGATAGCTAAAAGAAAATTGCACAAAATAAGAGTGCATTTTATCTGGCACATTTAATGGCTCCCTGAGTTCCGCAGTCTTACAATCCATCAGCTCACTAACAGGACATGTAAAATATTTAAAGTCCTAATTCTGGAACACCTACTCACCGCCTGCAGTTTTCATCCCAAGGCATTGGCTTAAGAGTAATGGAAACTTAACTTGTATTGACTGTATAATCCAGGCTAAAGAGATGCTTCCAGCCTGAGCGTGTAATTACTGCAGTGTCACCATCACTGGAGTAAGTGTACTTTTGGGAACTCGTGTCCTACTGTGGCTGTAGAGCTGAGAGCTTGGGGGGGGCGGGAATTCCACTGCAGATAGACACTGAAAAATCAGAACAAGAGGAACATTCTGGCTGTGGCCCTGGTTTTGAATTGAGTGCACTAGACACAATTGTCCCAATGTTGGTCAGAATTGTTCCTCAAAAAAGTGTGAGAGGGTTACTCTCCAAATAAACTCTGCAGGTCTCCTCTGAAAGTGCAGCCTTCTCCTCAAGGGTAACAGAGATGATTTTGGTGGAGAACATCTCACATAGTAATCAACCCATTGTCTTCTGTGGTACCTCACTGCGGAAACCACAGCAACAGCAACGTTTCCTCAGGGCAGCACACCGTGGCACCTGCAGGAGGGTCGACAGCAATCAGTATTTAAAAAATAATGAAGATGAGTGCAGAATAAGTAGGAATAAACAAGAAGAAATTCATCATGTCGCTGCCTAACTAAGAAAAGAAACTAGCTCATTAGTCACTGGGAAACAACGAATATTTGCCCATGTTCCACCTGCAAGTTAATTGACATGCTGATATAGAATCCTGTCCTCCATGTTCACGATGCTAACAGAAATAGCAAACTTACCATGAGGGTGACTTTATTCTCCAGAATGGGGGCTGGGTAAGCCCACAGCAGAGTCCCTCACGAAGAACCCAGAGGAGCTCCTGTGTTTTGCCTTCTGTCTTTTTCGCAGCCATCTGTCTTTCACACAAAATAAAACAGAAATGTTCATATTGACTCAATTTCGACTGGCTGTGCGGTTCTGCTAATTTACATGGTCTGATTATGATTAAACAACACCCCTGCATGCTGGAAGGAGAATGTGCATTAAATAAGGAGGTTCCTGTAGAAATATTTAGCATTCATGCTCAATATTACATCTGTAACAGGTTATTTTACTTGGCGAGCAAATACTGTACCACTGATGAATTATATATGAAGTACCAAATACAGATGATTACCATAGAATAATGAAATGTATATTCTGGTACTGTGATGGGCCACTTTGGCAGCCACACATATAAGAATTATACATTTTGCATGTACATTTTCTTTAGTTGTTTTTTGTTTGTTTATATTACTTTACAGATATTAAGTGTTACTGTTTAAAGACTATTTATTTATATAAATATAATATTTATTTTTGGTTAAACTAATGTGTGTTAACTGACTTAATGGTTTAGTTAGTTTAATGTCTTGATTTAGCATATTGTTTAGTAGTATTTGTAGTTTGATCTTGCTATGGATATGATGTGGTGAACTGATAAGTGATTTGTATCTTGTTACTAACTGGTGTTTGATGGTTTTTGTGTTTCCTTAGTTGTACAGGTGCTGGTCTGATCGGCCAATGTCTTCAGTGGTTCAGGGTGTGGAGAGAGTCAGTTTACCTGCTTCAGTTGATCTGAGTTGAAGATGTCATAGTTGTGGTTTCGTTTATTTGATCTCTTTTATGGGTTTTCGACTTCCTTGATATTGAACTAATATGGTGGTCGGGAATAAATAACTTTTTGGATAATGAACCTGTTACTCCTCGTGGGTTGGGACAGCGTCCCATCATCGGCTGCACGTCGCTTGTGCCTGTAGCTTCCAGGAGAGAGACCCATGCAGGTACAGAAAATGCTCGGATGGTGAAATACTTACTCAAACTGAAATGTTATATACTCAAGGGTCCCTATGAGTGCTTTGATTGGACTTGTTGGTTCAAAACAACCCACAAATATACAATACACACCCGCCAGACCATGTGAGGCAACAGAAAATGGGATTAATCAGACCAGGCGACCTTCAGTTCCAGTTCGTACCCATTGAAGGCACTTTCGATGGTGGACGGGGGTAAGCATGGACACTCTGAGCAGTTTGTAGCTATGGAGCAGGACTGCGATTTGCACTGAAGTAGCCCTTCTGTCGGTTCCTACTCCAATGGATATCCTTCATTCGAGTCCTGAATGGTAGCTTATGTTTAATATATTCCGGACCCTTACATGCACTGTTTTAGATATTTAGTGTTATTTGCTTTCCCTGGGGGGTGGGTGCTCTTAAGAATCAGCTGAACTGACGTGCATATTGCATGTAATAACCACCTGAAGCAGTAAGAGATATCGCATTAAAAGCAGGTAGTGTGGATAAACCATGAAGCCCGTGTACAGGGGTCTTGCAGTGCTTGCAGTGCTTGCAGTGCTTAGATATGCCTGTTCTTAACAGCCTAGTTGCCTCTGTTTCTGACTGCAGATTCACTGACCCCATTTATGGCTGAACACAATCAAGAAACTTTAGTTCATCGTGCAAAATTAAGCAAACTCCCCAGCTGCCACTTTTTCAGCCTCACAAGCTTCAGATACCTGTAAGCTTACTCCTAAGCATTTACTCCCAAGCATTTACTCCCAAGCATTTACTCCCAAGCACTTGCCTGCTGATTTGCCAAAGGATTGTTGCAGTTGTGCCCCGTAATACCTTTTAAATCACGACTAGTTCTCACATCTCACCCTGCTGCAACTCCACACAGGTCTTTCTGGTGTTCTTCTGGGAGCTACTTAGCCACTAGGGTCGCACCTTCAAAGTTGCAGAGGTGCGGCCCTTCGATGGCTGATCTTCGATGGCTGATCTTCGATGGCTGTGGTTGACCTTAGCCTTCCTCGCTGCCCTGGTGAGTAAACACACTCGCTTCTCCCAGCGCCTCTGCCCAAAATAGCCCATTTTATATTTCAGGGAAAGATTCAGCCAGACTGAGGAAAAATGGAAGCCTGTCTTTTCTATCTGGAGGTCTGAGGCAGCAGGGAATGTTGGGACCGAACCACATTTCTGAGGTTGGTCACACTGTGCCCCGTCTACGCCACAGGATTGTGTTTTAAACATCACAGAGTTATTCACCAACGCAGAAGATCCATGCAGGATTAGACAGAGAGCGACTCTGCTCAGAGGAGAGTGTCTTCATATCGCGGCGAGCTCGTTGCTGTCAGCTCACCGCTGAAAAGCTCAGTGTTTATGTCTGATGTCTTGTTTTCTAGTAGCGAGTGGATAGCATCATATAATTAAAGCCAAGGGGAGCAGAAGGATCCTTCTCATGATTTATGCACAGTGTTTTTTAAACATTCCCAGTCACACAGGATTTACATAGACAAATGCTGTAGAAATGAATGCCATTTTGATTATGAATCAAAAAAAAAATATTGCAGGGCCGGCTTTCAGTATACATGCTTAGAAAATTTATATACACATGCATGAATAAAAACGTGGAAATATGTAAATAGGTCAGTATGTAAACAACAGAAGCACACATTCGCTCACTCCGTTAGAGGAAACTTGCAAGGTAATCCTCTGAACCTCGAAATATTACAATATCATACTGACTGAAGGCTCAGGGAAAATTTTGCTGGCTGCAAATGGTGCTATGGCAACGTACTGAATGACATTTTTGTCCGTGTTTCCGTTTTTTTTTTTCTTTCTGTATGCAAACTGAAGTGTATCTCATCAAAATTGTACGACATGGAGAAACCTAGTTCTGTAGATGCAGAACGTATCCATAGGACACGGGGATCGGAGGGTGGAACAGGCCAAGTTTATTCGTACCCCAGGGGTATTTTTGGCAGGCATCTGGACAATGTACAACCCAGTTCTGCTGTCTAACTTAAACGATCGATCCTGCAAAGCCACAGAAGCCAGGGCGTAGCTCCCGGTCTCTCCATTCCCTCAAGCTCTCAGCAAACTCGCTCTACATATAATATCAACAGTTACATATGTGTACAAGGGCTCGTCCCTCCCCAAACATCTGTGTCCTGTCTGTATGTCACAGCATAACAGCAAGAATAAATAATACAACAAATGCATTGAGGAATTTTAAAAGATAGCTTTGGTACAATATCAGGTTGCGTAAATAAGGTTTGAATAATTTCTGTGTGCAGATGCCTAAATTCGGGTCTTGTCAGTCTGCAGTTTTGGAAAGATGTAGTTAACCAGTGAGCAGAGATGAGAGTTCAGTATCATCACGGTTCCCCCGGAGGCCCTGCTTGAAAGAGCTTTCACCGTTTATTCCTCTTTTCTCCCTTCAGCACCTGGGCTGATCCAGAGGCTTTCTGTCTCCCCGGATCTCTTTTGCCAGGTACCTGAACTTCTGCCTTTATCTTAATGACATGTGGCTTTAAGAGACTGGAGGTCCCAAGTTTCTCTAATTGTGTGTGTGTGTGTGTGTGTGTGTGTGTGTGTGTGTGTGTGTGTGTGTGTGAGCGGGTTTACCTATGCTTATGGGGACACAATGTCCCCGTAACGTGATAAATATCCATCTTTTTACCCTTTTGGGCACCAGTTTCCTGATCCCCATAACGGAAAGCTCTATTTTATAAAAAACCGGTGACTGCTATGAAAAAAAATAAAAATTCAAAGACTGTTGTATTTTGTTTGGTTACTTATGGTTATGGTTAGGGCTGGGTAGGGGTTAAGGTTGTCATAGTTAGCGTTAGCATTTTTCCCATTGAAATGAATGAGCGGTCCCCATAAGGATATGTTTACCCTACATGTGCGCACGTGTGTGTGTATGTGTGTATGTGTGTGTGTGTGTGTATGTGTGTGCGTGTGTATGTGTATGTGTCCTTCTGCATGCCATGGCAGCCTGGCATTCCCCTCTGCTAATGCAGCCTCACTTACTTTACCAGTCTTATCTGATCTCAGCCTTTATCCCAGTACAGATTCTCTGCAGTTGAGAGGAGGGACAGTGGCGTGTGTAAGACGTGTCGAGTTCAGTGTCAGTTTATCTCCAAATCCACATTTATGGACAGGGTGTGATTCCGCAACTGTGTGGATTTTTGTGATTCATGCTTTTTTTGCCGCATAGTCCAGCTAGTATATGAACTATCCGAAGGGGCTTTCTTTTATATAATGGTCCTTTAGTCTTAATGTATGCCTGCGAGGACAAAATAAACCAAGTTTCCTGTAATGGTTTTTTATTTCATGTTCTGGGCACTTGCAGGAGAAAGGAATGGAGGGTGACATGCAGTATGTCTCAAAATCAGCAAGAAATGTCCCCTGAGGAATATGTGTGAATTATAATTGTAACAGTTTAATGAAATCCTGGCGTCTTCTTTATTTATTTCTTATGAGAGAGAGATTGGTTGATCACATTCTGTCCACAACACAAGAGAGTATTGGCTTTATGGCAATCCATGATGAATTTGTTGTGGCAAGTGGGATAAATGAAGATGCAGAGTGCCTCCTAGTGGTCATTTTCATTCTTGCAGTCTTTTCATATGTGCCTACAGCTGTGTTTCGCTATTCATGCAAAATATTACTGGTAAATTGTATGTGTTTTGTTTCACTTTGAGAAGCGGAAATCAATATGAAAACTGTTCAGCCCTGCGAAAAGACATTTGTTATTTTCTGTGATACGGAGCCGGATTGTGATAACTCCTTATGCTTACAGTGAAAATGCAGTGTGATGTTGATTTCATCCAGGGCAAATCTGAGCCTTTTTCTGCCATACAGCACAAGGCTTGACAAGTGAAGAACTCCAGCGCTCCAAGTCCAGCTTCTCTGCAGCTTCTCCACGGTGGCATCTTGTGCAGCAGTTTCACGTTCAGCAGCTCAATTTGAAGCTCTTTATGCAGCGCTAATTGGCTCTGAACTTCCCTGTGGTTTATTTTCCTTGCAGCTACTGCCTTTATGGAGCTGGTTTAAGGGTTAAGCTCGCGGTCGCTCTCAAAATCGAGCGACTCCTCAACTTTAAATGAACGGGCCAGGAAAAAAAATCATGCGGCAGATGGAAGGAAAGTAGGACATCTATTCTGGATAGGTAAGGTGGGGGGGGGGGGGGGGGTGCGCTAGTTTTTACCACGAATGAAGAGTTTGCTTGTGTGAGCGGCTGCTGCACGTCACAGTCGGAGGCTCTGCCCCCACCTTCCGCACTCAGACCCTGATTATCCACAGTAAAGCCAGCAGGCCCTCGCTTACTGACATACTACGCGGTGCTTCCTGCTGCGCTGTTGAGGAAATCCCAAACAAAACTCCGTCTTTGGTACGGGAGTCACACAGGTGGTGCAGGTGAAGTGGGAAGGTGATGAGGGGGACCATACCTGAGCCACCATAAGTACGGAAGGTTATACTGGGATGTGCTCAACATGAACTGGCGTAGGATCTCCTGCCTGCAGAAGCAGTAGACAGAGAGGGGAGTGTGAGGCAAAGGAAGATAGATGAGATGTAGAAATGGAGGGACCAGGAAAGAGGGATGCAGCTTGATGGAGTCAAGAGGGAGGAACTTCAGAAGAGCTCGTCTCCTGGCGTTTGGTGTTTGGGAGTCTGCATTTTCTTAGCATGACTGTTACGTACATAGATGTGAAATGGAAAACTACGAATATGTCCTGACTCCAGTTTAAAAAGTCACTTAGAAAGACCTGGGTCGTTATAAATTCTGCTGGGTGACATAAGAACTATACAAGCGATGTTCTGAACACTTCTTTCCTTCTTTAATGTCTCTACCAGCAGGTAGAAGTAAATGCCATCAAACCAAGAATACATTCAAATATTTATGACATATTCCTTATTTTTGTTTTTCTTTGTGTTATGACTCCTCCTGCATTGTGCGCACACCATCCGTGGGTGGACAGCGTGTGTGTGGTGTCCTGGGTTTATTGCGCATTTAGGTTTGCGGCATGGCACAGATGCAGGCCTGACATCACGCAGGTTCCTCTCCATGCGGTGGGGGCAGACTCCAGACCTCTGGAGGGGTAGGTGGGGCTGCTTATCCTGCAGACCTGAAGCACAATGGAATGACTTCTCATGCCACAAGATGAATATTCAGTCATTATGGCAGCGATCGTGCTGCTCAGCTCTCAGTAAGGAAATGCCAGTATGACTGCGTTCACGGAAGCTGATCCCTTGCCCCATTGCAGTCTGGCCATTAGAGTAGGATATTTTGTATATTATGTATATTTATCTCCAATTAAAACTCCACATTTTGATAAAATCTACAGTGTGCATGGTAATTATTACTCTAATTATCGCAATACTCACACTTCCAGTACATACTGTTTGGTTATTAGGATTCATATTGTTTTAATACTATTATTATTACTATTATTTATTTATTTATTTATTTATTTATTTATTGTTACTACTGTTTCTTTTGTAATTCATATTATTCTCTTCTAAGGTCACATGCATAGGGGATTGTTAAGTATGGGTATACTACTGGCCCATAAGATTTCCCTCAGGATCTAAATATCCTTCTATCTGTCTGTCTGTCTGTCTATCAGTCTATCTAATCCCACAGTACCGTGACCATTTACTGGCACGTTTATGTAGTAATAGGAGCCAGCAGTATTATACAGCTAGTAGAAATTTGTACTATAACTTATGTCCATTAAAATAACTTGGCAAAGCAAATTATTAAGGTAATAAATACTGGCTTATAGTACATAAATATTTCCTTGATGTTTAGTTACATGGCAGAATCCACAAGAGTTTTACTTTCTCACAAACTTCTGATATGTGTCCCTGCAGCCATAAACATCATTTATGATTCCTACAGAAGTCGTCAGGTTATTCGCACGCCAGTAGTGAGGGCTGAGATGATGTGTGGATGTGATGTGGCCGATCCTGAAGGGCTCTGGATTAACTACACATCTACAGAAGTCGTCAGGTTATTTGCACGCTAGTAGTGAGGGCTGAGATGATGTGTGGATGTGATGTGGCCGATCCTGAAAGGCTCTGGATTAACTACACATCTACAGAAGTCGTCAGGTTATTTGCACGCTAGTAGTGAGGGCTGAGATGATGTGTGGATGTGATGTGGCCGATCCTGAAAGGCTCTGGATTATCTACACGTCTACAGAAGTCCTCTTTTAAGCATTAGGAACATGTGTATGTATATATGTATATATTCATATATACTGGACATTTATTTTTAAATATGTCACACTCTTACCTACATACTCTGGAGGTCTTAATGAATATGCATAGACATCATTAGCATAAAGGCCAACCTTATTCCCCCATAGTGGGAGACAGAAAACCTTGCTTAAATAGCAGCTTATTGTTCAGTCATTCATTTAAGGAATCAGTTCATTTAAAAGCATGATTCATTGAAAGCAGTCGCTGATTAAGCTGCCTCGGCCCCGGTTTCGCCCAGTACCCCGTGTTCGCCGGCAGTCCTCGCCTAGAGAGTTCTGCTTTGGCACGGCAGTGGGCCTCTCCGCACCAGTGCTGGCTTTCATATCCTGCTTGAGTTTCCTCCCACAACCCTAAGACATTTGCTGCTGATGACCAGTGACTGCAAAGCGCTGTTAGCGTTACAGCGTGTCCCTGAAAGGTCTGACACCGGCACCTATTGGGTGTAATTTCTGCGATACTTTTTTCTGACTTGGAGAAAAGCAGGCAATATATGAACATATATAAACCTGAAATTTGAAATGCAAGCTCTAGTTTGAGGTTAAGGTTCACCTGCTTCAATTCTGTTTCTTCTTTCAGATTTTCTCATTATCCTCATGTAAGAAGATGAGGCAGAGGAGGTGTCTGTCACAGTCTGGCTTCCGCAAAGTGCACCTCTGTAGAGTAAAGAAGCTGCATGAATATGTGCTGATAATGTCTCACCCTGTCGTCCCCCTAACAAACACATCTTTCTAAAGGGACGAGTTGAAATGATTCATCCGTTGACTCCCGTGCTCCCTGACACCGGCAGAATCGTCCGTCTCGCATGCAATGATTAAACCGCAATTGGAACTTGAATTGGAGGATGACTGAAGCTCATTGGGACTTTCTGAGCAAACAATCATCTCTCACTGATTTTGCTGAAGAGTAAAATTCCACTCAATTTGTGGGGATTATTCTCTCCAAACAAATTTATGGCATTATGTGAAGATTGTCTAGGAAATAGCACTTGCAGTGTTACATACCTGCTAATAACAGGCCATGAAGCACTGCATTGCTTAAGAAACTTGGTTGACAGTATGTTTTACTCACTTGCCCAGTTCATTCAGTAGAATTTCTTCAAAGTTCAATTCTCCTTTCACCCCTGTGAACAATCATGTTCATAATCATTTGCATAGATGTGAACCAATATGAACGAAAGAGATGTCTCACCAACCGATTTCCTGTGACAATAACATTTTTAACATACAGTATATCTACGTATGTATGTGTGTGCTTGTGTCAGCAGGTATACCTTACCTTATGTGGACAAAATGTCCCCACAATGAGCTGAATTCCCCTTTTTTCCCTTATGGGGACCAGTTTTCTGGTCCCCTTAAGGGAAAACTCAATTTAATAAAAATCTGTGACTGATGAAAATGAAAAAAACAAAAATTCTCATATTTTGTGTGGTTACTTATAGTTATTGTTAGGGCTGGGTGGGGGTTAAGGTTATCATGGTTAGCATTAACATTTTTCCCATTGAATGAACAGTCCCTCATATGTTTACTTGATGTGTGTGTGTGTGTGTGTGTGTGTGTATATATATATATATATACACTCATTTAAGCCAGTCAGCCCCAGTTAGGGTAATGCAAATGAGCAGGTAAGGGTGGAAAAGCAGAATGCTCATTAAAGGATGAGTTCAGGCATCAGCTCCTTGCTTTTATCTTCTGTTTTCATCTCCTGGTCCTGTCCTCACTGGCCATCAAGGTAATCCGCCACAAAGCGGAATTAGAAGCTTGGTAGGTTCTGTATCTCCTTTGGAACACCTTGTTCCTTTCAGCAGATACACGCTATTTCCTATTTCTGAATATACCCCCTGTGCCTAATGAGGCCACCAGTCGACTTTCAATGCAGCCAGTTCGTGTTTGTGGTGCAGGGCTTTCAGGTATATTTTTAATGTTTTTCCTAATGATCATTGTGTCTTTGTGGGAAATTAACCTTTTCGTACGCTGTCTTGTGTGTTGGTTAATCTGCTGCTTTTGTTGCAGATTCTGCCCTTTCCGCCTTTCATGAATCCCCAGACCAGCTTGTTGCATGAGATAATAGCTAATTGGCCATTCCGGAGTTGTACGCTGTATGATGTGCACGCAATATCCCCGGCCTTCTGAATGTCTGCAATTCTTTATTCACATAAAGAATGACGATTATAACTTCTGTTTTTGGAGGACTCATTGTTAATTGTGAACAATAAATATACTTTCCAAAAAATCTTGTTGTCTTAGAATTGCATAATAACAATTTCAGTTTTTTTAAATGTACATATGTATGTGTGCAACTTTTATATAAAACATTGACCTGTTAAACAGCACCCAAACAGCATACAAGTGTTTTATGGTATTTTTGAGCCTAAAATGGCTTATGGGATGTGGGGGGGAGAAAGTACTCTTTACGTGTCAAAAAAAAAAACAACAGTGTTTTTATTCAAAGGGGTGTAGAAAATACAAGGCTATAAATTTTTAAAAATCATCATGCACAGTATGTCTCCCAGGCCAGCTTGGTCTTCTTCTGCCACTCGCCCTGCCACACGGCCTGCCACTCGACTTGCCACTCAACCTGCCATTTGCCCAAGAAATTTAACCCAGTTTTGTGGTGGAAATTAAGGGGTTATACTCATCTAATTCTTAACGCTGCATATAGTAATAACCAATATCTGCATACAGCTCTGAGCCAGTGTCTTTTATAATAATGCATAATAAGTCTCTCATTACAAATTTATTCTCCTGTACTTTTTTAAGTACTTTTTTAAATCCAGTAACAATTTAGTTACAACTAGCAGACACATACGTCAGAACTATTTGCAGATGGTTTGATCACATTCCCAAGACTCTGGCGTTTGACTCTTTTGATACATCTTCTGTAGATTGCGTAAACTTGATTTATTATTCCGTGGGCATGTTAAACTAAATTTTGTTCACAATTTAGGACATTAAGTGCATGAAATAGAGTTAATTTAAAAACAGTCCTTGGGCCCTCCGGGGCTCCGTCGTTATAACTGAGTATTTTCTTAGTTATACTGATTTCCTTCTGAGATCAAATGTTACTGCTACCTAGATCTTACACGTTCAACCTCCAGTTATCTGGAAAAACTGATTCACAGATACAATGGGGTATATATATATATATAGCATATGTATAATGTACCAGATCCTATTAAACAAAAATTAAAGTTAATCTTTACAGTATATACAAGGGATTAGCTGCAATCAACAAGAACAATATTTATAAGTCAAAATATTGTTAACCTTGGCTCTGTCACTATATACCAATTATTATTGTCTGATAGCAAAATTCACATTCTCGGTGGTTAAATGTCATTAATTACTTTGCTTTTCAGATATACACACGCAGTTGAGAATGAAGCCTGAGGTCTGAATGCTGGGTCATGTCATTTATCTGGTTCCTCTGGAGAACTTTGTGTCACTTGCCTTAATGTTATCAGGTTCACCAGATTTTCACCTGCTTTTTCATGTGCCACCACTGACTTGGTGTAGAGCAGAGGTCTTCAACTCCGGTCCTGGAGAGCTACTGTCCAGTAGGTTTTCTATCTTACCTGGCTTCTATCCTACATGCCCCTCTCTGTTGTGTAAATTTTTCTCTCAGAGGTCATTAGCATTAACAAAGAGTAAAGTTAAATATGTGCAATTAGAATTTGCTATTTGCCTTGTGACCTAAGTGCTCTACATGTAGCAGTGGTGACTTATGACTTTAAGGGTTGAATCCAGTAGGACAGGTCTGTGAGGGATGTTGCTGTGGAAACTCAGGAAGACCCCATCAAATCAGTCTTTACCCAAACTGCTGCCATTGTTAATATGGAACAGAAAATGAAATTAGTTTAGGTGGGACTTCAGGGCTGTTCCTTAAGAGGAAGTAAGCAGACTGAATCACCTCTTCAGTATCTTTCAGAGACTAGCGGGTTTCAGGCTCAGGTTTCAAGGTTTATTGTCACAATTGTTCAGAGGATCACATTGAAATTCTTATTCTACAGATGCAGGGTGAGGCATAGAGGGATGTAACGAACAGTAATGCGACGGATGACGAGACAATCCAGCGCAAAAGTGTGCAATATGAGCATGAGTAACAAATAAGGAATAAATGTGGGCAATGGAAGCAAAACAGAAAAATGGCAAATTGACCACAGTATAAAAACAATATACCACGGTATAAAAAAGATAAAATCCTACATCTCTCGCTAACCTGCGTTTCCTGGTTCTGCCCGCTGCAGATCTGCCGGAAAAGATAAAGCGCCTGTGAAATATTAGCAAGAAAGCACCATCCCGTATGAAGATGTGATCTTTCTGGGTATTAACACATGACGTACCGCTTACACGCGTACCTGGACATGCATGCAGAGTCGCACCCTGGCTGACTCCTTAACACTTTTATCTTTGTAATATGCTATTTGCTTAACCTGCGCCTTGCTTTGGCCAAAAGCATCTAAATAATATAAATGTAAATATGTCTGTGTGGCCTGTTAAATTTGCCAGTGTCAGGCAGCATCAACTGCGCAGTGAGAGTATAGGGACAGGAGGCCGTGCCCAGACACAGACACATGAAATAGTGAAGTGAATCTGCAAGTACTTGTCCCCAACATCCAATAGAAAGTGATTCAATAACTCTGTAATTAAATGCCCTGGACAGGGATCAGTCTTTTCCAGAGCTCTGGCTGTAGCTTTGCCTTGTCTTTTTAATTCCTGGAGATGTTTCTCATTAAGGTATCTGGCAGCGGGGCAGCGGGGCAGCTGCCTGCCCTTCCTCCGCGCGTGACATTAATCGAGCCACAATAATGGCCACTTACTTAAGCTGTACCTCCCTTTGTTCTCTTCCAATCAAAAGTTTATCTCGCAAGTCTGTGTTTTTCTTGGTTCTGTGCATTGCAAATATTCCAAATAATGATCAGTCTCTATAATGTATGAGATTGTTTGTGGGGGGAGGTCAATTTATATATGTAGAGATAAGTCCCTTTTCAAAGTTATTCTCCTCTTTTCCTGAATCTTTTTCCTTGCTTTACATTTTCTGCATGGCAAGGGTTTTTACCAGTGTGTAGGGTTATACGAGATGACAATATACATTGTGAAACAATAGATAAACGTCTATCATTTCATCTTATGCTTTATATTTTATTTCTTTGTGTCACAAATCACACTCTTTATGACAATTTTTAAAGTCATTTGGATGATGATCTATACTATCTGCCCGATTTTTACCTCACATGTCTGGACTTGCATAGTATTTTCGAGCATGCATGCACTGCAATACCTCTTCTGTCTAGTGTTGGGTGAAATTACTCATTCTTGAAATGTAGTTTGTTTGATTCAGTTCACATAAAAGATTTGTTCTATTTCGTTCACAAAGCATTCAGTGGCATTTCCTGTTTGCATAAAATAGATCTGAAATGCTTGTGTTCCAATATGTCAAAAATACCCCATTATTTAGGCTAAATACCACTTTGGAATAAGCTAAATACCTCCAATAAGCCATGTGAGGAAAATAATATTTGTAATCGAGTTATAGTCTTAATATTGACAACACTGTATCTTACCTATTCATATTTGTTAAAATTTCAAATCTAACAGTACATCACATAGTCAACTAACAAGTCCAAATACTTAGGAACCTTGGTTAAAATCAAATTAAATCATGAAAACGCTGCATTCCAAAAATCCAAGTGATCCAAAAGTCACTGCACATGTACCGTATTTATTCGAGTATAACGCGCACTCGTGTATAACGCGCACCTCTAATTTTCGATTAAAAATCGGTATAAAA
>JAODKE010000114.1:30102919-30117212 GCA_026779605.1 Mormyrus hasselquistii
GATCCAGCTGATCCTAGAGCATATACAAAATGGAGCCTTGATCTAGCTGATCCTAGAGTATATACAAAATGGAGCCTTGATCCAGCTGATCCTAGAGCATATACAACATGGTGCCTTGATCCAGCTGATCCTAGAGCATATACAACATGGTGTCTAGATCCAGCTGATCCTAGAGCATATACAAAATGGAGCCTTGATCTAGCTGATCCTAGAGTATATACAAAATGGAGCCTTGATCCAGCTGATCCTAGAGCATATACAACATGGTGCCTTGATCCAGCTGATCCTAGAGCATATACAACATGGTGCCTTGATCCAGCTGATCCTAGAGCATATACAACATGGTGCCTTGATCCAGCTGATCCAGTGTTCTTTGTAGTTATTCTGTGTGCCGAGTGAAGCATCGACCACAAGAGGAAAATCGAAAAGCATTATGCATAGTTGGAAATTTGATTATTTTTATAGTAATAGATATTAAGTCTTAAAAACATAGTTACCATGATATTTTTATATTATTTATGCCTCAGTCTCAGTAAAGGTGTCCTTGACATCAACACAGAAGGACTGAAAGTCACATAAAAATATCTATGAAATAAAGTCGTTGGTTAAACTCATTCCATTCACGCCTTATCTTACCTCGTGTGATGCATGACTTTATGTGACTTTATGTCTACTATGATGGTTTCATATTAATGAGAATGTGCTGAGGAATTCACAGCCTCCAGGAAAACCTGAACGGTTCTGTTATGCCTGTAAGCAGTTACAGAAAACAGATCTATGACCAACGAACTATGGCTGGCATCTTCAGCACTTCCTCACTGTTGACTAGCCTGATTAACGTGGACCAGGGGTTGACAGGTTTGTCTCCACAGAGAGCAATCACCATCCTGGACATAGAGAGGACCCTGCCCTCCTGCCTGAGGAAGAGACTGCGCTCCGGGATGGAGAAAGACCTGGGCAGGAAGCCTGAGACAGACAAGCGCTGGTGCTTCAGGTGACAGTTTCCATATGAATGGAGATGCGGAGATGTTTACAGTGGAGCAATGAAAATAAGAGGCATAGCTGACTGTGCTGGAATGACAAATGAGCTGCTGTTCACTGTGGTCAGCATTTCCAAATGGATCGCGGATGCCTCAGAGTCACAGCCAGTGCACAGCAAGTCCCATCTGAGGGAGACTGACTTCCTCTCTGGTCTTGCATTATTATCTCCTGTATCCTGAGCCACAAAATGACAGCTTGTGTATAAATAGCTATTGAATGGACCCACTGCTAAAGAGTAGAAATATTAGTGGAATTGATTTCTTTGATCAAGACCACATACTTGCATAATACTTTGGCTGCAACTGTAGTATTTCGTATCAGTATTCAGTATATTTTACACGCTGTATGAAATTATGTGCGAATAATGTTACTTATGTGTAATGATCAGTTAAATTTAACATAGTTTAAATCAACCTAGCTTCAAGTAAAGAGAGATTCATTTTCAGACATTGTCACTTGTTTCACCTTAAATTGGCTTAAAGCCCCTGAAGAACAGGGTTTCCCAACCCAGTTCCCAGGGACCCCCAGTCAGTCCACATTGTTGCAAAAACTTGGACTGTCCCGGGGTCCCCAAGGACTGGGGTAGCAAACACAGCTGTAGAGGACCTGAGAGCATGGTAATTCACAGAGTGGATTTACGTACTTTAAGGGTGTCCATAGTTATCTTCAGCATCTGCAGTCTAACTTCAAAGCAGCAGCTGCATACCTTGCATGATTGATCCGTGACATTGATCCGTTTTCACAGCTCGTAACTGGAACATGTCTGTTGTCGTTTTAGCATGGAGGAGGTCAACTGGAACAAGTGGAGCAGCAACCTCAGCATTATAAAGGAAGAACCAGGGAACAAGGAGAACGTCCAAGTGGTTACGGATCCCACCAGGAGGGACAGAGGTATGGGCCTCTAGAGGTCAGGCAGCAGGTTGACGGCTGCTGGTTTTTTTTTTTTTTGGGGAGGGTGGGTTTCTTCCATTAAGACAATTTCTGGGCCATGCCCCCTTGCTAATGGTATTTCAGAGATCAGTGCATTGCAATGTATATCCAAAGGCCCCGTGGCTGAAGGTACACAGTGCAGAAGCAGCAGAAGAGAGAGAAACAGAGCTGTAAGGAATGGCTTTCATGCATCAGGTTTGTGTGAAGTTAGAGATCCTCTGATCTTTGTTTTACTTGGAATGCATCAAGCCAGTTAAGACCACATAAATAAAGGTGGTGGTGTGAAAGGCTGCTTCAAAATTTATAACATGTGGCTTTGATCTGCTTGGACTAAAATCATTTAGATCTTAGGTGTGAAACATTTTAGTTGAGTGTTACTGTGAGACTCCAGTCACCATGTGTCTACAGGAAGCAGCTGGTATCGACTGCTGAGTCGCAGGCAGCCTCCACAACCTGGAGAAGAACCGGAGACGACGCCCATGATGACCAGCAGAGTGTGAAAGTGGCACCTTCTCATTCTGGCCTCTGGAGAGCAGTGTCCCCCAAAAAGCATCTCTCTTTTACAAAACCCTCCTATTTAACTTTGAATAACTTGACGTTTTTTTGTTATTTATAATGTTACATTTAACCCAGAGCTGTGTTACAACTATCCCTGACCTTGGGGTAAATTGTAACATTTCATGTGTTTGAGGCTAGACCATTAATTTTCTGTTTGTGATACAGAGATAAAACCTGTGCTGTTTAATAGAAAACACATGTGTCATATAGCGTGAGCGACGAGCAGGCAAAGGAGGCGAGAGCAGCCAGGTTGAAGGAGGAACGGGACTTATTGCGGGTCGAACACGAGACGGGAAAAAGTCTTCTGTGTTACCCTGGAATATATTGACCAATATAATTTATAGTCATGACAAATTAAAATAATTTGCTTTACTAAATCCTTGCCAAACAATGTTGTTTTCCTAACGATATTCCGGATTCAAAACCTTCTGGCCATTAATTATTCAGCGTCACAATTATTCTCACCTTTTTTTCCCATGAGATTATTATTTTTCCAAACTTTCTCTGTGAACTATGCTGCCACCTTGTGGATGAATCGTTACAAAGCGCCACCACTTCAACGGTAGCTAGCAGAAAGTAGCCCTTTTAGATGGTTCTCCACACACCTTCACTAACAGCTCATTTCCTAGAGTCTGAAGTCGCGTCATGCATGAAGACACCTGTATTGGAGGTGGGGTTTCAAAGTGTCGTAGTCAAGATCAGTCGAGACCACTTATCAAAGCGCCTCAATATTTATCACAATGGCTTCATGTTCCTCTGTTTCACACAGTTCTGTGATTGAAGCATGATGTTTTGCACCCAAAGTTCAAATATAAACAATAAGGTAGACGTTATTTGAAAAAAAAAAAGTGTTATATTTCTAAATAAGCATTATATTAAAATATACAGAAATTTTAAGAAAAAACGTCCATAGTTCAAATTGTACTGTGACACACACTTCAGGCCATACTGCCCCGCCCCAAGATGGTACCAGTGTTCCACATTTTATACTGTGTCATGTTATGTGGACTCAGACATTAGTCTGTTTATGATTTTTATTTGTCTAGATCTGCCTGGACCTTGGTAACGACTTGTAGTCAAGACCAGCTAAACTGAGTCCATCACTAGTTTCAAAGCTCAAAACTGAGTAATTAGCATGTAGCAACAGCAGCACTCCTATACTCCCTGACAGCAAGTGCCACTCAACTTCCTATATGAACTTCTTTAAGGTCAGCAATTAGTACCGACATCTTCTTCAAGCAGTGGCCTCCCTTTATGCAGGAAGATGAGCTTGTGCTGCTGTAGCTATGTGTTACTATTGTCACTACGCGCTCAAATCGCATCACCAATCGCGGGCACCCACCTCAGCTGGTGATGATAGTGTGTGCATCAATATTCCCCCCAAACATCCAAGTGGGATTTGCTTAACTACCAATTCATCACATCATATGACCATATAATCTATAACGGACAACTGAAGATGCCCTTCTGCACTCCATGTCCATGTCTCTGTGAGTCTCTATTTATTCAGGTTTGGCCAAATGATCGACTGTCCACAATAACCAGGAATTCTACTTAATAATCTGCCTGTGCATGTGCGTAAAAAGGAATCAACCTTAAAAACATCACTCTCATTTGTTATTCCTGTCACCGTATCTATTTTATGGTTTGGGAGTGGTTGTCGCTTTACACTTTATCTGTTTGTCAGAGTCTATAAAAATACCCATGTGTTTAACTGTGGTGTGGAAGTGGAACATCTGAGCCAGCCAGAGTGTGCCTGACTGCGGTTGGCTGCAATGACCAGGCTTTAAAGGCAGAGGAGAGCCGGGGTGGGCAGCGGCCATTGAGCCATTTAAGAGTCGCTGGCATTTATGATTTATGTGGGTACCGGTCAAGAAGAGAGGGAGTGCCAGGGTCATGCCAGGAGACTGGGGCATCCAGCCAGCATCACATTCACTCGGTTTCTGCCGCTGAATACCAAGCCTGTTGAGGTACCTGCTGGGGCACGGAGGGCACATATAAAGGCTTGTACTTTTTACCAGATCAGCATCACAGTGTATAATGTTCTACATACGATATGTTGCACCAATAAAAAAAAAATGGAATCGGTCAGCAGCGTGAGGACAGAACACATGCAGGATTTCAGCAGCTTATTCGGGCAAATCAGCAACATTTACGGCAGATTACTCACCTCCAAGAGCTTCATGCTGGAAACGTGGAATAAGCACTTCTGTTATTTATTATAACGTGGCTCTGAAGGTTGGTGGCATCAGTAATTTAACAGACATTATGGTATCTTATCTCTCAGAACACCCCCTCCCACCCAACGTTACATCCCGTGTTTCATTTATTGCTTTTCGTGAGCCGTTATTGTCAGTCGTGCTGTCATGGTGTTTATTTACTGACGAAGGCTCTTCTCTCGCCACGGCAACAAAGCCAACTAGCGACACATACAAGCTGGCTTTTTTTTTTTTTTGTTGGGAACAAACAGCAACTGACACCCATTTGCAGGGCACCAAAAACGTTTTTTATGACAACGAAAGCAAGTCGATCTGGCAGATCCAGCGCAGCCTGGAGCTTCATTCAGTCTGAGGCTCGACGTGAACGAGACAGAAAACAACTAAATTTGTAGCTAAATCTGTGTTCTAATGGAGGTTTGGTATTTAAGCAATGCACTTAGTGGTAATTGCACAAAAATGAAATTTAAATGCCTTTAACGCAACGTTTCCTTTCCGTTTAGGCGCGACGGTGAATGCTTTAAAAGCCCAGTCTGGGCCAGGACCTTGACGGATCTCCTGACAGAGAAAAAACACAGAGAAAGAGTAAGAAACGCAAGTCAGGCTTTATTTTTAAGTCGAGAACGTTTGTGCAACACACATTATTTTTCAAGAAATAAAGAACCACATAGATAGGAGGGTTTTTGACAAAAGCCTCCTGACGAAAAAAAAAATGGTACTCAGACACGCTCACAGGGGATAAAGGCCTGTCCTCTCAAAGACGGCAGGCCTTACGCACACAAACACAGCGAGGGCCGGCCAGCGGGGCTGCGGCAGATCCAGGGGCATGAGCGGGTTCACTGAAGTTGGACTGCGACCCAGGTTGAACCAGGCCGTTGACCTTTTGTTAAATCGTGAGTTTCATCATCCTCTCACAGGACCTGTGACTGCTTACAGCCTCTGGCACCAGTTTCATTTGCCATTTCCCCCAGAAAGCTCTCTGGGAACGCGGCTGACGTGCACATCCAGTGCTGGCAATAAATCGGCCCCTACGGCAGTCGGCACGACAAGGTGCGTTGGCGAGCAAAACCAAGGGCACACGCGCACGCACACACACACACACAATCCCAATATTTTTCATTTCAGAGGAGGCACTTTGCATTACGGTCAGAGCTACCTTTGACATCAACACCCCCATCCAACCCGGGCTGTAACAAATCATAAAAAGAAAATGATAATAAAATGAAAGACATGCTGAAAATGTCTTAAATAAAAGGGGGAATGTGCCAGTTTGAGTAAAACGGGTAACTCAGGCCAGACACTGCAACCGCAACTCCATGCACCTCCAGGAGGGGGTGCCGTGATGCACAAAGACGACGCATGCAGCCTGGCCTTCAAAGCATAAATTAGAACTTTATTTTTTATTACATTATTAGAAAAGGATGTAATACAGCTCACAGCCATCCTGTCTGCCATACAGCCATACTGAAAAAGAGAACAGTGTGAGGGGGTGTGTCCTGTTTATGCAGCAATAGCAAAAACAAAGTGGGGGGAGGGACAAAATTAAATTAAATAAGCGAATCAAGCAATTAAATAGTGACAAATTAGCAAAACTGAAGCTTTGAAAGTCTGAAGACATTTGTTACAGCCCAGTACTACACTACAAATGTCATTACAATAAAACTTTGTCATTTTATCAAATTCTAAGAATCACTTTTCCTATTCAACTATACTTTCATTAAAAAAGGACTGCTGTTCATCTGTCATCTGTGACAGCTCTAATCCTCACCCTAAATTTAATGTCTGTCCTCTCAGATCATGCTTACAAGGACTAAATTACTTAAGGCTTTTTAAAGAGCTGACTGGAAAGTAGGGGGGGTTAGGGGGCAAACAGCCACGCAGGCACGCAGGCACGCACACACGCACGCACACACGCAGGCACGCACACACGCACGCAGGCAGGCAGGCAGGCACGCACGACAGACATACACCAACAGACACACAATCATTACACTTCAACTTACAGTAGTAGAGCAGTGAAGCCAGTGTACGATAAAATAAATGATGCATTTGCTCAGATGGATTTTCAAAGTACTTTTAATTCCAAACTTGCAAGTGATCAATTTCCCGTCTCTCATCACACACACAATTCTGAGAATCAGCAGCAACCAGGAAAGTCCTTTCCTTGAACGGATGAGAAGATGCATGTCAAATCCCCCCCAATTCGGCTGCCTGCAGGGTCTGTCACATTACGGCCGTGTCAGGACCAACTTTATATTAATGACAATAGCAGCATGGCACTAGACTTTATCGCCGGGATTATATTCTGGCTGTTTTAGACTTTATTTTTTGATATCTCCAAATGCCATTGGCTCCAGAAATACCACTCGGCCAAACTGATCCCTTCATCTGAAAAGTGGGTTGTCACCTCTACTGATCCCCATGAGATTAAATACCAAAACCAGAGAGCAATTCAGAAAAGCAACTTGAAAAACAGACCTGAATGTAATTATTATAAAAAATAAAAATATCCCAAAATAAAAGACGCTTTTGCTCACTTGACTGAAAGAGGAGACCTACATGTCCCCCAAGATTAAACCAACGTCCCTAATTAAAAAACAAAAAAAAAAAAAAAAAAAAAGAGAGGACACCTACATGTCCCCCAAAATTAAATCAACGTCCCTAATTAAAAAACAAAAAAAAAGAAAAACTGTAGAAGAACCTGAGCGAACCTGGTAGTCTGAGCAGACGACGTGAAGGAGCTTTCAGGGGGACAGAGCGGAGAAGCAGAGCCTTCCGGTGGGGCAGCTCATTCCGTCCATACAGCTAATCTAGAAGAAATCTCTAGCTTTAAGAAGAGGAAACACTTATACGGGTTTGAACTAAAAACACACAACTAAAAGGAAAAAAGGTCACAGGACTGAACGTGACAGAAGAAAGAATAAAAGTCAGATCCAAACACACAAAAAGAATGAGGGAATGGCATCATGTGAAAAGCATAAAAAGAGAGAATGTTCCCCTAAAGTTGCTTCTTTTAAGAGTTCAATTGATCACTTGCAAGGTCTTCAAAAAAAAAAAGGGAGAAAAACACTGTTCTTTATTAAATATATTCTTTTTTTAAAGTTTAGTGGCCATTTACTTAATTTATTAATTTAATTCCTTTAATTTAAGACTAACAGATCAATAACAGCAGAGATAAGGCTAACGCTTATCTGTACCCTGGATGCTGAATATGACTATTCCTGCTGTCCCCCGCCTCGGGGGCCCGGCTGGCCGGGGGCCGCTGCATCTTGCCCATCATGGCCAGATTCTGATCTCGGAAGCATGGGGCCTGGAAGTCCCCACCCATGTAATCCACCGTTTGCATCAGATTAGTCTGGCTGGAGGAGCCAGCTCCGGCCCTGTAATGAGCCCCCGGGACACAGTCTACAGGGGCCCCCGGGGGGGCCGCGTGGAACGGCGCGGCCAGGTCCTGGGAGCCCGAGCTGTCGCTATTCGGCGTCGGCAGAATGCTGCTCCAAGCCGGCTGAAAGTAGTAGCCGTTGGTGTAAGTTACCGAACCTGCGGCCCCGTTGACAGGCGGGGAGGGGGTGGGCTTGTCCACCGGGGGCTTCAGGCTGTAGGGCTGACCCATGCACAGCTCCGACGCATAGCTCAGACTCTTGCAGGGGAAGCCGGGGGGGGCCGCGGGGCCGCTCTCCGGGACGTGCTGCAGGTGGCCCAGCGGGTGCTGGCTCCAAGGTCGCAGGTGCTGCGGCTGCTGCTTGGGGTCTGCGGAATACACCGGGATGCGATTCATGGTGGGCCCACCGGGGGGCGCCCCGGCCGGCGGCGGAGCCGCGCCGGCCGCCACGGCCTTGTCGGCAGGACCGAGCACGCAGGAAGGCAGGAGGTTGGGGCCCGGGTTGTGCATGGACACCCGGGAGCTGGCGTTGATGAGCAGGTTGCGGCTGATGGGGCTGGGATTGGCGATCTGCCCCTCGCACACCGAGGTAGAGCTGACGCCGGCACGGGCCTGGCAGAACTGGCTGATCTGGTGCACGATGCTGCTGAGGTCAGCCGGCCGGTTCTGGTGCAGGCTGGCGGCCATGGAGAGCGGAATGGTTGAGGTAGACACGGTCACGTTGGGCGGGGCATCGGCGTCTGCCATCTTCCTGCTGCCCAGCAGTCCGGGGGGCGGAGCCTGTTGCTGCTGCTGCAGCAAGACACTGGCAGGGCCATGGCAGAGAGTCTGAGCACGGGGGGGAAGGCCTTGCGGGTGCGGTGGCCCGGGGGGCTGGGCCATGCCGGGTGGGTGCCGAAGGCCCTGTGGGGGGGGCTGTTGCTGCTGCTGCTGCTGTGGGTGGGACAGACTCTGCTGTGGTAAGGCCTGGGCTCGTGAGATACCCTGCGGGTGGGGCACAGGGACAGTTTGGGGGGGGTTTAAAGTGCTTGCCGCGACATAGGGCCCCCCTGGGTGGTTCATGATGATCTCTGGAAGCAGGCGAGCCCGGCTGCCGTCGATGTCCTTGAGGATCCCCTTTACGGGCAGCTTGACGATGGCGAGGAGCCCTGCCTTAGTGCTGGCGGGGCAGGGATAGGGGCTGTAGCGCTGACCGGACGTGTCCAGGCCGTTGACGGTGTGCCGCACGTGGTTCCTCTGAGGAACCTTGACGCTGTTAGGGAAGATCTTTATGGTCAGCGGATTGTTGGCGACTTTCTTAGCATAAGCATCCAGTTCTGCTGGGGTTGGATACTGTGCAGATCTCATCTTCTGTGTAGTGTCCCCTGCGAGGGTCAGGGAGAGAGTCAGGAAGAGAGTCAGGGGGAACCCACAAGCAAACACAAGCGGGCAGGGAGGAGGGTCCACGGACCGCGAGGGGGGGACACACGGTGGTAGAAGGGGAGGCCCGCACTAGTTAATGGTTTCATCCCATGACACAGAGCAGTATTTAATGTCTCTTGCAGAAAGAATTGCCTCAGAGTTTCTCTGCTGTTATAACTGCTAGAGGAGGTTGCTTTTATGAGTCAGATATGACATTTTATTGCTAATAAAGATACTCAGATTATGAAAAGACTAAATTTCTGTCAGCAAAAAATATTAAGTACATTTTTTAGTGAATGCTCGATAAGTAACATGCAAATGTTAGTGTGTGCAAAAACTTTTGACTTGTAGTGTACTTGGGGGGCGGGGGGGTGGGGGGGGACTTGGAAGTGGTGATGCGGCGCTAGCAAGTAAATTAACGGCATCTTCATTTGGGGGGAGGGCGGAGCCTGACGGTATTTGGTAGGACGAAGGTCTGAGCTGTGCATGTGACTTCTGAAGGGGAATATGAGCATGCACACACACGACCCAAGAGTGGGATCCGGCCGTCAGGGGGCGCTCCAGAGGTGAGGAGCCCAATGAAGCAGGACATCTATAATATGAAACCATAAAGCGGGCGACATTTCCGCGTGACCTTCACCTCTTTAAATAAAAGATGGCCCCTATCAGAAGGTGGGGGGCTGCCCGGTGGACCTTAAATGCCAGCCATTTGCATTTCCTTAGACTCCCAAAAGAGCTGGAAAGTAAACGTTTTAACCTGGAAATGGAGGGGCTAAGTTACAAAAGAAATCCACCGGAGGGCGCTGAAAGCATACAACAGAAGCAGGAGGAGGGCAGATGCAATAAGAGGGACATTGCGGCCTGGTCTGTGTCCAGCTCTGCAGGCCAGACAGAAGGCCGTCCCCGAATAAGGTGGGGGGCCTGGCCAGGTCTGAAGGGGCCCGGACGCGCTCTCATTACACCAGGGCGCACTAATACACCGCGCGGGCAGATCTCAGGCCACATGGTCTTTCTGACTTCGACGTGGCTGAATCCAACACTGGACAGGCACAAAGTAAGGTGGTGATATTCAATTGCATCGATTTGTAACAAGACAAAGTTCCAACCTGCGACATGTTCAGAATTTATTATGAAATTTGCCTTCCGCCTCTACACACAAAGTTAACTGGTTATCTGTATCAGAGATTGTACACAAAAATTTATCACTGTCAGTCAAAATTTCCACATCAGCCTGCGGAAAGCAGCCAATCAGGGAGTACTTCCTGCTTTTTGTCCTGTGCAGTTCAGTAGTTTGCCTTTTTGATAAAACTTACATTGGCTTGCATTCCCTGTTTAATAAAAAAAAAAAAGAAAATTGATGTTCTGAGATTCTACTTTCTTTGTAGTCCTTTAATGATGCATAATAAATTTCCATGGCCATATTTGTGAAATCGTTTCAATGAATTTTGGTTGTCAAAACAATCAAATAAGCATTTAATCAAACTGAATTGTGCGAGAAATAAAGTATGACATTAAAAAAGATGCATGGAGAACAGCGTCAGGCTTTGATGGCTCCTTTGAAGCTAAAGCCCGCCGGCTGCTTTCAGCAGGGGGCAGCAGGGGGCAGCAGAGAGGCATAAAACGCCTCCCACTCAGGATGCATGACTCTACAGAAAGGCGTCGCAGGAAGCCAGGAGAACTGACAGAACTGGCAGAAAGACCCAGAAGAAAAGCAGGAAGGAGAAAGTGTGGCCGTGAGCGCCGGAGACGCCCGAGTGCTGCCGGGGGGGCTGATTACAAGGGACCTTTAATGACAGTCTTGATAAGGCACTGAGAGGCTGAGAGGAAAAGCAGGAATGTAGGTCAGGGCACATTTAAAAATTTGAATGGGAGAAGGGGGGGGGCACTTACATTTCTGAAGTCCAGTGTTCATCTGCGTGTGGGGGGGAAGCTGAGAGCAGAAGTCACCTGGTCCCAGCAGACAGACCAGCATTTCACACGGCACTAATGCTGCATGGAGGTCGGCTGGGTGTCACACTGCGGGGAGAGGGAGAGGGTCAGCATACACGCCGGGGGGGGGGGGGCTGGGTGCGTCGGTGACTCCTTAGTGATGGTGGTATTGAGCTCTGTAGGGGGAATCACATTTACCACAGGAAATGTGAGCATGCAGCTAATTCATTACTCTCAAAGCACTCACCTGTGGGGGCTGCAATGAAAGACAAAGATCCTGGCACTGGGGGAGGGGGCACGGTAGGGCCGGAGGAGTGGGGCTCGGTGCCGGCCCTCATTTACTGCCCCCCCACCCCTGAACAGCACCCACCAAGGGCGCAGGGTTTTATTTTGATTTCCATTCTTAATACAGGCATTTATCATATAAAAAATAAGATCAGTCGCTCACAGAGGTGGGGCTACACAGCATTTCGACAGCCCCCATAGCCCTCCTGATCGGCCACCCACCATGGCTCTCTCTACCCCCCCGAAATGGCCTATGAATGTCAGACAGACTTGGAGGGGGGGTTCCAAAGGGCAGGCGGTGGCCGATGCCGCAAGGCAAAAAGGTTAATGAACACAGCATATAAGCGGGCAGGGGGGGGGGCATTGCGGTCACGCATTCAGCTCACCGTGAAGCGGGACCCAGGCGAGGATCAGTGCCGGCTCACACGGCCCAACTGACCAGAAACAGACCCATGATTCAGTTTGTGGGGGGTGTGAGATGACGCGTGTTCTGGTGACCCAGAGGGTGTGCGAGAGCTAGACACCTGAGGTCACACTAAAGATTTTAACGACTGATCCGGTCAGAAAAAGATGCCCCCCCCCCCTCACAAATTACTACAGCGGTAATAGTCCCACCCATTGTTAAAGATAAATCGTAATAAATGTCAGTGCCACAAACACTGTTATTTAATCACGTCTGCCCTGAGGTTGGAGACACAACAGCTGTGTGCAACGTGGCCGCAGCATGAGACTGCTCTCTCTCGGGGGTGTAGGTAATGTGGGGGAGGGGCACGCAGCCCCCACTCAAATAAAAACTGGATAAATATTCCTCTGAAATGAAGTGATCCTGGACAACAGCCTCCATAAATTCCCGCGTCCACCAAGCCTTTACTGCACAATAAATCCTCACAGATAAAGGGGGCGGGGGGGGTACGGTTACTGGGACGGACACAGGGGCGCAAAGCTGTCACTGGCGAGATTCTGCAACAAAGACAGTGATGACATCAGCAGAAACCCAAAGCCACGGGAATAACCATGACAATTCAACACAGGAACCCACATCTGTCGGGAATGTTATTTTTAAACAGGAGTTAAAGCGTGGATGAAACGCAGGGGGTGTAACTCCAAACGCACGACACAAAGGGAGGTCAGGAATAAAGCCGTCAGCCGAGGAAATCGGTGTGTCACACAGCTTGCTGCGTGTGGATTAGACCTGAGCGGAGCGGGTGCCGTGGGGGGGGGGGTTGCAGGACGCGATGGCGGAGGGGCTTTTTAATTAAAGGTGAGATGAAAAACAGTTGTTAGAAAACAGCGTGGGTACCGTCTGGTCAAAATGTCAGAGACAACATTTGGGTCCGCTGACAACCTAGAGGGGGCGCCAGCTCTGTCACCAGCCTTAAATCTCACCGGTCTGGTTCTTTCAGTAGTTTACCATCTCAGTCTGCCCTGCCACACCTTCCCCTTTCCCCTGGATGCCGTGTCACGAGGGGTGGGCCAGTGGCCATTTCAAAGGAATGACCCCCAGTCATGTGCTCTGATTTATGGAATGAACTTGGAAGTCTGAAATTCTGAGTTCAGAGTTGGAAATTTCAACTGGAACACCCCTGGAAAATCAAAATTCCAGCTTTGAAACTTGGAGAAACTTCTGCACCCCGAACCTCAGATTTCAAGATGGCTGCTCCCTTTATCAACAGAAGTGAAAGCTGTAGTTATACACTGTTTATTAGCCCTTATGTTTTATTTGTGTATCATTATAATCTGCCATACACACAGTATTATCCAACTGCTGTCTGTCGACATGTTGCGGCGGTGTTTATATGCGCAAAATACTGCATTATTATTGCTAACAAGAGATAACAATGAACCTCGGTAGAACTGTGGCCGGTTTCTGATAGCAGGATTTCTTGTTAGCTGGATAACTTGTCAGATTTAATGTAGTATGAGCAAACAGGACATATAAACTGCAGTACCTTAAATCTGACAAGTTAACCAGCTAAGCAATACACCTGACTTTTTGAAAACCGGTCCCGGTATTGCTGAATGTTTTTCCAACTTGTTGTTACTGGAAGATGTTTAATTTGGCTGAGACTTCATTCACAGCTCCAACTTCTGACCTGCGAGGTAAATGAAACGCAGCATTAGACCAGCGGTGGCTGCAAAAAAAAAAATTAAAGAGAAAGTGGAGGAGTGCTTGGGGTGCGAGACCTTGCATGTCACACTCCCCCACGGCTAACAGTCACATAGTTTGAATAGACACCCTGAACGTCACACATTTAAAGGAGGCATTCGGTTGTTGCTGGTATAATTACACAGCGTCAGGGTCACCGCGTCTCTCTATAATCACACTGTATTGGAATAGGTGCTACAGCTAAGGCGCAGCTCGGGTCACACTGTATTGGAATAGGTGCATTGTGCATTTAAATCTCTGTCAGGTGCATCCATTTACGTCTCTAAATGGGTGGATTTACATTTACATCAGGGCAACTGATGGTTAAGGAAGCGCACTTGTAATCGAAAGATTGCAGGTTCGAATCCCCCACCAGCCAGTCACCACTGAGGTACCCTGAGCAAG
>JAODKE010000114.1:30125797-30141236 GCA_026779605.1 Mormyrus hasselquistii
ACGCAGCGAGCGGGAGGCAAAGGGGCCGGTGTCAAAAACCACACCCCCCCCCACAAACCCCCCCCGCCCCCCCGAGGGGGGGGGGGGGGGGGGGGGGGGGTCAATGGCAAAAGGCCGCACGCGGATACGGACTCGGTCGGTGCCGCACTGACTCACTCAAGTCAGCCGCTAAATTATTTGTGGTCGTTCTTCCATTTCGGGACGCCCTGGCTGGGCAGGGAACACGCGTCATGAATGATTGATTCTTCACCTTTCGGATATGGGTCGGCGGCATATCCGCCGGTGCGGCCATTTCCTAACAGTGGCGGCTCCCCGCCGTGCCGTGAGATAACCGAGAGCGTCTAAAACGCAGGACGAAGGAGTGCCGGATCCCGTATCAGACGGCCCATGAGAGAGCAGAACTGTGCAGAACAGTGGACCTGAAACTCAGGCTACTGAAGCTGACCGGCACCGATCTGCCAGGCATCCCACCCCTCAACACCACAACCCCCCCAACCCCCCGTTCCCGCAAGCCTAAGAGGCCGTGCGGCTTCTCAAGTGGGCACCGCGAGGCAGCCCCCGAGGGGCATCTGTCTAGGCCACTTACCGCACGTCAGAAACAGAGACGTCTCAGCTGTGCCTGCTCCAGACATTCCAGGACGGACTGAGTGGGATGAAAACAGCAGACTGATGAATGATACCACCGGGCCTGAATGCTCTTCGCGGCCGGCCTGAACGCGGCAAACACACCGTTCACCATTCGCGGCCGGCCTGAACGCGGCAAACGGCACTGGGCCCTCCGACGTGACGATGTGCCAGTCACCGAGCCGGCGGTGCGCCCCCAGAACGCCACGCGGGCGATCTGATAAAGTGAAGGTATGCCAGACATTTGCATAATATGGGGGTCGTACAGCCAGCCAAAACAAAACGGCTTCACGGGACAGCAAACAACCTGCTTTGGGCAGGACCTGTGGCATCGCAGACGAGGGGCAGCATGAGGGATCTGGATCAGAACCAGCACCAAGCAGCTGCTCACACTTCAGGTTCCGTAGTTTTATTTCCAGGCAGCAACTTTTTCCTCCGTTCAAAGGGTGAAAAATTCAATAATTTGAAAAAGCTGCCATTACATTAACTCAGCGAATAGTGATTCACTGCAGAGCATCAGGAGCGTAAGGGCTTCCCTGCCACCCCTCACAGATTCTTTCATTTGACTTTGTGATTTGAAGTCAGTCCCCAAGGTGCTAAATTATTAGCAGTAACCTGCACTTGCAAGACGAGCCGGCGAGCAAAAAGCTGCCAGTGAGATCAGAGCCACGCTGGGACGAACGGAGGAGGTCAGTGCTGCTGCCAGCCTGTGAGCTCGACCGCCGATTATCGCCGGCTGCCGTCAAAAGGCAATGACAGCCCTGTCTGTGTCCTGGGGGCGACATTATAACACAACAAAGGCTTATTGATTCTGACACGCATAACTATTACGTTGTCACAACGACCTTCTCAGAAACCATGTGGTATGTACACACACACTATTCTCTAAAACCACACACTACCATCCTAACCCTGTAATACATACATAAGACATTAATGAAATGCATACTGCTATTATGCTTCCATTTGCGCCGAGCTATAGTGTTACTTTGCTATTGATAATCAATGAAGCATAAGCAGATCTCTAAACAGTAAGGACTTTATAATCTGAACAGTAGCTAATTAGCGCATAGCAGAGCAGGCTGAGCGAGGTATGTTTAGCGCGCTTATCCTCTGGCCACAATCACACCGGCACTCCTCTCTTTAGCCAGATTATTTGCAGGATAAAGGGCAAATAGTTAAGCTGCTATTGTATCTACCGCATTCCTGCAAAGTTACCCGTCATCTCCTGTTATAATGAGAGGAGAGGCGTTATTAACATGCGTGAAGGCGAGGAGATCCTCACCCCCCCCCTTCCGAAAAACCCTTTGCCTTCGGACAGAATCCCACTGAGTTGATTAGCAAATACATAACTAAAGTTATACTAGACAAGGTGCCAGACAAATAATCTCCAGCCCACCCCAGCCCAGCCACAGAGGTATATTTGGATACACAGCACTTCTCCGCACACATGGAATGTCTATAAAAGTAAATCGCAACAAGAAAACATCAGGCTTTATATCGAAATCGAATGGAAAATACACCGATATTCGCTACATCACATTAGTGGGGAAACCGTAAGGTATTAAGCTGCTCATTCAGAAACAGTTTAAAGTCCTTTTAGCAATTTCATCGTTAAATTTCACTGTTAGGTCCAGAGGGGGGGAAATGCTAGCGCCGATAAAAGTACCGGGAATGAGAGCCGAAGCGCTTAAATTTTATTATCGGGTCTCTGTTAATATGTGGAACATGCATAATAACATGAATCAGCGCTTCCCGTTTACAAAGTGGCACAAGACAACTATTACAGCCAAATAACAGAGAGGCTGTTCTTTATCTGGGGAAAAGAGTCAGTGCCGTAAATCAGCACACGAAAGGCACGTCCACGGCAAAAGCAGCACAAGAAAGGCAACAGAAAGACATCCACACTCATTCGCAATATTTACCAGGCAGCTGAAAGTCGCAATATAAATCTGTATATTTATTTTAGATCGTACAAGCGACTGGTCAATCCCATTTAGAAAAAAATACAGAAGCGGAAACATGTAAGATATACAATATTTTTACAATTTAATCACGCAAAATATTTTATAATCAAAATTTATGCACGTTATACAACGGCTAATTGCCTAGATATGTCGATAAATAAATCTTTTCCTTGTCGGAAAATTCAAACAGGGGCGAACTTAAAACTAAACACGCACATTAAGAAGACATGAACAAGAAAAGCGTATAAAAGCGAGTTACATTTCCTTTCTGGGATACAGTACAGAGGAATACAATGTCAAAAAGCATTAGGCAGGAAAATACTGTCCATCCTTACCCCAGGTTGCTGTTTTAAATGAATGTTGCATTTGGGGCTCTTCCCAGAAAGGGGCGCAATTATCAATGACCCTCTAGCTTAAAAAAATACATGGTTCCAGTTTTTCAGTATCTCAGCCACATTAGAAATCCACCCCGAAAAGAAACGCAGGCAGCGGACCTACCCCGCTCCAGCCACACTACCCGAAGCCCTTTGCTCCTCCCACAGCCAGAAGACTCAGCCCACATTTAAAAAAAAAAAAAAAAAAAAACACCGACCCGGAAGTTCCACCGATAGAGTTTCCGATTGGCTCCTTATCGAACCGGAAGCGTCATCGGAAATATAGCCACCAATCAGTAAGCCAGCCCCGAATGAAAGAGGCGGGGATTCTGCACACGAGGTCACAAAGCCGGATATACAGAATGACGTCACCCCTTTGTTACCTTGCCGACCCTCTCAATGGAGTTTGTAGGAGAGGTTTCTAAAGAAATCAACACGAACGACTGTAGAGCATTTGCGCAAACGCACAGCATCTGCATTTAAACATACCCCATTATTTAATAATGCTTATAAATCTCAACCTGCATGTGCATCTTTTCGATATCATTAGACATATCTGTAATACTTGTTTTCAGATGGAAGAAAAAGCTATATAATTAGTTCATAGTGCAGATAAACAAGGCATACATCATCGGAAAAACCTCAGAAGTCACAACAAATACACGAAACCATGTACTCGCATTAATTGGAAGAAATTACCGTCACGCCATTCATGGAAATAATTATCTATAATTAAGTTGATTAAATGTTGCCACTCAAAAGCCAAAGCACAAACATTTCTGCGACTCTTTCAACCGTAAATCAAACCTTTACATCTGTAGGACTTCAGAACTGTACACACTCGACCTAAGAGTTACAGTGCAACATTTTGCAAATGTCAAACCACTGATGCACTGCTGTCAATCAGATCTTAGAAAAAGCCCGTATTTCTCAAACACCTGGCTGAACGCTTCCAAATGCTTCAAGCTTATGGCGAACTTGAGTGCAATAAAGTTTGGTTGCAACACTGCGTTACATCTTCCTCACATTTAAAATAGGCTGCTGCAGAAGCCGAGTAAGATCATGAACATAACCACACACATGAATATGAGTTTCAGTGGCAATTAGTTAGTAACACATTTTACAAAAAAAATGTCATAAAGGAAACAACGCACAGAATATAGAAAAGCATTTAGCTACAACAATAATGCATCCGTTTATAAGTCAGCGAAGTTTAACTAGCCAATAAGCTGTCAAACAATAGCATTATGTTCAGTTCCGTACTCCGATAATGCGTGAACTGCACGAACAACAGAATTGTGCAAATATATTCGATTTTTTAAGGATCTTACTTACACAGCTATATATTACCCGATTTAAAAATGTATACAACAATACATTTCCACATAAAATGTGCATGATTTTTTTTCTAACGTGAAAGCACCAGTTACAGATATTGAAGCCAGTTCGTTTTAAATAAAGAAAAACAGCACTAGTTAACATAGCTAACTGCATGGCTGAAGTCATTATGTTCGCTAGGGACGTAGTTAATACCGAAGGGCTGGAGCCCCGTCTTTGTTGTATCAGCAGCTTTACAATTGGAAGTGACAATCGTATCAAAAAGCAATGTTATTAATTACATCCTGAAAGAACTCACTTACTCTCCATAAAGCTCGGCGACAGACAATTCTTAAAGCTGCATTATGATTTGTTATTTAGACGCTGTATTTTTAGCTTCGCTGCTATCAGTCGCCGAATCACTGCTGCTGTCTGCGGCAGCAACTTCCGGCGCATGCGTAGTCAAAACAAGTGCAGAAAGAGTCAGGCACGAGGTAGGCCTCCCCCAGAAATACGAGGCGTCTACACACCGCCTGATTCAAAATAACTTATTGAGCTTGGCATTCAATCTTTAAATTAGTGCCTCATACATTATGCAATGAGCTATTTATCATTTTCTGTAGGCAACTAAATAAATCCCATGCACTGTCAGGTGCTTCCAGGAAAATAACGATTTAAATGTGCAGTTACCAACTATGAGTGAGTGATATTTCTATCTGTATTATTGAGAATGTATCACATTGTATTAGATAAATTAATATAAAAGTGTCGATGCCAAAAATATTATGCGGTTTAACACTATATCACCAGAACTGTGCTTATTTTCCTTATTAATGAGGTTAATTGAATGTTATTTTATTATTACTTCCACAAAAAGATATGCACCTTTACACCCTTACACTGTAAAATAAAATATATATATATGCACCTGACTAAACCGCATAATTTTGTTTCCAGTGAACACGGTATTAATTTGACATTGTTCCACAAAACCAATAGCAGAAAGTTGGCACTTCTGTGAAATTAATTGGACACCACTGGAGAGTGAGCATTTATGACTATTCTAGAATGCGCAACCCCAATGTATAATTCATTATGTAACTTTCTAAGTAATAAAGTCTGAAATAAATCATTATCCAGTTTCACTTTGTAATGTCTGTCTCAGATCAGACTGAATTCAATACTATCCTAGGGCACGTAATTTGATTCGGTGCTCGATTGTAGAGTCTGATCTACCTATATCTGGTCAACTACTTATGTTTCTCTGACAACCAATATAAATGACACTATTACAGGCACCTGCTCCTTTCTCAGTATTGATTAAATCTGTAACCGAAATGTGTAGGTGAAATACATTAAGCATTCCACAGGACTGTGTTTTGCTCTATCTAAATAACTGTTATGAGAGGAATGGAATGTATAGTCTACAGGTATGAAGACTGAATACTTTTCCTGGGTTGCTTTTCATAGCAGTCTACTGCCTTTGATTAAGCACACGTTGCTGCCATGGGAGACTCAGATGTTAAGTCCAGTTACCAGGTCTTTTATCAGCAACAACGACTTTATACCAAGCTCATGGCTAGAAATAAATTCTGGAGGTTGTCTGGCAACCCGAGCCATAGGTTTGGAGGGGGGTTCAGACCTTCTGTTTTGCTACATTTACTATGTGACTACATGCCTGCTTCATACATGTAGATGATTCTTGACCCTGCCTGGGTTGGGCAGAGGGGTCAAATTGCTAGAATTGCCTCTGTTTCATAGAATTAGCTTATCATTTAATGCTGTAATTTATCAATCTACAGGGATGCTGAACGGGGATGTGTGGTTATTAAAATGCTTTGCAGAAAAGAAAGCTTAAAATTATTTTTAAACAATTATTATAGTTCTTTCTAAAACATAGGTGTATGTATAGCAAATTAATATAGTCTGAAATTCATCTTTATCACTCTTCCATACCTCACGGCTATAATAATTCAAAAACATACTTGCCATCCACCCTGAAGAACAGAAACATGGAGTGTGATAAAAAGTTGAACATTATTTCCTTTAACAATTTACTACACATCTGAAACATCAGGCATAGTATTGTACAAGCTCATATAGGAATATGGTTTCAATTCCTGCAATTATATCTGAATATACTTTAGTCTGCCTCACTTTAAATATTTAATATCAACCATGCGAAGTGACACTAGGCACATGTGCGTATAATCATGGTCCCCATGGATACACGCACCTCGCTAAATAAGTCGTGGCTTTGCTCCAAACCAAACCATTTAAAGGGGCCTGGAGTCATATTGTATCTCTGAGCATCATTTGACCTGCTCTACGCGAAAAAAAACAGCTTGAAATGCCAATCAGAGCATAAGAGAAACCAGGGGAAGTGCACCGGCGCGGCTCCATCAGGCAATAATACAAAGTTAATGATGCAGAATGGCGTCTTTCTTCATCCCTGAAAGAAGTCAATACGGGATGTTTAAGAACAGCGTTCCTAATTATGCTTTTTATATTCAACGCGGCCGTGATGGATGATTTTAGGGGAAAGCATTATTGATCCACTTCACAGACAAGTCATATTGATTGCATGACTGGATTGAGCATAACTCCCCCCTTTATTTTCTGATGGGGGGCTGAGGATCAGCATGACAAATGTGTGCTGTGCATTTTCCCCCTTTGTATGCTTCTCCTTCTTTTTTTTTAAAAAAAAAAAAAAAAAAAAAAATTTCCTGTAGACATATGGTAAAGGATGTACCGCTGTATGGTATCTGTTATGAGAAGCAGTCGTCTGTTATGGATTACCGAGTGCCCTGTGTAGAATAACTACCCGTGTCTGCCATCTTCACGTCCAGACCTTATCATTTGATTAACTTTGTTATTCCGCGCCGGCGGGGTTGATGTGATGCAGCGGCAGCTGTTTGGTCATATAAGGACTGCTGAAAAAGGAGGCCTGAGATATTCTAGAGTACCAACATGTTGCGCACAAAGGGAATGTTACCGGTAATCGTTTTAAGGCGGGCCACAAGTTTTCATTTTACTATACGAAATCCTGAGATGCTCTTTTAATTAATTTGAGCAATACTGCGGCATGACTTCTAAGAGTTTAAATTCATTTTATGGTCAGGAACACGACTGGGCGTGGCTTTTTAAAGTATTTTTAATCCGAGTCCTTTCTGTGATCTAGCTATTAAACGGGCTGATTAAGTGGTCCACCACATCTTCCGGATTATTTCCCTAATAATTAAAGTTAAATGTAGTTTTATCTTAAAGCTACATCCTAGAGTCTTAAAATCCATTCAGTTGACCTTTATTCTCTACCTTATTTTCAGTTATATGTTAAAGCCAGTTAACTAGATGGATGTGTTTCAGATGTGGTCCGTGGCTGACACCTGATCCCCGCCGGCTATTCCAGCGGAGCCGCCTGCTGAGCTCAGGGCCGCAGGGACGCTCGGGGAGAAACATCTGCTCCCATCGGCTTTGCATGAACCCGCTTGTCCTTTTTACGCTACACTGAAACTTTCTAGTTTGTTTGTTTTCCCATATCGCTGTTTATCTCGACCGGCAAAGCCTGTATCATGTGCTTGTCGGCAGCAGGAAAGGGTCCGTTGTTTCCAGGCTGAAGACGCACCTGGACCTAACCCCCCCAGGGCATCAGCGGTGTACGTGGAGGTCTTCTGTTCTAGCTGCCGACCTATAAGCCTAGTGCTTATAAATAAATCGGTTCAGCACGTTTTGGTGAACTATACGGCATGACCGATCATTTTTATTGATTCGTTATATAAATGTATCCTATTATTGAATTATTTTTGTACATCCATTTATCGTTGTGTCCATTGTGATTGTACTTCACCATTCACTAGCCGCTGTCTACAAACTTCCGTGAATGAAAATATGCCTATATGTTTTAAAAATTAAGTATTTAGTCTATTAAATATAGGGGTTATACTATCTAACCCGGAAACGCCGTGCATGTTCCTAAACATGGAGTGAAGTGATGAAGGTTATAAATTGTGAACTGTCACTTAACAATTTAAACGTAGCCTATTTGACCTTTTGGCATTTTCTGCCCGCTCCTTTTTCCTTCGGCCGGCCATGCAGCACCATCCTGCCGAAAGGCTGCCGGTAGGGAGCCGGACCGCACAGTCCCGAACCTCACAAGGCAATTTTATGGGATCACGCAGGGAAATGTGCATTGTCACCTTGTTCTAAGTGAATCTGTGCCAGCAACATAAAAGCCATTAGTTTGATTAAGTAGTTCATCACAGATGTTTGAGGCAAAGAAAAACTGACTAATCAACTGTTTCCTACCACGGTGTGTACATAAGTGCTGTGTCTGGTATTAGCGGCGAACCTTTTTAGATTCATTCTGCTGAGGAGCGGAGTAGCGTTGCCTATGCATCATATGTCCTACCTTATCCGAATATCTTATTTTCCCAGATAGGCGGCCTAGTTAATCATCGTTTATTGTTATACAATAAACGCTCGTTGGCAATCACGAGTTAAGTTTAAATAAGGTACAAAACAGACTTAAGTTCTACAGTTCGAAATAAATACCACCGATATCTCCCAAGAGTAAATCTTTTTGTTACATTCCGAACATTGTGTTTGCGTTACGTTTTGATGTCCCTATAACATTCAGGCTAGGTTAAGTAGGCCTATATGCAAATACTTGAAATGTTATTTGACTTGTTATTGTTTGAAGACAATTTTAAATTATTCCCGCTGGAATGTTAGCTGGATTTTTTAAAATAAATACATTAATTTAATACCTTTAAATTAATACCTTATTTATCCAGCACCCTAGTCACGTCACTCCCGTATTTTGACCTGGCTAAAAGGACGCAAATTCTGAATCAAGCTATTGTGTAACCTATTGGTCTTCCAAAACCGGCTAATTTGAAACTTCTTGATTAACCAGTCATGTGGTAGTCATAAAATCGCCTCCTGTCATCACTTTAAATGATAATATTGAATCATTAGAGAAAACCCTTTACAAATAACTCCACTCAGTTATCCATCCATCTATCCCTCCATGCACTGCTTTTCCATGTCAGAGACGTTGAACTCCGCTGTATGAGTAACTAGGCGTAGTTAAAAACCCGCAAAAGGGGCGGTTAGATCGTGCAATTCACAGCTCGTCCTCTGGATGTCAGCAGAGATTCGATCCGCACTTTGCACCCTTAAGGGAGCGCTCTTGGCCGAGCCTTGCTTTCCTTAGCAGAAGCATCATGTCTGCGCCCTGTGGAAAATGTGCATGTAAATAAACAGACGGTCTGCTGTAACCTTGTGCATGGCAATTGGGGTTAATATGTATGCAGGCAAAGCCGCCGCAAACTCCTGATAACACGACGGTCCGTCATGGCTCTGCGAATCTGCAGGTCGTTTTTGGCAAAATCTCATTGTTTTTCTGGGAGTGCTCGTCTGGCTGTGCTGTTTCAAACTGCGTCACCCTTTCTCGAAACGGGTTCGTATGCTGCTGTATTACACAGCATAATGCGTCTGAACATCAACATGAATACGACGATTTTAAATAAAGTGGTTCGATTCTAATAATGATCCAGCTGATCAATGTAGGCGGACGATATAGAAATCACGACGAAACAAAGCTATATAACGATGTACAAGCGATACAGTTGGTATGACATAGACTGCTAATTACTAAAATTAACTTGCTACAGTATAATACAATCTCATTCCATTTAGCATTCTGGTAATCTGGTTTTATAATTTATTTTCCGGGACATTTGCAGCCTGCTAACCGCGTGATATTTGCCAACTTCTCGAACTGAGAAAAATAAATGTCTCACATTAACGCAATTCAGTTAGCCAGCTGTCTTCTAAAACAATGTATAAATAACAGTTTTGTGGTAGGATGGCTTCGGCAGATACCTGTCATCAGTACCGCCGTCTGCAATGCTTCGTTTCAGGTGATGTCCGCTGTCCCAAGGCCAGTGGACAGACCGCTGTGTGCTTCGCTCCTGCCTCCTTTATTGCTCCGAAGGCGCTTTTGAGAGGGCTAGCAAAAGGCAAAGCGACAGAAACACATGACGGCCCTTGTCATTATGCGGCCCCAGTTCATCCTAACAACGGTAATCTCGCCTCTTCAAAGCGAGGACGATAAGCTCCCCTGCTGCTGCCTGTGTTGTCCCGGCTTTTCCCCTTTATTTTTTCATTTGTCTTTTTTCCATTTTCGCTAAAAGCTTTTTTTCTCGTTATCTTGATTTACAATTGATATTGGAATAGCAAAATATAGTTTAGTAAATCAGAATACGCGGTACTGTTTTTTTTTTTTTTGGTATATATTGTAGTGATGAAAATCTACAAGTACTTAACGTGACTTTGCATGGAAAATTTGTATTGTTGATGTTTCTTTCAGATGAGCGCTTGTCTATATTAGTCAGAGATCCCGATCAACCAGAAAACTCAAAAATATTGAAAGTGGCCATCATTGGTGCTCCAAATGCAGGGAAGTCAACTTTGTCCAATCAGATCATTGGTAGAAAGGTACATGTCACCCTATGCTATATATGCTACATATCAAAATAATGAAAATGATGGGGAAATTTACCAAAATGAATATTAATAATGAATTTTTGTAGGTATTTGCAGTATCAAAGAAAGTACACACAACTAGGTCTCGCGCACGGGGCCTCCTTATAGAAGATGCTGCCCAGATTGTAAGTGCTTCCTTTGCCATCGTCTTGTGCTATATTTGTTTTACCTGAACAGTGTATCAAATGGGCGTGGCAGTTTGTTAAACGGAGTGGTGCCCTGTAATTTTACTAAGTCATAAGTAGCTTCTTGAGCTGCCGTCTAATTTCTGCCTTTTTTTTCCCCATCCTTGTCTGTAGGTCATATTGGACACTCCTGGACTCACCACTCCGACAAAAGTGAAAAGGTCATTTGAGCAATAAGGTTGCGTTCAGTTCAGAGCACCGCATGGCTTGATGTTTAAGCCGTAAAACAGGGCACGCTAAGAAAGGGAGTCTCTCTCCTATCCTCCGCAGGCACCACCTGGAGAAGTCACTCCTCGTGGACCCCAGCAGCTCTATTCAGCAGGCTGACCTGGGTACGTTTCTCACTGCTTCCCAGCAGAAGAGCACAATAGGTTTGAGTTGAGCAGAATCACATCGGGGAGGTTTACCATGCTTTCTAATTTTTTGACAGTCCTGGTTGTCGTGGATGTGTCGGACAAATGGGCTCGTAGTAAACTGGGCTTTGAGGTGTTGAAATGTCTTGCCGGCAACCCAGACATCCCTGCTGTCCTCGTTCTCAATAAGGTACTGGAATAATCAGAGTTTCCCACAAAGCTGCTGTGTCTTTTTGTTCCCACATCCATCCGTCCATCTTCTTACGGCTTGTCTTGCCCCCCCCCCGTGTTGTGCTGTGACGATAAAAACAGGAGCCCAAGGTTTTGAGGAGCTGGTAGCAACGTTGCCATTGTTTTCCAGGTGGATCTGGTGAAGGACAAGACGACGTTGCTGGACATCACGGCCGGACTGACGGAGGGAATCGTCAGTGGCAAGAAACTCCAAGTCAGACCCGCAGTCAGAGCACCGTCAGAGCAGAGGAGCGAGGCCCTGGAGGTGCAGCCGGCTGGAGAGGAGGTGGATGGAGCTCCCGCTAGCGGCCCGTCCAGAACCTCCAAGGGGCACCTCAGCGCGGAGGAGCTGAGGAGGCTCCGTACCCGGCAGGGCTGGCCGCATTTCCAGGACGTGTTCATGCTTTCTGCCATGTCCTCAGAGGAGGTGGAGGCGCTGAAGGTATCTCCACAGACCACATACCTCTGTGCCCTTTGTCTGCGGCCCCCAAAGCATTTGTGTGTCCCTTCTCTCCCCCGGTGGCATCATATCCGCTCCATACTTAGGTTCGGATGCCCTGCTTGCTGCTCCTCGCGGAGCGTGAGGGCCTTTGTGGCAGCGCAGCACTAACGGTCCGGTGGATTTCCCTCTGTGTCCCGTAGAGGTACCTAGTCATGGAGGCCAAGCCCGGTTCCTGGCAGTTCCACAGCGGAGTGCTCACTGACCAGAGCCCAGAGGAGATGTGCACCAATGCCGTCAGGGAGAGGCTTCTGGAATACCTGCCCCAGGAAGTGCCTTACAACATATCCCAGGTGAGATGAGATTTGCCGAACATGGGGAAATTTTATTGTAGTGTATTTATTTGGTCAGTTGGTCTGCAGGAAGAATGTAAGTACTTTAGCAGTGCAGTAATATTTTTATTTAATTAGCAGATGCTTTAATCCAAATTGAAGTCCATTTTGAGAAAACAGGTCAGACAGACACCAGAACGATTCAGGTCTAATCCCAGATTGTTCCAGGGACCCTGTTTTCACACAAAAATGTGTGTCACGTTGGATAAAAGTCTCAATTTGATTTGCGAATTAAAAAGAAAATGTGTTATTCTCCAGCAACTCTGAATTAGAGAAATTACAGAAAATGGATGGATGGATGGATGGATGGATGTGTAAATCTAGCGCATCTGTTAAATTTGCAGACAATCGAGATGTGGTACGAGACAGAGGCCGGTGAACTGGACATCATCGTCAAACTCCGTGTCAGGAAGGAGAGCTACATGGTGAGGAAGCTGCCGCCGTTTGTGCACCATTTGCGGTTAGGAGGCTGAGATGGCAGCAAGGCCCCATTGCAGGCTGCATTGCGACGCCGGGACCGCATGCTGCATGGGACCGCATGCTGCATGGAGACGAGCTGCCCCCAGGGTAGACGGGGTGGAGGATCACCCAGCCGGGACGGCATTCACACTCCACCTTCAGTCTCTGTGCTAATCTACACAGCCCCCCCCCCCCCTTCGCCAACACACATTCACACAGGGGTCTAATGGGAACTTTGTGTCCCCCGTGATCCAGTTTAGAAGAAGCACGGTGCACGGTTTCTGTCCACTGTCCACTGGCACTGGTCTCCTCGGTGTTGGTCCCCGCCTGTCACGTTGGAGACGGGTTTGACTCCCTGATGGGGACACAGGGGAGCATTTTAGTAAATTATTATTTATTGTTACTGTTTATTACTCTCTAAATGTCAAAATGTCACGCTACAGTAAACCTGCAGATTAATAAAGTATCGATCTGACAACAGCGATGCCTGAAAGCTAAAGACACACCAGCCCTCAGAGTCACTCTCAGCTGTGTCCTTCAGTCACCGGTCCCCCTCCAAACTCGGGACACGCTATAATAATAAAACTGTAAAGTCAAGTCAAGTTCGCTTTGCGTCACCAACACCCACTTTATGCGGCTGGGCTGAGGATGTATTTATGACCATAAGCGTGACTTTTGCGAGTTTTGTTTTAAACATTTTTAAAACTTCTTAAACATTTATGGTTGAAAGTAAATGCTCCATTTCTGCTTAAAATTCCCTCAGGATTTCCCTTAAACAGATTGAGAATCTATGAATTCCTATGAAGGAAGCTGACAAATTCAATAGACTGCAAAATGCAGCCTAATATTATTAAGTAAATCAAACGGGAATAAACGTTTTTGTCATAGAGCGGAGCAGGAAGGGTTTTATTCCTCTGATTGCTTTGATTCTCGTTCCAGGTTTGTCGTTGCTGCTGGAGTTCATGAAAAATAAAACACTGTCCCATTTTTAACCAGTACTGCATGTGGATAATCGTATATTTCTTCCAAGCCAAAAATATATAAACGATACTGAAGATGACTTGGACTGCATAAAATCATTGCATATATAAATATTAGTGTCAGTTAATGGTGTCGTGATTATCTGACCCCAAAGAAGTGAGGAGTGGATCTTGGGTGCTTAAACTGCTCTTCATCTCAGAAAGCAGCCTCACCCACCTTTTTGATACTAAACCCAAGTATTATTTACAGATTTTCTCATTCATGCTTCCATCTCTAACTCTCACTCTCATGTGAGGGAGTGACTGTATTTGCCGTTTTATTTGGGACATGTTCTTGGCAGAATTTACAGTACGCAGCCCCAGTCTGTTGTATGTCATGGTTTAAAGTACTGCTGCCCCACTGGCGTCCTTTTACCTTGTTTATCCAAAATATCTCCTTTTTAAAAATAGGTTATGGATTTCTTCACTGACACCGGAGTTAACTCCCGGAGTGTTAATCTCTTCCTCGATATTACATAAACGGTAGCATCTGCTGTGCTCTGCTAACTCAACCAACCTTCCTCTGTGTTTGTTGGGCATAGGTTGTCTGACTGCCTTTGATTGGTTGGAATTGCGTTTGTTTCTGTGATGTGATAGGCTGATTTGTAATATCAAGCAATGTTAGATCGAAGCCGTCCCCTGGGAGACACCATATAGCGCCCCTAGGAGGAGGAGGGGAAGTAATGCTTTGCCTTTCCCTTCTCAGAAAATGCTGATTGGCCAAGGGGGTCACATGATCGCCAGGATCGCTCGCGAGGCCGCTGAGGATTTGATGGATGTGTTCCAGCGTGTCGTCAAGCTGAAGCTCTCTGTGAAAATGGAAAAAGAGAAGAAATGACGGGATGTGGAGAGAGAAACGGCAGATTGGCTGGCGCTGTGGTCGGTGTCTCGTCCTGCACTGGGAACCTGGGTGGGGCTGCCAGCTCTGCCCCCCCCAGGGTGTCATTCTAGACCGGGGGGGGGCAGTAACCCAGCCCCCCGTCTCTTTACAGATAATGAAACTTTATGTGGGAGCAGTGTGACATGTTCAGTATTAAAATAATTGACTCATTGACTCATTAATTCATCCTTGGAGTTGAGAAGACCAGCAAAGATGCGTCTAAATTGACTGTCTCTGGGGGAGGGGCTGCAGATCAAGCTGCGTCTCTCTGGGGTGTGAGTGTGGAGCCGCTTGGGGGGGGGGGGCTGAGAGGGCGGGGCAGCACCAGGAGCCGTGGGGGGTGCTGGGGGTGGAGATGGTGGCTTTTATCTGTCTGCAGTCTTTAGAATCAGCCCATTAGCAGTAGGGTCTTGCTAAACATGGACCCTAGGAGATAAATAAATGGGGGCTGAAACTGTCCCCCCCACCCCCCACATGTCTATTCATTGTAGAATAATTAGCCAACAACTTTAGAAGGGAAAATGTTCAGCAGACTTATAAATATGAATTCAGAAGTTTTCTTTTGCTCTGTCTGTCACAAACAAAATAAAAGAAAAACACTTGATTATCACTGTGCATAATTATTAGGCAATCAGAATTGTTCTCTCTTT
>JAODKE010000114.1:30160174-30178321 GCA_026779605.1 Mormyrus hasselquistii
AGGACACAGCCGACAGTGACGCAGAGATAACCAGGAGAACGGGCACGCTGGACATGTGACAGCCCTCAGGACACAGCAAACTGCATCACAGGTAGTAGTATCAGGTGCAGATATATGGATTTCATTTAGACCCAGCAATCTTAAATACACACTTTTTAAACATTTTTTTTATTTATAAACAGGTGTAACTTTAAGATAAAGTGAAATCTGAACTGATCAAATAAATGCAAAACATTAATATTCAAATATTCATATTTTTACAGTAACAGAATACAAAAACATTTGCGCCAATCAAACGTAAAAGATGCCATGAAATCTGACTTCAGTATAAGAGTCCATCTCTTAAAATGTGAAACAAAATGCTTGTAGGCACAAGTGTAAATTAAGTGTTACTTTAAGGATTTTCTTTCTGACGTTACAACATGCATATTCCTATTAGCTTATTATTCTTATAAGGTATTAAGTTGATGCTATTTGTTGGAAAAAAAATTATATGTCTGGTGCTAAAATATTCCCATTGACAAAGACATACATAAAATTTCAAAATCACTAAGCTCATTCAGAGTAACCTGGTTATGCGAAAACATGAGCAAAACTTTGGCCAAGAAGTGTAAAAATAAAAACACAAAAAACAACAAGAACTGATTCTTCGCAAATGACTGACCACAGCATGGCGAACGACATCTGAAACTGTTTCCAGCCCAAAGTGAAAAACTCATGTTGCACTTTCACATTGATACCACAGCATAGTGACCCAGGTACCTACGGAAAGCTTAGACTAAAACCGTGCAAATATACAGAGCGTAAATATCTACAGTTGTCAGATCTTTGGTCTCGCAAATGATGAGTCCATTGCATACATTGTGAGGAACCTATCCGCCTTAGGACTGACAGCATCCAGTAACAGCTAATTTCTAAATGGCCAAATCTGTATGTACCCATGCACAAGTTTACATTTCACTCAGTATATATGAGATACACAAACACAGTAATGCACATTCATGTACTAACAGACCCTAACTGTCATGTTTATAACTTCCATGTTCAGACAATCAGGACAAAGAAAGATCACACACGTTCCTGCATTCTCTATGTGACTGACCGGAGCTCCCCTGCACGCTGGCAGACAGGGTGTGTCCCAGAGTCTAGCATCACAGCACAAAACCTCTGGAATAAACCAAAAGGAGGACAGACGGCGGCAGACCCGCCTCACAGCAGTGCTGAGACGCCCCGATCCGATCGATCATTTAGACGCAGCGTAGGCACTATGTAACAGAGTGGAATGCTAGAACAGCAACTCCTGGTCATTCTTTCTTCCTGATGTGGTGACTGGCTTTCTCAGCAAACACCATGCCTTCAAAGATAAAGGGGGTGACTATCTGAAACATGCCGGGCCGCAGAGTCTGGCACACCTTAAAAATGTGCCACATGGATGGAAAATGGAGGAAGCTGAAGTAAACACACAGCAGTGAGGGAAGTACAGCTCTAATCACTACAGCCATTCTTACACTTGAGTATGCAAACCTACAAATCAACACAGATTATACCTGAAACGATGGCTCGACTCCAGCCTAGAGCAGTCTAACGATATCTAAATCACAGTAACAGACGGATACAGGTGATTCACCACATGCAACTATGGGACAACAAAGGCCAGCTTCAATTAGAGCTGCCCAACATATACGCAAGAAAAATAGCATGAACTTAAAAAACAATAAGATTCTAAAGGCAAACGAATATGTATAATTTTCCTGGAAAAAGTAAAAAAAAAAACAAGAAAATTTAATTGTATAATGACATGACAGTATATAGGCACTCCACACTGCAGTGAAAATGGTCTTTCATTCTGGCTTCATAATAAAATAAAATTTAAAAGGAGAAGGTCATACACAGAGGTGGTCATCTGGTCCTACTGTACTAAAGGCACCAGAGGTTTAAAAAAATCCACTCATTTGTTTTTTTCTTTAAAAATAAAAAAACTTTCAAGTGTTTGCATTTGAAGGCAGTCGACATGAGTGCATAAGAAAGACTTTCTTTAGGGCTCAGTAACTGCTTTCACGCCTGAGCGCTTGACATCTTCTGCAGCAGAGGGAGCTGTGGGGCGAAAAGGGGAACAGGCACGTTACACTCAGAGCAGGATGTCAACTATCCGCAACTCCGCCTTGTGCAAAGGGGAATTCTGGTAGTAATAAGTGGTAACACGTTTCATTTTCACTTTTTTTCTTTTGTATCATACCATGAAAGAATCACCACATCTGTGACTGTGTGACTTAACTTTGTTGTTCGATCACATTTTCACAGACACCATCATCATTATCATCATCATCATCACTGAGAAGGGTTTGACGTTCACCCATTAATATGAGCTATAATGGGCAGACTGGCAGATGATATGATGGTGCATTGGTGTTTGTGTGGGTATGTCTGTAAAAGAGCACTCTCCCTGCTCACCTTGGACAGATCCACGCCCGTCAGCGCATTCACAGACACGGGCAACTCCGCCAGCAGGCGGTTCACCTCCCCGGTCACGCGGCTCCCCTCTCCGCTCAGGATCACGATCTCATTGGTCCGGGCGAGGGGGGCGGCTACCTTCCCTGCAATCTGGACATGCGAAAATGTGGCTTTAAGTGCTCCTTGAGGGAGGGGACTCGGGACCGAGGCTCCGGCTACTCTCAAGGCTCATAGGGATGGATTTAATCTCCTCCAACATATGATCAAAACTGGCTCTGAGTAATTTAAGAAGCTGGAACAAAAGGCCTTTGTTTCTGTCTCTTTCAAACATTCTCAAGTCTTTTGCTGTATTTCATGTCTCAGCACAGAAAGGTAATGTACAGATGTATCTCCGTCGCCATTTTCAGACAAGCTGTGCTCTCACCTTGGGAAGAGCCTCCAGCACAAGGGCAGTCTTCGCTGCCTCTCCGTACTGCTGGTAGGCCTCCGCCTTCAGCCTCATCTTCTCGGCCTCGGCCTTGCCCACAGCCTCGATGGAGGCAGCCTCCGCCTCTCCTATCCGCCGGATCTTCTCGGCCTCAGCCTGGGCTGTCAGTACCTTCTTAATCCTGGTGGGCATGAGATGGGCAAGTTGTGAGTTTTTTTAATCGGATGGCCATTTAACCAGAACCCGCCCAATGCTAAGAGCGACTTTATCGGTAACAGCCTGACAGCAAGTCCTGTCTCCCAGGGGGGAGAGTTTGTGAAGCCGAAAGGGACCTTACTTGTGTCCCTCTGCCAGCTGCTGCATCCTATAGGCCTCAGCCTCGGCGGGCCTCTTCACCATAGCGATGAGCTCTTTGTCCATCCTGGAAATCTCCTTCTCCTCGATAGTGATCTGCTTCTTCCGCTGGACCACCTGGATCTCTATCTCCTCCAGCCGGATCTTCTGCTGCTCCTTTGCGGCCTGCAGCTCATACGCCAGCTGGGCCTCCGCTTTCTAAACTCGAGAAACACTGGCTTTGAGATTCAATGCTATAACTGCAGCAACTACTGCAGGTGTGTTTCTAGGCATCGAAACACTGACATTCACAATACATAATATGGAGAATGTCTGAGAAGATGCAGAACATCATAAAAATGTAGCAGGAATATCACCCATCCATTCTCCAATTGCGTATCTTGGTCAGGACCATGAACAACAAGAGTAACAAGAATAACAACCCAAGTGCAGCACATTGCTGTCTCAGTCTAATTAGGCCTGGCTCAGGTACCTTAGTGTTCACTTCCTGGTTGAAATCTGCCTTCTGCATCTCCAGCTCTCGCTTGGAATATGCCATCTTAGTGTCAGCCTGGAACTTCACATCCATCATCTCCTTCTTGCACTCGGCTTCCTAAAGAACAAATCCTCATCACCCCACGCCAGCGAGAGGCATCACTGCACGAAACAGCTGTTTCTCCAGAGCGACCACAGCGAGGATATCTTGGGTGAACTTACTCTGATCCCGGCATCTCTCTCAGCCTCCGCTACACCGATGTCTGCATCTCTCTGCACGGCAGCAGTCTGGGTCTTTCCCAAAGAGCTCAGATAGTCCACCTTGTCATAGACATCCTGCGGGAGAAGACCTCAAAGCGTTTGACATGTCCGTGTCACGTAACAAGGGAAAGTGAAGGCAGAGCGAGTTTCATCAAAGCTTGAGGAGGGAAGCCCAGCCGCCCTACTGACCTTGATCGTGAAACTGAGGATCTCAATGCCCATGCGACCAACGTCGGGAGCGGCCACCTCACGCACCAGTTTGGCAAACTGGTCTCTGTCCTGGTAGATCTGCTCCACGGTAAGCGTGCCTGGCAATGGAAGGTCACGGTCACTGGGAATGATGCCTGTGATGTTCTCCAAGGCAGGGCTTCAGCACAAAAATCATGCAAATGTCTCCATTCGCTGGCAAATCATACCCAAGATGGAGCGTAGGTGGCCTTCTAACGTCTGCAGTACAACGCTTTTGATCTCCACCACGGACTTTCCCAAAAATTGCTCACAAGCTACAGCCAGCAGCTCGTTCTCAGTCATGACTTTCACCTAGCAAGAAGACAGGACAGCATTAATGAGACGATCCAGAGAAGTCTGTCAGGAAATCCTGGGGTCTTCAGTGCAGGCTTCAAAGAGATTTGAGGAAGAGCAGTAGAGAAAGAATCAGAGCACCGTGTGGCTGTTTAACATGCCTGAACCACGCAGTGATCCCAGATGGGAGCCTCACACTTGGTCATAGTTTCATGGAAGCAATTTCTGCAACTTTCCAAATGCAGTACAATCCAAGCCTCTTTTGACTTATTTTGCCTTTAAAAATGTATACCTAGTTGTAGATATCTAGTTACAAATAGCCTTAAAAATTTAAGGACACCCTCATTTCAATTAATGAAGGTTTCTGTCATTGTGAGGCTCCCGTCTGACAAAGGACACTAAGCAAAGATATAAATCCTTGCTGTACACTCCCATGTGACACATTCAGTTAGCATACACGTCCTTTTAGCCCACAGCGACAAACAAGCATTAAAGCAGCAGAGCTGCCTTTGAGTCTAAGCTACTTAGCAAACCATACTCATATACTCGTACTCTGCATGAGTAAGATGAAGATGTGTCCCTCTTCATCTCTATTAAGTTTGTGATCACACAGTCGCTCACCACACAGCCAGAAAGTTTCAGGGTGATTGAAAATGCAACCCCCCCCTCATCAAAGCAGGACGGTCACACCGACATCTCACTTCGGCAAACCAATGTGATGCTCTTCTGAAGTGTGGAGCCCACCTCTAATTCTGGATAACAAAATATGTTGACCACAGGTTTCCAGTGTAAATCAGCAATAAAATTTTTACACGCCACAGGGCCCTGATAAATTCAGGCGCACTTAATGTGCGTTTCCCATATTACAGGGGCGGGGGGCACTGTATGAGAGCAGTGGGGGTTCACGGGTGGTGCTGCTAGCAACCTAAGGAGGGATAATAGCTGCATCAGCCCCACCCACACATGGGGTGGGGAGGGGGGGGGGGATACGTTTCCGGGGCGACGACTGGGTGGCACACAGGAAACAGACACCCGAGCAGCTGAGGGTCTCAAGGTCGGCTTTCCAAGCGAGTACGGGGGAGGGGTATATGTTCTAACTGCACTGAAATAGCTTGCTCTGGAAGCATCCATGGTGAGGAGATGAGCATCTCGAGGCTTCACTGAGCCCTGACATCTTCTCCATCGACGGTGAGGATGAGAAGTGAATCCGGGCATCTGCATGGCTTTGAAGTGCTTAGGCTGTACTCCATAAGTCTGTCTTTACAATTGTTCCTTAAATGCATTGACTGCAGGCTGTTACAGGCAGGCAAAGAACCTGCCAATAAGAAGCCAGAGGCCGAGGTCCTGGCCCATTAGAGGCTGATATCCAGGCCCATCTGAGGCCGGGGTGCTGGCCCATCAGAGGCCGAGGTCCAGGCCCATCAGAGGCCGAGGTTCAGGCCCATCAGAGGCCGAGGTCCAGGCCCATCAAAGACCGTGGTCCAGGCCCATCAGAGGCCGAGGTCCAGGTCCATCAAAGGCCGAGGTCCAGGCCCATCAGAGGCTGAGGTCCAGGCCTATCAGAGGCCGAGCACAGGGAGGCTGGACAGCAAAGCTATTTTTAAAAGGGCCCACTCCAGTGGAGCAACCAAACACCAGGAACCAAGGCAAGGCTCAAATGAGTATGACCATTATGGAGATGGATTTCTGATTGGCTGCAGGTGAGAGCAGACGCTTTACTGAATTACCTATGAGTGAGGAGAAAAGTTTTTGCAGTTTTGCTGTGGTGAACCAATGGGCCAAGTTTGTGAGAAGGAATGACTGTGATTTTGAAACTTTCATTGACAGCATCTAATATTGTGAACAACAAACTGTTAATCTTTGCACAGAGAGAACAAAATAATAAAACAGAAAGGGAAAGTATGGATGCAGATTAGCATTTCAGGTAAAACAAATATTAAGTAAAACATGTCTTTCTTTTTTAAAAGGTCAATCATTCCCTGCAAAATGAATACGCCCCCACATCAGGTATAGTCTAGGTTTGAAAAATTTTGTTTCAAAATACTTCTTAAAATTAGCATAGGATTTCTGAATTAACAAAGGTAATGGTCACTCAAAAATGGCTGCCTGTCTGCGTGGTGCTTGCGGACAGAAACGGGAAAGCTAGTGGGGGTGTAGACACTTCAAAGAGAGTGACTGGCCTTCAACACAGCTTGTGGAGTGACTCTGTTCACTCGCTGCACGTCTGCAGGTCTGGTCAGGCCTGGAGGCCTGGGTGAGGCTGGACCAAAAGCGAGCTGAAGAGGCATTCTCCGGAGGTGAGCATTTACCTGTGCAACCCCTGTGACAGTAAGAGCTACACCCTCCGCTGTCTCTACATCCTCACACTTGGGCTGCAGGGTCATAATCTCAAGGGTAATCCTGTGGAAAACGTAAACAATTTGGCACGTTCTTGGTAAGCAATGAAAAAAAAAGGGCCGGGGGGTCAGAAGTAACCCCAAACACCAGCAGAAATGAAGCACAACCTTCCCAGCGCATTGGCAACAGTGCATGACGTAATGCTGCTGAGAGTCAGGATACCCAGCTGGAAATGATCTATTAATTGGAATTAATATGCAGGAGTAGACAGGTAGAGTCCAGCAGACAGACACATAGCTTTTTTCCCCTTTCCTTTTACCATGGATTAGTTTAACAGTCATTACGGGACCTATTGCCAAAGCACTCAGACAGCGCCAGAGCGAGAAGGAGACTGCGATTCCCAGAATCCTCTGCTACAGAAGGGGGGGGGGGGGAAGAAGAGGCACACGGTTAGAGTCCTGCTCGATGTGTGTCGGACCCCCCAGGCGTGTCCTATAGCGGTGCATTACCTGAGCGACCCCCGTCACGTCCAAGGGGACACCCTCCGACGTTTCGATATTCTCGCAGCGACAGAGGATGGTCATAACTTCCAGAGAGAGTCTACGCAGCAGGGGATGGCGTGAAAGGGGCAGGACAGCAGACGTATAAAAGCCTTTTGTTAGTCACATAGAAAAGGAGCACGTGCACATTGAAAAGGGAGCAGGCGGCCCATGAGGACTCGCAGGCCAGCGGTTCTTCCAGGCTCCTACTCAGCAAGCAGAGGCGGCAGTATTACGTATTACTGACCGTCACCTATGACACGTCCCGCTCGACACAAGACCAGAGACCGTCTCAAAGCCAGCAGTCTTACTGTAGCTATTACTGCTGTCCTGATCTTCCTCTGAGAGCGATCGGTCCCCAGGGCCTAGCAAATCGAAAGCCTCGCTTATTATCTATATCTAATAGTGAATAGTGAAATATTCACGACTCCTTTTCAAAGTTCAAAAGCCTTTAGGTCATCCCCGTTGACCTGAGTCATGGATGGTAAGTCGTGTTGTGCAAACAATGGCAATTTTAACCAGGGACAGCTGCTGATAAACAATCTGCTCCCATCTTTGTTCCGTTTTAGTGGGATCCCGTCCCCCAAATCAAATAGCCAGCAAAGGCCTTGGCAGATACCCCATGGGGTAGAGGAAAGATCCGAGGCCCAAAACAGAACCCGGTTATGGGCTGCTGGAACAGTCAGACCCCACCTAGTCAATCATCAGCCACAGAGGCAACAGCTGACACCCCCATTTATCTCTGACAGCCACTGTACACAGAGGCAGCTGAACAAACTGATCGGGGGGGCTCCCGTCAGGTCCCCCGTGCCACAGATACAGAAAAGGCTCTGAAGGACAGGGCCTCTCCTCAGTGGGGGAGCAATCACAGTGCTGCTATGCTAGGCTCTGCACTCACCCCCCACCCCCCAAAGCTCAGCTGCGAAGCGCAAAAAGCAAAAGGGACGGTGAGAATAACCTCTGCCCTCCACAGAAACTGCCATCGCTGAGCAACATACAGGATAAACTGCCCGTCCTGCATAACCCACCTGTAAATTAGCTATCCTTCAAACAAACAAACTCATCTATCAAGCAACAAGGCTTTATCACAGCCAGAAATAGAAAATCAAAAATCTATGAATAAATATCTAGAAAAACATAGAGTGGCGTGCAAAAGTTTGAAAGTTTAAAATGTCCATTACCGTGAAGAGTTAAGTGAGAAGAAGATCACCAAAAGGCGTAGTCAAAGACAACACATTTCTTTAATGTTTTAAGCAAGGTTACATTTTTATTTCCATCATTCATGTGTTCAAAATACCAAAACAATGAAAAGGGCCTGAAGCAAAAGGTTGGGCGCCTAAGATATCTGAGCTCTCAGATAACGATTACCAAGGTCACAGACATTCATTATAAAAAAGAAATTCTCCGACTCCGACTTTGAAAAATAAAATAATTGATGCTCCCGAAGCAGGAGAAGGCTACAAATAGATAGCAAAGCCTTTCCAGGTAGCTGCCTCTTCAGTTCATAATATTATTAAGAAATGGCCATTAACAGGAACAGTGGAGGTCAAGTTGAGGTCTGGGAGACCATGAACACTTTCTGAAAAAACTGCTCATTGGATTGTTAGAAAGGGCAAATAAAAAGCCCCATTTGACTGCAAAAGGCCTCCAGGAAGATGTAGAGGATTCTGGAGTGGTGGTGTACTGCTGTATTGCTGTACGGTGCAGAGACACCTATTCAAACATGACCTTCATGGTCAGGTCCGCAGGAGAAAACCTTTCCTGCATCCTAGCCACAAGATTCAGTGCCTGAAATTTGCAAATGAACATCTAAACAAGCCTGATGCATTTTGGAAACAAGTCCTGCGGACTGATGAAGTCAAAATAGAACTCGTTGGCCACAATGTGCAAAGGGTGCCAGATTCCAGGAAAAGAACACCTCTCCAACTATTAAGCAGGGGGTGGAACGATCATGCCTTGGGCTTGTGCTACAGCCAGTGGCACAGGGAACGTGTGATTGGTAAGGTGAAGAATGGACTGGAATAAATACAGGCAAATTGTGACAGCAAACATCACAGCATCTTGATGTTGAAGTTAATAAGAGGATGGGTTGTACAACGCAGCTTAAAACCTAAATGGATTTACGTCAGGAAGTGCAAGCTGAAGGTCCTTACAATCCCCCGACCTAAACATCACGTGGATAGATCTCAAAAGAGCAGTGTTTGCAAGACGGCCCAAGAATCCTGCGGAATTAGAAGCATTTTGCAAGGAGGAATGAGCAAAAATCCCCCAAGTAACAACTGAAAGACTCTTAGCTGGCTACAAAAATCATTTACAAGCTGTGATACCTGCGAAAGCGGGTGTTAATAAGTACCGAACAGGTTAGGTGCCCAAAATTTTTACTTCAGTTCCTTTCAATTTTTTGGTATTTTTAACCAGTGAATGATGGAAATGAAAATGAAAGCTTGTTTGAAATATTAAAGAAATGTGTCATCATTAACTTTATACCTTCTGATGATTAGTTCATCTTCTTCTCGCTTAACTAATCATCGCGACAGACATTTCCCAAACTTTTGCATGTCACTGTAACTCCCCGTTACATATATGAGTCATCGGTCTGTAGTGCGCAAAGGCTTCTACACACCGCCAGTAACAGCAGCAATGTGCTTTGGGTTCGAGACCTGAAGTTAAAGGTGGCCATAGACTTCAAATGAAATCACTGGAATGACGCTGTTTTAACTGCATGACGTCATATGCGCTGTAATCACTATGGCGACCACTGCTCCTGTCGGGTTCCCAAGGTAAACTTTTCCATTTGTTCTGATCCCGCCTGCCGTCTATGATTGGCTGACATTAATGTGACAACGCAGGGTTGGTCAGCAGGACTAATTATGCAGTTACCAGCATGCTGTGCGCTGCATCGTACTCTAAATAGCGTAGATAATGTGTTTATGTGCATTTCTGATCATATAAAATGCTGTACCTGTGTAGTGTTTGCCACGAACTCGTGTCTCATTATGGTGTAACCATGAGTGGAACATAAATTGGTAGCTTCCCTGTCTGTGTTGCTGATAGTATTAGATCAATAGTGGCTGTCAGTAGAGAGAGCAGCTTCCATTTTAAAAGAGCTGCCATCCCCTTTATTGAATTGATTCCCATACTCACCACACTGTGTTTACTTTTGCTCAGTATGTGGATCCGCAGCATTGTGGCACAGCACAGAATAAAAAAGGGGGCGGCATCATTTTAAATATGGTGCCGATTGTGTGCTGAAGTGTGCGGCCGCCTTTTGTCCAGACGTCATTCGAAGGGTACGGCCACCGTGTAACTCCACACCAAACAGTGCGACAGATAAGCGTGAGCTTGAGACCCAACAAGCACATTTTGGGGAGGCGGGTAAAAGGTCTGACAGCAACCGCACCGATGATGCTATACACCAAAACGTGTCAGCTGTGTTTTCCAGAAGGTTAGAAATCACACATACAACAGAAAAGGAGTATATGGACATAAGGACCACACTCACGTGCTTAAAAATGACAACATGAATACAAGGACAACGGTCATGCAACAACAAAGGAGTACATGGACATACGGACCACAGTGCTGGGCTGTATTGAGATATATCCATAAACTTTCACATGAGATACAGATGATACAATATTGTTTATATCAATATAACTTATGTTGCTTTAAAATTATACCCCAGAGCCGCCAGTTTGCCTATTTCCCCTCTTATCGTCTATCCCTGCCCCCCCCCCCCGCCCCCCGTGACTCCCCTCCCCCTCACGCACAAGTCCTGCATGCAGCAACAACATGGAGACAGACACAGACACAAGGCAAGCTAGTGAAGAGCAGCTGGTTGGTAAAATAATATACGCTGGTAGTTTATTTCTGAGCTATTTTTCACGTGCATGTACAGCTGTCTGTTAATAAAACGGGCTGTGTGACATTGGGAACATTTGGCTCTGACTTTGAACTGCCTTTTTGTCATTACTCCATGGGGGGAAAAAATATCGAGATGTATATCATATGTTACTGTTTGGCCAAAAAATATCGAGATGTGATTTTTGGTCCATAATCGCCCAGCCTTACCACACTGACATGCCTAAATAGGACTACAAGGACATAAGGGCCAAGCTGGAACACCCAAACAGGACTCTATGTGGATTTAAAGCCCAGACTGTAAAAACAAAAGAGGACTTCATGAACATAAGGGCCACATTTATATGACAAAAACATGGACAATGGACATAAGGACCATATTCATGCAACAAAAAAGGTCTACATGCACATGAAGACCACATTCATAATTTAAAGGGACGACACAGTTATAAGCACGACACTCATAGTCGCAATGTTCTTGCAGCTGGAAGTGAACAGGGGTGATCTGTGGACACGTCACCAGGTCACCTGACCAGCTGCAAGTCAGGCAGAGAGAGCCTTACTTTTTAATGTCCGAAATTAGCCACCAGGCCCAGGCCCAACCTCCCACCACGTAGGTCTTCTGGTCCGAGCCACAGCAGCCACCTGAGGGACCAGAGAAGACCACAAAGGCTTCAGCGCATGGTAGACAGTATTCCAGTGCAGGACAGAACAAGTGAAAATCGTGCACCATGCCCCTCAGAGCAAATACAATACAAAGACTTGACTATCCACACCCACCCCATCTCAGAAGTAAACACATTTACCATAAAAACTTATATATATATATGTTATTATGCATTTAATCAATCTGCCACTAAACATCAGTCAGTCAGAATTATGAGCTTAATGGAAGATACTGATGTAGCAAAGTTTAATCTTATTTAATGTATGATCTCATCTAATCTCATTTATAGGACTCCGCTGCGTTTCTGCAGCACTCCAGTTTAATAAGGTCAGAGGCATCTTTGACTAACCAGTCAGCCATCGCGGCATCACCCTCGCCAAGCTACCGGCAGCCCTTAACCGCTGTGGTGTACCCAGTGGAAAACAGAACGCATGGAGAATGCTGATGAAACAAACATTTTAGCTTCCTCTGTTCAGTTCCTGCACATTTCTTGTACACCTTAGAAAACACTTTGACTGCAGGATGTTAGTCTTCTTGCGATTCCTAAAACATACAAACCATCTCTAGCAAAGACTTTCACTCAGGATTTCTTCACCGCGATAGAGGTATGTGCATACTGTATATACCCCCAGCATTTACACCTAGATGGAAGCCTATTTGATGTAGTTGCCTTCACACATTTCGGTTTATTTTCTTCAATAAAAACCTTAATACATTTTACCAAAGCAACTCCAGCACAACTTCCGCTGTAATTCCTAGGCATTTACTGTTGAAAAAAATGACCTACACAAAAATAAATTGATTCAAACTGAATATCCCAATGTGAAGAGCAGGGGATGCTGGGATTTCACTACTGGCAGCAACAAACTGCTTTTCCAGTAATGGTGACTGGGCTTGTCTGCTGATCTAAAGAGCTCATATATTGTATTACAGCTACACTAACAACATATTTTCTCTTTATAGCTTTGTTATCATTTTGATATATATGAATAAATTCTAAACTCTTAGAGTATATATCCTACCTAAATACAAAAACGTACTTTTTTTTAACACTGACACACGTTCAGTTACCATTTAAGGATTAACGTGTTAACAGGCCTACATTCCTGTGATATCTAGAACATTCTCACTGCACCGGCACTAAGCTCGAATGTTTAAGTGCTTCCTTGTATTATGTGGGTGAAAATTAAACCTAGTATTCGGGAAACGGTTGGAAAGCTTCCGTTTGTGGAGAGGAAATCTCAACGCAATGATGGAAAAAAAACACAACGATCATTAAATAATCATAATGTGCATATTAGCATCAAAGCATATAAATATACACTGGAGTCAGAGCAGTTGCCAAGAAATAATTTAAGTTAATTTATTATTCAGTTTTACATACTCATGACATTTGCGTTGCATTTACAATTAACAGCAATCATGTTCTTTGGATTCAGAGATAATTTTCTAAATCCATTTTCAATATTAATTTATTAACTTTTAGGTGAATTTCGGCATGCCTATGGTTATGCATACCTTGGGACCTGTATGAAGTGTTTGGCTTTTGATTTGAATTTTTTTTTTTCGTAAAATGTTTTCATCTTCATCGATGGTCTTAATTCTCTGCTACGACTTCATTTCGTAAAAGCTGCCCTTTCGCAGGGATGGTTCCCGGGCTGCACGGAGGGCGTCATGCAGCCCCGCAAGGAAAGGGGCGTTCGATCCGCCTCTCCTTAATACCCACCCTAAACAGATCCGCGGATATAACCTCACTTTCAGCGCAAATAAATATCACTCGCCGGATACAGAGTATAAAATCCATCGCTATTCGTAGCACACATGCTCTCCATTCCGTGCGGCGAAGTGAAGGGGGCTCAGTGTGGGTTCATGTGACTGCGGAAGTGCGAGGAGACCCCAGCCACGGGGGGATGGGATCCCTGATCCCTCCACCATGAACCAGTACAGTGTCTCACGCCATAGCGGGGAGGGATGCTGCATTTAATCGTATAAACCGCAATAAAAAAAAGGTGAGACTTGGCCGTTTCACCCTTGGTGAGGCTAGTGTCATAGTGTTAGGAAACTGTGCAATAGCCATGTAGTGCTGGGTTACTATTACCACACAGTATATTCACTCCTGGTTCATTCACGTAGATGAACTAAATGAACCATTTCCGGAGACAATGATACACAACCACAAGGAAGACGACTGCGCGTGGCTCCATCATATAATTACGATTAAAATATGGATGGCAAAAATAAGTATGCAGCGGGATACAAAAAATATATTAACCGAATAGAGTAAAACGGGCGTAGCTCGCAAGCATAGTGAAACTAGTGTTATATTTTGTTCCCCATTTAAGACCATCGAAATAAATATATATTTTTTTCACGTAAGAGATTTACGGCACGCAAATCGCGTACATTTAGCCGAGATAAACAAAGCATGAAAATAAAACAGATATAGCACAATCCTACGTGGAAGTGCGGGATCGGCTCGCATTATAGGACACGCAGCCCCGAAAGCCCTCCAGTCCCTAAAGAGCCATCTTTGTTACAGCAAGAGGCAAATCACTGTACCTGAAACGACAAGGGCTTCATTTGGTCCCACGGTGTGGCAGTTGCCCATTATACTATTCTATTCCTGGTCTTGTTTGCCAAGTAGAGTATTGTCTCTTGATATTAGGACAGATCGACGCTTTAGAAGCCGATAACATGCAATAAAGCAGCAACCCGACAGCTACTGAGCGGCTCCGCCCCGGGATCCCGTGTGACTGAACATTTCACAACAACAGCGTGTGATATGAAACCGGACCGCCGATTCGCTACTGTTACATTTTTAATGCATTTATGGAAAATCAACAAAACAGAAACACGCCCAAAGAGAAACGTTTATTCTTGATGTAGCGTTATCGCGATCAGTGTATTGAATTGACTGCAGTTCTGTACAGGCAAAGACGGTAACACTTTAATCGTATATTAATCCATAAACCAGCCAGCTAACCCTAACCGGGCGAGTTAAACACGCAGCGTGGGAACCTGGCGCAGAACGACTGCGGGTTTCCGTAGATTACAGAGTGCACGCATACTGCCTGCCATCTCCGGGCAGAGTCAAATGACCGTGCGACACCCCCAGAAATTATGACCTAAATTATGAATAGGCTCTGTGATGTTCCTTATATACGATTATTTGCACAGAGAAAGGGCAAGGCGGTATACTGTAATACTGTATTCCGCTTTATTCCGGGCACACTTTTATATCTGACAAATACTTGCTCTCACTAAAGGAAAACAAAAAAGAAAAGTGTATCCCCTATTGGAGCTTCCAGGATTCGCATTGATGTATAAACTGTTGTGCAATAAACCCACTGGTAGTAAACAGCTTGGTTATATATAATTGGAAACCTGTTAAAAACGTTGATTAGTTTCAGCTTGGTAACTGTTAAATTATAAGAATCAATACGTAAGTGTAAAAAAATGGGTTTTGAGTTACATATTTTATATCATATACAAAGAACACAAACCAAGACCCCCGCTGCATAGATCAAATTGAATTTTTCACGTGACTCATGTCGAAAGTGAACAATATTCTACTTAAGTTATCGCCACCTAGTGGTTCTTTGACACCATTGTGCGATTTATTTTAAAGCTTCTTCCTGGATGGAGTCTGGCGAACGTACTTGTTTATACCAGATTCACCATCCTTTGCAGTCTCATGACATCATTTAAACAGCCAGGGTCATATTTAAGAAGGTGATGTGTGTAAAAGTAATAACCACATTAATGCCAGGACCAGTGATGGGAATAACGGCGCTATAAATAAACGGCGTTACTAACGGCGATACTCTTTTCAGTAACAAGTAATCAAACGAATTTCCAACGTTACAACGCCGTTACCGTTACTGACAATAAAATACGCGTTACTATAACTGAGAACACTGAAGCAGTTTTCATGCGAGCAGCGTCTCTCTCAGCCATAGGACCTCTCTTTCTCTGGGATGTGTGTGTTTGGGGCCGGCGCGGTACACATAACCAGTGATGATGATTGGTGTGTCTGTAACTGAGAACGCGATGATTTGCTTAGATTGAGTAAAATTCCATTGTTTGCCAATCAGAGACCGAGTAGTGCGGGTGTTCACACACAAGCACACGCACGGTCAGTCGCACACACCAACACGATGTCCAAGTCCAGCAAGTTCAAAGGTAGCTTTTGCAAACTGGAAGTATAAGCAATACTTTTCCCTCGCTGAGGTGAAAGGCAAAAATGTTTATGTAACGTGCAACTTATGCCCAGGAAAAAAGAGTCTCTCTGCGTCGGTGACAAGATGTTGAATTTGATAGTTGTCTCTCACATTGTCCCACAACAACATTAAAATAGTTTAGATTAGTGTACAATGTTTATATAGGAATTACGTAACGCAATAGTTACACTGCATGGTAATTAGTTACTTTTATAATGTAACTCAGTTACTAACTCTGTTACTATTTGTGAGAAGTAACTAGTAACTATAACTAATTACTTTTTTAAAGGTACGTGCCCAACACTGGCCAGGACCGAAGGTTTCCCAGCAGAACATTGCCCAGAGCATAACACTGCCTCTGCCAGCTTGCCTTCTTCCCATAGTGCATCCTGGTGCCATCTCTTCTCCAGATAAATGATGCATACACACGTGGCCGTCCACATAATATAACATAAATTGTGACTAATCAGACCAGGCCACCTTCTTACATTGCACCGTGATCCAGTTATGATGCTCAAGTGCCCCGGTAAGTACAGTATATGCACTCGGACAAGTCTGCAGCTATGCAGCCCCATATGCAGAAAGCTGAGATGCACTGTGTTTCATCCTCTTTCTATCATAGCCAGCAGGGTTGAGGCCATTCTGGAATGCATTCAGCAATTCCAATCCAAATCAGGAAATGGAGTTAGAATTTATACCTCCTTGAAAATTGAATTCAGTTCCAATTCAGTTCTTCATAGTTTTTTTTCCAATCCCCACTCCAGTTCCATTTCCTGAATTGGATTGGAATTGATGAATGCATTCCGGAATGACCCCAAGCCTGATAGCCAGCACTAACCTTTTCAGCAATTTGTATTACACTGGCTCTCCTGTCGGGTCAGACTAGACGGGTTAGCCTTGCCAACCCAGGAACCCAATGTCGGTTCACCGGTTGGCCTTCCTTGGACCACTTTGGGAAGGTACTGACCACAGCAGACCAGGAACTCCTCACGAGACCTGGCAGTTTGGAGATGCTCTGACCCAGTCATCTAGCCATCACAGTTTGGCCCTTGTCAAAATCACTTTGATTTGTTTCCTGCATCCAACTTGCCTAATGTATAATGGCATCCTTGAGAGGTTCCATTGTAATGAGATAATCAATGTTATTCACTTCAACAGTTAACAGTTTAACAGTTTGATGCTCGAATCCAAGTTCGAATCTGAGTACAGAAAACCACAAGTTCAATTCTAGACTATGAATCTGAATTCAAAACCCATAAAGCAAAGATTAAAAAAATAGCTAAAATTTTCCACATTTATTTAAAATAATATATAAATATATTTTAATAAAGAATTCTTTTCAGACAAGAAATAAATAATTTGTCAAACACGATGGTAACAGAAACACACCTCCACTGCATCCTGCAGTAATTATTTATTTCATTGTAGCATGACTGTATCCTGCTGAACATATTTAATATTGGTTCTGAAACCAAAGCATATACATAAAATACAAAAAGACTCAGAGGACTTGCCCATCTCTAAGGCTGACATTACCGAGGTAGTCGATAGGCTCCGGGGGGGGATGAGGTTCGCCCTGAGTTGTTGTCAGCTCTGATGTTGTTGGGCTGTCTTGGCCCTTCAACCCTGCATGGACATTTGGGACAGTGCCTTTGGATTCGCAGACTGGTGAGGTGGTCTCAATCTTTAAGAAAGGGGACCGAAGGATGTGTTCCAGCTTCAGGGATTCACACTCCTCAGCCTCCCTGGGAAGGTCTATGTTGGGGTACTGGAGAGGAGGGTCTACCCGTTGGTCAAACCTCAGATCCAGAAGGAATAATGCAGATTCCTTCCAGGATACGGAAAGCTGAACCAGCTCTTACCCTTAAGGATACTGGAGTCTTCATGGGGGTTTGCCCAACCGGACTACATGCATTTTGTGGACTAGGAAAAGGCATACGATCATGGATAGAGTCCGTTGTTGTGGGCCATCAGGTCCCTATAGAAACGGAGCGAGAGTTTGGTTGACATTGCCAGCAGTAAGTCAGACTCATT
>JAODKE010000114.1:30181276-30206768 GCA_026779605.1 Mormyrus hasselquistii
TATGATTTTCGTTCCACTTCTCACATGTACACCACTTTGTATTGGTCTTTCACGTGGAATTCCAATGAAATTGATTCCTGTTTGTGGCTGTAATGTGACAAAATGTGTAAAAGTTCAAGGGGGCCGAATACTTTTGCAAGCCACTGTAGGTCTATGTCAATCACAAATCAGCTCAATGTATGCCGGACAGCCTGAAATGATGTGACCCACCTCATGGCAATAGAAACACTCTCTTTTCTCCACAGGTGGCGGAGACAAAATGGTACCGGACGGGGATGAACTTTTTGGGATAGCGGAGTTGGTGTGAACACAGTCCTATGAGTTAACATGAACTCATTGGCGAGGGTGGTGGCTTCAGCAAGATAATTGACTTTCTGCTCATTCAGGTACACCACAACACGATCAGTAACACAATTTTTAAACTCCTCTAATAGCAACAGCTCCTTGAGCTGATCGAAGTCAAATACACCACTAGCAGTACACCATTTTTCAAACATTACTGACTTTTTCGGAACAAATTCCACATGGGTTTAGCTGGCGGATTTAGTTAACTTAAGCTTCCGGAAGTTCTGCCGGTAAGCTTCGGGAACTAGCTCATATGCCCGTAAAACAGTATCCTTTATGATGTCATAATCCAAACTCTGTTCTAAAGCCAGAGCTGAACAAACTTCCTATGCCTTCCCCACTAACTTGCACTGCAGCAGCAGCGACCACAGGTGCTTGGGCCAGTTCAACGTCGCAGCGATGCATTCAAAAATGGAATTTTTTTTTCATCAAGCAAAGATGGGAGTGAGGGGTCACTCTTACTAATGCGCCATTAAGTCCTTAACAAGTGGTTTTGGGTTAAGAGGAAGGAGAACACCTGGGCTGTAAAGTGCAGAGGCATGAAGGAGGTTTTGGCACTGCGGGGCATCACCATCAAGCACTTCAAAGAAGGAGGGCGTCCACGCAACAGCCCCTATAATGTGTCTCAAGTATTAAAAAGCATGTCTGAAACAGTAAATCCTATAAGCTCTAACTTTGACTGAGGCACATTATGTTTTCTGGGAGTACAGCTCTCTCTAGTTGCATATATTGAAGAATTACCAGTAATTTAGTTCAAACAGCTACAGGAGCAACCCTGAATGGTGCCAAAGGATTGGCTGAATAACTGTGATGTGCCAGAGGATTGGCTGAATAATTGTCATGGTGCCAGAGGATTGGCTGAATAACTGTCATGGTGCCAGAGGATTGGCATTTCCACTGTCACATTTGATGTTTGTTACATATATAAGTCATATTTCTGATTTTTGGGGAAACTTCAATTCAATTCATTTATCTTCCTGCTGTTGTAATATGTTTGGTTGTATTTCATATCTATAATATAATGGTAATTGATACCTCTGAGAGCTTTTATGATGTAAAAGAGACATTAAAACTGAACTAAGAGCTGTGCTCTTTAAAAATAATCTCTAATTCCCAGTGCCTCCTGTTTTCCCAGGCTGTCATTTGTGGCTGCCGTTACCCTGACAACATCTTGCTGGTGCTACCTATAACCCGATGCATCAAGTCTGTACTGCCAAACCCGCTGCAATGCAGGTCCGACCATAAGAACATCTTAATGAAAATGATAGTGTTATATTTTAAAATACATTTTATGACCTATCTTAACTTTTTTAAAAAAAAAACATGTATTTGGTTGAACTTTGCTGGCATCCCGTCCAGGGCGTAACCCCTGCCTGAGGACGGCCTGCAGCCCAAGCAGGTCTCCACTCACTGTTTATCAAACCACACATTCTTATATTTCAATGCATATGCCAAATTTCCAGGTTCAGACATAAATTACCCTCAGAACATGTTAGAGGAGGATCAAAGCGATGGAATAATGCTGCTCATAGATGCCCCTGGAAGCAGCATAGCAATAAAAGTCTTACTGAGAATAAAGTTACTGCGCATACTTAGAACCACGCTCATGCTCACTTCTGCGTTGGGGACAGCACATAAATAAGACGTTTTATTTTCCTTAAGAAATCCAAAAGCAAAGCTTTCGCTACATGGCTAATTTTATGGAGTGAGGGAAATGCTATATACTAAAAGGAAGCATTTTACTCATCTTCCCTCACTTCGGCTGACATGTTGGTCACCAATACGTGTGCAACCAGCAGGGGGCAGTCAAGAGCACGTCACGTTATATTTCAGGAAGTGAACAGGGACGTTATTAAAACTAACAACATGTATTTCAATGGACCAATAACCTGTGCTCATGGCATATCTATGCCTGTGTATAAAATCAAAGTTGTAGTACTTATAAAAAATAATAATTCCCATGAACAGCATTATTTAATAATTATACAGATGGGTAATATGTCCTAAAAAAAAACACATGCACCTTTCCCACTGTAACAATGAGTGTATTAAACCATCAGCAATACAGTCTCCATTTTCAGTTTGAGAAAGACTGAAGCTTACACCAAATATAACACCAAATATTTTATAATCTGTAGCATTTGTGATTATCCTGTAGATTTCCCAGTCAATAAAAGTGCTGAATAACACACAAGGAACTGACCACACATCAGATAATATTTTGTTTATCCAATCTAAAAAGCTGATCCTCTCAGTCCAGTTTAAATCAGTATCCCCCCTCCCCCAGCAGGTGGCGCTGTGCAGCCTGCACGGCTGTGGGGCTCAGCCTGCTACCCCAGCTCCTTCCTCGTTGCTATGACACCTGCTCCACTGGTCTCATCTGCAGATCTCCAATCTGGATGACAGAAGGAAACAGAGGACAAGCTTTTCCCCATTTTGTCATAAGATTAATCCTCATAAGAAGCATCATTTTACAGTAAATCCCTGGTTGTTCTTTCATTGGATTTATGTTGCTTGGCCAAGTAGAATTTCAGTTATTCCCAGCTATTAAAACCTCAGGTGTCAGGACTTGAAATTCTATTTTGATTAATCTTATTTGCTCTCGTAATGTATAACACATCATGCACAAAAAATACAAAACAAATTACTAATATAGTGAATACAAAATAATTTTATACTAAAAGATAAAGTAAACTTTAGAAGATAAATATTTACAGTTAGATTTAAGGATCCAAAAACTGTAACGGGGAACAGTATGTCACCTACTCAGCAAACCACTGTAACGGTGCCCCCCCCCCCAATCAGATTCCGACTCCTAACTTACCTGCACATGGGATGGAGTGCTCAGCACGTACGTGATCGCATTCGCTATGTCCTCTGCTTTCAGGCACTGCAAAAACAAGCATGCTAAGCTGACAGAGCATCACAGCCCCGTCTGATGACCTTCCCAGGCCTGGACTCCATCCCTGCCCCCTCACCTTGATGCTCTCATAGGTGGCTGCGGCCTTCTCAGCGTCACTGTTATGGTGCCGGAAGGCGAACTCCGTTTCCACTATTCCTGGGGAAATGCACTGGGGAATATCAGGGAAGGTGTTATTCAGAGGCCGGGATCGATGGCTCATGGCACTGAGATCATCACGGAGGTGACGGGTGACGATGCCCCGCAGTGTGTTTTTAGGCAGGGGCAGTTAGTGGTGACGATGTGGGCATGGCGGCGAGGGCAGGTCTGCCTGGTGGCCTCACCGTGGCCCGGATGTGCGTGTTGGCCTCCCGCAGCTCCTGCCGGAGTCCCTCAGTCAGCGCGGTCACTGCGTACTTGGTGGCGCAGTAGAAGTGCTCATCAGCGCTGGGCACCATCCTGTGGCCCCCCATGCTGCCGGCACAGACAGAGATGGTTGCAGGTGAACTTCCATATCATTGCCAGGTCCTCCAGAATCATAACATGAAGGGATGAATCTCCGGATAACTGTACTTATGATTCCTAATGAGATAAAAATTCAGAGTCATGACATCAAAATATCAACGTGTCAGTTTGTGGAAAAGGATCTTAGAAAAGAACCTACAATTCCATAATGTTTGGGACAAAGACACATTTTTCCTTGATGTACCCCTCTGTTCCCCAGTTTTAAATTCAGACATGATTAAAGTGCACATTCCAGACTTGCAAGGACTACTTGAAGTCTGCGATTCATAGATATCACCAGGTGCTGAGTATCTTCTTTGGTGATGCTCTGCCAAGCCTCTACTTCGGCCTATTTAGAGAGTTTGCTGCAAATAACACAAACTAACACTATATACTCCCAGCCTGGTTGTGTGTGCTATAAATCGTACCTACTAGGAACAGGCAAAACAAAGAGACCAGCAAATGAAAGTTAAGGAGGAAAGTCAAGCCGCATAAGTGACTATATACGGGTCGACGGCACAGACGCAGTACCTGTTTATGTTGATGATGTGCCCATCATCTACGTGTCTCTCTTTCATTGACTGGTAGGCCTGACGCGTGCAAATGGAGAGGGCTAGCACGTTCACCTGTTGAGCAACCAGAAAGCACGCAAACTCAGGAAACCTTCACCCACTGTTTCAAATTTTAATATCATTAAAATCGCGGCTGATTACCGCACTTTGAAAAACTCACGTTAAATACCATCCAGCAGCAACCAAAGCTGGCAACGGTCTGCCAGTGGCAGGAGCTTGGGCACTGCAGGCAGTGTGGGTTTGTTTGGTGTCAGTGAACCCGTGGTGGGAGGCAGTGACAGTCCTGCGCAGGTTTTAATGTTAATGCACGTTCGATATGATTTTCATTGATTTTCAGTGTTTACATAAGGTATTGGCTGTGCTATTTTGATGTTCATTGTAACAAAAACTATTAATTAATTTTTTATTTATATTTTTCAATACAAAGCTTGGTGAAAGTATTTTGATTTGTGTATCAGTACTTCTTGAACATTTTCAGCAAATTTTAACATACCGAGATACTATTGATAATCATGATAATTTCCGTCACTATAATCATGACATTTAATTTTCATGCCATTTCATCTCTAGTGTGCAGCAGGATGAATTTAGTCATGTGGGCTGGAGGGAAAATCTCCATGCGACTTTCCCATACGTCCACTTGTGTTTCCCAAATCTGTGCTGTTTCTTCAACTCACAACGTCACTACTGCACGTAAGAAACATGCTCGGAAAGTACCAAACACAGAGGGCGATCAGACTGAGCATTTAAATGGCTAATATTTTTATATCTAAATGATTACGAGAAGTCTACACCACTCCTTTCAACCCAAATTGAAATGAACTGAAAATTCAATTGTTTTGGGGTAATTTATCCTTATTGAGGTGTTTACATAAGGCAATTTCATTCAGATCAAGCTTCACTCCAATTATTATTAATTATTAGGCTCCATGTAAATGTAGGTATTTGTAGCGATAATGGACAGGGTAGGGATGAGGTGATGGTTAAGATGCTTTATTTCTGAAATGTCACGTTTGCTTTCTGTGAATATCTTATAATGATCTTACATATAATGACACATATGTACAGTAACAACATCATATTTGAGGTGTGCCCTTCCTTGACCACAATGCTTGCTGGGATAGAATCTGGATGACCAGGATTCTACAGGAATAAGTGGGCAAACAACACAGACAATTAGATGCATTAAGCTATAATCTATAATACTGTTATTTAGATGGCATCCTCTTTATTATTTATCATTATATTTTAGATATAAAATATAACCAAACATATTACAACACAGGGGAAGTCAATGAATTGAACTAAAGTTGCCTGAAAAAATTGGGAAGTCTGGATTATGCCAGATTTACGTACCGGAATAACGCTCCCAAAATCATCTCTCTGCAGTCCTACAGAATTTCATTGATCTCTGAATCAACACACAGGCTGAGATGATCAGGTTTAGCAGAGCTACACAGAAGAATTATCTTACTCTTACCCCAGTCTTTGAAAGTTACATTCATGCCAGAAGACCACAACCTCCAACTCAAATCGTTCCTACATAACCAAGAGCCTTAGCTGACGGTGCTTTTCGTAAATCAAAAAGGCCTCTTCAATGTACATTAGCTATAAAAAGCTCAAGTATTCTTCGTACCTCTTTAGCCCAGCAGTTTTATGTATTTTATTCACTCTGCGGTTCACCAATCACCAAAAAAAATCCACAGTCTTAAGACAACGAAGAGAAAGTGATTGAAAGATGCAACTTTGATCAAATAAAGCCAAGACTGCTTCATACAGCCTCATCTTCTCCCTGATGTGAGCCCCCCTGCCCTCCACACCCAGGGTGAACCCTCACGTGCATACAGCCGTTTGCCCTGCATCGCCAGGGCCATCGCCACGGAGACTGGCCTTGACTAGGGGCAGGAGGAAACAAGGGGTGTATCTAAACACAGCGGGCTTTCTCAAGTATCCAATGGACATCAATGATGTTAATATTTCAGTCACCAGAACAAGAGACAGTCACTTCTGACACATAATGTCCGTCCATCCAGTAATGTCAGTATGATGTCAATGTTGTGAACAATAAGGGCTAAAAAAAACACACCATGATCATAATCGTTGCTTGAGTAAATCACAAAATAAAAACAAATGCTGCCTGTTACCTTATAATTCAAATTTCCTGTTAAGAAATATGGATTTTATATTTGGCTTTCAAGAGGCCAACATGTGTATCAGCAGAAATACTGTTTGCTAATGTTAAAAGAATTAAATGAATGAGGTTCATTAAGTCCCATTAAATGACAAACATGCAGTGTGGCTCAAAGCAGGTTAGGCATTCCTGTGATTAGATGCCCAGTGATAAAGACACTGGAACCAGAGTAGAAGAGTGAGTCACAGGGGCGCAGGTGCGAGCTATAGCAGCACTTCACAGGAAGAGGAAGAGGGTCAGTATGCAGACCTCAGCGCTAAAAATACTCAGGACGCATTTATCTTGGGCGCCATGGCGATAGCTGGACGGCCACAGGAAACAACATGCTTTTCGCTAACCTGAATAGCACAGGCCTAAAGAGTCAGCCAGGCAGTATGAAAAGGCAAGGGGCTCCCACAAGCTGTCTTTTGTTTGGGGACTCTCCTCTCCTCGCAACCAATGGGGAAGCTTCCTGCGAGCGATCACCCCACCAAGCCGAGGGCTGGTCCCCAAAGACAGGGCCTAGCCGTCAGTAACCCCCCACCAAGCCGAGGACCGGTCCCCAAAGACAGGGCCTAGCCGTCAGTAACCCCCCACCAAGCCGAGGACCGGTCCCCAAAGACAGGGCCTAGCCGTCAGTAACCCCATACTGCTGTATTCTCCTGGAAAGTGATCCTATTCTAATCGAAAGTGAACACTAGGTGCCCCTAGGTTCAGAAAAAGAAAGTAACTAAATAAATAAATAAATAATGGAAATGGAAGAATAGTAAATTTATTTGTATTTGGAAAAAGTACATTTTTAAGACAAACATTATACATGCTTGGATATATTTCTCTTTGCAATTGTTGTAGATTTTACTCAAGTTAAACTACATGTTTATGTATGTTTTTTATTACTATTAGGGAGGCACTGTGCTCGGTGTGGAGTTTGCATGCTCTCTCTCGTCATGGGGTTTCCTCTGGGTTCTGCAGTTTCTCCCCACAGTCCAAAAACATTCTGAGGTGAACTGGAATTTTCAAATTGTCCATAGGTGTGATTGTGTGAGTAAAAGGTGTATGTGCCCTGCAATGCATTGTTGCCCTGTCCTGGGTTATTCCCTGTCACCTGTAGCTTCCAGGATAGGCTCCGGGCCACCGGGACCCTGCACAGGATAAGTGGGTACCGAAAATAGATGGATGGATTGAGTTAAGTAGATTTTAGTCAATCGCCCACACAATGAAGCAGACCTAGCCAAACTGGTTTTTATTCTGAAGACACATAAAAGGCAGCCTCATTCTGGCATCAGTGGGCCATGGTGTCCTACCTCCACGCCCTCCATTTCCTGGTTTACAATGTCAGAACGTGGCAGTGTTTCCCCATCAATGAGGTAGATGGTTCCTTTGGATGAAATGATCTAGGGCAGCAACATACAAACTTGCTGTCTCCACAGACCCAACCTATATTTTTTCTGCCTATAAAGTAAAGTAATAACACCTTCAAAAGATCTGCACAGCACATTAAGTACTGAAATCTCTGAGCATGCTGTCAGCACAGCAGTCTCTTATCCAGTCAGCACTGCTTCACTGAGTACAGCTACAACCCTAAAGCCCTCTTTCACGCCCGCCTTCACTGAATACAAATACAACCCTAAAGCCCTCTTTCACGCCCGCCTTCACTGAATAGAGCTAAAATCCTAAAGGCCTCTTTCACACCCGCCTTCACTGAATAGAGCTACAACCCTAAAGCCCTCTTTCACACCCGCCTTCACTGAATAGAGCTACAACCCTAAAGCCGTCTTTCACACCCGACTTCACTGAATACAAATACAACCCTAAAGCCCTCTTTCACACCCGCCTTCACTGAATACAAATACAATCCTAAAGGCCTCTTTCACACCCGCCTTCACCGAATAGAGCTACAACCCTAAAGCCGTCTTTCACACCCGCCTTCACTGAATAGAGCTAAAACCCTAAAGCCCTCTTTCACGCCCGCCTTCACTGAATAGAGCTAAAATCCTAAAGGCCTCTTTCACACCCGCCTTCACTGAATAGAGCTACAACCCTAAAGCCGTCTTTCATACCCGACTTCACAGAATACAAATAAAACCCTAAAGCCCTCTTTCACACTGCCTTCACTGAATAGAGCTACAACCCTAAAGCCCTCTTTCACACCCGCCTTCACTGAATAGAGCTAAAATCCTAAAGCCCTCTTTCACACCCGCCTTCACTGAATAGAACTAAAAACCCAACCCAGCCACCCAGAAGGCAGCCATTACACGAGTACCTCCTGCCTCTCTCTTGTGGTGTTTGGGATCACATACTGGTTCCCATCACACCAGCACCTCCACCTCTCTCTTGTGGCATTTGGGATCACATACTGGTTCCCATCACACCAGCACCTCCACCTCTCTCATGTGGCGTTTGGGATCACATACTGGTTCCAGCAGGCTGAAAATGGATTGTCTTTTCTCTAATTTCTCGTATCTTTCTGCAGAACATTCAAAGTTGCTACTAAAAAGATGTTCGGTATGTCATCTGGCTGATGTGGACGCCTCAGAAGGTCAGTCTCAAAAGATGCTGCATGAAGAGGTAGGGGTATGGGTCGGCGGCGTGCAGGGCGAGGCACTTACATCAATCATGTTTCTCCAGCCGCTGGTCCTGCCGCTCAGCAGGGGCTCCGCTCGGGCCAGGCCGGCGTTGTTGATGCACACGTCCACACCCTGGTGCAGGGTCTTGATGGCAGAGAACATGGAGAGAATCTCCTCCTCGTTAGACAGGTCACATTTGTAGGGGATCAGGGTTCCAGTGTAGCCAGCACTCTGACACTCTGCTGCTAGCTTCTGTACCCAAGAAATGAACAGCATTAGCTTGATGCTAATGGGAGTGTATACTAAAGTATAGCTCAGCGCTAAAGGAATCATATACTTATGTACAGTGATGGGGAAGCTACTGTTAAACTGTAGCTACAAGCTACTTATGTTTAAAAGTAGCTAACATAAAGCCAAGCCACTCTTTTAATATAGTGGTTAGCTACACAACAAGATACAGAGAAAAAGCAGTTAACGACAAAGTTATTTCATCTGGCAATACTTAATATTTGTGCTGTAGGATACTCTTAAAGCAAATAAAATGTGAAACGTGATGTTAAAAGTAATATGAAAATCTACATTTGTTTTAAACAATGTAAAGCCAAATTACAATAAGGTTTCAAAAAGTCTCTTAGTTTGGTATAAACCCACAGTACTTCACTGGGCTGTGTGAAAATTAGAGGGGTTACAAGAAAAAAGATTTTGATAATCTGTCCAAGAACTTAGTGCTCCTTGGCATTTTAATGAAAGTGTCTAAAATATTATTTGCTGTGAATTAATTTTCAACCTTTTAACATCCATGCCGAGTATTCAAGCAAAAAACACTAATGAGAAACACCACGCAGCTGAAAATACCCGTCTTTGTAAAGAGAGAAAAATAATACAGGATGTTATTGAAGTATTAATCAGATGACACAAGCGGAAAAACTGCAGAACTGGGGACAGGCGTCACCAATGAAAACAGCAACAGACATAGACAGGGTGGAGAATGCAGGCAGGCGGATGGAATCAGTGTGAATACACCTGAGCACACCCTCAACACAATCAGTGTGAATACACCTGACCACACCCTCAACACAATCTTATCCATTTTAACTGGGCAATTGCCTAGAAGGTAAACAAAACTCAAGATAACTTGCATCACAATCCTAAAGCAAGCTACTAATGACCAGAAGATAACATTCAAAATGTACAGAGACATTTACAGACTATGTTTCCTTATCAGCACAGGAATTCAGCTTTACACCATCAACAGCTGCAGAAGTTTCTGTACAAAGCATAAAATGGGAAGAGCAAGGAGGAACAGGTAACAAAGCTGACGTGAAGCGGCTGTTACTGTGACACAGCAAGACCATGTGAGTGTCAGCTGCTGCAAAACTGATTCGGCGTACAGTACATTCATGCCTCCAGGGTCCATTAAAAAGACATTACTTGGGTTCTATGTGTTGTCGAGCTGTCAGATTTACCTAGTAAACACGAGCAGCTGCAGCGGAAGGATTAACTCCACGGTGCATTGGGCGGGGATTCCGTAAAGCGCTTTGAGACAATGAAATGTAGTGAAAGTGTGCTACACAAATAAAACTGAATTGACTTGAGTGATGATGAGCTTCAGCTATGGGGGTAAAAGAGGTTTATGAATAACTGCCCGATTTCAAAAGATACACAGGATAATCAAGCAGCTTCAGGGACAGTTTTCCCTCTTATTAGTTAAGGATCTGACTGTAAGTGTAGTGAAGAGAGCATTATCAAATTGGGGATATTCGATCCTCATAGTACCTCTAACAGGAAGAAAATTGGAATCTCTGTGGTTCTAGCCACGCACAGTAAATTTAGCAGGATACCTTTCCAGTAATCAGCTGGAATCTGATTCATTTGAAAAAGATCCATGAGAAAAAGGCAAACCTATTTCCGTCATGGTGGACATCCATTGGCACACAGTAATTACAGTCATTACAATGTGATTCTTATGCAGTGTAGGCTGTCACTGGTTCCTAATCTGTTTTAGAATTGATTTTAAGGTTTTACTGTTCATTTATTTGTCCTTGAATGGATCATCACCATCTTATATTTCTTACATGTGTACCTCCCAGCAAGGTCACTTGGGCCTTCTGACCACATTAATACATATTATTATTCCTTTTTCATACTTTTACAACTTTCTTGCCTTTCAATTCAAATATGTTTATTGGTTTTTGTGCTCTACATCACTTGGGTCAACATGTTGTTTGAAAAGTTCTAGTGAGTAGATAAGTGCCGTTGACTTTTTCATTAATGACTATAAATAGCCTGTTTTTGAGGACCAGGTGTGACATGGAATTCTGTCCATTCGTGGTCCAGTGGCTCATTCCTGCTCCAGGCCACACTGCTATACATTAATTAGCATTCTGCTGAACTTAGTAAATGTTCAATCAGTGCTGGATCATCACAGCTCTGCTCCATAAACCACAGCTGTAAGCCAGGTGCTAGGTCCGAGGGCGACTCGGGATAATCAGAGCGCGCTTCCACGGTGCATGGGCTGCACCAAATAAGGGAATCCATCACCGGATTGCCAATAGGGCAGGTTGTGGTGGGGGCTGGTACAGCAGGACATGCCCAGGGGGCTGTGCCATCAGACATTGTCCTTATTGTGGCTTATTTGGAGTTATTTTCGAAGCGGTGACGCAACACCCTTACAGATTTATCAAGAATTCAATGCAGCGATTTTCATTTAATCATGCTGCATGTATGAATATAGTCCCATATTTTACCAAATAGCTGAGTTTTTGTGCATCTGGCTCTTCCTGTTTCTTGTCAGCCGAAATTTCCGGGAAACACTGAGCCTCTGTCCTAGACCAAAGTGACTCCTTTGCTGCAAAGTCCTTCCGGGTCCAGTTCATGTATAATGCATATGTGCGCATGCCAGTCGCATCATTGATGTGATGTCTGTGTTCCATGCTCGGGCACGGTTAGCGATCGCACTGAATGAATGCCACGTCCGAGTGTCACCTCTTCCTGCAGCTTGCAATAATCCAGGCATACCTTTGCTCTGTCTCCAGCCATGTCTTGTATGCATATACTCATAAACACACTCCCCCCTCCCAGGCCCCCTAAAAGGTGATATTCTATTCAAAATGAGAAATGCATGCAGGGCTGTTCAGTCTCCTCGCGTGGGTCTGGTTCCCCTGCAGGCAGAATCATCATGTAAGCAAACTCAGCCTCTGTGCATCACAAGCAACGCAGAAGATTAATAGTAGATGCAGAAATGACAGCTGTTCTTCACTTTCTTTGCACACCTGGATGTTGGAGGATAATAATCACCACACTCATCAGCACAGAGATGGACGTGTCTTTACTGTTGGACGTGTCTTAACTGTTAGACGTGTATTTACTGTTGGAACTACATGGCCACGTAGTAAAATTACGGATTTGAAGTAAAATCAAAATCTGTTTGCCTAAGATCAGGAACATAGCTAGCTTGATCCCTTCTGGAAATTTGCTGCCTATTCCATTTGGAAAAATCTCCCAAGGAAGAACCCCCCCAAGTCGACAAAATTTACCATGCGTCCCCCCTCCCCTAGTCAGAGAAAATCTACTAAGGGAGACCCCCTGGTCAGCAAAGTATACATATACCAAGGCGGACCCCCCCAGCTTCATTTTGGCTACAGGCCATCTTAGTGCTGTCACTTACTAGTTACTTGTTCCCAGTCTCCCCCCTCCCCCAAAACACCCACATCTCAAAGTTAATAATGACTGCAGTGTTTTAGGGCTGGACAGACTACTGCCACATGCTATCACCAGACATGTCCTTCTTGTTTCCATGCCCGTATCATATCCCAGTCACCAGTCAATATTGCTGTACTCCTTTTCTGGTTAAGTTATACGAGAGCGTCTTGCGCCGAACTCACAACACCAAAAAAAGATGAAAGGGGCCAGATACGATGGACAGAGAGAATCGAGAAGGATGAAGGATGGATGTGAGACCAAGCATCCTGCTGTGCTGGAAAACAAGCGACATGGAAAAACCATGCTGACTGCACCAATGGAGGCCTTTCATTTGACCCCCACGTCCCCCCACCTACGGTCAAAGCATTTTTAAACTTGTCTAAACGGGGAGCAGCAGCACAAACATCAAACATTCATGCTCTACACACAAAGCACAGATCTTTCTGAAAATAATAATAAAACAGCACTGTGTGTTTTTCCCCCTCATCCATTCTTTGCGATGCAAAAACAACAGAAATCAGAAACAGAAAAGCTGGAGACCTGGAACAAGAATCCATGGAGAAGCTGCTGTTTATCCACGTGCTGTTGTTCATTCCATACTGAAACGCGACACTTTGCAGCTGAAGTTGTAGGACACGAAAACACAAGATTATTGTCAACAGGCACAAGCTGAATGTTCAAGGAAAACACATTTCAAATAAATATTTAAGGAAAGGACAATCCATCCTGAAAAAGCGAAGCTAACATGGCGGGCGTGAGGAGGCCCACAGGAGTCCAACATCATTCGAAAACAAATGAACTGGGGGAGGCAGGAACTGATACCATCTTCAAACAAGCGTGTTCCTTGTCCATTTGTAATAAAGTGATAAATAAGATGAATGGGTCTTAAAAGGTTTATTTTTTCACCAAATACATTCACCAAAGGCTTCGTGTTTAGAAAGTGTGCAGGTAATTTTGCCACTGGGACTTTGGTGGAAAAAAGCATAATTAAGGTGCAATTAGCTCCATAGGAGCGGGTCCAAAGCTCACGCCTTTACTGCGTGCAGAGCACCACCCGAGAGAATTACACAGGTAAGATGCATTAAATACAGGACGATAAAAATACCCATGTAAACACAGGCAGGCGATTTCACTTCTCCACCGAAAGAGGTCAACAGAGACATGGAAATCCTCTCTGGGCTCTCTGACGATAAACCGGACGTGCAGGTAGAAAGCGGCATCCGTGGCCGTCCGCATTTTATAGAATAATTATTGTGTGATGGGTGTGCCGACGTGAAAAAGCTGCCACACCTTGCATCCATACTGAATGCCTCGTACGGTGAAAGCTGCACCGGATCCGCCCGCCTCGCGTTCGCTGTCTGCCGCTGCCAGTGCTCCCAGCCCAGCACAATGTACGCGGTGTTCCCTGCTTGACCTGTTAGACTGGTTATGGCCGGAAATGCAATCTCAGATAAAGCGCTGCACCTTGCCCAAATGACGCCATGCTCATCAAGCACTGTCTGGCTACGCATGAAGTCAATGAGACACCACATCGCCTACTTACTCAGCATGATGATGAGGGAATTAAAGGAGCCCCGTAACTGCATACATTCTTATAAAATACACCACCAGTCACAAGTTTTTTCACACCACAGGTGCGGTGGCAATGCAACGGGTAAATCGACAGGTCCGAGTGAGCCGCGTGCGGAGGCGGGGGGCCGTAAACCGCCAGGTTCAAGAGGGTGCCCAGTGCTGTGAATGGGTCATCTGTCCAGCCGCGACAGTGTCGGGCCAGTACGCTACAGAATGCCGGGCAGTCGCTTGGGGTAGCACTGTGTTTCGAGGCAGAGGGCATGTTGTGGAGGAACAGACACCCCATGCCTGTGTCACCTACGGCTCATCATGTGGTTCTATCCCCACTCTAGCACCCCTTACTGGTTCGGCCACAGCTTGACAGAGGTTGGCTTGTGGGGTATGAACTGAGTGTCACAGAGTTTCTGTTTCTCCTCTGGCGTTTATCTGAATGAGAAGCACTGGTCTTGGAATCGGTCTGGCGTCGTTTCTCCAAGATGCCACATGGTTCTAGTGATTATAACAGTGATCTTCAGGAGCTGAAAGTTATTAAAATCACATGCTTGCCATTCTAACACAAAGAGGCCAAACATTCTTAGAAGCAACAGATTCCTGATATCCAAAACAGACTATCACTTTTATCCCGTCCACTTCTGGATGTCCACACGAAGTCACTATTGACCAAAGAGCTATAAGATGATGGAAAGGCTCGGTGGTGTGATGAGAGAGCTTGCACAGATTGTCACCAGGCTGCTCAGTCTTGTCTCAGCAATGCAGTATTCCTCATCATACGGCGATGACAGAAGCTTTTGACCTTGGGGAGGTAGCAAAATTAAAGCTAGAAAATGTGAGTCTCCCGCGTAGAGACTCCTGTGCCCTGACATTTTTGTTATGCATGTGGGCAGTGCTCATGTTAGGAGCCCTTTATCCTTTCATCTGCTTATTCTGGTCAGAGACATTATGGGGGGGGTAGCTGGTGTCCATCCCAGGTAGCACATGGCTCACAGCTTGGGTCCAAACCCTGATGGCATGTAGATCATGGTTAGGGAAGGGCACTTGTATTTGAAAAGTTGCTGATCAGAATCCCCAGCCAGCAAGGTACCGCTGAGGTACCCTGAGCAAGGTATCACTGCCAAGCACTACTAAATAATAGCTGTCCACTACTATATCACATATGGCGTCATCTTGGATAAAAGCCTCTCATTCAAACCGCATGTGAATGCAGTAACGAAGTTATGTTTCCCGCAGCTATGTAACATCGCCAAACTACGATAATTTCTTACTATTCAAGACAGGGAAATTGATACATGCCTTTATATACAGTAGGTTAGAGTACTGAAATGCTCTGATATCTGGGAGCGTATTCAAAATGCGGCAGCTCGAATTGTCACCAGGAGCAGGAAGCTTGAACACATAACCCCTGTTCTTAGTTCCCTGCACTGGCTTCCTGTTAGGATCAGGACCGACCTCAAAATTCTCCTACTTACATATAAGGCACTTAAAGGTCTAGGTCCTGCCTAAGTGACAGAATTACTTCAAGTTTACAAGCCACATTGTGAGCACAGAACCTTGTTCCTTGTTGTTCCACATATACAGTAAAGTGACATTTGACAGTGAAGCATTCTGCTACCGGGCCCCTAAATTGTGGAATGGTTTACCAGCCTTTGTTCGGGATGCCGAAATCTCGACTGAAAATCTATTATTTCAGTTCAGCTTACTGTACCCACAAGCCAACACAAAACACACCATAGCTATGACTGCTGGTGCCATTTTCATCTACTATGCTTGTCCACCAATGTGTCCGTGCATGTTCTCCATCTTCCAACATGTCCGGATGGTGCCTGGTATTTATCGTTTTCTTCCTGTGCCTAGATATGTGGCTACATTTAGAAAGACTCCTGATTATGTGTACGTGCAAAGCCCACGCGACAGAGAAGCGTAACTGAAGCAGACTGATACCTGCTACTGCACCAGCACATGCTCCCGTAAGTGACAGGAGCCACAAGACGCCCACAGCGCACTCGCCTGAAGCAAGCATTAGAAGCACTGATGGCCAAAATGTTAAACTGGCGGTTTACTGATGTTTTTACATAGATGAAGTAAAAAAAGACAGCAGTCAGCAAAATGTGGGGAAAATACATACTGAAAACCATTCAATATTTTAAGACCCATAAAGACAGGTTGGTAAACTAGCAATAACTTACCCAACATGCAAATTAGCATTTTATTTTAATGTTAAATGTCCCAGTGCTCTTGCTGACATTACATTAGTGATGGCGCCTTTTCTAAAGCTTTTCTAGCACTGACAGGACAGGGTTCCGGTCCGAAAGCCAAACTGCACAGTGCTGGTTAAAGCTCTGTGTCATTACAATATCACTGCTGGGAATTTCCATTCATGTGTTCATGTATAGTTTTCTTTTCAATGTTTTGCTTGTTGGTCGTTTGGTCTTTTAGTTCCTGGTTGTTGGAAAATGTTCCTATGGTGGGAAAGGGCCCGCGGTGACCCTGAACTTGAGAAGTGATGAGACAGATATGGCAAAAGGCCTTAAGGATTGAACATGTTTACAAAGACATTAGTATGCCTATCATATGTTTAAAAAACAGAGTTCCTTTGCTCGTATGTTTTGCCAATAGCAGGAAAACCAAGCGGAAACAAAGCATTTAATGCAACAAAGAGACACAATCTGTCAACTAGTAGGTGCTGCCACTGATCTGTATGGCTGGTGACAACCTGTAAGATGACCACAGGCAAGCTGAACAGCCAGTAAACTCATTCACCCAGAAAACACATACACAAGTGTCACTAAGAGTTCCTCTAAAAGACCAAAAATTGACGTAGCATATTTATGACTGTGTCGTTTCAGATTCCCCACAGAAATATGTGCTCCTTTTCGAGACTGAAGTGTTCTGTGTTAAAGAGGTGAAGTGTGGGTTTTAGTGCAGTGCAAACTGCTAACTGCAAGCCTTTAAAAAAAACTGGATGCCACTATATAGTTATTAAATAATTCATGAAGTGAGAAGTGACTCTTTTTAGATTTGGCCCACTTTAAAGAGTTTTTTTCTACCAAATCCACTTACCGTAAACAAACTACGGCTGGCTGTCGGCCCAGACTCACACTGAAAGAGGCGGCCAGTCACTCTGCTGGCAATACAGCCATGGTGCTGCTCTCACTCGCTGAGGAACATGGGGCAATGGAAAGCAGCAGAACCAGCAGACCGTGAGCTCCATCCACCCATAGGGGGACGGCAGCATAAATTCACAAAATGCCACCGTCTATACAAAACATGACTGGAAACGTTTTGATCAAATATGTGAAGCGATGAATACAAATTAGATGAGTCAGGTCATGCTTTCAGCTAATGGGACTCATGACTGTCCTGAGCTAATAGCTAATACACAGTGGGATAGCTGTCAAACACAGCTATCCCGCGCTCACAAGTTAGCACACAACCCTCCAGAGCTAACACATAGCTATCCTGAGTAGGGCTGGGCGATATCATATCAATACAATATATGTAATACATGCAAAATAATGGCCAGGGCTTCACATGACTGGCGAACACACCACATAATACTGTTCTAGTATAACATGGTTTGGTATACTTCAGTGTGATATGCACTGTAGAGGAACACACCACATAATACTGTTTTGGTATACTATGATCTGGTATACTGCACTGAAGTGGTGATGAAAAAAGGGAACAGCTCAGCAGCCACGACATCTTTTAATCTTGTGGATAAACAAGTAAAAAGACATCGGTGGTGTGGTGGCACTTTTTGCAGTTTAAAGTCGGTCAATAAAACATAACAATATGCTGAATTTATGCTGATTACCAAATTTTGGACATCATAAAATTAATAATTTAGCTGTGTTTAGCCCATATTATGTTTAAGAAATTGAAGGCATAAATAAAAAAGTAAGAATTCATTCAACAAACTCAACAAATCCTTGAGTAAGAATAACGCTGAAAAATCTACTCAGTGAATAAAGCAATGAAAACTAACCAAAAGCTGAGAGAGACAGTGAGGTGAGTAAGAGCACTGAGAACCGGTCAGTGTTACATCACTGTTGGCTGTGCAGTGAAGCTCGACATTGAAATAAAAAAAAAAATGAGGATTGTTGTTTGACATTTTTAACTTGTGTGGCAGTGTTAACCTAGATTGTGGTTCTCTGATTTCTGCTTAACAAAGATGGTGTCACTTTTGCAGACTTCCAGGCATCGGAGCAGAACGCCAGAGCTTCTGCATGGTCTTCCAGACAAGCTGGGCTTAGGGGACTTTCTGAAAAGCAGCTTCTACTTTCAAAAATGTGATTCATCTATCAGAAATGCAAATTTCCACTTTTCAGTAACTGTTCCCAGACAGACAATCAGGGCGTTTCTCATGAAGACCCAGATGAAGTTTTGCTGTAAGCCTAACCCAGCACAGGATACACACTTTATGTGTATGTTCAGTTATCCTGCTAATGATATGAACTTAACTGCAAAAGGTCTCCATCCTTTAGCCTCTGGTTCCCACCTGACGCTACTTCAGTAAAGGTCTAGCAGTGGCAGCAATTAGTGGTGAAGGGGCTTACCCAAGGGTCCAACAGTAACATTACTCCACCAGCCATGGGATTTAAACCAGCAGCCTTCTGATCATAGAGAGTGTCCTAACCTGCAGAGCCACAAACACTAAATGCAGCTTTAATGATAAAGGTTACAACACTAACAAATGCAACATTTTAGGCAACCTAACTGAAGAATGAAATGATTTTTCCCCCAGTGTAACTTCACTGTGAGGCAGCAATCCTTTTTGGGGATGTACAGGGCCATAACAACATTTATATCCAACCAAGTACAACTGTCAGTTATAATAAAGACATTAAAGTACACAGAGAGAAGGGTATCTAACCTGCTACACAGAGAGAAGAGAAGAGAAGAGAAGAGAAGAGAAGAGAAGAGAAGAGAAGAGAAGAGAAAAGAAGAGAAGAGAAGAGAGGAAAAGGGAAGAGAAGGGAAGGGAAGGGAAGGGAAGAGAAGAGAAGAGAAGAGAAGGGAAGGGAAGAGAAGGGAAGAGAAGAGAAGAGAAGAGAAGAGAAGGGAAGAGAAAAGAAGAGAAGAGAAGCCACCACTTCCCATTCTATAGTTGATTAAGCTGCAGTACTTTGGATGTATTTAATAACAGAGAGAGAAGCGTGATTCGTCACTTCACAGAACATGTCTCCACCGCTCCAGAGTCCAGTGGCAGTGAATTATGTGCTTCAGCGTTCAGTGATCCCGCTGTTACTGTATCTAAGCAGTGAAGAAATTTCACAAACTGCAAAGGTGGCATCCAGTGACAGTTACCATGCCTGAATTCATTTGAGCCCTTCAGAACGGCCCAGTCTTTCACAAATGTTTATAAACCTGACTGCATGGCTGAGTGCTTGATGTTATACACCTGAACGGAACACAAATTCAGTGATTAAGAGGTGTGTCCCAGTACTTTTGTCCATCTAGTGTAAGTAAACAGAGCAGACATTCAATTAGGCGGCAGGAAGGATGCACACACACTAAAACCTGCTTATATATCGCTGCGTTGGGTGGCAAAAACAGTGAAGTCAACCCATTAAATCTATCCCCGGGCAACCTAGTAAGTTTGACCCCCTCCTCCTCCACTCACACTGCCCCACACCAAACCTCTTGATCCACAGGAAATAATGTGTGTACAAGGTTGAGTGAGACATCTTCCAGAATCTTAGAAATGCAAGCCTTATTTTACTAAGTCCAGTGTACTGCTGTAACAGGCCATGTTTCACACAGATAGAGCAGCTGTGTCCTGTGCCAAGGATCTCCACACTAAACTCCTGTGATACTTCCTCTCCAATATCCGTCTCCCATATAAGCTTGACCGAACTGAGCAGGTCTATACTTAGGTTACGAATATGGGCATACTGTAAATCCCAGAGATGGAAATTGGGTTGATAAAAATCAAAAAGCAATTCCTCCAGTAGATTAGAAAAATAAGGAAAAGTATTGTGCAGAAAGCTACAACCTGCAAGTATCTGAAAAGGTCTTTTTTAGGCAGTTGGGAACATTATGACAATTGCTAAAAGGATGCAAAAACATTGTCAATATATAAAACTTTAAAGGATGTAACTCCTGCTTTGGGCCACACCAGTAAGGCGCCATCTACTGGGGACAGAGGAAACATGCGATTAGAATCTACAAAGGCCAGCAGTCTCGTTGAGATGAATACCAATGTCCAGGTGATGCAATGCAGGATTACCTATGAAAAGTCTTATGTCTGTGTGTCCTATGAAATATCAAATGTTCAAATCTCCAAAGCATTAGTCAGCACTGCCCAGCCCAAGCTGCTTTCAGACCATAAACACATTTGTTCATTTTGCCAACACTTTTGTCCAGTCAGTCTAGTTTCTGTGATACAAAGCAAATGACGAGAGTCACATGGACGTCACATGGTTTCATCAACCAACAGGGCTTCGCTGGTGAAACCTCCCTAGAGTACCTCCGGGTTTGACCTTACAAATCAGGCCCGAACACCGACAGCTGCCAGGTGAACAGCTACCTGTCAATCCTCTGTGTCACGCTCTGATCTCCTGCTTTCTTCAGTTTGTTATATTCTACACACTGCAGTCATCTGAACCCATTTGAATTCCATTACTGACAACTTCTACATATCCCAGAGATAAAAGGATTTACCTACAGACATTCAACAGCTTAAATTGCCAAAAAAAAAAAAGACTAGCGTGTGTGTGGTGTTTCCAGAACACGTGTCGAATGTTATTCCCATCACACTTACAGATTCCATCCATCGATCTGCACCCATCCTGCTCAGGGTCGTGGGGGACATATACAAAACTGACCAACCATAATGCCTATAATATAATGGCACGTAAAACTGGAAAACCATCATTACCAGCCTAGCTGGTGTCCAGTGAAATTCAGCACTTGTATGACAATTGGATGCCATTAGACACCTACAAAGCACCAGTGAGTGCTGCTCTCCAGATCCTTCATTTCACTGTAATTACAGCAGACCCTGTGATCCTGGTGGATGGTGACAATGGGGCTCTGTGGGCCACGCAGAGGATCACGTGTGGTGCTGTCGATGGCGGAGGAGGGATCCGGCCCACTCAGGGAATGTGTCATCCTTTAGTAGAATGATGCCAGGTTGAAGTCACTCTAACTTTCCAACCTCACTGGTCATGAGTAAAGCTACTTTGATTTGGTGCATCAGATTTATTGCCTTGCTTTTTAATGCAGGTTCCAGCTGTACGAGACACTTCAATATGCCATCATTAATGGTTCCATGAAGAAATTATTAACATCAGCCACATTTATTTTCTTAAAACTGTGGGTTTGTTCACTGTGCATTCTGCAGCATTGTACACAGTATATAGGTAATATACAACTACAAGAAGACCAAAATGCATGATGTACCAAATACAACCAATGCATGGCAATAACTACCCATCCATTTTCAGAAACAATTATCCCATTTAGGGTTGTGGGGGGCTGGGAGGCCATAGATGCAAAGGCAGGGAGCGACCCAGGACGGGGTACCAGCCCATCGCAGGGCACACTCACAATGTGGAAGCTCCAATGAGCAGCAGCATGTTTATGGACTGTGAGGGAAAACTAGAATAAGAAACCCTACAAGAACATCAGAGAACACACAAAGTCCCACACGTGGAGCCCTGGCAGAGACGTGAAGCCAGGTCCCGGAAGGGCAAGGCGACAGTGCTAACCACTGCACCACCGTGCCACCTGGCATAGCTGTACAATGGGGGAAAAGATAAATAAAGCCTTGAGAAGGACTCATACGGGAAGCAGGGAATGTCAAAGCTAAACCACGAAAGCAACAAAACCGTCACCCGAGAGAAAAGAAACGAGGCTTGTAAAAGGTCACGTTTGGTCAGTGATGCTGCGCAGAGATGTCACTGATCCGCGGCTCCCTCCGCACACGTGAGAATAACATCACGTCACCAGACGTCGTTTTCCAGGCACTAACTCTATAAGGTACCTCTTATGACATCACACAACCCATTTCAAGAAAATTAACAACTCACGCTACAAAATATCATTTTAGCAATGCACATTATTGTTTAGCTTACTGAAATTTGATAATCACCAGTGTGACCAAAACTTACTTTTTAAAAATCATTTTCTAAATCAACATTCCATTAGTTTTTATTTTTTACCTTAGTTGTAATCTGCAAGAGTTTAATCACCATTATTTATATGAATGGACTGTCGGAAAAAGTCAAGGGCGGCTGCTCCAGTAATTAAGCGTTAATGGTTGACAGAAGGAACTACAGGTGAACTTGTACGTTAATGAGCGCTGTTATTGAGAAACCGAGTAACAACTGGGAGGGTTTATGCTGTGTGCTGGAGTTACGCTACACAAACACTTATTGCTATAATGTGTTATAGTATTTCATAACCTCAAGCAACATCGCGCTGTATTACGAGTTACTGCATTTGTTTTCTATACTGTATCTACACTCGGCAACAACTTCACCGTTCACACGTTGTTCACTTTTTAAAAATTATATAATTTAAAATATATCTATCCAAATACTGACCAAACACGTTAAAACACATTTTTCCTAGGACGTTTTATGCGTTTTGGAGTTTAATTTTGATCCGATTTAATTTGCACTCAGTAGGCTATATTTTGAACAGTAGGGTTTGTTTTAAATGATCGAAGTGTAACTTTTCATCCACATTACTTCGTGGTTCAGGGTTTAAAAAAATAATTCAAAGCGAATAAGTCACGTGTCACTCAAATTAGTAATAGAATACAATAGTTTATCATGTGATGCTTAATTACGCCCATGACGGTCTGTGCTGTAACACGAAAATGTTTGACAGTGTTGATGTTAAGTGTCAATGTTGATGCGTATTATTGTACTTCATGTAAACAAAAGCTGAAATTAAGCGCGTTTCTGCAATAGCTATACAGAAACAATTGAAAGTATCAGTTACAGCAAAAATGAACACACGGCACAATAAGGTTGCCCACCTCTATTTTGTCCACGTTCCTGGCGCAGCCGACAACCCTCATACCCTGCTGGACCAGCGCCCGGGCCACCGCCGCTCCGATGCCCACGGAGGCTCCGGTCACCAGCGCCACCCTACCCTTCCAGCGCTGCATGTCCACCGTGCGTAGCAAAGCTGCAACTTTGCGATACGGCCGCGGAGGAGGCTCCACTTTCTCTCCCTCCCTGCAGTGGAAAACCGGGGAAGGCGGGCAAGACCGCTGTCAATCCCTCCCTGCACAGAAACTCGCGGTCACTGCGCGCTGGGTTAAAAATTAAATGGCAAAGAATGCAGTCTGTCCCTTAGGGTGACAGCGCCTCTCGCTCCTTTCTGCGCTTGTGGTGTTAATTATGACGACTAATAGTTCGAAAAAAGGTGTAGAAAACACGATGTCGTACACGATGGTTTATGTTATTTCTGGGACATATCCAGGGGTGTTTCTAGCCATTGGAAAGATCAGGGGCCAAGTCAAGTTCACCTTTTTTATTTTGAAGGAAGTTTGACATCGGGGCTAAAATACTCGGAGTGATCGTACCTAACGACACCCATGGACATTTTCTTTAATATACAGGTATTAAGAATGGCTATCGGCTAATTCTTGCTTTTAACCAAAACGTGTTGAAATTGTTGGTTTACATTAAGATTTAATATGGAAAAGACCGACAACAAGTGGAGACAGATCGTGTTGATGTGTATGCTAATGGTTTCTTGTAGGTTTTGGTAAAAGGTACGTTTTCTCCCCCACGTTTTGAGATAATCCAGTATATTTCGCGAAACAATCCAGTTACTGTATATCCGCCATCCTGGGAGAGCGCTGTCGCCACCTATCGATGGATCTGCGAAACCAGTGTTTCGGGCCATAATTTCATTACTGGAGCTTACAAAAAATCGGCACTGGAATAACAAACGCAAAGGATCATTTATACACATTCAACACGCCCAAACATTTCTGCATATTAATAAATATTCTTTATTTTGTAAATTTTGCGCATCTTAACATTACATCTAAACCTCTTTATAAATGGATGCTTTGTAAAATCTTTATATTCAGATAATTTCATTTCTGTACACATTTATTGGTACAACATTGCCACTAAACTGAAGTGTCATAGTCAAAAAACAAAATGAGAACAGAGAGGACAGACTACCACAGTTACCCTAAACGTCACAGCTTGCAAGCCTGAAAGGAAGAAAAAAAAAAAAAAAAAACAGGGGAAAAAAATTAAAAACAATCAGTTGTGCTCTCCGTCACCAGCCCTAACAGTGATGCCAGAAATAAATACAAAAATGTGGTCTATGAGCAAAGGAGGGGGATCAAGGAGGAAATACAAAAGAAAGTCACTGAACAAGACACCGAATGTACTTCAGAAAGTTGAAAGGCGACACAATGCTCAGCATCTCCTTAAAAAGACAGCAGGGGGCGCAGTGTGTGGAGACAGTTAGTTGACTCCTGTAACGGTCAGCCACTCCCCACTACAGACTGGCTTCTTCTGCACACTTGAGTGGCAATACTTGGTAAAATTATCTTTCAGGTGCTGTCGGTACTGATCTCTGTTACTGTAGAAGGACTTGTTGTTTTCGAGAAATGACCGGATCTCGTCTTGCGTTAGACAGTTCTCCTCATCTGAAGTTACTTCTGACTCGTCCTGTTGTTTCGGGTAGAAAAAGAACATAGAGATTAGCAAAATGCTATGAAAAATTGTACCATTCCCCCCCCCCCCCGTAATTATCTGCTGCCCACACACAAGATGTCACTATACTTTGTACTTGAACAGCCATTTATGAAATTTTAAATCCATGTCTGACAAGCAGAGGGCAAATAACTTGAAATACCTCAGAATATATTATCTGAGGACCTGACACGGTCCCAGCACATCCACGCACAGGTCTCCAAGGCAAATCCAAGGTCTCCCTAGCAATCCCTGAGACTTCCTATGCTAGTGCTCTAGAAAGTGGAATCTCAACAAACATTTCATCCTGCTATGGTGACCGCATTGTACGGGACTGCAAAGGACTACAATGGTGTACACTTTTCAGAGCGCTGCTGCTGGTCAGCTCCCTACACCCTGCAGGATGTGTCTGTGTGTCTCTGTGTGTCTCTGTGTGTCTCTGTGTGTCTCTGTGTGTCTCTATACACACACAGACACAGAGTTGT
>JAODKE010000114.1:30211413-30230070 GCA_026779605.1 Mormyrus hasselquistii
CCACGTAAAAATCACAGAGCGGGGACAACGCATGCTGATGCGCACAGTGTGCAGAAGTCACACCGTCTGCAGAGTCAATAGACCTCCAAACTTCATGTGGCCTTCAGATTAGCTCCGAAACAGTGCAGGAACTTCATAGGCAAGCAACTGCATCCAATCCTTACATCACCAAGTGCAATGCGAAGCATCAGTTGCAGTGGTGTAAAGCACACTGCCACTGGACTTTGGAACTAGGGGGCCAAGCCAAACCCCTGGAAAACATGTCTCTGCTGCTCTAGTGAAAGAAACTCTTCATGTTGCAGCATTTGGAGCCATTTAGGACAATTTCATGCTCCCAGCTTTGTGGATGACATGACTGCGCACCAGTGCACAAATTGGAATTAGAATGTAGTGATCGGTGGTTATTATTGACACATCACAGCACACAGTGCACAACAATGAAATGTGTTCTCTGCATTTAACCCTTATGTGACACCGTGACATAGCAGGGGGCAGCTAATTCAGCACCCGGGGAACAGTGTTTGGGGGCGGTACCTTGCTCAGGGTACGTCAGTGGTGCCTTGTTATTCGGGGATTCAAACCAGCAATCTTTCAATTACAAGTGTGCTTCCCTAACCATTAAGCCAGCACTGCCCAGGTCCATAGGGTCTGGTGTGGAGAACTTGACTGACCCGCACAACCTAGACCTCAACCCAACAGAACACCTTTGAGATGAATTAGAGTGGAGCCAGGCCTTCTCGTCCAACATCAGTACCTGACCTCACAAATTCTCTCCTGGAAAAATGTTAATGGGAATTTTTGACCATACTCCTAAACCTTGTGGACATCCTTCCCAGAGAAAGGCGTAATATAGGCTTAGGGTGGGCCATCTCAATATTAAAGCCTATGTATTAAGAATGGGATGTCATTAAAGTCTGTGTGTGTAAAGGCAGCTGTCCCAATACTTTTGGCATTTTGGGGTATGAGGGAATGTCAGATCACAACATCACCACTTAACAGCCAGGAAGACTAAACCACAACCCATCTTAGAAGCTGGCATGCAATTAAAGATTAATTGAACGGCCCTCTGAATAGTAACAAAAAGATATCAAAACTTTGCTTTACTATCTTTCACACAAGTAACACATTAAAGCAGTGCAGCTAACTTGATCTGTCTCTTAAGGCTTTTTAAACGCAGATAGCAAAGCTGCCCCTATTGAGACACTGAGCAGTTACATGACCTATAAAGCAGCTAAAACCGGGAGCAGCAAGACCTTCCTCATCAAAAAGACCAACAAAGGCTAAATTACACAGAAAAGACTTCAGAGAGGTGTGTGGGGAGGGGGGGGGGGGAAGCCAATAAAAACGCTAGAAAGCCCATTCTAGCAAATTACATACTCATACCCTCCAGCAAACTCGGGCTCAGCCCGGCCCAGCAGATGGGCGATGAAGTCCGTCTCACAGCACACGTGGACGTGGTGCTCGTGGGGGCAGCAGCGCAGGCCCTCGTATAAGGCCGCACAGTAGCCCTTCTCCTTGCTGCAGTCCAGTTCGCCAATAAGAATGTTGTAGGCCCTTAACACCTTGTTCTTACAGTCAGTGCAAAACCTGAAAGGGGTTAAAAGAAGAGAGACCAGCTGTGGCTATATGATTCAGACATTCACAGCTTATGGGAATCAACAAGGCTACATTTTGGAAGGAAGAAACAGGAAAGGATTAGGACAGACCAGCCAAAGCTCTCACCGATGTTTCCGCAAGTATGTCTCCAGAGTTTCTAAGAGACAGGTGCTGTCGATCAAGACGACTTCATCGCGGCATTCCTGAGACATGAGTTCCCACACATCCATCCAGCTTCCACTGTAGAAAGAACTTCCATTAGGACCATCGATGACAACATCACTCCAGTAAAGGATTCGATTCCCTGCTGTCACACACACAAACCGGGGTGTCACAGAGTCCATTTCACACTCACAGGTCAGGAGAGCCACCTCTAACTAGAAGGTCTCGCTGTCACCAATGATTCAAAGATCAGTATGAATCTGCTTTTCTGGTCACAGTCCCCACAGCTACAGAGCTTGTGATCAGTCTGTAAACACTCATCGATTTAAAGAAGTCAGCCTGGTGTCCAAAAGAGCGTGTGGAACGGACAGGTCACTGAAAATCCCCAAAAACGGGCTCTTCAGTTCTTTGACCAGCCTGAGCCACAGGAGGTCGGTGGTTTTTCACTCCTACTTCCGCTACACTCAATCACGTTTATCAAGCCTGTCCTTTGGAGACCTCACAGCCATTCCATGTTAAGTCCTATCAGCTGATCCAGCTAAGGAGTTACACTTTTACTATGCGTTCTAGCAATGGACATTTGGTCCATAACCAGGGATGTACATGACTTGTACGGAAGTACGCACTCACCTTTAAAAAGCAATACGTGCGGCAGTCAATTGCTGTAACTGCGCAAATGCGTACGTATTTCATGTGCATTTGTGCTGCTACGTCAAGAAATTACTGTACATTAACCATTATACCGGATAATTAGTAGAAAAAAAGCACAATAATTTCCTGTCATATCTTTGCAAAAGCACACAAAATAACACATTAGCGCTTTTACAACAGTTGATTGCCAGACACATTGCTTTTAAAGGTGAATGCGCACTTGCATACCAGTTATGTGCATCACAGCCAACAACACAAAACAGTGTACGAACAGTGAGACACATCCCAAACCTGACAAACTGGCCTCGATGCCAAAAACAAGCTTCGAGAGACTCACCCCAATGGCTTCGGCTTGTGTGTCTCTAAGGAGTGCAGCTGGCAGCGTTTGTTCTTTTTGCTTTTTGGAATTGCATCGATCATATCGTTTAACTTTGACCTGTAAAACACATGGCAATTGATAAGTCCCTTAATGTCCGAACAGCTGCCTGCTACCAGACTGATGTTACATTTATAATTTGCTCGATTCACGACTTTAATTATGTTTAATAGTCGCACAAATCCAGCTCATAGTTTTCCAGTAGCTTTGACATAATGAAGGCCCCAGGTCGCATGCGTACCCATGCACGTAGAACAGCGTGTACAGCATCTTGGCATCCGCCATGCACGCCCTGGTAACTGACAGCACGCCAGTAGAGCCAACAGCCAGGGGCTCCAGGGCTGGGTTTCCAGACTCCACCAGCTGGGAAAAGAGACGCTCGACACTGCGCCGGCAGCCCACGCAAGGCACCATCTGGGACAGCGCGCTGAAGACCTCACGTGAAGTCACCATCATAGCAATGCTGAGATCCTGCTGCTTCAGCATACTGTGAAACTGGTGGATGGAGGAGGATCAAAGTCAAAACCTTCTGCCATCTGTGTTGCTCCATGTTGGTTTGTATGAACCCAGCCATCCACACAGTTTCATTAAACACTTTTCAGTTTTAGGGCTCAATAATCAAGACTCTCCAGGCAAAATAAGGGAGCATGTGATGATGTGTCTCATAAAGGACACCAGTCCATCTCCGTTCACTCATTCACACATTCTAGGTACTCATTCTAGGAGTACCTAGAACCAGATTCACTTAAACTGCGTGCATGGAGCTGTGAAGCAGCACTACCTAAAGTGGTGAACCCATCCAAGTCACTCAGAAATGACATCATGCTACTCTGTGTCACAACCTGCAGAGCATGTTTGAAAAGAATTATGTGGCAGTGGTCATAATTTTACAGCTTATTTCATTAAAATGGGCTCTGCAATTATTCCAGATGCATGCATAACAAAACACCCTGAAGAATCTAATGAACAAATTCTGCAACTCTCCAAACGGAAAACTTTCCCCAATACTAGAATAACAAAAAACATGCTAAAAATGCTATAGTAAAGAAACGGTCTGTATTCGTTTCTTAACCTGCCAAAATCATTTTACTACACTAAACTGCACTTCTCAGACCGTGCTGCAATTCCAGTTATTCCATTGCCCAATTAAAGAAACAGGGGTTTCCCTATAATTTATTACATGGGGGCTTTTTCTTCTCTCCAGTTTTAGGTATAGAGACATCCTTACCTGTATGAACTCTTTCATCTGTGAACTGTTTATCTGATGACTTTCAAGATTCAGCATATTGTCAGAAAATTCCATCACCATCTGGAAATGAGTATTACATGCGTTTTCAGAAGCAGTTATGCTCTGCACCAACATCCATGTGCAGCTGCTTGGGAGGTGACTGATATCTGTGTATAACTATTTTTCAGATAACTGTTCAATGACAGGAAACAATTACAAACGCAGTGCATACATTATCACTACACTAACTTGCTGCCTAATTTTCCACTTTAGTAGTTCCACACTGGTAGGAACGAAGCTTAATCTAAATTCAAGGAAAGCATATGTAATTGCTAAAAGTCTGAATTAAAACAGGGCGACTCCTTTTCTGAACTTGTAATACAAGTTAAAAGCCCCCCTTACACAGTACATGAGAAATATTAAGGTTGTTACTCAAATTGTTTTTGAAATACACTACTTGCTATGACAGTGTGAAGTCGTGGTTTCTATGAAATCCACCTTTCTGAACCAAGACGACACCCCTTAAAAACACTCCAACATGCTTTCAACTAAGAGTTTTTATGAAAAATAGTTTTGTCACTGGCCAGAAGGAAAGCAGGAGGGCTAGAACAGGCGAGCAGCTTCCCTAGTACACAATCAGAAATATTACCGGTGCGCGGTTAAGGCCCGGCTAACGGGCGTTGAGTGAAGCACACAGTCCGGGCGGTTTAACATTAGTGATCGTGACAGATAAGTACAGCTACGAGCTAAGGATCCCAAGTCCACCAAGTGTCGTTTTAAAGCACGTAGCAATACGGCCTGTGGATCAGGGCCACTGGCCGACTAGCTAGTTTGCGGCCTACTCCATCCGAGCCAGTTTATTCGCCCGGAGTTTCCTGGTTAGCCAACTTCAACGCACACAGGAGGGGAAATAAAAAGAACCCAGCTAGGCGATCCGGCGGCCTACGTACTCACCGTGAGCGTGTCGTCGATGTACAGGGGGATCTGCCTGGCGAGGAATGGGAAATCCTCCTCTCCGTCCCTGCATACGGCCACCAAGCGCGCCATGTCTCCGTCCAGCTGGTAGTTAGCCGCCTGGACGGGGAGAGGGGCAGAGCAGGTCCGGCGGCGCCGTTAGACCGGGAACCAAAACTCGGTGGCTTGACATGCAGGAAGGGCGAAACCCGGGCGGCCGTCTACCGGGCCGGCTCTCCGGAGCGCCCCGAACCAGAACTTAATGCAAACTTCAGCTGGCTGGATAACCTTAGCCGCTACTCAGCTAGCCTGCGTGCAGCGTCACCTCGGCGGTGGACAGGACAGGAGAGCCGGCGCAGCCTAACAGCCGTTAGCAATACCCTGCCGCTGCAGCGTCCAGCCATACGGAGACCGTACGGCACCGGGACACAAAATCGGCTAGCTGGCTAGCTAAAGCAATCGGGGCAGCGACGCACATGAAGCCGTACGGCTAACCACGGTTAACGACCCTAACTAACCCCAAGCCGGACAGCTACCAGCGAAAGACGTACATGCACCGGGGAGTTATAAACTAGCACAGGCGCCGCTTTCTGCTACTCCAAGAACCCGCGGGCTAGACGTGACATTAGCGTCCCCGCGAACGACAGCTGACAGGAAACACACAGAAAGGGATTTTAAAAGTGCAGCGGATTAAAAAAAAACTACTTTTATGGTCTCCTTCACGTGCTGCAATTTCAACGTTACTCGGGAAAAGTCTGAAAGACGAACCGAGCCCGAGCCCGCCTGACACTGACAGCTCCGCCGAGAGGACACCGGCTTAACTCGGAGCGCCGACCGATTACCTACGTAACTGGAGTTGGACTTTTCCCTGCACAGTTGGAGTCGTTCGGCGGCCACACGCTAGTTACCGAGTGCCCCTCTACAGCCCAACGACACCGGCTCGTACCTCGTTACGAAGGAAAAAAAAAAAAATCACCTTTTTTTATGGAAAAACAAGCGGACGCTCCCTTGCAGGCGAACCGTCGGTAGCTCCGCGCGACCTTTGACCCGCGCGACGCTGCAGAGAAAACGTAGATCCGGGTGCGCGAAGGTGGAGGCCCCTCGCGGAAGGCCGGGCGAAGCGTGGGAAATTCAAAGCTGCAGAGCGATGGTGAGTTATCTGCGGTGACTGTGATCGGTGAAATTACGATGGCACGGTTCCATGTTGCAGGAGATACAAATATTAACAGAAGCACTGTGATTTTGAAATCAACTGAATACGTTTACAGCAATTTTCCAGCCGTACATCATGCATGAAGAACATACGTTGAATAATGCATTTGGTTTGTTTCAATAATAATTTATTTGAAAATAAAGAGCTTTGCACATATATCTAGAGGAATTACATCAGTTTTTGCACGTACTATTAAATTTGTCCCCTTTTGAGGTTCTGATAAGTCTTCTTCGATCACCTAACATTTAACTGCCCCCGCAAATTACGGCACCTGCTCCTTAAAAAGTCTGTGCAGGGGTGCTGCGAAGCAAAGTGTGAAATTGCTGTATTCCGTGTTATCTTGTATTAAGATGTTAAATGAACAATGTCAACAATCATAGCATGCGGCTTTAGTCAAGTAATAGTAATAATGAAATAATGACATTTTCTGCAACAATAAGAGTTCCATGGGACTTAGTGGGCAGCACTGTCACCTCACACCCAGGCTTGAGGGTTTAAAATGTGGGGATGGAGTTATGTTCTCTCCAGTGGTGTGGCTTTCCTCACATGGTTCAAACCTGTGTCTCTTCACTGTCTGCAGCCTGTGACTGTCCTGCAGAGGACTGGCATGGCATCCAGAGGGGACCCCAGTCTTGTAGTGCTATGATGCCTGGAACAGGCCCCATCCCCCATGATCCTGTCCATGATAAATGGTTGTACTCTGGATGCAGAGGGAACTACACTATTTTATTATTTATTTAAAGAATTATTTACAGATTACATATTACACTTCATGTGCCATGTTCATATGTTACCAGAATTTCAGTGTAATTTCCTTACGATGTAAAACATATGTGATAAGACTAGTGATAAACATGTATGAAATGAGTATACACACCGCAATCAAATCATGGCTATTCACTGTATCTACTAGTACATTGGTCAGTCCAGTCATGACGTTGGCCAACATGAAAAATAACAGCTGGTTCCTGTTCACAGCTTGAATGAGGCAGAGTCCTTCGAGTTTCCGCTTAACTTCCTTGTGAAGCACTACGCTTCCGGGATTGCTGTTTTTTACTGGATCCCAAGAGCAGGACACCAGGGAAGAGTTTGATAACATTTTTACAAAGGCTAGAATTAGATCTGCGATGCTTAAAAGGGAAAGGAAAAGGAGGGACTGGGCTACAGTCCAGATACAGAAGGGAAGATTTGCCATCCTGCGAGAGACTGGCTCTACAAATGCTTGACAAGGATACAAAAACACCCATAATGCAACACTTCCCAAAAGAAGGTTACATATTGCTCTGATCCAATCTTTAACCAGTGTTCTGTTTTTCATTACATAAAATCCTATTTGAACCCCAACCATATAAATTGCTATGTAACCTATGACTGAAAACACCCCCTCTTTGTTGGCACTTAAAAATCCTCTGGTTCTATCACTATCTTGGATAAAGGACTTTAGCTCAGTTGCCTCAAGAGTAATCTGATAAGCTACTGCAATAATAGAACCCAAAATCCATGACTTCTTTACTGGGAATATGGCCAACAGCACTGAGGCGACCATTCGAACTATAGCCAGTGTGAAAAAGAAGTTCCAGTGTACTCCGTACTCGGACACATGCTCGTGGTAGCCTGACACTTTGAGGCTGATCAACCTCGCCATTCCAAGAAAGATCAATGGCCAGACGGACAGCAATTGCTTAAACACATCGCTTAACGTAGGCACCCGTCCCTCTTTCTTCCGCACTTCAGGGCAAACCAGAGAATTGGCCAAAATATAGGCTCCAACCCCAAAATCCATAACCCCAGTCCCATAGGTTTCGGTTTTTGCATAGCGTCTTGGAAACACGCTGAAATCTACCGCTAGGATGCTAATCGCAGTCTTCACGTTGACGAGGACTCGGAAGGCGGTCACGAAAGGGACGCGATCCATCTCCAGGTGCATTGACAAAAAGTTCTTGATCTCGCTTTGGACAGGCAAGAGGATGCCGCGCTTTTTGATGTGGCGCACGTAGATAAGCAGAGTGATATTTACTGCTGCCATGCCCACAATGACGAGGTGAAGGACGTCACTTAGTATTGTGCAGGATAGAACAAGGGGTACAATGATAATGCTGAAGTCCAGGAGAAGGTGCACCTCACTGGAAAGTGGAAGGATGCCGTGACAAAGGTGATGTATAACAAGAACCAGTCCCCTGCTGAGCAAACAGAGAGGGGCAAGGAAACAGCCCAGGGACACTTCACCAAGGCTTGTTCCATTTAAGTTGCTCACAAATGCCTCTTTAAGATCCCTGTCGGACATGTCTTTGTCCATCTGGTAGAACTCCTGGAAAATAAATGTATTAAATCATTTAAAATATATGGCACACTCAGGAGTTATTTAACAGATCAGCTAAGATTGAAACTATGATGGAATATATTGTTATAATGGACAACTTGAACGCATAAGAATAGTGTAGCAAAATCCATACAAAACTACTTATTTACATTGATTTATATATTTTCACTGCAATGCATTGATGTTGCCATAATACATAATTCCCATTTTAAAAATTTGTTCTGCAATTAATCCGTAATACAAGACATTAAACGAGATCTGAAAAAAGACGAATTACATTTCGCCACTGTTGACCGTTCAATTAATATTGAGTTACCTTTTACAATGCGACGTACTACACAACTCACTCAGATCATTTAAAAGAGCTCATCGATTCATTATTCCAATTCAAACGACGAATTTCAAGATATGAGCCACAAAAAAACACATGCAACAACGTACAGCAAAAGCAAAACGAAGTCACATATTAAACCAAGCCCACCTTATTAATTCCAGGCCTTACACATAAAACAATCATGCTTTATGCACAAAATCCGCGGGTACAATTACCTGAGCTCACGGAAGTGATGAATACCAACTTCTACCAGCCAGTAACTTACCTAGCCGGTTAGCCACCTCACTATGCAACTTCTTCTGTCAGCCGCTAGCGTAGCTAGCCGGTTAGCCACCTCGTTATACAGGCGCTTCAGTTAGCCGCTGGCCGGTTAGCCCCTTCGCTATGCAGCCGCTTTAGCCAGTCACCTATTAGCAGCTCTGTCATCCGCTAGCCGGTTAGGCAACCCGTCATGCAACCGATCCTGCCAGCCGGTAGCATGGCTAACCGGTTAGACACCGCGCTGCGCAGTTTTCTACCATGTTACGGCGAATGTAGCTTCACTTGCTAAAGTGTCATATAAACGCCCGTGAACAGGATCTGAAAGCGGGTTACCGTATATATGACACGCAGCAAATTGATATTTTACGTTATTAATTCAGCTGAAATGTGCCGCACATCTGACCAGTCCGCAGCAAGCCTGCTTCCCTCTTTCGCCCCGCCTCGCACGCTGGGCGGTCCGGACCGCTGTCACAGAGGGGGCGGGCCGGCCGGCGTTGTCGTGGCGCCTGCAGTCTTTTGAGTTTCTCGGTTTGAGTGCAGCGAGGCGGGCGGTCCGCCTGCTGTTTGCCCTTCAGCGGACTTTCATGACTCAGAGGAGCAGTGCATAAAAGCGGGAACAGAGCCGGGCGGCTGTATGGTAGCTGTGCTGTTGAGCCTGATCTGTGGAGGAATCGGCGGCGAAATTGGCGATTCTGTGATCAGACGGTGCATTTCACAGCAGAAACAGGGGATCGGCGCCGAATCCATGAGTTTGCGGCGAGATCCCCGTGCGGAGCCGCGGGCGAAGGTACTGAGATTGTACTGCCTTTAGGAAAGGTACTGGCATTTTAGCCCGTTTAGGAGAGGTACTGGGATTTTAGCCCGTTTAGGAAAGGTACTGAGATTTTACTCCGTTTAGGAAAGGCACTGAGATTCTGACCCACTTTATACACATGTTTCTTGGGAACTCTACAGTAACAGTTGAAAAATATACTTTGACAGGTCAAAGTATAGCCATCATATTTAAAAATATTGTTTAGGCTACATAGGTGTACATATGTGACGTATTCTTTATGCATGACTGCTGTTAAAGTGTATATACATAAACTAGTAATTGAATTACTAAATAGATAAAATCGGTTAGCGCGAATCTTTTAGTATTATACAGTAAAGAGGAAGATATTATTATTATTATTATTATTATTATTATTATTACTACTACTACCACTATATACTAGTTTATATGATATGGTACGCCCCTAAACGCATTTTCCCTCCATAAAAACAAGGACGGTCCTACCCCGATAATCTGTGACCAGGGTAGTTTAATCTATTAGTCATCGCCCGAGTTTGCTTTGTAATCTGAGGGAGATTACCAAACCGATGCCCTTTATCTAGCTACACTGGGTGCCGCAGAGCTGCTTCTCGGCACACTTCTTAACTTCATTAAACCTGAGGAAAGTTTCGTGTGCTCATTGTATCGGGTTTGTTTTGCTTTACGCTTCGTGTGGTAGAAAAATACAGGCCCGCTTAAAATATAAATTTAATATATAAACGCTATACAACAGAAACAAATGATTTCGTCTTAAATATTACATCATGTTACCGTTGCAAACGACTGTCGAATTTTTATATAAATAAGAATTTATTAATCTAACTTCAAGGTAACTCAAAACGCTTATCTTGTTGGGTCATTTGATAGCTCATCCTGCAGATTTTTAAAATATACCTTAAGGGCGTAATGGGGAGGAATACCAAAATGTGCGGACGAGGTTTCTCTAAGTTATAGCCAATATACATCTGATTTGCAGTTTATGTATGCAATATGAAATGTTGTTCTTTTTGCTGTCGTTGTAATAAAATGTAAGACGCAGTTTTATGAAAACACCTGAGATTACCCAATAGTCGAATTTTTTTCATTTGCATTAGTTTATACAAATTGCGTTCGTTCCATTTCAAAGTACGTCTGTGTTTCGCAAGGCTACCCTGTACCTGGAGTTCAAGGTGAGAAAGGTCATCGAGCCTGAAAATAGCCCGAGTTGAGGTCAGCTACGTCACACTGAAAGGACCAGGGAACCGGTTACTGCAGCGTGACACCGAACACATACACGTCTTCCTGGCAAGCAGATGTTCCCATAACTTTAACCAATGTGTGGTGGAAAGTGTACTGACATACTGCATCGCGACATGGTGTGCCATCTGCACAAGGGAGGATTACTCAGGGTGCGTTTGAGCTTTAACGCCAAGAGATGTTTTTTCCATTATAAATCATGCAAAGCGTACCTGAGCGATACCTGCGCTGACATGGCCCTGCTTAATAGCATTGACTAGCGCAGCGAAACCTTGCTGGATGCATCACTGACATCTCACAGGTCGAAATCCAGGGAGATACTGGTATGTGCTATTATATACAGTATGTATAACATCTAGTTGCACATCGCAATGTATTGATGCATTCCTTGGAACCTGAAAATTTCCAACCTCCAAACTGTACAAATGTACTAGAGCACGGCTAAACAGAATGGATTTGTAACGCAAACTTGTGCAAGCACTGCTAATTCTGCTAGCGCTTGATGCTAACATAACATGGCAATTCTCACAGGAAATCAGCACATAGTAAATTATGATGTACACCATGTGACCAGTTAATAAGCATCTCTTTGGTGTTATATCAATAAACCCAGCAACGCCTTTACAGAGCCCACCCTTCCGCGGTGGAAAATCGAACCAAGCTGGAATTGCACTGTAACTAGTGTCTCTGTGTCAGGTACAACCTGTTTCCTGCATGCTAGTGAAAAAGTGCCATATGATGGCTCAGAACATCACTGGCCCACATCATGCAGCAGGTCAGGATCTCTGCTCACCCTGCACACACCCTCTTCCAGTTACTGCGCTTTGGAAGACATTATAGGTTGATTTCTTCTACGACTGTTCCGAATACCACTTTTTGAGCTTCGAGTATTCGGTACTGATCAACATCGAATATTCGGTGGGAGGGGGCTGAATATATTCTTATCTCTAATAAAGGCAGGAATCTGTGTGTGTGTGTCTGTCTGTTGCATTTTTATGTCGAGAACCGTTCATCCAACTGTTGCGGACGCAAGGGAGTGCAAAGTCGCATTTTTGCGTAATATGGATACTGGCGAGTCGCGACACTTTCAGAATGAATAAAACTTTAATAAATGACAGAACGGCACGAGCCGAAAGCCGGGCACTACATGCGGCCCGGGCAGGGTTTATATTATTCAAGAACGAACACTGCACTATATTACAAAACAATAACAGGTCTGTTAGAGCAATACTTTAAATAAGGTAGCCCGACATTTATCAAACAAACAAATAACTCCCAAATTAGCAGCACAGTAATGACTGGCGCCGTAAAGGGTGGGCTATTTAAATAAAAGAACGAAAAATGAATTAACAAAGTTCAATGAATTGTAATAAATAAGGAACAGGCCGCATCTGTTATCTCCCTCTTCCTTTTCTCCGTTATCGGTTTTCGGAATTGTAGGAGCTGCTGTGAACTTTTCGGTTTGGTTGAGCATGCTGATGTTGACGGCTGCGATACCTGGGGATGTACCTATAGACAAATTATTACTAGGGTGGGCTACCGTACCTTATGACTGCTGTGAAGTATTTTCCAAGCAAATTAAATGCACGTTTTAATCATGTGTAAAAATTACTGTTTAACATGGCAGATGAAAGCTCGTTTTTTTACACCAACAATATATTGTGCGTTTCGTACTACTTACAGAACTCAGATGATTTTTCAGACTTCTTGTGCTGTAGCGGTAGGCCAGTTTCAAATCGCATATTTGACACACTGCCTTTGTTTTGTCTTCAGTCAATTTAAGGTGCTCCCACACAACTGAGGTCTTAGGCATTTTTGTCTTCTCTCTGAGATAAAGTAAATCACGATGTTGGCGTTGCCGCAAGGGCTAGTCATTTAAGCGCGAATGAGAACCGTTTTGCAGGGATCGATGTCACGTGTTAATTTTCCCCTCGAATATTCAAATCTCAAAATGAAAAATCGAATGTCATCCCTCCAAACGAATATTCGAATATTTTGGTCCAGCCCTAATTTCTTCATGCACCATAGGACTGAAAAATATTTTCTTCCCCAGTGCTGTTAAACTGCTAAATACCATCTGAGCATCCCTCCAGTGTCGAGTACACACTGACATACACCCTCTTCTGAAAAATATGTATTCTTTTAGACTGCAGCTACTGTTTTATTGTTTTAGTTTCTTATTACTGCTTAATATGATGCTGATTATCACACCTTATCTGTCCCGTATTCTGATAATTGGACTTTATTTGCTGTTGTTTATGACTAGTGCACTATATTGTTCTTGTTTACCTGTCTTAGGCTTGTTAAATCAGGCAATTCCAATGTAATTTTGTTGTTCTTAGCAGTTAAATTACGATCAAGTTATCTGTAATCTTATCTTTAGTCTTATCATTAGTCATTTCTTGCCTTGTCTATGTTACCACTGCTGCTCTATCCACCTGTATTTGATACTGTGCTTCATTATTGTCAGCGTTGCTAAGGTGCTGGTGGTATCATCTGCATATTTGGGAATTTTCATAGAGCTGTCCTGTGATGTCAGCTTGTTTATGAAGAAGGGAAAGGGAAGCGGGGAGAGCACACAGCGGCATTGTGGGACTCCAGTGCCGATAGTCATACGAGTGGACAGTAAACTGCACACCCCGATAGACTGATGTTGGCAGGATAGGAGGTCCAGAAGCCAGTGGCCGAGAGCGGTGCAGTGTCACTGCCCACACTGCCCACCCCCATTAGTTCTTGGGCTAACAGCACTGAAAGCTGAGCTGTCCATAAACTGTACACGCAGGTTGTCTCTAGATGTAAACGCAACGTGTAGTAGAGTGCTTGATTGATGATCTCTTCTGCAGATCTAGTGGGGCAGTAGGCAGATTGCTGTGGGTCCAGTATTGAGGAAGTGCAAGACTTGAGATGAGACAGAACAATATTTTCAAATGGTTTCATAGCCAATGGCATCAGGGCATCACGTGAGTAGTCATTAAGACAGCTGGGATTGGAGGATTTCGCTGTGGGTTTATGGTGGCACTGTTGCACTGACAGAGAGTGGCTGAAGGTGGCTGTGGTCACAGACAGTCACGTTGTCAGGACTTTCACCTTTGTTCTTGTTCAGTCTCCTCAGGGAAGTCGCACCCTTTTCCTCTGTGACAAGAAAACGTGTTGAAACACGAATCAGTATCATTAAGTTTGCTTGGGAAGTCTGGATGATCTTTGTCAGGAGAAGCTGCGTTCTTCTTGTTTGTCATCCTCAGGAGGATTTTCCAAGTCATTCTACTCCATGACTTGCATTCGTCTTCCAATTTGAGGACGTGGTTTGATTTTTTTTCTTCCCTTATGACGGTGCATAGTTTGTATGTTACTGCATTGTATAAATTTTTACCCCCATTTATGAAAGTTTTTCATACTCTTGTAGGTTTTGCATTTCTTCGAAATCCACGGTCTGTTGTTGTAGAGAGTCACAGTTTTCTGGGGAATGTGCACTTCCTCACAGAATTGTACTTAAGATGAGCACACTGATGTTGCATCTTCTATATTATCTGATGAGGTTTTGAAATGTCCGAGTCCTTTTTTTCGTGCCACGATGGCATCCTTCATCCATGACAAACACTGGTTTTGGTTTGTTGCGACTGTACATTAAGTAAGATAAATGAACTTCATATTGCAACAAAAGCTTAGTTTACAAATGATGCGAGAATATACCACTTATTCTTTTTCCTTCCATACCTGTTTGCATGACCTGTGATATTTTGCGCAGGACGATGGATTCGGACATGAGGATCACTGTCATTCGCAGCTGCTCGACACCTCCCTGGATGGAGAACTTAAATCCTTCCTGATCGACGAAGATGAGCTGCACACCTACGATGATCTGACCAAAGTTAACCCCGTGACCCCCAGCACAGGTTACTGTTTAACAGTATTTGCTTAGTAGATTCTATTAATCAGAGACTCGACATAAGTTCCTTCATGCGGCAGTCCGTGTTCCTCCCCCTTTGAGGGTGCTGTAGGGTGATATATTAGGATATAATATCTTCCTGCTGTTCTGTGTTTTGTATTGTAAGTGTGTTGCACTGTGGTCCAGGGGGAATGCCATATTGTGTAAATGTATACCTGTGTATGGATGGTATCTCAGCAAAGCCCACTTGGTTGTTATCATCCTGCGTAGGTTTGTAATCCGAATCTTCACCTGGTTCCTCTTCCCTGCAGTGCTGAAATGTCTCCAGGCGAGGTATTCCGTCAAAGTCTTCTACACCCACGCCGGCTGCACTCTGGTGGCTCTGAATCCATTCCAGCCCATTCCTCATCTGTACTCCCCAGAGGTGATGAAGGAGTACCACTGCGCTCGACAGCCTCAGGTACAAGGCCACGGTGTTGGGGTTTATCTTTGGGCTACGTCTTTGTGTTGATCTGTGTTTTTTGTCTGCTTCTTGGGCAGGAATTCAAACCACACATCTTCGTTGTGGCTGAGGAGGCCTATCGAAATATTCAGGGCCGGGTGGAACCAGTGGACCAGTCGCTGGTGGTCAGTGGGGAGAGTGGTGCAGGAAAGGTAGGGCATGCTCTCCAGGTCAGGATCCTGCCATCTGCACCTTAAAGCAGTGAATAGAATGAAAGATGCCCCCTGTTCCTTCACCAGACTTGGACAACCCGCTGTCTTATGAAGTACTACTCCACCATCGCGGCTTCCTCCTCCCAAAAATGCCAGAATATGATCGAGAGGATAGAGAAGCGGGTTCTGGATTCCAACCCCGTCATGGAGGCTTTTGGTGAGACATAAGGATGGTGATTCGAATCCATCTACAGTCTTGGCTCGTTAGGAGTCTTACTTGCACAAAAATTTTCTGAGGGCAGAAGGAAAAATCAGATTGTGGAGGAGGTGGGTACCAAGCAACTAGAGGAGGTGTGACCGAGACATCTGATTGGTAGGTCCTGCCTCCCCTAGTTGCTTAGATCCAACTCTATAATCTGATTGGTTGAGGGGGATAAACAATCAATTTTCCTTCTGCCCTCAGAACATATTTGTGTAAGTAAATCACCAGGAGCACAGTCTAGTTTGTTGTGGAAACCCACTTCTACTATGTTGGTCTTCACAGGCAACGCTTGCACTTCAAGGAACAACAACAGCAGCCGCTTCGGAAAATATATCCAGCTCCAGCTAAACACGTAAACGTCTCTTGCTGGCGATGCTTTTCCTCTGAATAAATTCACATTTACTTCCACCGTACCGTTTGGTTTCTTTAAGGCATCATCTAATCATCCATCCGACTTGTAACAGTTTATCCCGGTCAGTATTAAAAGGAAAAACATCAAATGATGTTGCTTTCATTATTATTATTATCATTATTATTATGCAGGTCTCAGCTGCTGGTTGGAGCCTCTGTTCAAACATACCTTCTGGAGAAGACCAGGATAGTTAAGCAAGGTGCCGGCGAGAGGAATTTTCACATATTTTACCAGGTACGGAAAAACCTCTAGAGGAATTTCCACATTCTTGGATCAGCTTGGTAATGTGGTGTCTCTGTGATTTACATGCAGATGATGAAAGGGGCTACAGAAGAACAGAGGAAAGAGTGGAAGATACCAAGGGATCAACATTTCAACTGGCTGCCCAACACTAACAGAACACTAGAGGGTCTGCTGTCCCTTCACCTGATTCGGGGGGGTCCACTGTCTGCGGTGTCACAGAGGGGTGTTGCATGGTCACTTTAGGGGACTTTGTTACCTTATAAAGAAAATGAAAATCTCATGGAGATCATTGTAATGTAATACATAATTTGACCAGAACACTCTGATTTCCAGAGGACTGTTTTCAGGACACAGTGGCTGCGATGGATCACATGGGCATTGCCACGGAGACGCAGGGACAGATGTTCCAGGTAAACCACGTGATCTCGGTGACGCTGCCCTTGAGTGATAATCCTATAACGCTCCTGCGTACGTGACGGTGCTTCTGATCCGTTGTGCGCCATGTGACCCAGATGCTGGCAGGTCTCCTTAATCTCGGCAACGTGACCTTCTGCCCGTCAGCAGATGAGTCCCAGCCCTGTGACCTCCAGGAAGAAGCCATAGGTAAGCCTGCTTGGCCTCACCTTGTTTTTCTCCACCTCCTCGGACCAGGATCCCCAGCTGGTCAAAGATTAGTTATCATTTTTGTGTTGAGGTCGTCGTCATCTGCGTTGAACATAGGCTTTTAAAATACATTTTCAGCCTCTATATGCTGTGTCGTCTGTATGTCTGTATATGGTTTTTACAGATGGGTTCATTTGAAAATGCAATGCTGCTTTTTTTTTTTTTCTCCTACCCTGGAACGTGCCTATTTGCGCCTCCCGCATCGCCGGCCTTTCGTAGGCTTCCTGCAGGCCGCTGCCTCCCTCCTGCAAGTCTCAGCGGAGGAGCTGGAGTCCTGCCTGAAGCTGAGGGTCCTGCGGGCCGGGAAACAGAGCGTGCTGAAGCCGTGCTCTCGGGAGGAGTGTGGTATCCGGCGCGACTGCCTGGCCAAGCTGATCTATGCCCGGTCAGACACGTGTGGCTTGCGGTTTGGGATCCCTGCTAGTGTCCGGAAGGTCGTGGGTTTAAATCATCTACATGTGTGCATGTACCTCACATGCATAAGAAGATTTCCTCACAGGGGATAAATTTCATATTGCTGCTATACTTTCCAGGCAGAACTACAAACTACAATATAATTAACATATTAATGCAGGGGTGGCCAATCCTATCCGCAAAAGGCCACTGTCTATGCAGGTTTTCGCTACAACTCCCTAATTAGGTCGCTAATTAGAGGGCTGATTGGCTGAAGAGTCCTCACACCTGGGTTTGAACAGCTGACCTACAGGTTACACTAAAAACCTGCATACATACCGGCCCTTTGCAGATAAGATTGGCCTCCCCTGGATTAATGGATATACTGCTTATGGACCTTAGCTAACTTGAGTTAACGGTGTATATTGGGGGTGATTTAGTTACATAAGTTAATCATGTTGTGGTTTTATAAGGTGATGTTTATATTATTCCTGCAGTGTTTTCGACTGGCTGGTGGTGTTCATCAATAAAAGCATGTGTGCCAGCTCATCCAGCTGGTGCAATTTCATAGGTAAAAACCTCCCCCAGGTTATAAGTAAGCTATAGTCCATTATCTGTGCGTGTGTGTGAGTCGCTAACTGCGTCGCCATGGTGCCATTTTGACCAGGCCTGCTGGACGTCTATGGCTTCAAATGCTTTGTCCTGAACAACCTGGAGCAGCTGTGCATCAATTACGCCAACGAGAAGCTGCAGCAGCACTTTGTGGCCCATTATCTGAAAGCTCAGCAGGTGCGGCTCACCACCACATCCGGGGCCAGACCGCGTCCCGACTGACCTGCGTGTCCCCGTCACCTTCATGCCCAGACCACACCCGACTGACCTGCGTGTCCCCGTCACCTCCGGGACCAGACCGCGCCCCGACTGACCTGCGTGTCCCCGTCGCCTCCATGCCCCGACCGCACCCCGACTGACCTGCGTGTCCCCGTCGCCTCCATGCCC